>JAQPPZ010015334.1:1200000-2400000 GCA_028583015.1 Wollemia nobilis
ATCACATCCTGTGCATTGGGATATCCTCTAACAACCTATTTACACTCAATTGAGGCTCCCATGGGCTATTAATTGACAAAAATAATTACCAAGTCAATTCTTAAAATCTAATTTAATGTTGACTTCACTTAAGTCACCTTTTTAGGGCAAAATTGATTAGTTGAACTCTTAATTCTTAATTAACACTAATTGCATCCTCCCACATGTGTGTAATTAGGGTTAGCTAAGATATTTCTCTAGAAACCCTAATAAAGCTATAATTTGACTTAGGACCTCCTAATCCTGATTAGACTTAATACTTCCTAACACATGTGTGAGGATAGGATATTTCTTATGAGGAATGTGAGACCTCGACCTCCCAAACCCTAACCTAAATTTGGTTAGAACTCAACCTAGGATTAGTTTCCTTAACTCTACCCCCTACACCTTGTAATTTCCTATAAATAGTGGATCATAAACCCCTAAAGATCTCTCATAATTTTTATGACATAAGTATATAAACTCTGCCCAAATGCATACCGACGCATGACACAATGAATATGAATATGAATAGCAACTATATAGTAGCCAAAGAACATTCCCATCGAAGGATTTTTGCATAATAGTTCTCAGGGTCTGATTCACCTCCTGCCTCATAAATTAAGCCTCAATTTTCCCCCTGGGTGGTGAATTGGTTCTACAGGTCCTAAATCACCTCAAATTTAGGAGGTAAGCTCTGCTTTAGCATTTTATCAAATTCTACACCTTCAATTTCAGTTTTTAATGCATATTTACCATATTTTTTGTCTTTCTAAACATGGGACCTGACTAAGGCAAGCCCCCCAATGAACTAAACCCTTTTTGCAGGTTTGACCTAGACTCAAGGAGGGAAAACATCATCAACTACAACCCAGTGGTGGTAAGCAAGCCCATCTACATTAAGGGACGATAAAAGGTGGTATCAAGACTGTAGTGAAGTTTATTAAAATAGACATTATGAAATGGAAACTTGTCCCTATTGTAACCTATATTATATTTGAATATAAATGAAATACAACTTTCTTATTTAGCATACATTGTGTTTATGTTGTTAGATCAAATACCACTTTCCACCTATTTCATTCTGGCATGCCTGGTGGGACAAGTTGATGACAATCCCAAAACTGAGTTCATTTCCATATGGAGAGTAATTATCCATGACCTCACACATAGCCTCCCCACTACGGAGCTCGTGACACTCTTTTCTAAGAGCTACCACAAACACATCTCCACATCCCTCAATATTCATCAAAGTTGTACTTTTTAAGATGCCATTTCACATGCAAACATCATTGAAGACATTAAGGTTCAATCCAGAAAAATTAATTTGAGAACCAAATCCAACTATAACCCCAACTTTTGCTTCAATAGGACTACACCAAATCAACCTTACCCTCAGTCACCTCAAGCCAACCAAGTCATAAATTTTACCCTAGAACCAGCACCGACTTCTCCACCCTATACATCGTAGCCACAAGCATTCCAGACTATTGCTCCTATGCCACCTAGATCGCAACAATACCAGGGCATGCACCCATAGGTTCCACCATGCAACCTCACACCATTATCTGAACCATTACCAGCATTGTTTCATATATTATATGAGGGAAACCATCTCCTCCTACCCGATATTTGCCCACTAGATCCAAATACACCCAAGCCTCATGGATATAACAAGCAACTATTTTATCCTTTCCATAGGCAATGTGGCCATGATACTGATTCATATCGATCCTTCCATGGGTAAGTTCAAGACCTAATCAATAGGGGCATCATCCAGGTAGCAAACCCTCTAGCCCCATAGAATAAAAAATTAAGAATTTTCCAAAACCCTCTACCAGATCACAGAGGACCCAACCCTCCTCGACCTCTAAAAAATCCCCCAATGCCACCTCACCAAGTGAACAGTGTACAACGTGATCCTCCATCATGTGGTGTAGTAGGTATGATCAACCTTACTATGAGGAACCAATAGTACCCATCATGCCATATGACACCTATTGTTTCCTTGCCAACTCAATTCACATCATTGCAAATACCTCAAATACCTACCACCATACCACCCCCACCTCAAAATGTGATTACCATTCATTGTAGCCTAACCCATTAGTTACATAATTCCCCCACATGGCTATCCATATTTGATCTCCTATAGTAGTATCAATCCCACCGCAAGGCGTTGAATGACATCCTACTTTTCATTGACTTAGAGACACATGACACAAATTCTTTTGTTAATTTTATAGAAAATATCCCACGATACCTCCTACTCTTAATTAGCTTCCATGACCATGAGATAACGAAACTCATTGGAGAAGGAGTAGATTTCCCTCTCCACATCCAATCCATAATCAAATATATCACCTACAAGTAGGTACTCGTTGACATGGTTTCATCCATTAGAATTATATCTACAACAAATCTACATCACCTGCGTATCTCGCCAACCCATTTTTCCATGCCTTCCCTTGACCTGCATGCATTCGATGGCTCCATTAGACCTACTGTAGGATCCATAGTTTTACCTATCCACGTAGATATTCGTACCATATCTATCCTATTTCACATCATCCAAGGAGAAATGCAATACAATATTCTCCTTGGTTGCCCATAGATTAGAGACATGCAGTATGCCCCTTCCACACTACACCATTCCCTCAAGTACGTCCACAATGGACTCTTTCACTGTGTCCCAACTGATGGAGATCCGTTCAAGTTTTACAACATTGTAGACCTTACCCCTAAACCATCATTCTCATCCTCCCAATTGTTCCTTGTATCCTCTCACCAGTCAGTAGGAGCATCGATCTCCTCCCCAACTTCCACCTCAACATCCCAATGTTCATCAAGAGCATAAGCCTCGATGTATGCACCATTAGCACCATCTTTTAGAGGACCTAAATCCTTTACCATGCCTTTCTCATCATCGTACTTATGGATCCCATAATCATCCCAACCTCTACCATTTCAATTTCCACCTCCAATGCCACAACCACCACCACAATCCATTACACAACCTATCACGTTACCTCTCACATCCTTGCCTATGGAAGTACCTATCCTTCCTATGCCACAAACACCTCCACTTCATTTTTGATCATAGCCTAGGACATTCACTTCTCCATGTAACCCAGTGCCTGCATTGATATCTCCCACCACCTAGACCAAACATCCTATTCAAGCTACAACAACCAAATGTCATGAACAAGAACAACCAACATCCATTTCAGACAAACAACCCCCACACCCTTTAGTCGGTACTATCATAGAATCTTAGATCTGACCTTCATCATCTGATTCTAATACCCCACCTTAGTCACCAGATTGTGCCACATTGTGCATTTCCATTTTCATGACAAATGTTGGTCTAGGAGACTATAATGTACTTGATGCCCATGTACGTGACCCCGCTATCTAATATACCCATTATTTTGATCACACTACAGCCTCATTCCTTACTATAAGAACCATTGTACAACTAGGAGGTCCAAAAAATCATACCAATTTTGTTTATGCAAGATTCAATTCTTAAATCCCCTACCAGATTTTACTCCACCACAATCTAGCTTTTGTGGTACGCTAGACAACATGGCCAACCATCACTTTACCTTGCATTACTTGTAGCATTTTCATTTGCAAGGATTCGGGCTAGGCCACTATGAAAAAGGATTATGCACACCTATCGACCCTCGAGTTCAATCATCAACCGATAAATCTAGTATAGGATATAATCCAAGAGTAGTTCATACCTTAGAATATGAACTCCAAGACCTGTCCCTTTATCATACTCTTATTCCAATGCATACCCTAGAAGAATATGTCGACATGGATGTTATAGAGGACACTTCATCACCTCATTCTACCATTGTAGTTCCCTACAACTTCTTTCAAGAATCCTCTATGTCTAACACCTCCTCATTTTGTGATGTTGATAGACTAACAGACTACTTTGCTACCATATCCTGAAATGCAACCACTAATGAAGCCTGATACAGTTCCTCCTAAGTCATCACTGACACACCTAGCCACATTCCTGCCTATACATAGGCAATTATAGAGAGTGGTTGCTCGTTCTCGCTCACCTCTAGTTGTTCTACGACCTCCCTTGAGACTTTTAGGGCATGCACGATCCTTCAAGCCTTACTAACCAGATTATTACCCACCTACTTCACCTACAACATCGATCAACATGGTTGAGGTATACTTGCTCTCTCCCCTTCGTTACATTCGCTTGCAAACTTGGGACGATACCATGAATCCAAGTTTTATAGATCTCATGCATATATCACCAATACTAGCACCTCAAGATTTATTACTTTCACCTCATGTCTTATGGGCGGTAAATACCCCTTCCTCATCTATGCCACCCCAAGTTCCTTAGGTATCTCACATAGGCATTTACATAGATGATGAATATGAGTTTAGCGAAGCCATTTATGACCTTAACCTCATCCCCATCCTCGAACAACTACATGATGGATCTCACATGCTCATTGAAGACATTATTGATGTTGATATTGGTGATGATCCCAAAAATCCCCACATCCTTAAACTAGCCACTAGCCTCTCACTCGATGAGCACATTGCCTTAACAAACTTCCTACATAAGTACATTTAAGTTTTCACATGGTCATATAAAGACATATCGGGACTTGACCCTGCCATAGTGGTCCATAACCTCATACTCAACCCTAATGCTAAATCGGTAAGATAAAAGTTGTGATGCATGCATCCTACTATCACATTAATATTGAAATCTAAACTCCAAAAGCTCCTAGTCATCAATTTCATTGTACCCATTGACTATCTCGAATGGGTATCTAGCATGGTCCCTATACCTAAGCCATTCGACGAAGTTCATGTTTACATGAATTTTTGTTATTTAAACAAATCTTATCCCAAAGACAATTTTCCTCTACCTAATATCAATTCCATTTTTGACTCCATAGCAGGTCACGAGATGATATCCCTCATGGATGGATTCTCATGATACAATCAAATTAGGATAAACCCAACCAATCAACACAAACCCTCCTACAACACCTTGGGAGACCTTCTGCTATAAATTCATGCATTTCGGCCTCAAAAATGCTGGGGAAACCTACCAATGCACGATGAATTATATATTCCATGAATTGATGCAAAAAAATATCAAATATTATGTAGATGATATCATCACCAAATCCAAGAAACATGTAGACCATATTAAAGATCTTCGTCATATTTTCGATCGATTATTAGAACACAATGTGCGCTTGAACCCAAAGAAGTGTGTGTTTGGTGTTACCTAGGGAAAAATACTAGGATTCATCATCTCCTAGTGAGGCATTGAGGTCGATCCTAGTAAGGTGAAATCCATCATCGAGATGCCCCCTCCTACCACATTGAAGCAATTATGCAGCCTCTAGGGCAAGATCACTTCCATTCATAGATTCATAGCACAATTATTCAACAAGTGTCAGCCATTCAACCACATCCTACAAAAGGGAGTAAGTTTCAAATGTGATGGCAACTATCAAGGAGAATTTTATGCCATCAAAACTTACCTTACATCACCGTCGATTATATCACCACCACATCCAACATTACCATTGATTCTATATATCTCAACCATAGAATTTGCGCTAAGTACACTTCTAGCTCAAATGAATGCGCTCAAAAAAGAGTAGGCTATCTATTATATTAGTCGTATGTTAGTCAATTATGAAACAAGATGTGGATACATGGAAAAATTATGCCTAGCAATCATATTCACCACTCAAAAATTACCCCAATACATGTTAAATCACACAAATTTTGTCATTGCCCAAGATAATCCCCTATGGTACATGATGAACAAGAGCTATCACAATTCATGCACATCTAAGTGGATCATGCTCTTAACTAAATTTGACCTAGAATTCATTTCCCAAAAATCCTTCAAATGGCAGGTCATCACCGACCAACTGGTCGAAGCCCCATTGACTGACAATCAACCCCTCCTCATTCAACTCCCTGATGATTCCATCTTCCATATAACCTAAGTGAAAGAATATGTCAAACCTGAAGTCATATCAGACCTTACCCTGTTCTTCGATTGTTCCAGATGCCTCTATGCTGGGGGTACAAGCATTGTCTTATTCAAACCTTAAGGAGAATCACTCCCCTTTTAATTCAAACTCGATTTCCCTTGTACCAATAACAATGCAGAATATGAAACCCTAATCATAGGACTAAAACAAGCACATTCCATGCACATAAAACGCCTCCACATCATAGGTGATTCACTCCTGATAGTCAATCAAGTGCAAGAATGCTGACTATGCAATTACCCGGTCCTCCAACAATATAATAAAATAATGCAATAGCTCTTATCTCAATTCGAGTGGTATGACCTCGAAGCCACTCCGCGATCATCAAACCATTTTGTAGATACTATGGCCTCCTTAGGATCCCTTATTCCACAAAATCCAACATCTAACACAACATTCATATCCATCCATACGCTCACTAGATCTACCATATCACCCACACCTCCTATAGATGATGGTGGTGTTTATGTGGTGAACACTAAACCACATGACCCATGGTTTTCACAAGTTAAATATTACACCAAGTTAGGTTTCCTACCATATGATTTACCCCACGCTCAATGTCAAACCTTCAAACAAAGAGCGATATGATACACCTTTCTAGGGTACATCCTTTATCGTTGCAACTATGATGACATGCTCCTGCTTTGCATAGAACCACAAGAATCACAATGGTTTGTACAAGAAACCCATGATGGTACTTGTGGTGGCCATTTTAGTGGCATGGCAATCACTAAACACATCCTCTATATGGATTATTACTGGCCCAAAATGGAGCATGACTGTTGTGAGTATGTGAAGCATTGCATCAAATGCCAAAAACATGCAAACCTCACACATCTCCTATATCAAGCACTCCTTTCTCCCAATGGGAACTAGATTTAATTAGATAGACTACGCCAGCTTCATCAAGCAATCATACATTTATCATCACTACCACAAAATATTTCATGATGTGGGTTGAAGCCATCCCACTGGTCCAAACTACGGGAGCTAAAATTGCAGCATTCATCACAGATCATATCATTTTTCGCTTTGAAATCCCTTCCCAAATCATCTCTAATAATGGGAAATCCTTAAAAACTAAAATCATCCGAGCATTTTGTAGCAAGTTTCACATTCATCATAGCTTCTCTACCCTATACTAACCATAAGGTAATGGCCAGGTAGAAGCTACAAACAAAACAATTTGCTCCATCTTACACAAAATAGTAGTCGAATCACATCATGAATGACATAACCAAATATCCCTAGCCTTGTGGGCATACTGTACAAGCATTCGTACCCCCACTAGGGCAATCCCATTCTCACTCATCTACGGGGCAGAAGCCATCATGCCCCTTGAGATTGAGATACCTTCCCTACGGATATCCATGAAAGAATTCATATATGATGACACTACCCATCAAACCCATTTAGACCAACTCACACTCCTCGACGAACGTTGCATTCATACCATCAAGCACACACGAGTCTATCAAGATTGCCTTCACCATACCTACAATAGTAAGGTACATCAACGCAAGTTTAAAATCGATGACTTAGTCCTCAAAGAAAACCAGCAGATCACAAGTCAGCCTCGCCAACAGTGAGAGTTCACTTTGAATTGGTTGGGCCCATTCATTGTCACACACAAATATGGTTTAGGTTCCTATCATTTGGCTAATCTCTAAGGCCTCGATGACCCTGAACCGATTAAAATTTTGCACCTTCGTGCATTCAGTATCTAACACAAATAGGTGTTCACTATCACAAGTGGTACATACCGACCCGCACAAACACATCACTCACTAGGCACATCATGATAAATGCATATATTTTTATTTTTACTTTACATATTTCACATGTAATTTCTCTTTTATGTTATTTTTATGTTGCTGGTATTTGTTTTCCTTCTTGCAGGATCTACATCACTTACAGATACACCATCAGCTACATGATACAACAACATCTATGTGCATCATCATGCAGGACCCTCTACCACCACAAAATATACTGATCATGATGACTGACCTAGCCTGACCACCAGGTACCCCTCATGTCAGACGACATTCCCATTCTTCACATTTAGATCACTACACTTCACCTAGATGCCTTTCACCTCATCACCGAGGTTCATCTTACTCACCCCATTTTGGAGACAGTCAGGTCTCCCTCTCCTCTTTTGACAAAAAAGAGAAAACATCCCATTCCCAAATGCAATTTTCTCCATCTCATCCACTTCTCTCATGGACCACACACAACAAGTTACACATTAAATTCATTTTGAGCCTAGCAAAGATGACACCTTGAGTAAATGTCACCATCTAGAGAACGGTCTCCCCTACTCGTCCTATCACTTGCATGGTCAACATACAACCTAGGGATAAACAAAGGGATAAGCATAAGAAAAAATAATAGAATGGGGCAGAAAAAAAAGCCAACGTCCATATAATATCAAAAAAAAAAAAATAGAGAAAAAAAAACCAAATAGTAAAATAAAAAAGAAAGAAAAAAATACAAAAAGAGAACTACAATAAATAGGTCAACAATATATGAGGGGTAGAAAACAAAAGGAAAAGCCTCCTAATATCACCCATGTTATGCTTCATCGCCTTTGGTTCTTAAGTTTAATATAACATCATGCGATGATTTCCAGCGCTAGCAATAGGCTCTAAGAGCCTGCCTACCAATGGAATAGTATTACAAGTGGTGATATGTCTATTTGCATTAGCTACTAGCTTTTGTATAGACCAATGTTCACATAAAAATGAGCTAGCTAGATCGTTCATGTCTACAATGGGCTAATCCTACCTATTTCTCAAAATGGAAAAATGAACTTCACTCATTTACACACACAGGTTCATGACAGATTCTGAACCAGTCCGACTAGTTATGAGTTACCACAAAAACTCACATAGTTTGGAGCCCAAGATTTGATCGCCAAAACTACATTAGTCAAAGTTGTTACATACACCTTATATTATCCTATGTCCATGAGATAACGGAAGGGATCACATCCACATAGGTAAATGTAACGATACAAGTACTTCCTTTGCATATTTTAGCATTCTCATACATGCATCCATGCATCTATGTTACACAAATTTATCACACATATCACATTATTGTATTTCTATTACATATATCACATCAAGGATTACATGATTTCATTTACATTGTATACCTCACATCAACTTCTAAATCAAAACATTCATCATACATCTATCATCTCACACTCCATCAGTTACATTACATGCATTTACTACAAATATCATTTCACATTTTATCACTTCTCATTGCATTCAAAATAAAATCATGCAAGCCTACTCTATAGCATATTCACACTACAATGTGACAATAACTCTAAATCACAATACACATGAATATCCATTCATTATACACACCCACAAATCCATGTCATAATATCTATGCAAAAAATAAAGAGAACACATTTCAAACCATAACAATAACACATGTATATATCACAGTTGAAATAAAACATGTCTATATATATGTCATCCAAAATACCCGAAGGTTACAAACTAGGCCCATGCCCATCGTCCATCATCCAAAATACTTGTAGGCTACAATCATAAGTAATCCTATCTACCACCAGTAGTCTCCCCATGTCCCTCATGACTCGCCCATATCTCTGCAGCCTTGCTCAACTCTACCCTGACCTCCAGAATCGGATCCATTGTAGGTTGATCTTGCACCTCCATCCTAGCACCCATTTTTCCTATAAAAGTAGTACTACACTGACTGTGATGTGAGGGTGCCCACACTCGTGATCATGACTTAGACTATGACACCACCTAAGCATAATTTGGGAGAGGAATCCCATGCACCATTAGAGAAGTATCACATAATAACTTCTTCATAGACTCCATCGCTAAATGACTAGTCAACCTCTCAAAGGCCTGCACCTACCTAGCCATAATGGCCCTCATATGCTCCATCTCAACTACTACCTTAGCATATCTAGCCTCGGTAGCCTCCTCCTATCTATGGAGCTCAACCTCCAACTCATGAACCCTACCTCCTAGCTCCCGTGCCTCCTCCTCCGCATCCCACCTCTTTGAAACATTGACAAGGATCCTCTCCAAATATATGAACACACCAATATCAATGGTATCATCTATACCACCCACAATAGTAGCCCCACCTCTCTCCTCCTTGGCTCCAACAACCTACCCCATAGTCATGCCAATATCCATAGGTATCTCTTCCACCCCCACTCCTTGGGTACTCACTGCACCGCCTAAACATCGACATGACCATCACAAAGGAACCTTCTCCTCATCACCAGACACATCCTTCGACCTAGCTTGACCCCTCTACCAGATCTCCTCTCTAGTGGAGGTACCCCAACAACAAGTGCTACCCACTGATCGACTACTCCTCTACCAGTCTCCCAACCCTACATTTTCCACCAGGCCTCAAACTCTAGATTCATCCCAACATCCTCCACATAAGATATGGCCATAGGTGGATCCCTCTCCCCAAACCAAGGTAACACCATAGGACACTCTCCTTTGTCACCTCATCACCTAAAGTAAATAATAGGAGCCCCTGGAACATCCTATCGTAAGCCAAACTATCACCTCACATGATCAAACTAAAATTACTTAGCCTATCGAGTATACCTCCCTACAAGCCACCTACCCTGTCGAATAGTGTGCAGCTACCCACTGTCCTCATCCCAGGTTACTCCACCCAACTAAGGCCTCCACCTAGTGTCACCAAGTATCAGGTATCCAAACCTACCCCTCCATAATAATGGGTCACCCTCATGCAACCTCTTAATACCCTGCTCAACCACTATACTCCACCTCAAATCATAGGGTAAATACTCCTTACCCCTCACATGCATAAGATGAGGAAATAAGGATGACCTCTCAATAACAATGTGCTCCCATGTCCAAACCTGTAATAAGGGAATCAAACTCAATACCGTGCGTCTACCTTGTACAACATCGTGTAACTCCTGATACACTTGGGACAATAGTGCAGGTGCCCACACAAACACAACCTTATGCTCCACCATATCACCCACCACATATAGCATATTCTAGGTGAATAGGACCTCCAAAGTATTAGGTAAAGCATACATAGAGATCATCATCATGGCTACATACTATCATTTAGATATCTTCTCCTTCAACCAAAATTACTCATAATCCATCTTAGATACATCTATGCCTCTCCACTCCATCCCAAAAAATCACTTCAAAATAGCCTTCTTACTGTCATCCGCGGCTGCTCTCACTGGAACACCCTCAATCGATAACCAATAAATCCTATATATCTTCCAAAGTGATACTAATTCCCCAATGGAAAAATGAAACGTGTTCCTATTTGCATCCCTCCGCTTGCATAATGTGGACACATATGCCCTATTGGTATGAATGCTCTTACACTCCCATACACCTCGAAAGTATATGTCATCCAACCACTGCAACTCATTAGGTGTATCCATCAACTTATCAAAGTTTTCCTTAATTTTTTGTACCTGGTGATGGGGCTCTAGCATTTTCACATGTTCATCCACAACAAAACACAACAAAAAACACATTAGCCATTCACATAACAATGCAATCAAATAAAACTTCATGAATAAAAATTTACAAATTAGAACTATTTAATTTGACACACACATCAAGACAAAAATAATGCACAAGTTACATGGTGAAACATATCAACAAAACAATCACATATTTCGATACTCATTTCATGACAAAAGTTCAAACAAATGTGAAAAATAGTACATATTTGGCTTCCAAAAATCAACAATAAAATTCCCCACATACCCATTGTGGCATGAAATTCAAAACATACTCAATTAATCTAACATACAAAAAAAAAATACATTTTTGAATACCCATTTGCCCACTTTGAGGTAAAAATATCGATAAAATTAAAAAACAACATACAAATCCACATAGATTTAAAGGTTAATTTTACTGTACATACACCAAAATGAAAATCACATCAAAATACACAATCCAAAAATAACAGTCACATTTTTGAACACCCATTTGCCCACTTCGTGGTGAAAGTTCAAACAGATGTTGAAAAAAGTATAAATTGGGCTCCCTACAGCTCATTTTCAATTTCACACTACCTACATCTTGGCACACAATTCAAACATCAGCCAAAAAAAAACATCTACAAAAACAAATATTATTTTTGGATACCCATTTCGCCCTTCTATGGTGAAAATATCAACGGTTTTCAAAAATACTACCTTTAAAGTGGTAAAATTAAAAGTCAATATTTACTACTTTACACCCAAACATAACACATTTAGAAATCACACTAAATGAAGGCAAAAAACTATAACAGTCACATAACGGGATACCCATTTCCCACTTTTATGAAAACAAATGTAAAAACATTTCAAAAATAGTACTCCATTACTCCAAAAATGGACAGTCAAACTTCACACCTACTTTACCCATCACCCGATCAAATCGGTGCTAAAACAAGTCAGACTCAGAAACAAATCACGTTTTTGGGTATCCATTTGGCTAGTTTTACACTATGTGTTTGAATTTCAATCAAAAATTACAATTCTTTTTACAATGAGACAAAAAACTCCCCCTCCTCATTCACATTTCTCGAGAAAAACAAAAAAAACAAAAAAAAAAGATAAAGGACACTTACCGATAGATTCCCACACCTGCTGCCCACTGCACTATGTCCCCTCGTCATCATCTCCCTTGAAATTGCCAACCAAGCTCTCCCCACATCGTCAAAAGATCTTCCAATTTGCTTTCCAATCTCTCTTGCCATCAAAATGAGCCAATGCCAAGCAAATTTGGGCTTAAATATGCTTTAAACCCGCATTTGCCCCTTGAGTGGCAAATCTAGACCCAATATGCCCCTCGGGTGGCGATTTAGCTCAAAATCACCCCCCGGGTGGTGAATTCAGCTAAACCTTCCAAAATAAATCAAACTTCCCCCAAAACCCTAGGAAATAAGACAAATGTCTTCTAAAACCCTAGGAACTCCTTCAAATTTTCCTCTTTTTATTTTATATCATTTTTCATCATGCATTGGTATCTTATCAATTGCTGCATCATCAAATCACCATATTTCATTTACCTCATTGTTGATTCCTTGTTTGATGGGGTATTCATATCCAAAGTCAGCTTTGCATGCAACCACACAACTAAAAATCCAAAAGTGCGAGTAGCACATTTGTCTATGAAAATTTTTGCTAAAGATTATCATACAAAATAATCTCAATCCCAACTAGAAATGGGTTACATCACGAGAGCTATGTGTTTTGATGGAGAATTCAATCTAGCATTCTTGTATGTTGAGTACATGATGAATGATACATTTGTTGTAATCCTAGCACAAAATTTAGAGTATTTATATCTGGCATTCATGGAGCATCATGAATGACACGTTTGAATAAGCTAAATGTCCCTTTAGTTCAAATGGTTTGACACTTGTCACCATGTTCTCATCAATAAATCAACAACAAATATTTAAGTAGGATTTTTTCCTATTCATACTTTTGGACCACACTGATCTGGTTGCAAAATCAAAGTAGTCAAAAGTTGTCATTCTCAAGAAACTGGTATGGCATTGAAAATTTCATACAGACTCAGCAAAATCACAGCATTGCATTCACAATCATCCATTTCCATTCACCAATATTATTTTTATTTCTTTCCTCTTCTTATTCTCTCTTTCCTCTCTTCTTTCCCTTGGACATCCAGTAAACGTGTATGGTCACGCTTCGAGCGGCTACATACCTTTTATGGGATTTCATTTCCCTTCTATCCCTTTTCCTCCTGCACAAACCCTTCATATTTTTGTATTAAACTGTGTTCCACATAGTATAGTACAAAAAGGGGTAAAATGTAGACATTCAAAAGTCACACATTGTTGTCTCTATGTATCCATAGACGATTCCAGATATCCCTAGTCTATTGTAGGTTGTTGTAGTCATGTGTAGTCATGCATAGTCACACGTAGTCGTACATAGATTTCCATAGTTTGCCATAGTAGCATGTAGAATTCTATATACCACTTCATCAGCTTTTAGGTCCAAAACCCCAATAAGCCTTCAAAATCACATCCTATGCATTGGGATATCCTTCGACAGCCTATTTGCACTCAATTGAGGCCCCCATGGGCTATTAATTGACAAAAACAATTACCAAGTCAATTCTTAAAATCTAATTTAATGTTGACTTCACTTAAGTCATATTTTTAGGGCAAAATTGATTAGTTGAACTCTTAATTCTTAATTAACACTAATTGCATCCTCCCACATGTGTGTAATTAGGGTTAGCTAAGATATTTTCCTAGAAACCCTAATCAAGCTCTAATTTGACTTAGGACCTCCTAATCCTGATTAGACTTAATCCTTCCTCACACATGTGTGAGGATAGGATATTTCTTATGAGGAATGTGAGACCTCCACCTCCCAAACCCTAACCTAACTTTGGTTAGAATTCAGCCTAGGGTTAGTTTCCTTAACTCTCCCCCCTACACCTTACCATTTCCTATAAATAGTGGGTCATAAACCCCTAAAGTGCTCTCATAATTTTTATGACATAAGTGCAAAAACTCTGCCCAAATGCATACTGATGCATGACACAATGAATATGAACCTGAATAGAAACAATACAACAACCAAAGAATCTTCCCATAGAAGGATTTTTTCAGAATAGTTCTCAGGGTCTGATTTCCCCCCCGCATCGCGAATCTGGACTCAATTCACCCCCGAGTGGAGAATTGGTTCTATAGGTCCCAAATCACCTCAAATTTAGGAGGTAAGCTCTGTTTTAGCATTTTATCAACTTCTACATCTTCAATTTTAGTTTTTAATGCATATTTACCATCTATTTTGTCTTTCTAAAAATGGGGCCTGACTAAGGCAAGCCCCCCAATGAAATAACCCCTTTTTGTAGGTTTGACCCAAAATCAAGGAGGGAAAACATCATCAACTACAACCCGGTGGTGGTACACAAGCCCATCTACATTGAGGGACGATAGAAGGCGGTATCAAGACTGTTGTGAAGTTTATTGAAAAAGACATTATGAAATGGAAACATGTCCCTATTGTAACCTATATTATCTTTGAATATAAATGAAATACAACTTTCTTGTTCAGCATACATTGTGTTTATGTTGTTAGATCAAATACCACTTTCCACCGGTTTCAATACTATGCCATCACAATATTCCATTTCTTAATTATGCATGATTGCATATACATGATTCTATTTGTACAATACATTGGAATCACAGTAATGTAAAATATGCTATTGTATATTTTTTTCATCTAGGTTACCAAGACTCTAAGGACATAAGCACCCATAAATAGCATTTAAACAATCTTGTTCATAACATAAAATCACAATGTCAAAAGAATCCACTGCTAGCATATTTTCTATATTTGGCCAAAAACATCCATCTTAATCAATCAAACTCTCTAAGAGTAGGCTAAACTATGTTTACCACAAATTTTCAAAACATATTATTCCCTTTAATATAAGTCACTCTAAGTTTCAACCTAGAATTAACTTCTTGTATTGTGACATATACATATATATGTAGCATTGGATTTTCATCAATAGTTTTGTGTCATATTAATATTGTTCATGAATATAGATATTCATAGACTCATGAACATTTCAAGACTTTATACCATAAATGGACAAGTTACCCATATAAATTTTCATTGGGTGAACTTAAACTTCTCTTTTTTTTAATAACAAATCCAAGTTTATTAAACTTCTAGTAATAGTTGTACATGTTTATTAAACATTAAAGTTGTCCATTAAATTAAAGTTGTACATTTTTATCAAATATTAAAGTTGTCCATTAAATTAAAGTTGTAATTTACCACATGTTATAGTTGTTATTAAACTAAAATCCAAGTTCTTAAACTTCTAGTAATTTTTGTTGAGCAAGGTGCAGCAAAAGTATTGTCGTTGTTGTCAACACAGACAGATAGATCAGTTGATGTAGTTGATGCAGTGGACAGGAGTTCAGAGGTCAGTCAAAACATGTACAGTGAATTTTCAAGAAGACAAAAGTGGCCCAGATTTAGAAAATCAAAGAAAAAGACAAGTAAGAAAACTGTTGTGATATTGCGACATGTTTTCTGTCGCGATATCGCGACAGGTTGAGAAGAAAGAAGGCAGAAAGAAAAATTGTCATGATTTCGCGACATGGCTGAGGAGAGAGAAGGCACAGACAAAATTGTCATGATTTCACAACATTGACGAGGAGAGAGAAGGCGCAAGCAAAATTGTCACGATTTCGTGACATGAACGAGGAGAGAGAAGGCGCAAGCAAAATTATCACAATTTTGCGACATGAACGAGGAGAGAGAAGGCGCAAGCAAAATTGTCATGATTTCATGACATGAACGAGGAGAGATAAGGGACAAGAAAAATTGTCACGATTTCATGACATGGCCGAGGAGAGAGAAGGCGCAAGGAAAACTGTCATGATTTCGTGACATGTTGGCAGAGGAGGCAAGTAGAAAAACTGTCATGATTTCACAACATGTTTGAAGAAGAGGCGCAGGCAAAGAAAACTGTCATGATTTTGCAACATGCTCGAGGAGAAGGAGCTCACAAAGAAAAGTGTCATGATTTCATGACAGGTTCCAAGAGGAAGCGTTAAGGAGAGAAAGTGTCACGATTTCACGATAGGATCGAAGAGAAAGCGCCAAGGAGAGAAAGTGTCACGATTTCACGACAGGATCGAAGAGAAAGTGCCAAGGAGAGAAAGTGTCATGATTTCGTGATAGGATCGAAGAGAAAGTGCCAAGGAGAGAAAGTGTCACGATTTCACGACAGGGTCGAAGAGAAGTGCAAGGAAGAGAAAGATGTCACAATTTCGTGACATGTTCCATTTTCCCTGGCCAAAGACAGAAAAGGCAAAAGGCAGCGAAAGTGTCACGATTTCGCGACATGTTTCGGTTTCACGGGCAGAAGGAAGAAAAGGCACAAGGTAGAGAAAGATGTGATTTCATGACATGTTCCATTTTCATGGGCAGAAGGAAGAAAAGGCACAAGGCAGAGAAAGATGTCGCGATTTCGCGACATGTTCCGTTTTCACGGGCGGAAGGCAGAAAAGGCACAAGGCATAGAAAGATGTCACGATTTCGTGACATGTTTCGTTTTTGTGGGCGGAAGGCAGAAAAGGCACAAGGCAAAGAAAGATGTCACGATTTCATGACATGTTTCATTTTCGCTAGTTGAAGCCAAGAAGAGTAGCGAGAAGGCAAAAGTGTCGCGATTTCGTGACATGTCTGGTTTTTGCTAGAGCAAGCCAAGAAGAGTAGCGAGAAGGCGATAGTATCACGATTTCGTGATATGTCTGGTTTTCGTGAGTGTAAGCGAAGAAGTGGACAAGGAGGCATAAACTGTTGTGATTTCATGACATGTATTTTCATGGGTAAAATGCGAGAAGGGTAGAAATATACAGAAGTGTCACGATTTCATGACAGGTCGCAACAACACGATAACAGATAGTTAACTGGAATAGAACAACAATTAAAGGGAAAGTTGTAGAGGAAAAGCATGCAGCCAAAAAAAGAAGAGGTAACTGGAGTAAATGCGTCAGTTACAGATGCAGTCATGCAGCTTTTTAATAACTGGAGTTAACTGGAGTAAATCGAACAGTCGCATTAATAGAATCGTAAAATACATGCATGCACAGAAATGAATTCGTACAGTCATGGTAGAGATATACGTTGCATGTAATGTAATAATGCACACTCTATAAATACATAAGGAGTTATAGTTGACAAGTGGTAGAAGAGAATAATAAAAGAATAGTTACGGGTTGCATGCGTAAATATGGAAGCTAAAAATAGAGACTTATTTGTTATAAAAGCATATCTGTGTGAAGTATATTGCTGCTGCTGTAAGTGAGAATTTGTTGCATAAAGAGGGTGAGAAGAGGGCTGAGAGAGAGATAAGTAGAGCCGTGAGAGCATGCAGAGTTTAATCAAGTTTAATTAATTGCAGACCAGTCAGGGTCATGTAAACAACGAAGGCATTTTTATGTCACTAAATTAAATCAGAATTGCGGTCCAACTTGGTGCTTGGCATTAGGGTTTGGTGCTCCTATCTGTTGCAGCAGAAAAACAAGGGGTTGGTGCTCCTTCCAGTGGGTTTTGGTAAAGTGTTTGTAAAATTGGTGTTTTGCAAAGGCTGGATTTGGATAGAAGTCCAAGCAGTCATTTTTGAGGAGTAGCCAAATTGGTGAACCTCGTTACATTGTGTGTTATGGTGTGCTCTCTTGTGATTATTGCTTTATCTGTTTTCTAGTTCTCTTTGCTTCAGTTTTAAGGATTGCAGATCAGATTTTTAGCTACACTGATTCACCCCCCCTCTCAGTGTCATTGTGAGAATATCAATTTTCCACATATTTAATAATAAATCCATTTTTATTAAACATTACCAATGACCTTCATATCTACAAATAGAGTGATTTTTTATCCCTCATCCCGTAACCAAATCACTCGGTTTATGACATGGCTATCCAAAATGTACTACACAAGGTATGAGTCCTATAATGGGGCTTGAGCATTCTTACTGAAGGTAAACCTATGCTCAATATCATGGAACAGGGCTTCCTATATATAAAATTGAGACCACTCTATTTCTAACACATTCAAGAGTCACTCTTTATTTTTATTTTTTTTAGAATAAAATCTAGACTTAGCCCATATGCCTACTATACGTAAGCTTCCACCTTACCCATACAAGCTCACATCAAGTCATATTCAATTTTGTAAGTTTCTTTATAAAATGGTCCATTAAACTTGAAACCTCTAAATTTATTTAGAAGAACATTTTTACATAAAGCTAATGCAAACCATGTTTTTAGACAAGAATCCTCACAAATTGCAGAACAACAACAATCTTATACTCAAATCTTTTTTTTATACTCCATTAAACCCTTTATTCCTTACAACCGGTAAGGCTACTTCTATATTATCTAAGATTTTCTATATATTCCATTAAAATTTTTATCCCTTACAATAGTATGGCTACTTCTATATTATCTCTTCATTCCTTAATCAAGCATACTTATTATCTATAGGGTATCTGGAATTCATAATCCTAACCTGGATCTTTCGCTGACTTTCTTTGTCCCAAGCTTTGGCAAGATCCCTAGTTCTTTGTCCCACATGGCTTCTTTTTTTAAACAAAGTAACGAAGTGAGGAAAACTAAGGTAAATCATGAGTTCCTTCTAGTTTCTAATCCGAGTAAAACCCAGAGAGCATACTCCCTAGGAACCTCTAGATTTCCAAAACCAATTTGTGAAAAATGTGAGACTTTTGGTTTCTGATCCAATTTCTACTAGAGAGCATACTTCTTGATCTCACTCTACAAATATCGTTATGTCCATTCCTTTCCAAATGCCTCTATTTATAATGGAATTCACCCTCCCCCCATAATTATTATTTTATTATTAAAAATTATTGAAGATGAGCCTATCATAAATGTTGTCTATAAATCGGAGTTAGTTTGACTTTGAAAATGAGGTGGTCCAATCACAACCCAACACATACCAATTCTTCAACTAATATTTTCTTCATTGTTAAGTAACTAATTAATTAACTTAATTAATCATATTTA
The DNA here is from genome assembly GCA_028583015.1 of Wollemia nobilis. Taxonomy (NCBI): domain Eukaryota; kingdom Viridiplantae; phylum Streptophyta; class Pinopsida; order Araucariales; family Araucariaceae; genus Wollemia; species Wollemia nobilis. Next base: position 1,219,704 of record JAQPPZ010015334.1, read on the forward strand.
ACTTGTAACTAATCTAGGGACAAAATAACACTAAATTTAATGCTTCTTTAATGTTGTCCACTAATTAATCTTAACACAAATTAAAGATCTTAATTAACCAAGTAAACCAATATTAGTAATTAATTTCTCAACTAACTAAGGAGACAAAGAAACATTCAAGTAAATGCCTTAAATGCCACTAACAATTTATAGTTAGCAAAAAAATTTCCTAGTTTAGCCAAGCATAATTTATCTATTTTTATTTCATAACTACCCCTATGAAATAAAAAACTTAAGCTATATAATAAAATCACAAAGTAGGGTAAAAATGGGATGTTACATAATCCCCCCCATAGGCTAAACACGGTCCTTTGTGTTTTGTTACGAAGGTTAGTCAATTGCATTTCATTCATCACAAAGAATAAATCAAGCATTGAGCTAATATATCTTTTTGCAACCATATTTAAATCATGCAATATTTTATGCAAGCTAATTATGAAAACCCCATTTCCACACTATTATTTTTCCTGTGGTTGGAATTTTTAAGATAGTCAACTATCATCATTCCACTAGGAGACTAGTCTAGGACATCATGGTCAAATAGTGTAATCAGGGTGATGTGAGGGCAATTTTTTTTTAATACCCTATGGAATGTATTTGTCATCCTTTCCCTTATTCCAGTTCCTTGTTCTTGGTGGTTTAGAAACTCATTTTAAATGAGAAGAATAACCTCTCCCACCTAACGAGTGTAGTTGGACCTGAAATACAGTAAACAGATATTAGAAATATCATGTTCTAAAAATATAAAGTACTTATACTGCATAATTATGTTTAAGTTTTACATAGTAACATTCATCATTACATAAAGCATAAAAAAATCCATTAGTCTAATTAATTTGCATAAGTGTACATCATGCTATTTTAAAGTTCCAACTAAAATTAAGCACTACATAGTGTCCTCAAATAAGTACAAGTATTTTTTCATGTCTTCTACATTTTCCTAGGTGACATTTTTCTCAGAGTGAAGATCCCATTGGACCTTACATTGCTCCAGGTTCTATTTCCTCATATTTTTAGTGTGGAAATCGAGAATTTTCATGGACTTGACCTCGATGTATGTTGGATCCATCATCTGCAACTTAGAAACATCCACAACATGAGTAGGATCAAATATATATTTCCAAAGCATGGACACATGGAAAGAATTATAAATATTTGCCAAGTTAGGTGGCAAGTCAAGTCTATAAGCAGTAGGACTGATATTTTCCCATATGGTAAATGGTCCTACATATATGGGATCCATCTTAGTGGACTTAATTGTACTTTTCATAGATTTGACTCTCAGGAACACCTTATCACCTATGAAAAATTTCAAAGGAGTCCTTATCACGTCTACATATTTCTTCTGGCTGTTCGAGGCTTCCTTGAGCCTTTGACAAATTATATTTAGTTTCTCCTCCATATCCTTCAAATATTTTGGTCCAACAATGACCCGATCTTCAGGATTATCCTATGATAATGGAGTTCTGCACCTGTGGCCATACAAAGCCTCAAAAGGAGCCATCTTTAGAGAGGTATGGTACCCATTATTATAGGTAAACTCAACTAAATGTAAGAAGTCTTCCCAATGAGACTTTTGTTCCATGTAGTACATGTGTGGCATGTCCTCTAACACCTAATTGACTCTCTCAATTGTCCATCCATCATAGGATGATAGGTAGAAATTATATTCAATGAAGTACCAATTTCTCGATGGAGAGCTTGCCAAAATTTTGATGTAAACCTTGAGTCTCTATCTGAGATGATCATTTTTGGAAATCCATATAATTTGAAGATACCCTTAGTGAACCTGTTAGCAACAACTACTGCATTATTATTAGTACTACCAAGAATGAAGTGTGCAACTTTGGTCAATTTATCAGCTATTATTATTATGACATCATGTTGATACCTCATCTTTGGTAGTCCCACAATAACGTCCATAGATATTACTTGCCATTTTTTTGTGGGTACATCATGAGGATATAGCAGACCAGTAGGATGCTTATGTTCTGCTTTCACCTTATGAAATTCTAGATACTTAGCCATAAAATTAGTAATATAATTCTTCATCCTAGGTCAACAAAATGTTTTCTTCATATTCTCCATCATATAGGCTCCTTTAGGATGATCATAATAAGGGGATCTATGAGCCTCTCTCATGATAAGACTGCAAATAATTTATTTCCATAATAAAAATACGTTCCTTGAAATATAATAATCCATATTTGAAGCTAAAATATTGGGCTATCTTCAGGTCCTTCCTTATTTTCTCTTTCACTTCCCTACAATAAGGGTCCTAAATTTGAGCTCTCTTAACCTGATCCATCAGGTCCACATGACTTCTAGTTAAAGCAGTGATATGCCTTATTATGCTTAGTGTGTCTGCCATATTATTCTCTTTACCATTTATGTATTCAATTCAAAAGTCATACTCTGCTAAAAATTCAATCCACCTTCTTTGATGTGCATTTAGCAATGGTTGAGTGAAAATATACTTCAAAATTTGGTGATATATTCTTAATTCGAAGGGTCTTACTAGCAGGTAATGCCACCATGCTTTTAGGGTATGAACTAGTACAACCAATTCTAAGTCATGTGTGGCATAGTTTACTTGATATTTCTTTAGTTTCGTTGACTCATAAGCCACCACTGCTCCATATTGTGATAGAAAACCTCCCAAACCTTCTAATGAAGCATTGGTATAGACTGAAAAGTCACCTTGAGGATCTGGAATTCTTAACATAGGAGCGGTAGTCAATAATTGTTTTAGCAGCTAGAACGTTATTTCACATTTGTTCATTCATTGGAATGACTTCCTTTTTCTTTGAATATTGGTTATAGGATAGGCTATTTTGGCATAATATTTTGAAAACCTCCTATAATACCCAGATAGACCCATAAAAATTTGAACCTCTATTACATTTGTAGGGGTTGGCCAATCTTGAATAACTTCTATCTTCTTAGGTTCAACTACAATTCCATCTGCAAATATGACGTCCCAAGTAATATACTTGTGACACATAAAACTCACATTTTGATAACTATCCATATAGTTGATTTTCCCTCAACACCCTTAGTACTATCTTCAGATGCTTTTCATGCTCCTTGGTGTGAGAATAGACCAATATGTCATCTAAAAATACCAAGACAAACTTATCTAGCTATTTTTTGAACATACTATTCATTAAGTTCATGAAATTTATTGGTGCATTTGTTAACCCAAATGGTAAAATTATGAACTCATAGTGTCCATATCGAGTTTTGAATATTGTATTATGTGTATCTTCTTTGATTCTCAACTGGTGGTAACCTAAATTCAAGCCTATTTTTGAAAATATAGTAGCCCCTTTTAGTTGATCAAAAAAATCCTCTATTTGAGATAAGGGATATCTATTTTTAACTGTAGCTTTATTCAACATCCTATAATCGATGCATAATATCAAAGATCCATCCTTCTTCTTGACAAACAAAACTGGTGCACCCTAGGAAGACACACTTGGATTAATTAGACCTTTATCCAACAACTCTTGTAGTTGCACTTTTAGCTCTTGCATCTCTATAGAGTTCATCTTGTATGGAGCTCTATGTATAGGTTCTATACTAGGTACTAAACTGATAGTAAAGTCAAATTATCACTTAGGGATCATCTCACGTATTTCATATGTAAAGACATCCTTAAACTATTGAAGGATGGGGGATTTCTCAAATATTTTCTCCTTTTTAATCTCTTTTACCTTGACCACATAAACCAACCCTTTCTTTCTAATCACATTCTTAAGTTGCATAACAGAGATTAATATAAGTTCAAATGTCCCTTGTTCACTATAAAACCTAATCCACTTCTCATTCTCATCAGTGAATTTAATCCATCTCTCCTAAAATTTGACCAAGGCCTTGTGGTCCTTTAACAAATCAACCCCTAAAATTATGTCAAAGGCATGTAATGGAGCTACATAGAATTTCCAAGTGATATAATTTGTGGGTAGGGATATTTCTATCAAGGGATAATATTGGTCTACAAAGTAGGTCTATCCAAAACCATACTCGAATTTCCACCCTTTTACCGAATACTTTGGATTCTTTGGCATGTCCCAGATAAAACTTCTAGATATGAAACAATCTATAGCACCACTATCTATCAAAACTCTAATATTTTTGTCAAAAACGTTACCCTTTAAGAGCATAGGGGTCACTTGTCCATCAAGATTCTGATTTCTAGTAGCAACATAAATCTTGTGTCCTTTAGCGCTTACCTTCTGGTTAGTTCTTGTATGCCATGGATAATTTTTGGCATAATGATATCCCTCACACTCATAGCATCCAACCTTCGAATTCTAAGTTAAACCTTGAACTAATTTTTCCTTACCTTTAGCAGGAGTTGGTTCTATCTAATTCATGGGTTTGGCCTTTTTTGCATTGGTAAAGTTTCTATCCTTAGATTGAAACTTCTTAAATCTTTTTTTGACCCATCATTTCTTTTACCAAACTTAAACCCTTCTTTATAACTTTGATTTGGCTCATTATTCTATTTTATTTTCTGTGGGTATTAGTAGTTCTTCTTGAATCCTTGGATGGGATTGTTATTCTTTATGTGATTTTACTCTTCTTGACAAGCTAGATCATATGCAATTTCTAAATTGGTGGGTTTGAACATGTTGACAGAGATCCTAAGCTAATGATCTAATCCAAAAAGGAATTAATGCACTTTCATTTTATCATCATTTTCATAAGCTAGAATGTACTTAAGGAGTCTAGTGAAGTTCCTATAGTATACATGCACTAACTGATCCCTTTGCTTTAGCCAAGTAAAATCATCTAGCTTCCTGGCGTAGTATTGCTAAGTAAGGAATCTCTTTCTAAATTATTTTTCGAACGCATCCCACTCAAAATGAATTATGTTTATCTTTTTATCCTTGCAATAAGTTTCCCACCATTCCAACCCAGCTTTTATCAAAAGTCCTGTGACAAAGACTGTATTTGTGGTTGAGGAGTAATTTCTCATAGAGAAGTAAATTGCTAGTTCATTTAACCATGACTCGATAGAATCTCCACTTTCCTTTCATGAAAAATTTCTAACCTTAACATGCTTCAAGTATTTCTTTAATTGGCATTAATACAAGTTTTAACTACCTGATCAGGGCCATTTGGTTCTTCCATAGTTGCTTCAGCAGGATCTATGGGTATCCTATTGTTATATCTCTAAATTTCCTCCCTAATAACTTCCAACAAATTGTTCTGTTGTCTCAACTGCTCTCTATAGGTTGACATCTCACCTTACATATTTTGAACTATATTTGTGAGATTCTCCATCCCCTCAGAGTTTCTTGAACTCTCTCCCACATGAACCTCTCCACAATTATCAAGACTAGCTAGTTGAGATCTTCGAGGAGGCATATTTGTTCCACTACCAAGTTTTGGTTGCATAATACCTGTTTAAAGAGATGCATTAGTTCACAATATTATATCGAAGGTTTATACTAACTAAAGTTTTTTGTTAGCTCTAAAGTATTTCTCCTTTCTATATGATGACTTAAGTTGAATATCAATATATAAGAAAAATTTTTGGTTTAGAGCTTCAAATGGCAAGTACAATCCCCAAAAGAGTGTCAAGTACACCACTTGAGACCCACATTAGTTGAGGGTTCATCTAGCTCTTCCAATATGATTCACCACGAGTTCAACATGGGGGGCAAGAATTGATCCTTTTCTACATCCGCACCATTTCACTATCCTTGCTTTATATATCAAATTTAGAGACATAAAATTTAGATTTTTATGCCTATCTAACCTAGGCTCTGATACCAACTATAATAACCCAAATTACCCAACGAAAACTAACCATTATATCCATTACTTTTAAAAACAACTTACATACGTATGAGAGTCTTTTATATAATTTTCCATTTAATAAGTAGTCATGTGAGTTTCCAAGGCTATGCACCACACAGGAATAAACTTGATCAGAGTTTATCCATGTGTATGAGAGTGGCCAGTTTCCCATAATGATCAGAGAGAATTTTCTAGTTTGTTTCAACCAGAACGTTCATTTCCCTTTTTAAGTTTAACTCTAAGTTAAACTAGTTTCAACCATAGGTATCTTTTCAACCTAACCATGGGTATCATTCAACTTAACCATAGGTATCTCTCAACCTAACCAAAGGTATATTTCAACCTAACCATAGGTATATTTCAACCTAACTTTAAGCGTATGCCTTGATGACTATTCATTATTTTCCAATGATATAATATTTTAGGTGCAGTGCTTAACCAACCAACCATATCCCATATGGTTTGTTAAGAGAATCATACAACCGATTCTCATAGGCATATGTTGCCTACCACTTTAGCTCATTGACTATTAACCATTTAGATCTCTCATTTGTATAATCTTTGATATGTTTACATTCATCCTATGTTTCCATATTTGTACTTACATAATTATAAAGATCTAATTTAACCATTCATACTCAAAGAATCCACTTGAGAATTCAAGTAATATATATTAGATCAGGTAAACAATTTGTTTTTAGAAATACTTCAAAGATGTTAACACTGATTATAGCCTATACAATCAGATATTCATAAGTTACATTATGAAACCTTTTTCAATGAATCATAAATTACTACAAGCTATTAAATCATTTATTTTGTAGAAATATCTTAATGTTTCAACAATAGCCTCATTGAGTTGAATATAATAATAAATTCTTTTGGTCTTCAACTCTCTTTCAAGTTCATGAGGTACTTTAGGAATAGTTGTCTCAGTCCAACTAGTACTAGGTGATAGGTTACTCGGTATCAGGATAATACAAACTATGAATATGCATATCTGACTACAAAATGCCATGCAACAGTAATCCATAGAATGCATACAGTTTTTCAGAAACCAAGCATTCAACACAATTCAAGAGTAGGAAATCCCATACTTTCCTAAGAATGAACTTTTCACATTCCTTTCATCCCATATTTCCTCACACAAAAAATATGCTCTTAAATCTATACTAATTGCATTCATTGACATGGATATGGAGAACCCCCATATGTTCCCAAGAAATGCAACCCAGATACCCTTTCTCCCATATTAGACTATGCCATCACAATATTCCATTTCTTAATTATGCATGATTGCATATACATGATTCTATTTGTACAATGCATTGGAATCATAGTATTGTAAAATATGCTATTGTATATATTTTTTCATCTAGGTTACCAAGACTCTAAGGACATAAGCACCCAGAAATAGCATTTAAACAATATTTTTCATAACATAAAGTCACAATGTCAAAAGAATCCACTACTAGCATCTTTGCTATATTTAGCCAAAAAATCTATCTTAATCAATAAAAATCTCTAAGAGTAGGTCAAACTATGTTTACCACATATTTTCAAAATATATTATTCCCTTTAATATAAGTCACTCTAAGTTTCAACCTAGAATTAACTTCTTGTATTGTGACATATACATATATATGTAGCATTGGATTTTCATCAATAGATTTGTGTCATATTAATATTGTTAATGACTAGAGATATTCATAGACTCACAAAAATTTCAAAGCTTTATACCATAAATGGAAAAGGTACCCATCTAAATTTTCCTTGGGTGAACTTAAACTTCTCTTTTTTTTAATAACAAATCCAAGTTTATTAAACTTCTAGTAATAGTTGTACATGCTTATTAAACATTAAATTTATCCATTAAATTAAAGTTATACATGTTTATCAAACATTAAAGTTGTCCATTAAATTTAAAGCTATAATTTACCACATGTTACAATTGTTATTAAATTGAAATCCAAGTTATAAAACTTCTAGTAAATTTTCACATATTTAATAATTAATCCAAGTTAATTAAACATTACCAATGAGCTTCATATCTACAAATAGAGTGATTATTATCCCTCATCCTGCAACCATATCACTCGGTCTATGATATGGTTGTCCAAAACGTACTACATAAGGCATGAGAGTCCTATAATGGGGCTTGAGCATTATTACTGAAGGTAAACCTGTGCTCAAGATCGTGGAACAGGGTTTATTATATATAAAACTTGAGACCACTCTGTTTCTAACACATTCAAGAGTCACTCTTCTTTGTTTTTTTTTTTTAGAATAAAACCTAGACTTAGCCCATATGCCTACTATATGTAAGCTTCCACCTTACCCATACAAGCTCACATCAATTCATATTCAATTTCATAAGTTTCTTTATAAATGGTCCATTAAACTTGAAACCTCTAAATTTATTTAGAACATTTTTACATAAAGCTAATGCAAACCATATTTTCAGATAATAATCCTCACAAATTGTAGAACAACATAAATCTTATACTCAAAGCTTTTTTGTATACTCCATTAAACCCTTTATCCCTTACAACCAGTAAGGCTACTTCTATATTATCTAAACTATTTTGTATATTCCATTAAATCCTTTATCCCTTACAATAGTATGGCTACTTCTATATTATCTCTTCATTTATTAATCAAGCATACTTATTATCTATAGGGTATATGGAATTCATAATCCTGACCTGGATGTTTCGTTGAATTCCTTTGTCCAAAGCTCTATAAAGACCCCCAATTCTTTGTCCCACATAAATTATTTTTTTATTAAAAAAAATGAGGCGAGGAAAACTATGGTAAATCACGGGGTCCTTCTAGTTTCTAATTCAAGTAAAACCCGGAGAGCATACTCTCTAGGAACCTCTAGATTTCCAAAACCAATTTGCAAAAAATGTGAGACTTTTGGTTTCTATCCCAATTTCTATTGGAGAGCATACGCCCTGATATCACTCCGCAAATATCATTATGTCCATGCCTTCCCAAATACCTCTATTTATAATGGAACTCACCCTCCCCCCATAATCATTATTTTATTATTAAATTTTTTTGAAGATGATCCCATCATAAATGTTGTCTAGAAATTGGAATTAGTTTGACTTTGAAAATGAGGCGGTCCAATCACAACCCAACACATACCAATTCTTCAACTAATCTTTTCTTCATTGTTAAGTAACTAATTAATTAACTTAATTAATCACAATTTACTTATAACCAATCTAGGGATAAAATAGCACTAAATTTAATGCTTATTTAATTATGTCCACTAATCAAGCTTAACACAAATTAAAGATCTTAATTAACCAAGTAAATCAATCTTAGTAATTAATTTCTCAACTAACTAAGGAGACAAAGAAACATTCAAGTAAATGCCTTAAATGCCACTAACAATTTCTATTTAGTAACAAATTCTCCTAGTTTAGTCTAGCATACTTTATCTATTTTTATTTCATAATTACCCCTACAAAATCAAAATCTTAAGCTATATAATGCAAACACAAAGTAGGGTAAAAATTGGGATGTTACAAATAGGGAGGATGATCATTCCTAGCGTTCAGCATAGGGAATTATTGAATGCCCATAGAGTGAAGGTAGAATTGATGATATAAGTGGGTGGAAGATTGAGGTGTTTGAGGGTAGATGATGTGATGATATTGATGGAAGAGCCTGTGTCAATCAGGACAAGTTTGAAAACTTTATTGTCAATAGGGGCCTTGATGTGCAAGGGTGGATATGGTCCTTCCATTGGGATAATCTTAATCTCAATGTCATAAAATATAATGGTTAATGAGGTGCAAGTTTGAATATTACCCATAAAATTGATAAAAGCGTTAGGATCATGGTTTTGTAGCTCTATGTATTTGATGATATCCATTAATGCCTCTCAATAGGTTGGTTATTTTTGGATTAACTCATAAATTGAGAGCTTAGCTAATGCCATTTTGAGGCTATGTGTAAGCCTGCTTTTGATATGAATGATTGGCTAAGGTTGAGATGTGGTGACTTGCACTGGAAAAGATGGTATAGTTGATGAGGATGATATATTTTAGGGGGTAATTATTTGTGCATGTGGATTTAGGTATCATCAATTTCCAGTGACCACATGAATCATGCCAACAAAACCTTGATAATTGGGAACATCGTTAACATGATTAACCTGATTTTGTTGAGGAGTAGTTATGGTGTCTCTAATGTCTGGTTTTGCTACACCATGTTGTGGCAATGGAGTTTAATAAATACTAAAAATTTTATTAGGGGGGAAAGAGGATTTTTAGCTTTGATAGTCCCCCTATTAATCAAATCCTACATTTTGTGCTTAAGTTGGATGCACCTATCAATATCATGATCCTTCTAGCAATGGTAGATGCAATATTGATCTTCTCTATACCATCTTCACCTAGGTTTATTTGGATCTTCAGGTCTCACCTCAAGTAAGGAAATCAATTGTGCATCCATAAGTTTTTAAAAAATGTTGGACAAGGGTTTTTAGAGACGTGTGAAATTATATTAGGGTTGTTGAGAACGTGCAACTTGATAGGTGGATTGAATTGGATTTTGAATTTAGATAAGAGATGGCATGTTATTATATTTTGGTTTTTGTGGAAGATAAGAAGGTTGTTTTGGTGGATTTTGAGGTTGCTTTAGGGAGGTTGAGTGGTCGGGTTGCTCAACACTACCTGGTTAACTTGGGTAAGCTAGGATTGATTATTGTTTTTATTACCCTTAGAATTTTTTCCTAGCCATTCTTTCTTTTGGAGCTTGATCTCTCCTTGAATTTTGATATCCTTGATCATTTTGGCTTGAGTTAGAACTTCCTAAATATTTTGGTATTGTTGTAGTTGAATTATGGATATTGATTTGGAACAACTCCAAGTGAAAATCCAAGTTAGCTCAGTAATGGGAATAGAGAAATGTTACTCAATTAGTATCGCTTTCCATCAATTATCATAGTCAAGGATAGAATCCTTTTCAAATTGGTGAAGGTTGGTGAGATCCTTCATGGTAATATTCTTTTTTACATTTAGAGTGAAGTGCTCTAGGAAGATATTGACTAGTTGTTCAAAATAATACAAGTTGTGTCTAGGTAGAGGGTTATACCAATCCAAGGCTCCTTCTGCAAGGGATGGAAAAAATATATGGAGCATGAGTGGGTCTATCTCATTGATGAGATAGAAGGTATTTATGAATGTGCTCAAGTGATCCTACATATCCTATTTATCCTTGAACTTTTTAAATTTAGGTATTTCAAACAAATTAGGATAGGGTAACATTGGGACCAAGGGGTTGATAGGATAGTTTTGAAGTTGATTCAAGGTTGGATTTTGATATCTTCTGCCTGTAACTTGTGATTTCAAGTTATTGGTCTTGTTGGCCAACTATTGGAATGCATTTGGAGTAGCTTGAGGAGGTTAGTAGTGGGTTCCATGATGAGTTAGATGGGATGCCTCAATGGGGGGGTATGATTGGTGTGAATATAGGCGATGGTAATGGTGGTGGTTAGGGTTAAAAAATGGTGCTTGTGGGACATGGGATCCCAAAGGCGGATATTGATGTTTTTTATAAGAATGATTGTAGGTGTGTAGGGGGGTGTGATGGGATTTGTTGAGTGTGGTGTTGATTATAGGTATGTAGTTGAAGGGATATGATGATGAGTAGGAATGGAGGGGTTGTAAAGGTTGGATGATGCATGTGTTGGGTGGGATGTAATTGTATGGTTGGGAAGTGGGTTGATATGGATCAGGAGTGGAATGATATTGATGAGGTGGTGGTTGGTGTGGGTGTGGGTTATATGAATACATTGTAGACCACTAAAAATATTCATCAGGGTGAGAATATATTATGAGCACCATGGGCAGACAAGAGGACCATGATGGTGATTGGAAAAAAATGATCCTTGGATTTGTAGATGAGATGAAGGATGGGGGGTTTAATATGGTTGTTAGGGAATATAGGTGATGTGCAAAGAATGTATAAAATATGATGGATAATGTTTAGGAGATATTTTATGGAAAGACAATTGATGAGAAGATACTATAGGATTGTATAATGGTGAGGGATAAGCAGAACTTGTAGTAGAATAATACGCAATGGGTGCACTGGTGATATGAATGGTGGAGGATATTGAAGGGTAAGTGGTGGAAGAAATGACATGGAGAGCCAAAAATTGAGGAGGTAGATTAGGAAATTGAAAAGGAGATTGACTGGTTGAGTGTATATGGGAAGAGATATAAACCTTGGTTGAATGATGTGGGTGAGAAGTGTGTGTGATGTAGAAATGTGCAAGCATTGTGATGAGTGGACATGATTGGAGGAAGATGGGTGATTAAGGTCGATGACCATAGGAATTGGGCTTATGGTATACTATGGAGGGGTGACACTAGTTCCCCTAGTGGTGAGGATGTTGGTGACATTCCAAAAATTTGCACACTTGAGGTATGGTCAAAAATAGAGGAAGATACAGGAGGTGATGGAGGATGATAGGGCTTATAAGCCTACACCTGAGTGAGTATGGAATTAGTGCAGACATGAATGTGTAGTAGGGGTAAAGGTAAGGGGAATGATTTAGGTGGTGGAGGATGTGATTAAGGAGGATCCTAGGGAGTAGGAGGTGATTGTACATGGTATATTAGATTGGTGAAAAGGAGATGGGCAACTTCAATATCAATAGATGCGATGTTTGAATCGAGTGGAGAAAGGGGAGTCTCAAGATGAGTGGACTCAAAAGGGGTGGTGTTTATGACATGGTGATTCACACCTAGAGTATATCTAGGGTTATGTGTCTCATGTGGGTGATATATAATTGTAAGCTTTACCAGAAAAGCTACCTTGATGGATTTGCAATGCATCCCCTTGGTGAGTTAGGGGAGCAGTTCAAGAATGTACATATTGACCTGAATGGCCCATGGAGACTTGGCTTTGGGAATAGGCCTTAGCTTGACTATGGATCATTACCATAGGCTATCCAAAATAAAATGGGTGTTGGTGGATGCTCTTTTTTCTCTCTTTTTTTAAAGGAAGAACACATTATCTATACAAACAAAAAAGCAAATAAACAATGAATATTTTTATTTTTTGAAGTTTTATTTTATTTTTATGTTTTTGTAATGCTTTTTATTTTTTTGTTTTAGGGTTTCTGTATGTTTGATGTTCCCTATACCTAGGAACTATGAATGGGTTATGGAATGAAATCTAGAAAGCTATTTTTATGCCCACCTCAAAAAAGGAATGAGACACAAATGGCTAAAAATGCTTCTTAGGATGGTGGGTTGGCTCCAAGTATCCTAAGGGGATAAAACAAACCTCTTGAGAGATATTATGCTATCTAAGTCCTTCTACTTTCCAAATTGGGATTTCAATTCATCCTTTATCGGGCTTGGATATAAATGATAGCTACAAGTACAAAAACTATTAAGCTCAATGAACAAAAGGGTGTCTAGCCTCAAAATTATCCTGAGCTAGCCTCAAGGGTAACCAACTTCCTGATGATGAAACCTAGGAAAATATGTGATCTAGATATGTTGTCGAAAGGGCTCAACTGATGGTTGGTAGAGAAATCTACAGATAGAAAATCCACCTCCTAGAAGAAGAAGAAATGATTTTTGGATTTGCACAATTTTATTTATTTTTGCTCATTTTTTATTAAAATGTACAAGTGTTAAAACGTACAAGTAGGTGTAAAATGTACAAGGTTTTCAAATGTACAATGTGAAATATCAATAAAATTAGGTGAAATGTACATTTGGGATGAATTTGATAAAAATTAAATTAGACTTAGTAAAACCTTGTAATTAATTATTTTGAGATAATTTGGGATGGCAATTGTAAGTGATGTGATGTCTCAGAAACTGCATTGGAATGGTCTGGGCATGCATTATATAGACCCCCCATTCAATTTTTTAGGGGTTCATTGTTTCATAGAGTTAGTGATTGTTCATGGAGGAATTGCATACAGTTCATTGTTGATGTCTATTGTTGTCAAGTCCATTATTGTGATCAATTATGATGGATGTATTGTACATGAATGCTAATAATTTGAATATAACAACCAATCTCTATGATTCCATGTGTTTATAAGTTCCATTGTATTTTTTGGTTACTGCAGGTTGTGTGATTGGTGTTTAATGTATAACTTGTTAAGTTAATGGAATTGTACTAAAAATGACTTTGATCATCCTATGAACTTAGTGTGAATATATGAGATGATTACATAATGATTTATGGTTGTACAAATATGTTTCCATATAGTTGTACAATTTCTAGAAATATCTTTGATGAGTATAATTCATTGCCAGTGAATTAGGGTTTACATGTTGGAAGGAAAGTAAGTAATTGTCATAAGAAAATATTCCAAAACTTGTCTTGAAGAGAATGGTTGTGTAGGTTGGTAAATCTAAGTATAATTTGCAGCAATATTTCGTGTAAACCATACGCAGATCATACCAAATCGTACAAGTGGTCTTTTACCCGATTTGGTAATAAAACTGCAAGCCAAAACCTACCAAATAAGGAAATTTTGGTGTTTAAGAGAAATTGATTACAAAACCGACCTATTTGAGTTGCAAAACCTATTCCAGTGGATTGGGTAAGTGTAAAATTGTACAATATATAGTGTTATATTATTTGGATTATAAAATGTATGATTTGCAATCTGTACAACTTGTTTTGCAATATGGACAAGTTGCACAAGACAAACCGTTCAAGTTGTACGATTTGGGTGAATTGCTTTTGATACTTCGATTATCATTCCTAGACATTCTAAATCACCTCCCCTTTTGGAATACTACACTTATATGCTACATTTTGCATCATTTCCTATTAAAATTAGATCATATTAATTCAATTGAGAAGAGCCTGTTGTCATAATTGGAAGGACCCATTAATCAATTAGGTAGCGCTAAAGTGTGCTACATTTGGCACCATTGCCTTATCAAACCTTGGCATTTTGTTAAAAATGGTTTAAAATTGTTGCAATCGATCCTATAAAGTGATAAATTGTGAGTACCACTAAATTAGATATGAATGACAAACACAAGTGTGCATAGGCATAGGATATGGGATCAAGGAGAATATATCCCAGTTAGGAGGAGCACAAGAATAAGAGTGAACGTGAACAATGCAGAACACAATAAGCATAAAAAAATGATAGAACAAGTATGGACATCTGAAGAAGGAGACATTGAGAGGGATATATTGTTAATCAACATGGGAGGAGAGGAGCAAGAAGCACCTAGAGTCGAGGAAAATATTGGTGTAAGTGAAGATGTTAATAAGGAAACTATGCGATATCAAGGTGAGTGGATGGTAAGACATGAGAACATGGAAGATAGGTTGTAAAGGAGTGTGGTGGATAGGATTCAAGCACCAGAGCAACAATACATGAGGTCTCAGTAGAAAACACCAAGGCCACAACCTACACACCAGCGAAGGAGGTCATCGAGTGAAGATACATAGGATATTGGTAGATGATTGTTTGGTGAGTAAAAGATACCTCGACTAGATACCTTTGATGAGGACCAATAGAGTGAGTCACCTAAAAGGAGGAATCAATAAATAATTCTAGGATATACTTCATCAAGTGAAGAGTAAAAACCACAAGTAATGGCCAACTTAGGAAATAGAGCAGGAAAGTAAAGATGCCCACTCTTTATGGGTGAAGGAAAGGAAGACCTGACAAGACACATCGAGATATGCATAACCATTTGTGAAGAAAATGATGTGGACCAACCAGATAAATGGCTGCAATTATTTCTCGCTATATTATGAGGACTTGTCATAGAGTGGTATTTGAAAAGACAAAATAAACCAAATTTTTAGGTCTAGAACACAATGAAGGATGAATTCATTGAGGAATTTTATCCTTTGAAGGATTATGGAGATATTGTGACTAAACTTTGTGCCACTAGAAAAAATTTTATGAATATGTAAAGTCATATAATCATCGATTAAAGTAGTTCGTGGATAATATACAAATGCCTCTAGTAGATGTACTAGTAAAAAGATGGTTTGCATATGGGTTGTTACCCAGATATAAGAAAAATATGAAGGTAGTTCCATCTTCCACATATGAGGAAGCCTTGGAGAATGCAAAGAATTTTGAAAGTGAGGCAAAGAAAATAATCATTGGAATGATAACACACTCTAAGCATGATGATTCAGATAGTGATGAAGATGATACAATACAATAGATGATACAATCATTTTGAAAAGAATTTGACAAGATAATAAAAGAGGTGAAAGGAAAATTCAAGCAATATAGGAAGGATATTTGGTGTACAAAATGCAATTCTAAAGGTCACACAAATGTGACTTGTCCTCGAAATGACTATTGTCATATTTATAATGTACTTGGACATGAAGTGGTACAGTGTCCATTCAATGCAAATGTGTGCCCACAAGTTCTCTCAATCCAATAATAGGAAGAGAAAAAAAAACCTCAAGGGAGTGGTGAGTAAGCCACCAGTTGTGGATATAGGAATAATCAAAGAGGGGGAAGACAATACTAAGGCAACTGATAGGGAGGACAAAGCCACTTGTAGCATGATTTAGAAGGAAGACCAATTATATAGTGTCGTAATTTCTAGGAGTGGGGATATTTTACAAAGAATTATCCTTCACCTCAGAAACAAGAGATAAAATATACTAACACTACACACATGTGTAGATGGTGTGGTCCAAGGAACCACAAATAAATGAATTATCCAAAGCAAACAAGTTCTAGTAACCTACATAATGTAAAAATTTTGGACATAGAGGTACCTCCAATTAGAAAGGAAATTGAAGAAGTATTAGCCATGACAAGGAATCAGGCTAAGAAGGACAAGTATCCCAAACCTACTAAATAAAATAAATGATGGCAAGTGGTGAAAAGGGTACTTGAGGAAGAAGCACAAAAGGTAAAGCAATTGAGACTAGCAGGAGAAAAAGAGTTAAATAAATCATCAAAAGTGTTGTAATCACAATGAAACTGAGAGGGGGGGTGAATCAGTGTGTTCTTTAAAATTTCTAAAACATATGGTTTTAAATCCAGCAATAGTTTAAAGCAGATAAAAGAGATACTAAATGCATCAAGAAAGCATCACACATAACACAACAATTTAACGAGGTTCACCAATGTGGCTACTCCTCAAAAACGACTGCTTGGACTACCATCCTAATCTAGTCAATGCAAAGCTACAACTTTACATAATCCTTTACCAGCACCAACTGGAAGGAGCACCAACCCCTTAACTTTATCTTGCTTTAATAGAATGGAGCACCAACTCCTATTTTACCAAGCACCTACTGGAAAGAGGCACCAACCCCTTATACCAAGCTGCAACTTGGAGGACAATAAAGATAATAAAAATGATAGAATAAAACTTTATTCCTTACAGTCTGCTATTTTTCTGCATTCTGCTTCTGTGCAAAACTCTTCGCATTGTCTGTTCACTTCTGTGTACTTCCTCGTAATATCTGCTGCAATTGGATGATCGACACTTCTCCTGTTTGCGCGCTAAAATTTTGAACTTAGAACTCCATCTCTACACATTGCACTTACGATATGCAGATTCGAACTACGACTTTGCACTCTACTCGATCGAACTTCACTTGTGCAATCACTCTTCTCGCATTTGCACATTATCTCATCGTAGCGCACTCTGCTTGCTCTCCCACTCTGTCTTCCTCATTTTTTCAATCGAAGTAACCATCCTTTTATATACAAAATCTCAGAGATAAACCCTAGGAAACATCGGCTGTGAACCCTAGAAAATGTCGACCGTAAACCCTAGAAGATGATGGCTTCAACCTCTAAGAGCATCCACTATGAAACCCTAAAATATGTCGGCTTTAGATCCACTGTAAAACCCTAAATGATGTTGGCTTCAACCTCTAAGAACATCGACTGTGAAACCCTAAAAGATGTCGGCTTCAAACCCTAAAATTCGTCGGCCCTGATTTAACTTTGTCGGCCTCAAAATCTTCTGCCACCTTCGTCACCTTCCTGTACGCCTTAGCACACTTTTTATGGCTGTACGCCTTCTTGACCTTGTCGTCATGAAATCACGACCCTTTTGGCCTTCGAACGCTTCACTTCCATTCTTGTCACGAAATCACGACACTTTGATTAGTTGCTGACGTCATCCTCATTCTTGTCGTGAAATCGCAATGCTTTCGGATTCCAGCAGCTTTTCTTGCATCCTGTCATGAAATCGCGACACTTTCAGCTTTCGCTGACGTCATCCTCATCTTTGTTGCAAAATTGTGACGCTTTCGGCTTCTGTACATTTTGAGCTTCATGCAGTAGCGAAATCGCTACAATTTTGTGCCTTGTGCTTCCAACTTGATTTTTCCCGTGAAATTTTGACTTGAACATAATCGTTGCATCTTTAAGTTCTGCACTTTTTTCTGGTAGCGAAATCGCTACACCTTTGTTTTGTGCAACTTTTGCCCGTAGCGAAATCGCTACACCTTAGTTCTGTGCAACTTTTACCCGTAGCGAAATCGCTACACCTTTGCTTTGTGCAACTTTTACCCGTAGCGAAATCGCTACACCTTTGCTTTGTGCACTTTTGACTTGTAGCGAAATCGCTACAGCTTTTCAACTTAACGCTTTCTTCTTGCTTTGATCAGCAAAAAATCAACATGTAGCGAAATCGCTACAGTTTCTCGACTTAGCTTCTTGGCCTCCAACATGTCACGAAATCATGACAGTTTGCTTTGCGCCTTCTCTCTCTTCTGACTTGTCGTGAAATCATGAAATTTTCAACTATGCCTTCTCTCTCCTCATTTTGGTCACGATATCGCGACATTTTCAGCTGCGTCTTCTCTCTCCTCCGACTTGTCGTGAAATCATGACAGAAAACATGTCGCAATATCGTGACAGTTTTCTAACTTGTATTTTTCTTCGAATTTTTTCTATCTTCTACATCTGAATGACTCCTACACTGTCTGTCCACTGCATCATTGGATCTAACTGCATGTGTTGACAACAATGACAAACTTCTTGCACCTCCTTGCTCAACAATCTCCCCCTTTGGAATTGTTGGCAACACTCGTGTACATCCCTCGTAACTCTTCTCCCCCTTTGTCAATAATACCAAAGGGCTGCTGCAGACTCCCCCTGAGTCCATCCTCACACTTCTCAGGCACAATTTGTTGCATCTGGCATAAATTATGATCATGAGCAAAAGAATAGTCAAATACTCAAATGCTCCCCATGAGAAAGTGATCACTGTAGCTAGTCACTTCTTAGGAAGTGTGACTACTCCTAATTTGCTTCGAAGGTACTCAAATACTTCCTTGGGCAAATGTTTTGTAAAAATATCTGCTACTTGTTCTGTAGTTGGGAAATAGTCCAATTTAACTTCTCCTTCTGCAACTTTCTCCTTCAAGAAATGATACCTTATAGCAATGTGCTTTGTTCGTGAGTGCATTACTGGATTCTTAGAGATGTTAATTGCACTGGTGTTATCACACTTTACTGATATTGGTTCACTAAAATTAATACCTAGATCTTTCAAATTTTGTTTCATCCACAAGACTTGTGTGCAACATGTTGCTGCTGCAATATATTCTACTTCAGTTGTAGATAAAGAAACTGACTCTTGCTTCTTACTATGCCATGCAACCAATTTGTCCCCCAAATAGAATGCACCTCCACTGGTACTCTTTCTGTCATCAACACATCCAGCCCAATCTGCATCTGAATATGATATAAGAGTGAAGTCTTTGCCTTTTGGATACCACAACCCATACTCAATGGTGCCCTTGAGATACCGAAAAATCCTTTTAACTGTTGTCACATGAGTCTCTTTGGGACTGGCCTAAAATCTAGCTACCATGCAAACTGCCACTAGAATATCGAGTCCGGTTGCTGTTAAATATAGTAAGCTTCCTATCATTGATCTATACATGGTTTGATCTACAGGTGGAGATTTGTATTCTTTACTCAACTTGCAGCTTGTTGTCATGGGAGTGCTTACTGGCTTACAGTCCTCCATAGTGAACCTCTTTAAAATTTCTTTTACATACTTAGTTTGGGAAATGAATATGCCTTTCTCATTTTGATTAAATTGTAGTCCAAGAAAGTAAGACAGTTCATCAATCATAGACATTTCAAATTCATTCTGCATATTATTTGCTAAGTCTTTACAAGATTCATCTTTGTTGCTGCCAAATATGATATCATCTACGTAGAAAACTAGAACAATGAGATGCCCACCTTCTATTTTTACAAATAGATTACTGTCCACTAATACTTTCTTGAATCCTTGTTGAGAAAGATAATTACCTAGCCTTGCATACCATGCCCGTGGTGCTTGTCTTAATTCGTACAGTGCCTTTTTTAATTTGCAGAAAAGGTTAGGATCTTCACTAATTTGAAAGCCATCTGGTTGTTCAATATAGACCTCTTCTTCAAGTTTTCCATTTAAAAAAGAAGATTTTACATCCATCTGATAAACTCTAAAGTTCTTGTGGACCGCTAAGGCCAGAAACATTCTAATTGCTTCTAATCTGGCCACTGGTGCAAAAGTCCCTTCAAAATCAATGCCTTCGACCTGTGCATACCCTTTACAAACCAGTCTTGCTTTGTTCCTAATGACCTGTCTGTCTTCATTTAATTCGTTCTGAAATATCCATTTGGTGCCAATTATATTCTTATTTTCAGGTCTGGGTACTAATTTCCAAGTTTTGTTCTTTTCAATCTGATCCAACTCTTCATTTATTGCCTTCATCCAGCTATCATCTTTGCTTGCTTCATCTATGTTTTTGGTCTCAATGCTGGATAAAAGAGAGTAATTACTTATTACTTTCTTTCTTGTCTGAATGCCGATTGTGGGATCTCCAATTATTTGGTCTCTAGGATGATTTTTCTGCCACTGCTTGTTTTGAATTTTTTGTTTTCTTGCACCTCTGAGTCATCGGATAAATTATCTGCATCAACCGTAGACGTATTTTCTGTTCCATGCACCTCATCTCCTTCAATGACTTCTTCGTAGATTGGGTATTTTTCTTGAAAGTTAACTATTTGTTTCCTCCCTTCATCGAATTTAACATCTGCACTATCCACAATTTTCTTGAGTCTCTTGTTGTAGCATTTGTAAGCTTTGCTATTTGGAGAGTAACCAACAAAGACACCTTCATCTGCTCTATCTTAAAACTTCCCAAGGTTGTCATCAGTTTTTCTTATGTAGCACTTACATCCAAATACTTTGAGATGTTTTGCTATTGCTTTTCTACCAAACCACAACTCATAAGGTGTTTTGCATTCATGAGTTCTTAACATGTATCTGTTTTGAATGTATACAGTTGTGTGAACTGCTTCTTTCTAGAATCTATCTGCTATTTTGTTTTCTGCCAGCATGGTGCGTGCCATTTCTTGTATAGTTATGTTATTTCTCTCTACTACACCATTCTGCTGAGGAGTTCTGGCTGCTGAGTATTGTCTCCTGATACCATATTTTTCACAGTATTCTATAAATTCATTCAAAATGAATTCTCCTCCTCTGTCTAATCGCAAGCATTTAATCCTTTTTCCTATTTCATTCTCAACTAGCTGTTTGAAGGTTCTGAACATTTCAAAAGCTTCTGTTTTATCTTTTAGGAAGAATATCCATGTCATTCTGGAATAATCATCGATACACAACATAAAGTATTTGTCGTCGTTTATGCTTTGAGTTCTCATGGGTCCACACAGGTCAGTATGAATAAGTTCTAAAGGCCTGCTAGTGTGGTACTCTTTTGTTTTGAATGACACTCTGGTTTGCTTTCCCTTCTGACATGAAGCACAAACAATGTTTGAAGGTTTCTTAATGGTTGGAATATCTCTCCCTGCTTGTTTAGATCTTATTTTCACCAAATTATCAAAACTTATGTGTCCAAGCCTCTTATGCCATAACCAGTTCTCTTCTTCTTTTCCAATAAAACACGTACCTTCTAAAGTTTCTAAGAGTGTGTACAGATTACCAGACGTCTTTGAACCAGTTGCTATCAATTTCCCACTGTTTATTTTTTTGACTTCACAACCCTGCTTCTTGAAGACTACTTCATGATCTTTATCACAGATTTGACTAACGCTTAACAGGTTATGTTTCAAACCATCCACAAATAAAACTTCTTCTGACTTGATTTTCCCTTCACTAATTTTGACAGACCCTTTTCCTATAATTTTGGCTCCATCATTATTTCCAAACTTCACAGAGCCACCCTCATATTTCTGTAGTTTTTTAAATTTCTGTTTATCACCTATCATATGAGTTGAGCACCCACTATCAAGGATCCACGGTACACATTTATTCTGAGCTCTAAAATCTGTCTGCACTATTAAAGATTCTTGTTCTTTCCTGAGCTATTCTTTTTGTTTCCATTCTATTTTAACTGTGGTGTTGGTTTCTAGCTTGGATTTACCCTTTTCAGAATCTTGCACATATCCTTCAGAAGAAATTCTATTTTGTCTTGCCCTATATGGTTGAATTCTTCTTTTCTAAGATTGATTTGAAAAAGAAATGCTGCAACAGTTTCTAGCAATATGCCCAAAGTTGTGACAATTAAAGCATTCTACTGCATAACTCATTAGAGGAGCAAAAGCATTTCTACTAGTGAAACTTCTAGGACCTATATTGTACTTGTAGTCCATAATTTTATGCCCATAACCATTACATTTAAAACATAAACCATAGAAATAATGATTGAACCTGAAAGATGGTTTTTGCCAAGTTGTTGCAGGAGCCTTGGATCTTCTTTTCTTTTGATTTGTGACCTTGGTAAAACCGTCATTGTCAGTTCCTATTTCAGGACTGGCATTATCGTTTCTTTTGCTCGATTTGTTTTTCTTTCAACGACTGTTTCTTGTCTTTACTCTTTTCACATTCAACATTGCTTGCCTTTGGTCCATTTGATGATTCTCCTTCAGTAAAGCCCAGACCGAATTTGATACCTGTGGTTCTTTGATCGCTTAGGATTTTTTCCAGCTTCATTGAACTTTCATCACGTTTTAAATGACAGCTAATTTTTTGATCCAGCTCTTGTATCTGTATTTGAAGACTAACATTTTCTTCTTCCAATTTGCAACAGTAATCTATCTTCATGGATACCTGTACTTCAAGATCTTCGAACATTTTATTGTACTCCTCTGTCTGTGTTTTTAGACTAGCTATAATGTCATTTGCATCCTCAAGCTTCCTTAACAATTATTTATTCTTTCTTTTCTCAAATTTCCATTCCAAAAGAGCAGAAACCAGCTCACCTTCTAAATCAACTTCAGCCTCACCTATTTCAATAGATACTTCAGAGTTCATTCCTTCTCTCTTTTGTGTGTTTTTTGCCTCTTCTGATTCTTCTACTTCAAACGCCATAAAGAGAGCCTCACCTACTCCTTCTTCAAAGTCTTCACTAGAACTGTCCTCTGAAGATTCTACATTTCGAGAGATAAAGCTTTTCTTTTTGAAATTGCCTTTTCTATAGTTTGTTTTCTTCCTCCATTCACTTCTTTCTTGATGTTGAGTTTCTTCACCTTTGTTCTTGTCATTGAGAGGACATTTGATAGCAAAGTGTCCAATGCCTCCACAATTGAAACATTTAAAAGGTAGCTTTCCTTTGTATTTTCCTTTTCCTTTTCTCAGCTTTCTCGACAAAATTTGCTTCCATTTCATCTCGAAGCATCCTCTTCTTCGGACTCTTGTTTTGTGCTTTTGCCTTTTAGGGCTTTGAAAGTAGCTTCTCTATCTATGGGATTAGACCTTCCTATTCTCATTTCAAAAGCAATCAAAGAACCATGCATCTCATCCATACTAAAACTATTTAGATCTTTGGCTTTTTCTATGGCAGAGACTTTAGAATCAAATCTAGGAGGGAGCGATCTTAATACCTTTTTCACGATAGCAAGCATCGGTTAATTCTTCGTCGAGACCTCTCGATTGAATTGGTGATCCCATTGACTCTTTGCATGAAGGTCTCTATGTTCTCATCATTGTCCATATTTAAAGATTCGTATTGAGCTCGATGTGCTTGAAGCTTGGCCTCCTTGATCCTATCATCTCCTTCATGGATATTCTCTAGTTTATCCCATATATCTTTTGCTGATTCACAATTTATGACCTTGACTAGCTCACTCTCCACTAGTCCACACATGATGGCATTTTTTGCTTTTGAATCATATTCAAATGCCTTTTTACCAACAGTGTCTGTTGGAGCGGTTGCAAGAGCTTTGTAACCATTAACTACTGCACCCCAGATGTCAAAACCCAAAGCACTAAGATATGTCTGCATTCTAATATTCCAAAACACATAGTTAGTCCCATCAAACAATCGTGCTTTGTTCGAGGAGAAACCTTCACCACTTGCCTTTGCGTAACTTCCAAGATCACCTTAGTTGTTTAAGCCTGTTCAGGTACTTGGCTCTGATACCAATTATTGTAATCACAATGACACTAAGAGGGGGGGTGAATCAGTGTGTTCTTTAAAATTTCTAAAACATATGGTTTTAAATCCAGCAGCAGTTTAAAGCAGATAAAAGAGATACTAAATGCATCAAGAAAGCATCACACATAACACAACAATTTAACGAGGTTCACCAATGTGGCTACTCCTCAAAAATGACTGCTTGGACTACCATCCAAATCTAGTCAATGCAAAGCTACAACTTTACATAATCCTTTACCAAGCACCAACTGGAAGGAGCACCAACCCCTTAACTTTATCTACTTCAATAGAATGGAGCACCAAATCCTATTTTACCAGCACCTACTGGAAAGAGGCACCAACCCCTTATACCAAGCTGCAACTTGGAGGACAATAAAGATAATAAAAATGATAGAATAAAACTTTATTCCTTACAGTCTGCTATTTTTCTGCATTCTACTTCTGTGTAAAACTCTTCGCACTATCCGTTCGCTTCTGTGTACTTCTTCGCAATCTCTGCTACAATCAGATGATCGACACTTCTCCTATTTGTGCGCTAACATTTTGAACTTAGAACTCCATCTCTACACATTGCGCTTACGATATGCAGATTTGAACTACGACTTTGCACTCTACTCGATCGAACTTCACTTACGCAATCACTCTGCTCGTAGCGCACTCTGCTCGCTCTCCCACTCTGTCTTCCTCATTTTTTCAACCGAAGTAACCATCCTTTTATAGATGAAATCTCAAAGACAAACCCTAGGAAACGTCGGCTGTGAACCCTAGAAAATGTCGGTCGTAAACCCTAGAAGATGACGGCTTCAACCTCTAAGAGCATCCACTGTGAAACCCTAAAATATGTCGACTTCAGATCCACTGTAAAACCCTAAATGATGTCAGCTTCAACCTCGAAGAACATCGGCTGTGAAACCCTAAAAGATGTCGGCTTCAAACCCTAAAATTCGTCGACCCTGATTTAACTTTGTCAACCTCAAACTCTTCTGCCACGTTCATCGCCTTCCTGTAGCTTATTGCTGTGAAATAGCAACACGTCATGATATCACGACACTTTTTGTGGCCGTACGCCTTCTTGACCTTGTCGTCGTGAAATCGTGACCCTTTTGGCCTTCGAACGCTTCACTTCCATTCTTGTCACAAAATCGTGACACTTTGATCAGTTGCTGACGTCATCCTCATTCTTGTCACGAAATCGTGACGCTTCCGGCTTCCAGCAACTTTTCTTGCATCCTGTCACGAAATCGTGACACTTTTAGCTTTCGCTGACGTCATCCTCATCTTTGTCGTGAAATCGTGACGCTTTCAGCTTTCGTACATTTTGAGCTTCATGCAGTAGCGAAATCGCTACAACTTTGTGCCTTATGCTTCCAACTTGCTTTTTCCCATGAAATTTTGACTTGAACATAATCGTTGCATCTTTAAGTTCTGCACTTTTTTCTGGTAGCGAAATCGCTACACCTTCGTGTTGTGCAACTTTTGCCCGTAGCGAAATCGCTACACCTTAGTTCTGTGCAACTTTTACCCGTAGCGAAATCGCTACACCTTTGCTTTGTGCAACTTTTACCCGTAGCGAAATCGCTACACCTTTGCTTTGTGCACTTTTGACTTGTAGCAAAATCACTACAGCTTTTCAACTTAACACTTTCTTCTTGCTTCGGTCAGTGAAAAATCAACATGTAGCAAAATCGCTACAGTTTCTCGACTTAGCTTCTTGGCCTCCAACATGTCGCGAAATCATGACAGTTTGCCTTGCGCCTTCTCTCTCTTCCGACTTGTCATGAAATCATGACATTTTCAACTATGCCTTCTCTCTCCTCCGACTTGTCATGAAATTGTGACATTTTTGATTGTGCCTTCTCTCTCCTCCGACTTGTCATGATATCGTGACATTTTCGGTTGCGCCTTCTCTCTCCTCCGACTTGTCGCGATATCGTGACATTTTCGGCTGCAACTTCTCTCTCCTCATTTTGGTCGCAATATCGCGACATTTTTAGCTACATCTTCTCTCTCCTCCGACTTGTCGCGAAATCGCGACAAAAAACATGTCGCGATATCGCGACAGTTTTCTAACTTCTCTTTTCCTTCGAATTTTTTCTATCTTCTGCATCTGAATGACTCCTACACTATTTGTCCACTGCATCATTGGATCTAACTGCTTGTGTTGACAACAATGACAAATTTCTTGCACCTCCTTGCTCAACAAAAAGATAAAGTAGTTATGCAAAATCTGGTAGCATAAGTCTTGAATACAACTATCAATATTAAGGTAGAGAGTTTGTTAGAAGCCATCCCATCATTACATAAAGTGATGGTGGAAGACATACAACCTCATAAGGTGATGGAAGTCCAAATCCAACAAATCAAGGAATAAGAACAAAATAATTATTTTATGGATCCAACTATGCTGATGATTGATCTTGGGAAGAAACCCACATTAGTTCATATGGAAGTCTTAGAGCATAAGTTGACATAAGTTATTATGGATGGAGGATCTAGTGTTAATATTTTACCAGAGAAGACTTGGCAAGAAATTGGTACTCCATAATTATGGGAACCTATCTTCTGATTGTATGGTGTTGACCAATATGATAGAGAGACAAAGGGTGTCTTGACCGCACAAAAAGTTATAATAGCTGACCAATAACTCATCTTGGATTTTGTTGTGATTAACATGAAGAAGCTAGCATATGATGCTTTTTTGGGGAGAGGATGACTACAAATAGCCAAACTTAATCAAAACTAAGGAAAGGACCATATCACCTTTAATAAGAGGCACCACAAATACATGATCAACTTTAATAACCAAAGGATCAGTGAGGATGTAGCCATGACCGATGAGTCAAGAAGTTCTTCTCATGAAGAGGAGTATAAGCCTAATGAAGGAATGTTGTACCTATATGACTATAGTGAATATGAAGCTTGATCTGATAATGAAATCCTTCATTGAAAAATGGAGGAGTATGAGGTTTTTCAGCCCACCTACCTCTATATTATACAAATGATACCACAAAAAAATAATATGAGATGAAGGTTAGCTCAGAAACAAATAAAGAATAAGAGAAATGGACATTCCCTAATTTTTTTTTAGAATATACAGTGGAAGATGCTAAAATTAATGTAAGACCAACACATCCAATGAATGTAGAAAATTTAGTAAGAGATCCTACGAACATTAAGTACGAAGGACCTCGAATAGTGGATGTAAATCGAGGAATAAAAGAGGAACCTAGGATAATCCACTATGGTGATGATTGGAACCCAATATTGAAAGCAACAACTTTCAAGATATTCTTGGAGTACAAGGATGTATTTTCTTGGAAGTATAAGGACCTAAAAGGGGTACCACTAGATTTATGTGTCTAAAAGATCACACTAATTCCTGGGGCACAACTAGTGAGAAGAAGATCTTATAGGATGAATCCTAAGTATGTTGCACTGGTGAATGTAGAAATTTAAAAGATGCTAGATGCAGGCATCATTTTTAGAGTCACTACTAGTGATTGGGTTTCATTTACTGTAGTCACTCTTAAGAAGGAGGTGGATAAGATCCGAATATGCATAGATTTCAAGATTTTGAACATAGTGACGATCAAATATCCCTTCCCTATTCCTTTCAAAGACTCCATTTTAGAAGAGGTCATAGGACATAAAATTTATTCATTCTTGGATGGATTTTATAGGTATTATCAAATAAGTATAGCTAATGAGGATAAGTTGAAGACCACATTTATTATGGAAAATGACATCTATGCATATAACCAAATTCTATTTGGGTTATGTAATGCCCCAACCACATTTTAGTGTATTATTATGTATATCTTTGATCAATTGGCCATAGGAAATTTTAAGGTATTTCTAGATGATTGGTCTATTTATGGTAAGATCAAGGATCATCTACCTGGCCTTAGAAAATGTATGAGCAGGTGTAGGAATACACAAATCTCCCTAAATCTAGGAAAGTATTTTCTGATGGTACCTTATGGAAAATTTTTAGGACATATACTATGTAGTGAAGGGTTGAAGACTGATCCTAACAAAATTTATGTTATATTACACATGTAGGATCCATATTATCTAAGCTCATTAAAAACCTTCCTTGGATTCATGGGCTACTATCGAAGGTTTATCAGGAACTATACACATGTGTCCTACCCACTGGATTCTTTAACTAAGAAGAATATTCTTTTCATATGGATGGAGGAGCACCAAGGAGGTTTTGAAGAATTGAAAGCTAAACTTATCAGGAGTCCCATTTTGGTGTTCCCTAATTGGGATAAGAAATTTCATGTCCATATTTATGCCTCAAACTTTGTGATTGGATGTGCATTAGCACAAGAGGAACGATATAGGCTAGATCAGACTATATTTTTTGCAAGTCACCTATTATC
Organism: Wollemia nobilis; assembly: GCA_028583015.1. Lineage (NCBI taxonomy): Eukaryota > Viridiplantae > Streptophyta > Pinopsida > Araucariales > Araucariaceae > Wollemia > Wollemia nobilis. The sequence continues at coordinate 1,248,356 of JAQPPZ010015334.1, forward strand.
ATGGGTCGAGAGGAATTATAGTACAATGGAGCAAGAAGCTTTAGGGATGATATATGCTATACAAAAATTTAGGCATTAACTATTGGCAAAACCTTTTGCTTTATACATAGATCATAAGGCCTTATTATACTTGATAAATAAGCTAATCATACAAGGATGGGTCAATAGGTGGCTCATCACTTTACAAGAATTTATATTTAGAATAATAGTTTGACCTAGTAAGAAGCATGTGATTGCAGACCAATTATCTTGAATACGATTAGGAGAGTCTATAAGGACATGGATTCTATATGAATCCCTAATGCTTAGTTATTTGTAATTAAAATTGTTCCATCTTGGTCCAAGGTAATTGGATAATACTTATCCACAGGTGAGTTGCCACAAGATCTAATGACAATAGAAAAGAAAAAGGTAATCATAAATTCAACACCTTTTTTAGTTGATAGTTGGATCACTATACAAAATGGGTATTGATGGTATCCTACAAAGATGTTTTATGGATGATTAAGTTAAAACAACATTGAGATAAGCTCATGAAATGTTGGCAGGAGGACACATGAGGCTTGATGCCACTACTAAAAAAGTACTTTTAGCAGGATTATGGTGGCCCACATTGTATAATGATGTAAAGAAATATGTACGAGCATGTGATACTTGCCAAAGAGCATGGAAACTAGTATGATGAGATTTTATGCCCTTACACCCATCACAACCCCAATATCTATTTGAGATATGGGGATTGGACTTCAAAGGACCATTTAAAACTACCCATAGGCAGAGGTGTCAATACATCATGGTAGCTACTGAATACCTAACAAAATGGGTTAAAGCAAGAGCATTACCAGATAATACAACAAATAATACAACTTGATTATTATATTAGCAAGTAATTACAAGATTAAATATTCCACTATAAATAACAAGTGATCGAGGAGGTCACTTTCTAAATGAGATTATCAAAAAGTTGACTGATAATTTTAGGATTTCACATTCCTTGTCTAGTTCGTATTACCCTAGATCCAATGGGTAAGAAAAGACAACTAAAAAATTCCTAGTGTTAACCTTGTACAAAACTTGTGGGATAGAAGGAGAAGATTGGGAGGAAAGGTTACCATATGTTCTTTGGGCATATTGGACTACCTTTAAACCAATGATAGACCATATGCCATTTCAGCTAATGTATGGTCATGAGGTAGTAGTGTCAGTGGAGTTCTTAGTACCAAGTTTACGGGTAGGTGCAGACCATCGCTTCGGTGACCAAGAGAGTCTAGAGGAAAGACTAACAACACTAATCAAGCTAGATGAAAGAAGGTTTATGGCACAGTGGGTGATTGAAGTGGCCCAAAAGAGAAGGAAGTTATGGCATGATAAGCACCTTCCAAAGTTAGAACTTAAGCAAGGTGACTTAGTTCTAAAATTTAATGGGAAAAGAAAAGCAAGCCAAGAAAGTTAAAAACATTATAGCTCGGTCCCTTTCAAGTTGTAGAAGTGATGGAACTAAATGGAAGTGTAGGTAGTCAAATTGTAAAACTTGAATGGAACTGAAGTGCCAAACACTTTGAATGGTTTAAATGTGAAGCTATATAAAGTGCAATGTCTTTTTATTTTTTTTGAGGGAAGTAAAAGAAGATGAAGGGAGGAAGTTCAGTTCGATGAACCACAGAGAATAATTCAAGGTCCATTATAGGAAGACCTTGACATGGGATTTGCATACCTATTTATAGAAGGGTAGGAGGCAAGAAAAATATTTGAACAACAAAAATTGGTAGAAAAACCTAGTGAGAGAAGAAGGATGCAAGTACATGTAAGGTTTGCAGATAGGACATAACAGATCAAAGAAGAAGATGAAGAAGAGATTCCTCCAAATGAGATAAAGAACCTAGAAGAACAGGGAACTATGTACCTATAATTGGAGTATAGATAATTACATCAACCAACAAAATATCGACAAAGGATGCAACTAACTTTACGGTATGCAGATAGGATGAACACCTTCAATATGGAAGCTCCAAAAAGGAACGAAAGTGAAACCATGTATGAAGGGCTCATCGGACTTACTCCATTAGCTCAAATAGAATTATTACAACAAAGGATGTGACACTAGATCCAATAGTTGCAAGAGGAGTATGAATATTGCAAGGTCATAATGTAAGACTCTATGAACAAACTATCCAAGATTTGGATGAGATGATGTAAACGATGGATGAGCAAAGGATAGTTAGGTTACAAGAATTAGAAGTTAGAGAAGAAGAAAATGAGGTGATACCGCAAGTGGTACACACCATGAGGGCACATGTACCAGTAGGGGAGAAATACCATAGATAGCACCACATGGCATACCCAATGACCCACAAATAATAGAAGATGTGAAGATAGTGTGGTAAGATAGCACCTTTTTGTGGCCGTACGCCTTCTTAACCTTGTCGTCGTGAAATCGTGACCCTTTTGGCCTTCGAACGATTCACTTCCATTCTTGTCGCGAAATCGTGACACTTTGAGCATTCTTGACGTCATCCTCATCTTTGTCATGAAATCATGACGCTTTCGGCTTCCAGCGGCTTTTCTTGCAACCTGTCACGAAATCGTGACACTTTCAGCTTTCGCTGACGTCATCCTCATCTTTGTCGCGAAATCGTGACGCTTTCGGCTTCCGTACATTTCTTGCTTCATGCAGTAGCGAAATCGCTACAACTTTGTGCCTTGTGCTTCCAACTTTGCTTCTTACTTGTGAAATTTTGACTTGTAGCATAATCGCTACACCTTTGAGTTCTTCACTTTTTGACTTGTAGCGAAATCGCTACACCTTCGTGTTGTGCACTTTTGACTCGTAGCGAAATCGCTACACCTTCGTGTTGTGCTTTTTCAACTCGTAGCGAAATCGCTACACCTTTGTTTTGTGCAACTTTTGACCCGTAGCGAAATCGCTACACCTTTGCTTTGTGCACTTTTGACTTGTAGCGAAATCGCTACAACTTTTCAACTTAACGCTTTCTCCTTGCTTCGGCCAGCGAAAATTCAACATGTAGCGAAATCGCTACAATTTCTCGACTTAGCTTCTTGGCCTCCAACATGTCACGAAATCGTGACAGTTTGCCTTGTGCCTTCTCTCTCTTTCACTTGTCACGAAATCATGACATTTTCAACTATGCCTTCTCTCTCTTCACTTGTCATGAAATCATGACATTTTTTCTTCGCCTTCTCTCTCCTCATTCTTGTCATGAAATCGTGACATTTTCTTGCCTTCTCTCTCCTCATTCTTGTCATCAAATCATGACATTTTCTTCTCTCTCCTCATTTTGTCACAAATCATGACATTTTTCGCCTTCTCTCTCCTCCGACTTGTCGCGAAATCACGACAGAAAACATGTCGCGATATCGCGACAGTTTTCTAACTTGTCTTTTTCTTCGAATTTTTTCTATCTTTTGCATCTGAATGACTCCTACACTGTCTGTCCACTGCATCATTAGATCTAACTGCATGTGTTGACAACAATGACAAACTTCTTGCAACACCTTGCTCAACAATCTCCCCCTTTGGAATTGTTGGCAACACCTGTGTACATCCCTGTAATTCTTCTCCCCCTTTGTCAATAATACCAAAGGGCTGCTGCAGACTCCCCCGAGTCCATCCTCACACTTCTCGGGCACAATTTGTTGCATCTAGCACAAATTATGATCATGAGCAAAAGAATAGTCAAATACTCAAATGCTCCCCCTGAGAAAGTGATCCCTGTAGCTAGTCACTTCTTAGGAAGTGTGACTACTCCTAATTTGCTTCGAAGGTACTCAAATACTTCCTTGGGCAAAGGTTTTGTAAAAATATCTGCTACTTGTTCTGTAGTTGGGACATAATCCAATTTAACTTCTCCTTCTGCAACTTTCTCCTTCAAGAAATGATACCTTATAGCAATGTGCTTTGTCCGTGAGTGCATTACTGGATTCTTAGAGATGTTAATTGCATTGGTGTTATCACACTTTACTGATATTGGTTCACTGAAATTAATACCTAGATCTTTCAAAGTTTGTTTCATCCACAAGACTTGTGTACAACATGTTGTTGCTGCAATATATTCTGCCTCAGTTGTAGATAAAGAAACTGACTCTTGCTTCTTACTGTGCCATGCAACCAATCTGTCCCCCAAATAGAATGCACCTCCACTGGTACTCTTTCTGTCATCAACACATCCAGCCCAATCTGCATCTGAATATGATATAAGAGTGAAGTCTTTGCCTTTTGGATACCACAACCCATACTCCATGGTGCCCTTGAGATACCGAAAAATCCTTTTAACTCGTTGTCACATGAGTCTCTTTGGGACTGGCCTGAAATCTAGCTACCATGCAAACTGCCTACAGAATATCAGGTCTAGTAGTTGTTAAATATAGTAAACTTCCAATCATAGATCTGTACATGGTTTGGTCTACAGGTGGAGATTTGTCTTCTTTACTCAATTTGTAACCTGTTGTCATGGGAGTGCTTACTGGCTTACAGTCCTCCATAGTGAACCTCTTTAGCATTTCTTTCACATATTTGATTTGGGAAATGAATATGCCTTTCTCATTTTGATTAACTTGTAGCCCAAGAAAGTAAGACAGTTCACCAATCATAGACATTTCAAATTCATTCCGCATCTTATTTGCTAAGTCTTTACAAGATTCATCTTTGTTGCTGCCAAATATGATATCATCTACATAGACAACTAGAACAATGAGATGCCCACCTTCTGTTTTTACATACAGATTATTGTCCACTAAACCTTTCTTGAATCCCTGTTGAGAGAGATAGTTATCTAGCCTTGCATACCATGCCCGTGGTGCTTGTTTTAATCCATACAATGCTTTCTTTAATTTGCAGACAAGGTTAGGATCTTCACTAATTTGAAAGCCATCTGGTTGTTCAATATAGACCTCTTCTTCAAGTTTCCCATTTAAAAAGGCAGATTTTACATCCATCTGATAAACTCTGAAGTTCTTGTGGACTGCTAAGGCCAGAAACATTCTAATTGCTTCTAATCTGGCCACTGGTGCAAAAGTCTCTTCAAAATCAATGCCTTCGACCTGTGCATATCCTTTACAAACCAGTCTTGCTTTGTTCCTAATGACCTGTCCGTCTTCATTTAATTTGTTTCGAAATATCCATTTGGTGCCGATTACATTCTTATTTGCAGGTCTAGGTACTAATTCCCAAGTTCTGTTCTTTTCAATCTGATCTAACTCTTCATTTATTGCCTTCATCCAGCTATCATCTTTGCTTGCTTCATCTATGTTTTTGGGCTCAATGTTGGATAAAAGAGAGTAATTACTTATTACTTTCCTTCTTGTCTGAATGCCAGTTGTGGGATCTCCAATTATTTGGTCTCTAGGATGATTTTTCTGCCAGCTGCCTATTTTGAATTTTTTGTTTTCTTGCACCTCTGAGTCATCGGATAAGTTATCTGCATCAACCGTAGACTTATTTTCTGTTTCATTCACCTCATCTCCTTCAATGACTTCTTCATAGATTGGGTAGTTTTCTTCAAAGTTAACTATTTGTTTCCTCCCTTCATCGAATTTAACATCTGCACTGTCCACAATTTTCTTGAGTCTCTTGTTGTAGCATTTGTAAGCTTTGCTATTTGGAGAATACCCAACAAAAACACCTTCATCTGCTCTATCTTCAAACTTCCCAAGGTTGTCATCAGTTTTTCTGATGTAGCACTTACAGCCAAATACTTTGAGATGTTTTGTTGTTGCTTTTCTACCAAACCACAACTCATAAGGTGTTTTGCATTCATGAGTTCTTAACATATATCTGTTTTGGATGTATACTGTTGTGTGAACTGCTTCTTTCCAGAATCTATCTGCTATTTTATTTTCTGCCAGCATGGTGCGTGCCATTTCCTGTATAGTTCTGTTCTTTCTCTCTACTACACCATTCTGCTGGGGAGTTCTAGCTGCTGAATATTGTCTCCTGATACCATGTTTTTCACAGTATTCTATAAATTCATTCGAAATGAATTCTCCTCCTCTGTCTGATCGTAAGCATTTGATCCTTTTTCCTGTTTCATTCTCAACTAGCTGTTTGAAGGTTCGAACATTTCAAAAGCTTCTGTTTTATCTTTTAGGAAGAATATCCATGTCATTCTGGAATAATCATCGATACACAGCATGAAGTATTTGTCGCCGTTTATGCTTTGAGTTCTCATGGGTCCACATAAGTCAGTATGAATAAGTTCCAAAGGCCTGCTAGTGTGGTATTCTTTTGTTTTGAATGAGACTCTGGTTTGCTTTCCCTTCTGACATGAAGCACAAACATTGTTTGAAGGTTTCTTAATGGTTGGAATATCTCTCACTGCTTGTTTAGAGCTGATTTTCACCAAATTATCAAAACTTATGTGTCCAAGCCTCTTGTGCCACAACCAGTTCTCTTCTTCTTGTCCAATGAAACACGTACCTTCTGAAGTTTTTGAGAGTGTGTACAGATTACCAGACGTCCTTGAACCGGTTGCTATCAATTTCCCACTTGTTTATTTTTCTGACTTCACAACCCTGCTTCTTGAAGACTACTTCATGTCCTTTATCACAGATTTGACTGACACTTAACAGGTTGTGTTTCAAACCATCCACAAATAAAACTTCTTCTGACTTGATTTTCCCTTCACTAATTTTGACAGATCCTTTTCCTATTATTTTGGCTCCATCATTATTTCCAAACTTCACAGAGCCACCCTCATATTTCTGTAGTTTTTCAAATTTTTGTTTATCACCTGTCATATGACTTGAGCAACCACTATCAAGGATCCACGGTACACATTTATTCTGAGCTCTGAAAGTTGTCTGCACTATTAAAGATTCCTTTTCTTCCCTGAGCTGTTCTTTCTATTTCCATTCTGTTTTAACTGTGGTATTGGGTTCTAGCTTGGATTTCCCCTTTTCAGAATCTTGCACATATCCTTCAGAAGGAATTCTATTTTGTTTTGCCCTATATGGTTGAATTCTTCTTTTCTGAGATTGATTTGAAACAGAAGTACTATGACAGTTTCTAGCAATATGCCCAAAGTTGTGACAATTAAAGCATTCTATTGCATAACTCATTAGAGGAGCAAAAGCATTTCTACTAGTGAAACTTCTTGGACCTATATTATACTTGCAGTCAACAATTTTATGCCCATAACCATTACATTTAAAATAGAAACCATAGAAATAATGATTGAACCTGAAAGATGGTTTTTGCCAAGTTGTTGCAGGAGCCTTAGATCTTCTTTTCTTTTGATGTGTGACCTTGGTAAAGCCATCATTGTCAGTTCCTATTTCGGAGTGGCATTATTGCTTTCTTTTGCCTGATTTGTTTTTCTTTCAATAGCCTGTTTCTTGTCTTTACTCTTTTCACATTCAACATTGCTTGCCTTTGGTCCATTTGATGATTCTCCTTCAGTAAAGCCCGGACCGAATTTGATACCTGTGGGTCTTTGATCGCTTAGGATTTTGTCCAGCTTCATCGAACTTTCTTCACGTTTGAAATGACAGCTAATTTTTTGATCCAGCTCTTGTATCTGTATTCGAAGACCAACATTTTCTTCTTCCAATTTGCAACAGTAATCTATCTTCATGGTTACCTGTACTTCAAGATCTTCGGACATTTTCTTGTACTCTTCTGTCTGTGTTTTTAGACTGGTTATAATGTCATTTGCATCCTCAAGCTTCCTTGACAATTTTTTATTCTTTCTTTTCTCAGATTTCCATTCCATAAGAGCAGAAACCAGCTCACCTTCTAAATCAACTTCAGCCTCACCTTTTTCAATAGATACTTTAGAGTTCATTCCTTCTCTCTTTTCTGTGTTTTTTGCCTCTTCTGATTTTTCTACTTCAAATGCCATAAAGAGAGCCTCACCTGTTCCTTCTTCAGAGTCTTCACTAGAACTGTCCTCTGAAGAATCTGCATTTCGGGAGATAAAACTTTTCTTTTTGAAATTGCCTTTTCTGAAGTTTGATTTCTTCCTCCATTCACCTCTTTCTTGATGTGGAGTTTCTTCACCTTTGTTCTTGTCATTGAGAGGACATTTGGTAGCAAAGTGTCCAATGCCTCCACAATTGAAACATTTAAAAGGTAGCTTTCCTTTGTATTTTCCTTTTCCTTTTCTCAACTTTTCGACAAAATTTGCTTCCATTTCATCCGATACATCCTCTTCTTCAGACTCTAGTTTTGTGATTTTACCTTTTAGGGCTTTGAAATCAGCTTCTCTATCTATGGGATTAGACCTTCCTATTCTCATTTCAAAAGCAGTCAAAGAACCATGCATCTCATCCATACTAAAACGATTTAGATCTTTGGCTTCTTCTATGGCAGAGACTTTAGAATCAAATCTAGGAGGGAGCGATCTTAATACCTTTTTCACGATAGTAGCATCGGTTAATTCTTCATCGAGACCTCTGATTGAATTGGTGATCCCATTGACTCTTTGCATGAAAGTCTCTATGTTCTCATCATTGTCCATCTTTAAAGATTCGTATTGAGCTCGATGTGCTTGAAGCTTGGCCTCCTTGATCCTATCATCTCCTTCATGAATGTTCTCTAGTTTATCCCATACATCTTTTGTTGATTCACAATTTATGATCTTGACTAGCTCACTTTCCACTAGTCCACACATGATGGCATTTTTTGCTTTTGAATCATATTCAAATGCCTTTTTACCAACAGTGTCTATTGGAGCGGTGGCGGGAGCTTTGTAACCATTAACTACTGCACCCCAGATGTCAAAACCCAAAGCACTGAGATATGTCTGCATTCTAATTTTCTAGAACGCATAATTAGTCCCATCAAACAATGGTGCTTTGTTCGAGGAGAAACCTTCACCACTTGCCATTGCGTCACTTCCAAGATCACCTTAGCTGTTTGAGCCTGTTCAAGAACCTGGCTCTGATACCAATTGTTGTAATCACAATGACACTGAGAGGGGGGTGAATCAGTGTGATCTTTAAAATTTCTAAAACATATAGTTTTAAATCCAAGCAAGATTTAAAGCAGATAAAAGATATATCAACTACAGTAAGAAAGCATCACACATAACACAACAATTTAACGAGGTTCACCAATGTGGCTACTCCTCAAAAATGACTGCTTGGACTACCATCCAAATCCAGCCAATGCAAAGCTGCAACTTTACAATATCTTTTACCAACACCAACTGGAAGGAGCACCAACCCCTTAACTTTATCTGCTTCAACAGAATGGAGCACCAACTCCTAATTTACCAGCACCTACTGGAAAGAGGCACCAACCCCTTATGCCAAGCTACAACTTGGAAGACAATAAAGATAATAAAAATTATAGAATAAAACTTTCACGTTGTTCCTTACAGTCTGCTATTTTTCTACATTCTGTTGCTTCTACGCAAAATGCTTCGCATTATCCGATCGCTTTTGTGTACTTCTTTGCACTCTCTACTGCAATCAGATGATCGATCACTTCTGCTATTTGCGCATGAACTTAGAACTCCATCTCTACACATTGCACTTACATATGCGATTCGAACTATGCACTTTGCACTCTACTCAAACGAACTATCACTTACGCAATCACTCTTCTCGCATTCGCAAATTATCTCATCGCACCACCTCTCACTTCTTACTCATTTTCAACCTCTGAAATAACCCTCCTTTTATAGAAGAAATCTTAGAGATCAAATCCTAAAACATAAGTCGTAAACCCTAAGAAGTCGACTCAAACCCTAAAAGTCAACCTAAACATCACTTAAACCCTAATAATTTAAAACCCTAGAATGTCGGCTTACAAACCCTAATAAACGTCTTAAAACCCTAGAAAATGTCGACTGCAAAACCCTAAAATCTATCGACCTGATTCAACTTTGTCGGCCTCAAACGCTAATGCCACCTTCGTCACCTTCCTGTAACTGTTGCCACGAAATCATAACATGTCACGATATCGTGACACTTTTTGTAGCCGTACGCCTTCATGACCTTGTTGTCATGAAATCGTGACCATTTTGGCCTTTGAAAGCTTTCCACCATTTCTTGTCGCGAAATCATGACACTTCAAACTTTTTGACGTCATCATCATTCTTGTCATGAAATCATGATGCTTTCGGCTTCCAGCGGCTTTTCTTGCACCCTGTCATAAAATCGTGACACTTTTACTTTGCGACGTCATCCTCATCTTTGTCATGAAATCATGACGCTTTCGCTTTCGTACAATTCTTGCTTCATGCAGTAGCGAAATCGCTACAACTTTGTGCCTTGTGCTTCCAACTTTGCTTTTCCATGAAATTTTGACTTGTAGTGAAATCGCTACACCTTTAGTTTGCACTTTTGACTCGTAGCAAAATCGCTACACCTTCGTGTTGTGACTTTTGCCTGTAGCGAAATCGCTACACCTTTGTGTTGTGCTTTTTCAACTCGTAGCGAAATCGCTACACCTTTGTTTTGTGCAATTTTGACTCGTAGCGAAATCGCTACACCTTTGCTTTGTGCACTTTTGACTTGTAGCGAAATCGCTACAACTTTTCAACTTAACACTTTCTCCTTGCTTCGGCCAGCGAAAATTCAACATGTAGCGAAATCGCTACAGTTTCTCGACTTAGCTTCTTGGCCTCCAACATGTCGCGAAATCGCGACAGTTTCCTTCGCCTTCTCTCTCCTACTTGTCCGAAATCGTACATTTTCACTTGCCTTCTCTCTCCTCATCTTGTCATGAAATCATGACATTTTTGATTCGCCTTCTCTCTCCTCACTTGTCATGAAATCGTGACATTTTCATTGCCTTCTCTCTCCTCACTTGTCATGAAATCATGACATTTTCATCCTTCTCTCTCCTCACGAAATACATTTCTTCTCTCTCCTCCGACTTGTCATGAAATCGACAGAAAACATGTCGCGATATCGTGACGGTTTTCTAACTTGTCTTTTTCTTCGAATTTTATTTTTTTTCTATCTTCTGCATCTGAATGACTCCTACACTGTCTGTCCATTGCATCATTAGATCTAACTGCCTGTGTTGACAACAATGACAAACTTCTTGCAACACCTTGCTCAACAATCTCCCCCTTTGGAATTGTTGGCAACACCTGTGTACATCCCTGTAACTCTTCTCCCCCTTTGTCAATAATACCAAAGGGCTGCTGCAGACTCCCCCTGAGTCCATCCTCACACTTCTCAGGCACAATTTGTTGCATCTAGCACAAATTATGATCATGAGCAAAAGAATAGTCAAATACTCAAATGCTCCCCCTGAGAAAGTGATCCCTGTAGCTAGTCACTTCTTAGGAAGTGTGACTACTCCTAATTTGCTTCGAAGGTACTCAAATACTTCCTTGGGCAAAGGTTTTGTAAAAATATCTGCTACTTGTTCCGTAGTTGGGACATAGTCCAATTTAACTTCTCCTTCTGCAACTTTCTCCTTCAAGAAATGATACCTTATAGCAATGTGCTTTGTCCGTGAGTGCATTACTGGATTCTTAGAGATGTTAATTGCACTGGTGTTATCACACTTTACTGATATTGGTTCACTGAAATTAATACCTAGATCTTTCAAAGTTTGTTTCATCCACAAGACTTGTGTGCAACATGTTGCTGCTGCAATATATTCTGCCTCAGCTGTAGATAAAGAAACTGACTCTTGCTTCTTACTGTGCCATGCAACCAATCTGTCCCCCAAATAGAATGCACCTCCACTGGTACTCTTTCTGTCATCAACACATCCAGCCCAATCTGCATCTGAATATGATATAAGAGTGAAGTCTTTGCCTTTTGGATACCACAACCCATACTCCATGGTGCCCTTGAGATACCGAAAAATCCTTTTAACTGCTGTCACATGAGTCTCTTTGGGACTGGCCTGAAATCTAGCTACCATGCAAACTGCCTACAGAATATCAGGTCTGGTAGCTGTTAAATATAGTAAACTTCCAATCATAGATCTGTACATGGTTTGGTCTACAGGTGGAGATTTGTCTTCTTTACTCAATTTGCAGCCTGTTGTCATGGGAGTGCTAACTGGCTTACAGTCCTCCATAGTGAACCTCTTTAGCATTTCTTTCACATATTTGATTTGGGAAATGAATATGCCTTTCTCATTTTGATTAACTTGTAGCCCAAGAAAGTAAGACAGTTCACCAATCATAGACATTTCAAATTCATTCTGCATCTTATTTGCTAAGTCTTTACAAGATTCATCTTTGTTGCTGCCAAATATGATATCATCTACATAGACAACTAGAACAATGAGATGCCCACCTTCTGTTTTTACATACAGATTACTGTCCACTAAACCTTTCTTGAATCCCTGTTGAGAGAGATAATTATCTAGCCTTGCATACCATGCCCGTGGTGCTTGTTTTAATCCATACTAATGCTTTCTTTAATTTGCAGACAAGGTTAGGATCTTCACTAATTTGAAAGCCATCTGGTTGTTCAATATAGACCTCTTCTTCAAGTTTCCCATTTAAAAAGGCAGATTTTACATCCATTCCGATAAACTCTGAAGTTCTTGTGGACCTGCTAAGGCCAGAAACATTCTAATTGCTTCTAATCTGGCCACTGGTGCAAAAGTCTCTTCAAAATCAATGCCTTCGACACTGTGCATACCCTTTACAAACCAGTCTTGCTTTGTTCCTAATGACCTGTCCGTCTTCATTTAATTTGTTTCGAAATATCCATTTGGTGCCGATTACATTCTTATTTGCGGGTCTAGGTACTAATTCCCAAGTTCTGTTCTTTTCAATCTGATCTAACTCTTCATTTATTGCCTTCATCCAGCTATCATCTTTGCTTGCTTCATCTATGTTTTTGGGCTCAATGTTGGATAAAAGAGAGTAATTACTTATTACTTTCCTTCTTGTCTGAATGCCAGCTGTGGGATCTCCAATTATTTGGTCTCTAGGATGATTTTTCTGCCAGCTACCTGTTTTGAATTTTTTGTTTTCTTGCACCTCTGAGTCATCGGATAAGTTATCTGCATCAACCGTAGACGTATTTTCTGTTTCATTCACCTCATCTCCTTCAATGACTTCTTCATAGATTGGGTAGTTTTCTTCAAAGTTAACTAATTGTTTCCTCCCTTCATCGAATTTAACATCTGCACTGTCCACAATTTTCTTGAGTCTCTTGTTGTAGCATTTGTAAGCTTTGCTATTTGGAGAATAACCAACAAAAACACCTTCATCTGCTCTATCTTCAAACTTCCCAAGGTTGTCATCAGTTTTTCTGATGTAGCACTTACAGCCAAATACTTTGAGATGTTTTGCTGTTGCTTTTCTACCAAACCACAACTCATAAGGTGTTTTGCATTCATGAGTTCTTAACATATATCTATTTTGGATGTATACTGTAGTGTGAACTGCTTCTTTCTAGAATCTATCTGCTATTTTATTTTCTGCCAGCATGGTGCGTGCCATTTCCTGTATAGTTCTATTCTTTCTCTCTACTACACCATTCTGCTGGGGAGTTCTAGCTGCTGAATATTGTCTCCTGATACCATATTTTTCATAGTATTCTATAAATTCATTCGAAATGAATTCTCCTCCTCTGTCTGATCGTAAGCATTTGATCCTTTTTCCTGTTTCATTCTCAACTAGCTGTTTGAAGGTTCTGAACATTTCAAAAGCTTCTATTTTATCTTTTAGGAAGAATATCCATGTCATTCTGGAATAATCATCGATACACAACATAAAGTATTTGTCGCCGTTTATGCTTTGAGTTCTCATGGGTCCACATAAGTCCGTATGAATAAGTTCCAAAGGCTTGCTAGTGTGGTACTCTTTTGTTTTGAATGAAACTCTGGTTTGCTTTCCCTTCTGACATGAAGCACAAACACTGTTTGAAGGTTTCTTAATGGTTGGAATATCTCTCACTGCTTGTTTAGAGCTGATTTTCACCAAATTATCAAAACTTATGTGTCCAAGCCTCTTATGCCACAACCAGTTCTCTTCTTCTTGTCCAATAAAACACGTACCTTCTGAAGTTTCTGAGAGTGTGTACAGATTACCAGACGTCCTTGAACCAGTTGCTATCAATTTCCCACTATTTATTTTTCTGACTTCACAACCCTGCTTCTTGAAGACTACTTCATGACCTTTATCACAGATTTGACTAACACTTAACAGGTTATGTTTCAAACCATCCACAAATAAAACTTCTTCTGACTTGATTTTCCCTTCACTAATTTTGATAGACCCACTATCAAGGATCCATGGTACACATTTATTCTGAGCTCTAAAAGCTATCTGCACTATTAAAGATTCCTTTTCTTTCCTGAGCTGTTCTTTTTGTTTCCATTCTGTTTTAACTGTGGTGTTGGGTTCTAGCTTGGATTTCCCCTTTTCAGAATCTTGCACATATCCTTCAGAAGAAATTCTATTTTGTTTTGCCCTATATGGTTGAATTCTTCTTTTTTGAGATTGATTTGAAATAGAAATACTATGACAGTTTCTAGCAATATGCCCAAAGTTGTGACAATTAAAGCATTCTACTGCATAACTCATTAGAGGAGCAAAAGCATTTCTACTAGTGAAACTTCTTGGACCTATATTATACTTGCAGTCAACAATTTTATGCCCATAACCATTACATTTAAAATAGAAACCATAGAAATAATGATTGAACCTGAAAGATGGTTTTTGCCAAGTTGTTGCAGGAGCCTTAGATCTTCTTTTCTTTTGATGTGTGACCTTGGTAAAGCCATCATTGTCAGTTCCTATTTCAGGGCTGGCATTACTGCTTTCTTTTGCCTGATTTGTTTTTCTTTCAATAGCTTGTTTCTTGTCTTTACTCTTTTCACATTCAACATTGCTTGCCTTTGGTCCATTTGATGATTCTCCTTCAATAAAGCCCAGACCGAATTTGATACCTGTGGGTCTTTGATCGCTTAGGATTTTGTCCGACTTCATCGAACTTTCTTCACGTTTTAAATGACAACTAATTTTTTGATCCAGCTCTTGTATCTGTATTCGAAGACCAACATTTTCTTCTTCCAATTTGCAACAGTAATCTATCTTCATGGTTACCTGTACTTCAAGATCTTCGGACATTTTCTTGTACTCTTTTGTCTGTGTTTTTAGACTGGCTATAATGTCATTTGCATCCTCAAGCTTCCTTAACAATTTTTTATTCTTTCTTTTCTCAGATTTCCATTCCATAAGAGCAGAAACCAGCTCACCTTCTAAATCAACTTCAGCCTCACCTATTTCAATAGATACTTCGAGTTCATTCCTTCTCTCTTTTCTGTGTTTTCTGCCTCTTCGATTCTTCTACTTCAAATGCCATAAAGAGAGCCTCACCTGTTCCTTCTTCGAGTCTTCACTAGAACTGTCCTCTGAAGATTCTGCATTTCGGGAGATAAAGCTTTTCTTTTTGAAATTGCCTTTTCTGAAGTTTGTTTTCTTCCTCCATTCACCTCTTTCTTGATGCTGAGTTTCTTCACCTTTGTTCTTGTCATTGAGAGGACATTTGGTAGCAAAGTGTCCAATGCCTCCACAATTGAAACATTTAAAAGGTAGCTTTCCTTTGTATTTTCCTTTTCCTTTTCTCAACTTTCTGACAAAATTTGCTTCCATTTCATCTAAAGCATCCTCTTCTTCAGACTCTTGTTTTGTGCTTTTGCCTTTTAGGGCTTTGAAAGTTGCTTCTCTATCTGTGGGATTAGACCTTCCTATTCTCATTTCAAAAGCAGTCAAAGAACCATGCATCTCATCCATACTAAAACGATTTAGATCTTTGGCTTCTTCTATGGCAGAGACTTTAGAATCAAATCTAGGAGGGAGCGATCTTAATACCTTTTTCACGATAGCAGCATCGGTTAATTCTTCGTCGAGACCTCTGATTGAATTGGTGATCCCATTGACTCTTTGCATGAAAGTCTCTATGTTCTCATCATTGTCCATCTTTAAAGATTCGTATTGAGCTCGATGTGCTTGAAGCTTGGCCTCCTTGATCCTATCATCTCCTTCATGAATGTTCTCTAGTTTATCCCATATATCTTTTGCTGATTCACAATTTATGACCTTGACTAGCTCACTGTCCACTAGTCCACACATGATGGCATTTTTTGCTTTTGAATCATATTCAAATGCCTTTTTACCAGTAGTGTCTGTTGGAGCGGTGGCAGGAGCTTTGTAACCATTAACTACTGCACCCCAGATGTCAAAACCCAAAGCACTAAGATATGTCTGCATTCTAATTTTCTAGAACGCATAATTAGTCCCATCAAACAATGGTGCTTTGTTCGAGGAGAAACCTTCACCACTTGCCATTGCGTAACTTCCAAGATCACCTTAGCTGTTTAAGCCTGTTCAGATACTTGGCTCTGATACCAATTGTTGTAATCACAATGACACTCGAGAGGGGGTGAATCAGTGTGATCTTTAAAATTTCTAAAATATATAGTTTTAAATCCAGCAATAGTTTAAAGCAGATAAAAGAGATACTAAATGCAGCAAGAAAGCATCACACATAACACAACAATTTAACGAGGTTCACCAATGTGGCTACTCCTCAAAAATGACTGCTTGGACTACCATCCAAATCCAGTCAATGCAAAGCTACAACTTTACATAATCCTTTACCAACACCAACTGGAAGGAGCACCAACCCCTTAACTTTATCTGCTTCAACAGAATGGAGCACCAACTCCTAATTTACCAGCACCCTACTGGAAAGAGGCACCAACCCCTTATGCCAAGCTACAACTTGGAAGACAATAAAGATAATAAAAATGATAGAATAAAACTTTCATGTTGTTCCTTACAGTCTACTATTTTTTTGCATTCTGCTCTGCGCAAAACGCTTCGCACTATCCGATCGCTTCTGTGTACTTCTTCGCACTCTCTACTGCAATCGGATGATCGATCACTTCTCCTATTTGTGCACTATCACTTTGAACTTAGAACTCCATCTCTACACATTACGCTTACAATATGCAGATTCGAACTACAACTTTGCACTCTACTCGACCGAACTTCACTTGTGCAATCACTCTTCTCGCATTCGCACATTATCTCATCGCACACCCTACTTCTTCCTCATTATCGAAGTAACCCTCCTTTTATAGAAGAAATTTTCAAGACAAACCCTAGAAACGTCGACTGTAAACCCTAAAAATGTCGGTCTAAACCCTAGAATGATCGCTTCAACCCTAAGACATCCACTTAAACCCTAAAAATGTTGTAAAACCCTAAAATGTCGACTTCAAACCTCTAAGAACATCCTTAAAACCCTAGAAAATGTCAACTTCAAAACCCTAAAATCAGTCGACCCCGATTCAACTTTGTCGGCCTCAAACTCTTCTCCACCTTTGTTACCTTCCTATAGCTTATTGCCTGAAATACAACATGTCACGATATCGTGACACTTTTTGTAGCCGTACGCCTTCATGACCTTTTCGTCATGAAATCATGACCATTTTGGCCTTTGAATAGCTTTACCATCTTCTTGTCACAAAATCGTGACACTTCAAACTTTTGTTGACGTCATCCTCATTCTTGTCATGAAATCGTGACGCTTTCGGCTTCCAGAGGCTTTTCTTGCAACCTGTCACGAAATCGTGACACTTTCAGCTTTTGCTGACGTCATCCTCATCTTTGTCACGAAATCGTGACGCTTTCGGCTTTCGTACATTCCTTGCTTCATGCAGTAGCGAAATCGCTACAACTTTGTGCCTTGTGCTTCCAACTTTGCTTCTACCCATGAAATTTTGACTTGTAAGACGATAATCGCTACATCTTTAAGTTCTGCACTTTTGACTGGTAGCGAAATCGCTACACCTTCGTGTTGTGACTTTTGCAATCTTGTAGCAAAATCGCTACACCTTTTGTTTTGTGACTTTTCCACTCGTAGCGAAATCGCTACACCTTTGTTTGTGCACTTTTGAACCCGTAGCGAAATCGCTACACCTTTGCTTTGTGCACTTTTGACTTGTAGCGAAATCGCTACAACTTTTCAACTTAACACTTTCTCCTTGCTTCGGCCAGAAAATTTCAACATGTAGCGAAATCGCTACAATTTCTCGACTTAGCTTCTTGGCCTCCAACATGTCACGAAATCGTGACAGTTTGCCTTGCGCCTTCTCTCTCTTACTTGTCACGAAATCATGACATTTTCAACTATGCCTTCTCTCTCCTCACTTGTCATGAAATCGCGACATTTTTATTCGCCTTCTCTCTCCTCATCTTGTCACAAATCGTGACATTTTCATTGTGCCTTCTCTCTCCTCATTTTTTCATGAAATCATGACATTTTCGACTATGCCTTCTCTCTCCTCATTTTTGTCACGAAATCATGACATTTTTTCTGTGCCTTCTCTCTCCTCCGACTTGTCACGAAATCGCGATAGAAAACATGTCGCGATATCGCGATCAGTTTTCTAACTTGTCTTTTTCTTCGAATTTTTTCTATCTTCTGCATCTGAATGACTCCTACACTGTCTGTCCACTGCATCATTGGATCTAACTGCTCTGTGTTGACAACAATGACAAACTTCTTGCAGCACCTTGCTCAACAATCTCCCCCTTTGGAATTGTTGGCAACACCTATGTACATCCCTCGTAACTCTTCTCCCCCTTTGTCAATAATACCAAAGGGCTGCTGCAGACTCCCCCGAGTCCATCCTCACACTTCTCGGGCACAATTTGTTGCATCCAGCACAAATTATGATCATGAGCAAAAGAATAGTCAAATACTCAAATGCTCCCCCCGAGAAAGTGATCCCTGTAGCTAGTCACTTCTTAGGAAGTGTGACTACTCCTAATTTGCTTCGAAGGTACTCAAATACTTCCTTGGGCAAAGGTTTTGTAAAAATATCTCGCTACTTGTTCCGTAGTTGGGACATAGTCCAATTTAACTTCTCCTTTGCAACTTTCTCCTTCAAGAAATGATACCTTATAGCAATGTGCTTTGTCCGTGAGTGCATTACTGGATTCTTAGAGATGTTAATTGCACTTGTGTTATCACACTTTACTGATATTGGTTCACTGAAATTAATACCTAGATCTTTCAAAGTTTGTTTCATCCACAAGACTTGTGTGCAACATGTTGCTGCTGCAATATATTCTGCCTCAACTGTAGATAAAGAAACTGACTCTTGCTTCTTACTGTGCCATGCAACCAATCTGTCCCCCAAATAGAATGCACCTCCACTGGTACTCTTTCTGTCATCAACACATCCAGCCCAATCTGCATCTGAATATGATATAAGAGTGAAGTCTTTGCCTTTTGGATACCACAACCCATACTCAATGGTGCCCTTGAGATACCGAAAAATCCTTTTAACTGTTGTCACATGAGTCTCTTTGGGACTGGCTCTGAAATCTAGCTACCATGCAAACTGCCTGCAGAATATCAGGTCCAGTTGCTGTTAAATATAATAAACTTCCTATCATAGATCTATACATTGTTTGATCTACAGGTGGAGATTTGTCTTCTTTACTCAACTTGCAGCCTCGTTGTCATGGGAGTGCTTACTGGCTTACAGTCCTCCATAGTGAACCTCTTTAGCATTTCTTTCACATACTTGATTTGGGAAATGAATATGCCTTTCTCATTTTGATTAACTTGTAGCCCAAGAAAGTAAGACAGTTCACCAATCATAGACATTTCAAATTCATTCTCGCATCTTATTTGCTAAGTCTTTACAAGATTCATCTTTGTTGCTGCCAAATATGATATCATCTACATAGACAACTAGAACAATGAGATGCCCACCTTCTGTTTTTACATACAGATTACTGTCCACTAAACCTTTCTTGAATCCCTGTTGAGAAAGATAATTATCTAGCCTTGCATACCATGCCCGTGGTGCTTGTTTTAATCCATACAATGCTTTCTTTAATTTGCAGACAAGGTTAGGATCTTCACTAATTTGAAAGCCATCTGGTTGTTCAATATAGACCTCTTCTTCAAGTTTCCCATTTAAAAAAGCAGATTTTACATCCATCTGATAAACTCTAAAGTTCTTGTGGACTGCTAAGGCCAGAAACATTCTAATTGCTTCTAATCTGGCCACTGGTGCAAAAGTCTCTTCAAAATCAATGCCTTCGACCTGTGCATACCCTTTACAAACCAGTCTTGCTTTGTTCCTAATGACCTGTCCGTCTTCATTTAATTTGTTTCGAAATATCCATTTGGTGCCGATTACATTCTTATTTGCAGGTCTAGGTACTAATTCCCAAGTTCTGTTCTTTTCAATCTGATCCAACTCTTCATTTATTGCCTTCATCCAGCTATCATCTTTGCTTGCTTCATCTATGTTTTTGGGCTCAATGCTGGATAAAAGAGAGTAATTACTTATTACTTTCCTTCTTGTCTGAATGCCAGCTGTGGGATCTCCAATTATTTGGTCTCTAGGATGATTTTTCTTCCAGCTGCCTGTTTTGAATTTTCTATTTTCTTGCACCTCTGAGTCATCGGATAAGTTATCTGCATCAACCGTAGACGTATTTTCTGTTCCATGCACCTCATCTCCTTCAATGACTTCTTCATAGATTGGGTAGTTTTCTTCAAAGTTAACTATTTGTTTCCTCCCTTCATCGAATTTAACATCTGCACTGTCCACAATTTTCTTGAGTCTCTTGTTGTAGCATTTGTAAGCTTTGCTATTTGGAGAATAACCAACAAAAACACCTTCATCTCGCTCTATCTTCAAACTTCCCAAGGTTGTCATCAGTTTTTCTCGATGTAGCACTTACAGCCAAATACTTTGAGATGTTTTGCTGTTGCTTTTCTACCAAACCACAACTCATAAGGTGTTTTGCATTCATGAGTTCTTAACATATATCTGTTTTGAATGTATACTGTTGTGTGAACTGCTTCTTTCCAGAATCTATCTGCTATTTTGTTTTCTGCCAACATGGTGCGTGCCATTTCTTGTATAGTTCTGTTCTTTCTCTCTACTACACCATTCTGCTGAGGAGTTCTAGCTGCTGAATATTGTCTCCTGATACCATATTTTTCATAGTATTCTGTAAATTCATTCGAAATGAATTCTCCTCCTCTGTCTGATCGCAAGCATTTAATCCTTTTTCCTGTTTCATTCTCAACTAGTTGTTTGAAGGTTCTGAACATTTCAAAAGCTTCTGTTTTATCTTTTAGGAAGAATATCCATGTCATTCTGGAATAATCATCGATACACAACATAAAGTATTTGTCGCCGTTTATGCTTTGAGTTCTCATGGGTCCACATAAGTCCGTATGAATAAGTTCCAAAGGCCTCGCTAGTGTGGTACTCTTTTGTTTTGAATGACACTCGGTTTGCTTTCCCTTCGACATGAAGCACAAACAATGTTTGAAGGTTTCTTAATGGTTGGAATATCTCTCACTCGCTTGTTTTGAGCTGATTTTCACCAAATTATCAAAACTTATGTGTCCAAGCCTCTTATGCCACAACCAGTTCTCTTCTTCTTGTCCAATAAAACACGTACCTTCTGAAGTTTCTGAGAGTGTGTACAGATTACCATACGTCCTTGAACCAGTTGCTATCAATTTCCCACTGTTTATTTTTTTGACTTCACAACCCTGCTTCTTGAAGACTACTTCATGACCTTTATCACAGATTTGACTAACACTTAACAAGGTTATGTTTCAAACCATCCACAAATAAAACTTCTTCGACTTGATTTTCCCTTCACTAATTTTGATGAGACCCTTTTCCTATTATTTTGGCTCCATCATTATTTCCAAACTTCACAGAGCCACCCTCATATTTCTGTAGTTTTTCAAATTTTTGTTTATCACCTGTCATATGACTTGAGCACCCACTATCAAGGATCCACGGTACACATTTATTCTGAGCTCTAAAAGTTGTCTGCACTATTAAAGATTCCTGTTCTTTCCTGAGCTGTTCTTTTTGTTTCCATTCTGTTTTAACCGTGGTGTTGGGTTCTAGCTTGGATTTCCCCTTTTCAGAATCTTGCACATATCCTTCAGAAGAAATTCTATTTTGTTTTGCCCTATATGGTTGAATTCTTCTTTTTTGAGATTGATTTGAAACAGAAATACTATGACAGTTTCTAGCAATATGCCCAAAGTTGTGACAATTAAAGCATTCTACTGCATAACTCATTAGAGGAGCAAAAGCATTTCTACTAGTGAAACTTCTAGGACCTATATTGTACTTGCAGTCCACAATTTTATGCCCATAACCATTACATTTAAAATAGAAACCATAGAAATAATGATTGAACCTGAAAGATGGTTTTTGCCAAGTTGTTGCAGGAGCCTTGGATCTTCTTTTCTTTTGATGTGTGACCTTGGTAAAACCATCATTGTCAGTTCCTATTTCAAGACTGGCATTATCGCTTTCTTTTGCTCGATTTGTTTTTCTTTCAACAACTCGTTTCTTGTCTTTACTCTTTTCACATTCAACATTGCTTGCCTTTGGTCCATTTGATGATTCTCCTTCAGTAAAGCCCAGACCGAATTTGATACCTGTGGGTCTTTGATCGCTTAGGATTTTGTCCGACTTCATCGAACTTTCATCACGTTTTAAATGACAACTAATTTTTCGATCCAGCTCTTGTATCTGTATTCGAAGACTAACATTTTCTTCTTCCAATTTGCAACAGTAATCTATCTTCATGGTTACCTGTACTTCAAGATCTTCGGACATTTTCTTGTACTCCTTTGTCTGTGTTTTTAGACTAGCTATAATGTCATTTGCATCCTCAAGCTTCCTTAACAATTTTTTATTCTTTCTTTTCTCAGATTTCCATTCCATAAGAGCAGAAACCAGCTCACCTTCTAAATCAACTTCAGACTCACCTATTTCAATAGATACTTCAGAGTTCATTCCTTCTCTCTTTTGTGTGTTTTTTGCATCTTCTGATTCTTCTACTTCAAACGCCATAAAGAGAGCCTCACCTGCTCCTTCTTCAGAGTCTTCACTAGAACTGTCCTCTGAAGATTCTCGCATTTCGAGAGATAAAGCTTTTCTTTTTGAAATTGCCTTTTCTCGAAGTTTGTTTTCTTCCTCCATTCACTTCTTTCTTGATGCTGAGTTTCTTCACCTTTGTTCTTGTCATTGAGAGGACATTTGATAGCAAAGTGTCCAATGCCTCCATAATTGAAACATTTAAAAGGTAGCTTTCCTTTGTATTTTCCTTTTCCTTTTCTCAACTTTCTGACAAAATTTGCTTCCATTTCATCTGAAGCATCCTCTTCTTCGGACTCTTGTTTTGTGCTTTTGCCTTTTAGGGCTTTGAAAGTCGCTTCTCTGTCTGTGGGATTAGACCTTCCTATTCTCATTTCAAAAGCAGTCAAAGAACCATGCATCTCATCCATACTAAAACTATTTAGATCTTTGGCTTCTTCTATGGCAGAGACTTTAGAATCAAATCTAGGAGGGAGCGATCTTAATACCTTTTTCACGATAGTAGCATCGGTTAATTCTTCGTCGAGACCTCTGATTGAATTGGTGATCCCATTGACTCTTTGCATGAAGGTCTCTATGTTCTCATCATTGTCCATATTTAAAGATTCGTATTGAGCTCGATGTGCTTGAAGCTTGGCCTCCTTGATCCTATCATCTCCTTCATGGATGTTCTCTAGTTTATCCCATATATCTTTTGCTGATTCACAATTTATGACCTTGACTAGCTCACTGTCCACTTGTCCACACATGATGGCGTTTTTTGCTTTTGAATCATATTCAAATGCCTTTTTACCAGTAGTGTCTATTGGAGCGGTGGTAGGAGCTTTGTAACCATTAACTACTCGCACCCCGGATGTCAAAACCCAAAGCACTAAGATATGTCTGCATTCTAATTTTCCAGAACGCATAATTAGTCCCATCAAACAATGGTGCTTTGTTCGAGGAGAAACCTTCACCACTTGCCATTGCGTAACTTCCAAGATCACCTTAGCTGTTTAAGCCTATTCAGGTACTTGGCTTTGATACCAATTGTTGTAATCACAATGACACTGAGAGGGGGGGTGAATCAGTGTGTTCTTTAAAATTTCTAAAACATATGGTTTTAAATCCAGCAGCAGTTTAAAGCAGATAAAAGAGATACTAAATGCATCAAGAAAGCATCACACATAACACAACAATTTAACGAGGTTCACCAATGTGGCTACTCCTCAAAAATGACTGCTTGGACTACCATCCAAATCCAGTCAATGCAAAGCTACAACTTTACATAATCCTTTACCAAGCACCAACCGGAAGGAGCACCAACCCCTTAACTTTATCTGCTTCAACAGAATGGAGCACCAACTCCTAATTTACCAAACACCTACTGGAAAGAGGCACCAACCCCTTATGCCAAGCTGCAACTTGGAAGTAAATAGAGATAATAAAAATTATAGAATAAAACTTTCATGTTGTTTCTTACAGTCTGCTATTTTTTTGCATTTTGCTGCTTCTACGCAAAACGCTTCGCACTATCCGATCGCTTCTGTGTACTTCTTCGCAATCTCTACTGCAATCGGATGATCGACACTTCTCCTATTTGCGCGCTAACATTTTGAACTTAGAACTCCATCTCTACACATTGCGCTTACGATATGCAGATTCGAACTACGACTTTGCACTCTACTCGATCGAACTTCACTTGCGCAATCACTCTTCTCGCATTCGCACATTATCTCATTCGCTTTCCTCTTTCAACCTGAAGTAACCCTCCTTTTATAGAAGAAATCTCAAGAACAAACCCTAAAACTCATCTAACCCTAAAAATGTCGGCCGTAAACCCTAGAAGATGACGACTTCAACCTCTAAGACATCCATTGTAAACCCTAAAAATTCCTTAAAACCCTAAAGATGTTGGCTTCAACCTCTAAGAACATCACTTAAACCCTAGAAGATGTCGGCTTCAAACCCTAAAATCACCGCCCCGATTCAACTTGTCGGCCTCAAACTCTTCTGCCACCTTCATCACCTTCCTATAGCTTATTGCCATGAAATACCAACATGTCGCGATATCACGACACTTTTTGTAGCCGTACGCCTTCATGACCTTGTCATCACGAAATCGTGACCATTTTGGCCTTTGAAAGCTTCACTACCATTCTTGTCGTGAAATCGTGACACTTTGATTAGTTTTTGACGTCATCCTCATTCTTGTCATAAAATCATGACGCTTCCGGCTTCCAACAGCTTTTCTTGCACCTTGTCACGAAATCGTGACACTTTCAGCTTTTGCTGACGTCATCCTCATCTTTGTCATGAAATCATGACGCTTTCAACTTTCATACATTCCTTGCTTCATGCAGTAGCGAAATCGCTACAACTTTGTGCCTTGTGCTTCCAACTTGCTTCTACCTGTGAAATTTTGACTTGTAACATAATCGCTACATCTTTAAGTTCTGCTTTTGACTGGTAGCGAAATCGCTACACCTTCGTGTTGAGCATTTTCAACTCGTAGCGAAATCGCTACACCTTTGTTGTGCACTTTTTACCCGTAGCAAAATCGCTACACCTTTGTTTTGTGCAACTTTTACCCGTAGCGAAATCGCTACACCTTTGCTTTGTGCACTTTTGACTTGTAGCGAAATCGCTACAACTTTTCAACTTAACACTTTCTTCTTGCTTCGGTCAACGAAAAATCAACATGTAGCGAAATCGCTACAGTTTCTCGACTTAGCTTCTTGGCCTCCAACATGTCGTGAAATCGTGACAGTTTGCCTTGCGCCTTCTCTCTCTTCCGACTTGTCGTGAAATCATGACATTTTCAACTATGCCTTCTCTCTCCTCCGACTTGTCATGAAATCGTGACATTTTTGATTGCGCCTTCTCTCTCCTCCGACTTGTCGTGAAATCGTGACATTTTCGGTTGTGCCTTCTCTCTCCTCCGACTTGTCGCGAAATCGTGACATTTTCGGCTGCAACTTCTCTCTCCTCATTTTGGTCGCGATATCGTGACATTTTCAGCTGCGTCTTCTCTCTCCTCCGACTTGTCGCGAAATCGCGACAGAAAACATGTCGCGATATCGCGATAGTTTTCTAACTTGTCTTTTTCTTCGAATTTTTTCTATCTTCTGCATCTGAATGACTCCTACACTATCTGTCCACTGCATCATTGGATCTAACTACCTGTGTTGACAACAATGACAAACTTCTTGCACCACCTTGCTCAACAAAAAGATAAAGTAGTTGTGCAAAATCTGGTAGCATAAGTCTTGAATACAACTATCAATATTAAGGTGGAGAGTTTGTTAGAAGCCATCCCATCATTACATAAAGTGATGGTGGAAGACATACAACCTCATAAGGTGATGGAAGTCCAAATCCAACCAATCAAGGAATAAGAACAAAATAATTATTTTATGGATCCAACTATGCTGATGATTGATCTTGGGAAGAAACCTGTTGATAAGCAACACACCCCCACTGAAAAATGAGATTCCATCCTTAGAAAATTATGAACTTCCATTTTTGCAGCAGGGACCCTCTTGGTCATTTTCAGTTTTAAATCCAAATTTGCTTGCCTCTTTTTTAAAGTTGTGCTTTTTCTTGCATTCTAGCTGTGTTATCCAAGAATTCACTTTTTACATGCTAGAATCATTCATGCACAAGCAAAATCTTGCACCGGTACCGAGAAAATCCAGAAAACAGTTGCATAATTCACTAAAAATCAAACTTTCCATTTTTGGTAGTGTCGCGATATCGCGACACTTCCATTTTCGGAAATGTCGCGATATCGCGACAGGTAAGTCAAAATGCAGCTAAGTGCCAGAAAGGTCACGATTTCGCGACATGTCGCGAAATCGCGACAGTTTTTGGGCGAGAGAAGCAAGCTGTACGGAGGTCGCGATTTTGCGACATGTCGCGAAATCGCGACATGTCGTATTTTCGCGGCAGGAGAGAGAAAGTGGGCTGCAGGATGAAAAATCGTCTAAGTCGGAAACATGTTCCAAAATCGCGGTCAACGCGGTCAACGCATGCAGGTAAGGGAACTGTCGCGATATCGCGACGTGTTCTAAAATCGCGACTGAAAATCAAGAAGCGTACGGAGACCAGGAAGGGTCGCGATTTCGCGACATGTCACGAAATCGCGACATGTCGTGTTTTCGCCGCCGACGAGGGAGGAGGTTGCCGATGCTCTGGCGGGGTCGCGATTTCGCGACATGTCGCGAAATCGCGACATGTCGCAGAATCGCGGTAGGAGAGAGAAAGTCATAGTTGACCTGAAAGTGCATTCCGGCGGGAAACAGAAGGCTTCTTGGGGTAGCGACACGTGTCAAAGCGTGAATGAGACAAACAGAGGCCGACATGCAAGCTTATTTTGCGGATTTAATCTGTTTTTAATGTTTTAAGCTTCGATTTAATTAAAATGCTAATCTAATGCATCTTTTTGTCTTTCATGCAGGATTCCACCGGGCACTTACGGGACAACCGGGAAAGACCATAAAGGCGAAGATAAAGTGCGGATTTAGTCAAGGACCGCCATGCTAGGAGAGAAGGCATGCGGTGAGAGCATTCAACAACAAATTTATTGCAGACTTGATAGCATGAAGACCATTTCAACTTCGGGATGGATTTGCGGAGATCGAATTGATGGAGAAGTGGTGACTCATCCGGCTCACCAGCAGAATTAATGAAAGCATTTATTTGCAGCTGCGAATGAATGCAAGTTGCATTTTATTTTATCTTCTCCATTTATGGCAGTGACTGCACTGATTTGCCGAAGGGTTAAGTTCTATCCGGACTTTGGTTTTAAATGGATTTTTATTGTAAAACCCGGGTCCTAGGGTTTAAGTGCGATAAGATTTAGGGTTTGAGCAAGATATTTTGGAAAAGATCAGGGTCTGTCCTGAGTCTATAAATACAAATTCTAAATGTAATCGCAGGAGGCGGAGACTTAGAAATAAAGGCTTATAAGCAATTTCTTGCAAATTTTGTGAAATCCTTTGTTTCTGGACTTGGAGTTGATGTGCTTTAGCTTTTATGTGATAGCATGGCCAGGAGCCTAATCTTTTGCAGAGTGTGATAAGTGTATTTTCTTTTGTTATCTGTTCCATTGTTCTATTGTCTGCTAGGGGAAATTACAGATTTCAGGTGTAAGTTTGTTCTAATTGCTCTGTCTTCACTGTGCGAGCTAGGCTGCCGGTGAAAGATACCAGTTTTAACCAGCTGCCCTTGGATTTATGATTTTCTGCTAGATCTGTTTCACTCGCCTTTTGCTCTTAGTTGAAAGTGATCTTAGACTGATTGGACACTTTCTTCTCGGGATTTGTTTTGTTGTGAAGTCGATAGCATAGATAAGATTGACAGTTTGGGTTTACAATTGATGTTTGATAAACTTCTCTTTTCTGCCTTACCCTACCCTCTCTTTGCTTTTCGTGAATGATCCATTTTTATTTTCTTTGTTTGCCTTTTATTTAAATTTGCTGACCCATGAGAGCTAGATCAAAGAATTCAAGTCAAATCTGATTGTCAACAACTTTTGCAACTACTGAACAAGTTCGGGAACCCCCCGTAAGGTAACGAGAGCGAGTCCATATCGAAATCTATTCCGAAGTGGAAAAGAGTGAATTGCCATTCGACCCAACTCTGTAACTCGCACCTTGGATAACCAGCTAGATCCTAAAGATGAGTGGGATCAGTCCCGTGGGTGTCTCCGGAGCTTTCCTTGCCTTCATCCTTTTTTCCCGGGGTGTGCATGAAAGCCGGACCAACACCTAATTGGCGCTAGAAGGAGGGCCACAGAACATCTGTTCTTAGTGCACTTGAGTTGAGAAATCCGACTGTATGTGGAACTGTAAAACTGTATTTTATCCAAAGTCTGGTAGCCAATTTTCCCCTCCTCCTCAGCCAACATCTAATTGGCGCTAGAAGGAGGGCATGAACTCAGTTCAAGTGTTGTAAGGGCATAACAGCAACATTTGAAGGACCCACAGTGAACTCCGGACAGTTTTATAAATTGTCAGTACAGTTTTTAAATTGTCAGTGCAGTTTTTAAATTGTCAGTGCAGTTTTTGAAAGTTGTCAGTGCAGTTTTTGAAATTGCCAGAGAAGGCCTTAAGTTCAGTGGTTTGTTAAGAACAGTTCTATCATCACTTGCGGTTATCCAATTACAAATCAGAACATCACTGTCAGCCAAGTAATAATGGCAAATTGGTTGGGCCCCACTGCTTTGAACATTCCGGGTATAGCCCATGACTTGCCCAGAAGTCCAAAAAGATACCTCCCTAGGTACAAACATGATGGGACAAGAACTGCAGAAGAACATCTGCTAGCTTTTAAAAATGCTTTAAAATTGTTAAATATACAGCATGAAGATGTTGCCTGCAGATTGTTCCCGTTCACTCTCCAGGAGGGAGCTTATGACTGGTTTTTAAACCTCACCAGCAATTCCATTACTAGTTGGGATGATCTAGAGAAAGCTTTTATATCACAGTTCGGTGAAGTGATAGATCCCGACATTTTATATCAGCAATTTTCCAGCATCAAGAAAGAGTCGGGAGAAAGCGTCAGGTCTTTCAATATGAGGTTCCAAAGAGCTTACGGTAGAATGATCGGCCATTACATCCCAAATGCAAATCCGGCCTTAGAAATCTACAAGAATGCATTGGATTCGGTGACCTCTATTTTCCTCAAGAGAGATATTAATATCACAACC
This sequence comes from Wollemia nobilis, assembly GCA_028583015.1. Lineage (NCBI taxonomy): Eukaryota > Viridiplantae > Streptophyta > Pinopsida > Araucariales > Araucariaceae > Wollemia > Wollemia nobilis. Next base: position 1,277,896 of record JAQPPZ010015334.1, read on the forward strand.
CCGGCGGGGGCTTATAAAGAAGCCTTGATTCTTGAAAGATAGTTAGGGCCTCAAATTCTAAGCGATCCTTTGATATCCTATGTTACACAAAACATGCCTGTTCCAAACCCCATTCCACATCATGAGTTAGTGCCAACATGTCATGCTCTACCCAAGGAGACTCCGTTAACTGTCACATCCACTCAGCATGTGCAAAATACGAGAGAAAAGTTCGACAAGTTCAAAGTGCGAGTGCTTGAACCGAACAGGTTGTGATATGGCACCACCCAAATCGAAGTTTTTCCTGGTGAGTTAAATTTTCCTAGAGATCAAAGAAATATTGATCTTTCTAGTTCATCCAAAAATAGTACAACCAGGGTTTCAGATTCTGTCACTTTTCCCGAAGAGACAGAAAGTCTTATACAGACTTCTGTGGATGAAATGCAAGATTTTCAACAGTTCAAAATGGACAGTTATGACTTGAAATGTGAGAGTCCAGAACTTAATAATGATCCTTCCTCATCAGAGGATGATGAAAGTGAGATTCAATCTCACTATGCAGAAGTAATGTGAAGAGGATAACATCATTGAGGATATGAGGGAACTTAAAGCTGACATCACCCTCTATGAACTGCCTCAGATTGTTGGACAAAACATTAACTTGATTGAGGCTTACTCTGGACCACCTGTTGAATTTCAAGAAAAGGAGGAAAAGGTAGTAAATATGAACGTGGTCAGCCAACTTGGAATTGATGAACTGTCTTAACATAAGCCTGCAACTTCCGAACATAATGTCAAAGAGGAGGCTATAAAGCGTGTTGATGCAGATATTGGAGTTTATGATTTGGCAACTGAAAAGGTGAGAACAATTATAGCCCTAATCAATAACAACAATGATGTTTGGACATTGCACATTGATGAGGTTAAGTCTAAGCAAGGCTCAGGTGAAAAGGAAAATTGTAAGCATTCTGCTAGAGGGATAAAAATTGAAGTCCTGGATATTGAAGCAAGTGCAGCAACCACAAAATGTTCAAGTTGTTAAGAACCAGGGCATACAGATAAAACATGATTTCTTTCAGTTGTCACATCATTTTGAAAATGTGGTGGTCTAGGTCTGTCAAGGTTTTAAAGTATTTGATCCTGGGGGTTTTTTACATTCAGTCCTTTTGAAAGAACTCTGCAAACCCTTTAATTAGAAGCATAAACATGTTATCATATGATTTGTTATTATATGATTTGTTTAATTTGAAGGAGTTGCAGATTTGTTTTTCAAATGGGACAGGGAAGACAGTAAACCCAAGTCTTTCCCAGATAGCAAATTTTTGAAGCACAGTCTGGAGTGCATTTCGTCAACAGGACCTGAAAGGTAATTTTTTTTAAATTACTTGCATGGTCAAATTTTTTTTAAAGCACCATTTCTCTGCTTTCCCAACTGCTGCATTTTTTGAGTATGAAGGGAAGTTGTAACATACGTATGCATTGTAAATAAGCTTTGAAGTTTTTCAGTTTTATTTCTTTGTCAGTGCAGTTTTTATTTCAATGTCCGTGCGGTTTTAATCTGTTTCAGTTTAATTTTAATGCTCTGCAGTTTTAATTTATTTGTTTTTCAGTTTATTTCTTTGTCAGTGCAGTTTTATTTTTAAATGTCTGTACGGTTGCAGTTTTTCAATTTTCTTTAGTTATTTTTCAGTTTTAGCTTGTGCGCTTTATTTCTTTGTCAGTGCTTTTTATTTCCTTTCTTTGTCTTTTTATTTTAGCTTGCTTTTATTTTAGTCTGTACAGTCTTTTCTTTATTGCTTTTCTTTTTCTTTGCGATTTACGATTACGGTTTATTTTATTTCGATTTGCGTTTAGTTTATTTCGATCATTGTTGCAGTTTAGCTTTGCTGCAGTTCAGCAATTTTTATTTGCTTCAGTTCTTTTAGTTTATTTCTTTTATTGCCTGTACAGTTTTTATTTTCTTCCCTGCTTTTCCTTTTCTTTGCTGTCTGTTCAGTTTATTTGTTTTTCCCTTGCCTGTACAGTTCTGTGCTTTAGTCTGTACAGTTTTATTTTGTTTTTGCTTTAAGCCTGTGCCTGTCCTTGGAAGCCTGTATAAAGTCCTTTGGCTTCTAAAATTTTCTGTCCTTTGCCTCTGCCTGAGCAATCAATGAAAAGTCAGCCTGCTGAAAATTGTTTTATTCCTAGCTGATAAATCCTCAATCCAGTGCCTCCCCATTCTGCTCATTATTCTAATTGAGATAGTCTGCTTGCTCTGAACTGTGGAACTATTTTGTTATCCAGGATGAAGGTAGAGAGATGATTGGATTTTGTGTCTTGCTTGCCACAGTTGTTTTAATGATAGAAAAACTGCTATGCTGTTTAGTTGGAGGAACTCCCGGGGAATCCAAGAAAAGCTGGTTATGAGAGGGGACTATGGTTCATGCAATTATTTGGGTGTCACCAGAGGCTATCAATGCCTAGACTGAAACAGTTTCAGATTGATCAAATATTAAAAGAAAATTGTAATTTCTCTAAGGTCTTCCAGATAGTGATATATTTCAAAAAGAAGAGAGATAAAAAAAGAGAGATAAGAAAAGAGAAAAAAAGAAAAAAGAAAAAAAGAGTTATACAATTAAAAGAGGCAGCCAATATTAGATTCTGCCCTACAGTTGTAAATTGGGTCGTGTAAATCTAAAGGGTAACTCTGTCTAGAGGCTGTAAAAGCTAAACTAGTAAACAGAGCTCTACTCGGTTTCCCCATTTACAATCTAGAAAAGTTGATTAATCCAAGTTTATCATTCAATTCAGTCATCCTTGAAGAAAGTTCTATACCTTTGTAATTGCACATCGAAATCTTCCTTGACGTAATCCACCCGATATGTCCTTGGGAAATTTTAACAGCTGGCAGTTGGCAGTCAATTTATTGTGAAGAATGCCTGTGGCAAGGCATGATGCATGGTTTTTTTTGTTTTGAAACCAGAGTCTTGGGTTCTAAAATAGTGCTACTATTTTACCCACAGATATCGCCATTTGTTGATAAGCAACACACCCCCACTGAAAAATGAGATTCCATCCTTAGAAAATTATGAACTTCCATTTTTGCAGCAGGGACCCTCTTGGTCATTTTCAGTTTTAAATCCAAATTTGCTTGCCTCTTTTTTAAAGTTGTGCTTTTTCTTGCATTCTAGCTGTGTTATCCAAGAATTCACTTTTTACATGCTAGAATCATTCATGCACAAGCAAAATATTGCACCGGTACCGAGAAAATCCGAAAAACGATTTGCATAATTCACTAAAAATCAAACTTTCCATTTTTGGTAGTGTCGCGATATCGCGACACTTCCATTTTTCGGAAATGTCGCGATATCGCGACAGGTAAGTCAAAATGCAGCTAAGTGCCAGAAGGTCGCGATTTCGCGACATGTCGCGAACTCGCGACGCTTTTGGAGCGAGAGAAGCAAGGCAGTACGGAGGTCGCGATTTTGCGACATGTCGCGAAATCGCGACATGTCGTATTTTCGCGGTAGGAGAGAGAAAGTGGGACCGCAGGATGAAAAATCGGCTAAGTCAGAAACATGTTCCAAAATCGCGGTCAACGCGGTCAACGCATGCAGGTAAGGGAACTGTCGCGATATCGCGACGTGTTCTAAAATCGCGGCTGAAAATCAAGAAGCGTACGGAGACCAGGAAGGGTCGCGATTTGGTGACATGTCGCGAAATCGCGACATGTCGTGTTTTCGCCGCCGACGAGGGAGGAGGTTGCCGATGCGCTGGCAGGGTCGCGATTTCGCGACATGTCGCGAAATCGCGACATGTCGCAGAATCGCGGCGAGAGAGAGAAAGTCATAGTTGACCTGAAAGTGCATTCCGGTGGGAAACAGAAGGCTTCCTGGGGTAGCGACACGTGTCAAAGCGTGAATGAGACAAACGAGAGGCCGACATGCAAGCTTATTTTGCGGATTTAATCTGTTTTTAATGTTTTAAGCTTCTGATTTAATTAAAATGCTAATCTAATGCATATTTTTGTCTTTCATGCAGGATTCCACCTGGCACTTACGGGACAACCGGGAAAGACCATAAAGGCGAAGATAAAGTGCGGATTTAGTCAAGGACCGCCATGCTAGGAGAGAAGCTGCCGGTGAGAGCATTCAACAACAAATTTATTGCGAGACTTGATAGCATGAAGACCATTTCAACTTCGGGATGGATTTGCGGAGATCGAATTGATGGAGAAGTGGTGACTCATCCGGCTCACCAGCAGAATTAATGAAAGCATTTATTTGCAGTTGCGAATGAATGCAAGTTGCATTTTATTTTATCTTCTCCATTTATGGCAGCTGACTGCACAGATTTGCCGAAGGGTTAAGTTCTATCCGGACTTTGGTTTTAAATGGATTTTTATTGTAAAACCTGGGTCCTAGGGTTTAAGTGCGATAAGATTTAGGGTTTGAGCAAGATATTTTGGAAAAGATCAGGGTCTGTCCTGAGTCTATAAATACAAATTCTAAATGTAATCGCAGGAGGCGGAGACTTAGAAATAAAGGCTTATAAGCAATTTCTTGCAAATTTTGTGAAATCCTTTGTTTCCGGACTTGGAGTTGATGTGCTTTAGCTTTTACGTGATAGCATGGCCGGGAGCCTAATCTTTTGTAGAGTGTGATAAGTGTATTTTCTTTTGTTATCTGTTCCATTTAAAGTTTGTTAGATATATCTTTGTAAATCTGCCATTGTCAAGATTAAATATCGTTGTTAGGCTTCAGTTGTTCTATTGTCTGCTAGGGGAAATTACAGATTTCAGGTGTAAGTTTGTTCTAATTGCTCTGTCTTCACTGTGCGAGCTAGGCTGCCGGTGAAAGATACCGATTTTAACCAGCTGCCCTTGGATTTATGATTTTCTGCTAGATCTGTTTCACTCTGCCTTGTGCTCTTAGTTGAAAGTGATCTTAGACTGACTGGACACTTTCTTCTGGGATTTGTTCCGTTGTGAAGTCGATAGCATAGATAAGATTGACGAGTTTGGGTTTACAATTGATGTTTGATAAACTTCTCTTTTATGCCTTACCCTACCCTCTCTTTGCTTACCGTGAATGATCCATTTTTATTTTCTTTGTTTGCCTTTTATTTAAATCTTCTGACCCATGAGAGCTAGATCAAAGAATTCAAGTCAAATCTGATTGTCAACAACTTTTGCAACTACCGAACAAGTTCGGGAACCCCCTGTAAGGTAACGAGAGCGATCCATATCGAAATCTATTCAGAAGTGGAAAAGAGTGAATTGCCATTCGACCCAACTCTGTAACTCGCACCTTGGATAACCAGCTAGATCCTAAAGATGAGTGGGATCAGTCCCGTGGGTGTCTCCGGAGCTTTCCTTGCCTTCATCCTTTTTTTCCCGGGGTGTGCATGAAAGCCGGACCAACAAAACCCACATTAGTTCATATGGAAGTCTTGGAGCGTAAGTTGACATAAGTTATTATGGATGGAGGATCTAGTGTTAATATTTTACCAGAGAAGACTTGGCAAGAAATTGGTACTCCATAATTATGGGAACCTATCTTCTGATTGTATGGTGTTGACCAATATGATAGAGAGACAAAGGGTGTCTTGACCGCACAAAAAGTTATAATAGCTGACCAATAACTCATCTTGGATTTTGTTGTGATTAACATGAAGAAGCTAGCATATGATGCTTTGTTGGGGAGAGGATGACTACAAATAGCCAAACTTAATCAAAACTGAGGAAAGGACCATATCACCTTTAATAAGAGGCACCACAAATACATGATCAACTTTAATAACCAAAGGATCAGTGAGGATGTAGCCATGACCGATGAGTCAAGAAGTTCTTCTCATGAAGAGGAGTATAAGCCTAATGAAGGAATGTTGTACCTAGATGACTATAGTGAATATGAAGCTTGATCTGATAATGAAATCCTTCATTGAAAAATGGAGGAGTATGAGGTTTTTCAGCCCACCTACCTCTATATTATACAAATGATACCACAAAAAAATAATATGAGATGAAGGTTAGCTCAGAAACAAATAAAGAATAAGAGAAATGGACATTCCCTAAATTTTTTTTAGAATATACAGTGGAAGATGCTAAAATTAATGTAAGACCAACACATCCAATGAATGTAGAAAATTTAGTAAGAGATCCTACGAACATTAAGTACGAAGGACCTCAAATAGTGGATGTAAATCGAGGAATAAAAGAGGAACCTAGGATAATCCACTATGGTGATGATTGGAACCCAATATTGAAAGCAACAACTTTCAAGATATTCTTGGAGTACAAGGATGTATTTTCTTGGAAGTATAAGGACCTAAAAGGGGTACCACTAGATTTATGTGTCTAAAAGATCACACTAATTCCTGGGGCACAACTAGTGAGAAGAAGATCTTATAGGATGAATCCTAAGTATGTTGCACTGGTGAATGTAGAAATTTAAAAGATGCTAGATGCAGGCATCATTTTTAGAGTCACTACTAGTGATTGGGTTTCACTTATTGTAGTCACTCTTAAGAAGGAGGTGGATAAGATCCGAATATGCATAGATTTCAAGATTTTGAACATAGTGACGATCAAATATCCCTTCCCTATTCCTTTCAAAGACTCCATTCTAGAAGAGGTCATAGGACATAAAATTTATTCATTCTTGGATGGATTTTATAGGTATTATCAAATAAGTATAGCTAATGAGGATAAGTTGAAGACCACATTTATTATGGAAAATGACATCTATGCATATAACCAAATTCTATTTGGGTTATGTAATGCCCCAACCACATTTTAGTGTATTATTATGTATATCTTTGATCAATTGGCCATAGGAAATTTTAAGGTATTTCTAGATGATTGGTCTATTTATGGTAAGATCAAGGATCATCTACCTAGCCTTAGCAAATGTATGAGCAGGTGTAGGAATACACAAATCTCCCTAAATCTAGGAAAGTATTTTTGGATGGTACCTTATGGAAAATTTTTAGGACATATACTATGTAGTGAAGGGTTGAAGACTGATCCTAACAAAATTTATGTTATATTACACATGTAGGATCCATATTATCTAAGCTCATTAAAAACCTTCCTTGGATTCATGGGCTACTATCGAAGGTTTATCAGGAACTATACACATGTGTCCTACCCACTGGATTCTTTAACTAAGAAGAATATTCTTTTCATATGGATGGAGAAGCACCAAGGAGGTTTTGAAGAATTGAAAGCTAAACTTATCAGGAGTCCCATTTTGGTGTTCCCTAATTGGGATAAGAAATTTCATGTCCATATTTATGCCTCAAACTTTGTGATTGGATGTGCATTAGCACAAGAGGAACGATATAGGCTAGATCAGACTATATTTTTTGAAAGTCACCTATTATCATGGGTCGAGAGGAATTATAGTACAATGGAGCAAGAAGCTTTAGGGATGATATATGCTATACAAAAATTTAGGCATTAACTATTGGCAAAACCTTTTGCTTTATACATAGATCATAAGGCCTTATTATACTTGATAAATAAGCTAATCATACAAGGATGGGTCAATAGGTGGCTCATCACTTTACAAGAATTTATATTTAGAATAATAGTTTGACCTAGTAAGAAGCATGTGATTGCAGACCAATTATCTTGAATACGATTAGGAGAGTCTATAAGGACATGGATTCTATATGAATCTCGGATGCTTAGTTATTTGTAATTAAAATTATTCCATCTTGGTACAAGGTAATTGGATAATACTTATCCACAGGTGAGTTGCCACAAGATCTAATGACAATAGAAAATAAAAAGGTAATCATAAATTCAACACCTTTTTTAGTTGATAGTTGGATCACTATACAAAATGGGTATTGATGGTATCCTACAAAGATGTTTTATGGATGAGTAAGTTAAAACAACATTGAGAGAAGCTCATGAAATGTTGGTAGGAGGACACATGAGGCTTGATGCCACTACTAAAAAAGTACTTTTAGCAGGATTATGGTGGCCCACATTGTATAATGATGTAAAGAAATATGTACGAGCATGTGATACTTGCCAAAGAGCATGGAAACTAATATGATGAGATTTTATGCCCTTACACCCATCACAACCCCAATATCTATTTGAGATATGGGGATTGGACTTCAAAGGACCATTTAAAAATACCCATAGGCAGAGGTGTCAATACATCATGGTAGCTACTGAATACCTAACAAAATGGGTTAAAGCAAGAGCATTACCAGATAATACAACAAATAATACAACTTGATTATTGTATTAGCAAGTAATTACAAGATTAAATATTCCACTATAAATAACAAGTGATCGAGGAGGTCACTTTCTAAATGAGATTATCAAAAAGTTGACTGATAATTTTAGGATTTCGTATTCCTTGTCTAGTTCGTATTACCCTAGATCCAATGGGTAAGCAAAGACAACTAAAAAAGTCCTAGTGTCAACCTTGTACAAAACTTGTGGGATAGAAGGAGAAGATTGGGAGGAAAGGTTACCATATGTTCTTTGGGCATATTGGACTACCTTTAAACCAATGATAGACCATATGCCATTTCAGCTAATGTATGGTCATGAGGTAGTAGTGTCAGTGGAGTTCTTAGTACCAAGTTTACGGGTAGGTGCAGACCATCGCTTCGGTGACCAAGAGAGTCTAGAGGAAAGACTAACAACACTAATCAAGCTATATGAAAGAAGATTTATGGCACAGTGGGTGATTGAAGTGGCCCAAAAGAGAAGGAAGTTATGGCATGATAAGCACCTTCCAAAGTTAGAACTTAAGCAAGGTGACTTAGTTCTAAAATTTAATGGGAAAAGAAAAGCAAGCCAAGAAAGTTAAAAACATTATAGCTCGGTCCCTTTCAAGTTGTAGAAGTGATGGAACTAAATGGAAGTGTAGGTTGTCAAATTGTAAAACTTGAATGGAACTGAAGTGCCAAACACTTTGAATGGTTTAAATGTGAAGCTATATAAAGTGCAATGTCTTTTTATTTTTTTTGAGGGAAGTAAAAGAAGATGAAGGGAGGAAGTTCAGTTCGATGAACCACAGAGAATAATTCAAGGTCCATTATAGGAAGATCTTGACATGGGATTTGCATACCTATTTATAGAAGGGTAGGAGGCAAGAAAAATATTTGAACAACAAAAATTGGTAGACAAACCTAGTGAGAGAAGAAGGATGCAAGTACATGTAAGGTTTGCAGATAGGACATAACAGATCAAAGAAGATGAAGAAGAGATTCCTCCAAATGAGATAAAGAACCTATAAGAACAGGGAACTATGTACCTATAATTGGAGTATAGAAAATTTAAACAACCAACAAAATATCGACAAAGGATGCAACTAACTTTACGGTATGCAGATAGGATGAACACCTTCAATATGGAAGCTCCAAAAAGGAACGAAAGTGAAACCATGTATGAAGGGCTCATCGGACTTACTCCATTAGCTCAAATAGAATTATTACAGCAAAGGATGTGACACTAGATCCAATAGTTGCAAGAGGAGTATGAATATTGCAAGGTCATAATGTAAGACTCTATGAACAAACTATCCAAGATTTGGATGAGATGATGTAAATGATGGATGAGCAAAGGATAGTTAGGTTACAAGAATTAGAAGTTAGAGGAGAAGAAAATGAGGTGATACCGCAAGTGGTACACACCATGAGGGCACATGTACCAGTAGGGGAGAAATACCACAGATAGCACCACATGGCATACCCAATGACCCACAAATAATAGAAGATGTGAAGATAGTGTGGTAAGACATTGAAGAATACATTACATCACCTAAACCACAAGGTAACACACACAAGGACTCAAGCGAATTTAGTTATGGAGAGTTACCTTGGTTAGTAAGATATGATAGTTTAGATAGCAGTGGTGATGAGGCAACCATAGGAATATCATGCTCGTCCTAACCCTAAGACCTATGCAATAACCTATCGATAGTTGAGGTGAGAAATAAGAAAAGTGTGGAGAATTCAAAGGTTAATGAATTTTCCAGCAAATTGGTCAGAACAAAGTGATGATGATCATAATAATTCTAGTTTTGAGTCTGACTATTTGGAACCATATAAGGAAAATATAGAAACCTTGTCTCCACAACAACACTTTGAGGAAAGATGATGGACACATTGGCTATTACGTGTAGATCATCGAATGCAAGCACTCTGACATTTATCACATGGAATGTAAAGAAATGAAGGTCACTTGTCCAACATAGAATTGGTGTATATAAATCTTGGTTTTTGAGAAAGGGGAGGAATGAACCAACAAGGATCCCTAAGATAGGAGTGAGACCGTAGAGGAGGAGTACATCCACTAAATATTGGAAGGGGTAGTTGGTATGTCCCACATAGAGGAGGTAGAGGATGAGGGAGGATTCAACATCCTAATCCTATATGGTTGAGAGAAACACCATTAGTCTCTTTGAACTCGACTAGAAACCTCCAAGGTATCCTATGGTTGAGAGTGTATGTACCAAACCTTAGAGGAAGACACCCATATGGACAAACACCATTTTTCCAAAAAGGACTAAGAAGATTTGAAGTTGGAAGAGAATTGCTCCAGGAAAGAGAAGTTCCATTTAATGTTCAAAGGGGTCTTGTGTCAAGATAACTAGGTTATGGAATACATATGCAAGGAAGAGGACTTACCACTAGGGAAAGAGTACGCTTTGTAGATGAAATATGTCAAGGACAACAGCTTATTCCTTCACCAAGTTTGGAAGTTGATTTGATCCGAGGAGATAGGCAGAGGAGTCACTCATATGATAGTAGACTAGTAAGAGCATCCTACCTCATGATCAATTACTAGAATAATGGAATGAAATATTACCAATAGAAAGTCCTATAATTTGAAATTATACGATTGCAAATTGTACACATGGCAATGAGAGAATAGTAAATGATACAATCCTGCAAATATAAAGGGATCAAATAAATGATCGGTTGGCACCTAATGAAGTGATTACTTGTAATGTAGAAATCATATTACCAACTAATGAGTCAATAGAAGGGATCATGTAAGTGAATGTCATTGTACAATTCCCATGATGGTAAGTTATTAGGATATGAAAAAAATAGAAAAATATATTAATTGTGAAAATCCTTCAGGATGGAATTAATACAAAAGGTGGTTTAAAACCAGAAATGACAATCCCTTATGAGAGAAAAAAAAAGAGAGAAGAAAAATAGAAAAACATGTTAATCATTAAAATCCCTTAGTTGAAAATCGGAAATGGCAGCCCCTTCTGAAAAAAAAAAGAAAAAAATAATTAAAAAGGCAAGAAAGGACAAAAGTGAGAAAAGGACAAAATCGCATGCACAAGGGAGATGAGTTGTCAATCATTCGTACAAGAAGACAAAATTATATGCAAAAGAGGCTAATATGGTATAATTTCATGCATTAAGACATTAGGATTTCAAAAACAAATAAAAATCAAGTGCTATACAACTTTTTGACAAATTGTACACATGCAATTTGAATTTTGGAGGATTCGAGAGCAAAAAGGGTGCAACCAAAAAAATTTCTTCTATATGGGTATTTGAATTCAATAATTTTCTACAATTTTTCATGACCCATTCCATAATTGCACCACAAAATCTTTTTGAATTCGAAAAAGTAAACCAGATTGGATAAAAAAGCTACCAAAGATAGGGTTTTACATCGAAAAGAGTGAGTTTTGTTAGAAATTATGTTGCAGGTATAGAAAATTTGCTATAAAAATGATGGTTTGCAGGAGAGAGGCATCCAAGGAAACCCTTATTGCAAAAAAAAATAGGGCTAGGAAATGGTAAATCCTAGTGTAGGAAATCAGCCATAAAAATATAAAAATATTTCTGTGACTTTGCATGTGTAGAAAATAAAAAAAGGATGGTCATACAACATTGCCATATTGCCAAAAAAAAATCTTGGAGATAAATTGCACTGGTTGAAGGAGAACTTGCATAATTGCACCATAATTGCACCAAAAAGGAATATTGCACACTTTTGGCAAAGGCATAATCCAAAAATCATACTAGTTTGATATAAATGAGGGTTTTTAACCAAGTAAAGCTTTTTAGGGTTGTTTGTATTATTTGGAGGTGTGATTATATGATTTCACGATAGATTGTATATTCTCAAGGCTTTTGGACACCTGATTTGTGCATTTCGGAGGTGAGTGTACATTGTTTTTTGCAATGTATGGATTCTAACAAGATTGTATAGAAGGGAGATGCCCTTGTATGATTTGGAGGCTGCTTATATGATTTTATATTGAAATTGTACTATTTGGAACCCTATTTGTATGGAATCAGGTGTAGTTGAATGATTTCAAGTGGAGTTGTATGAATTGGATAGTAATTGTAGAATTTCAAAATGTACATGTACAATTTTCTAAGGCATTGTATAATTTTTGATAGTCATGGTATATTTTGGAAGCATATGTATATATTTTGGAGCAATTTTTTGTGGAGTTGTCCTTAATTTCCAAGTTTACCAAAGACTATGCGAACAAGATTTCCACTCGATGATGGCAGAAACATGAGCTCCAGGTGAGAGTTTTGAGCTTATTTCAAACGCATTGTAGCAACTACTATATAAATATCACCAGGACCACTACACTAGAGAGATTCATGGCCCAAATGATCTCACTTAGTTTACCCCATTCAATACCAAGGATGTCGATTTTAATCATATGGTAGGTATGGTAATCATCCTTGGAGAGGGAGAGGGTATAGGCTGCAGAGAGATCAGAGATATTGGCATGGTGGTAGAGGTGGTACACCACTACAATTTTAGGAGGGAAGAGATAGAGCCACCTAGGGAACACAGAAGGGAACTTCACAATGAATTTCATCAAGATAAGACCCTAGAGGAGCAGGAAGAACTTCTCGATGAAGCAGAATAAGAGCAAGTGGATATCAAGGATATCACTTTTGGATAGCCAATAGTAGAATTTTGTAGGAAATGGTGGGAAAGGAGTGAGTCAAAACATCCATTAAATCTTGCATTGAGGAAGGCTATAGTAAGCACCATCACACAAATATCATCTCAAGATAAAGTATTTTTCAATGAATACTTGCTACAATTTATTCAATCCTATGAACCCGCTATGAATCACACTATTGTGAGAGTGGGTAATAGGTACATCAAGGTGGAGTTTTTGATGTATTTTTTGGTGGAGAAATTTCAAAAAAAATGGATTTCCCAAGGAAGGAGGTTCTATTTTGAATAAGATAGTAGATTCAAATGAGGATCACATGTTTATTACGACACTCACATCTACGAAGTCACCTATGGTAGCCAAGATTTTTGGTTTTGAAACTTGTGGAATTAAATAGAGCCAGTTGAAGACTAATGAATTGGATGCGCAATGAATATTGTCATGGCTCTCTTGACTAGAGAATCACGAGCTTCTAAAATGCCAATCTAGATGGCACAGTATGTGGAAGGTGTCTACAATGGTGTGAAGTATTATTGGGAAACCTATTTAGAGGAACAAATGTAGAAGTTACTGACAACCAGGAGGAAGACTTTCACCATGAATCTTCATGCCATTGCTCTTCTATTAAATGCAGTATCCATAGTTGGCATGTTTTTTCTTGGTACGACCCAACCTTAATATTTGTTTCTAAATCAACCTACCATACTACGATGGGCAAATATTGTACCTCTATCGAAGGTGACTCCAGAGAAATTGAAGGCCAAGAAGGACACAATATAGCCAATACCTTCGATGCAGGATGAGTTTGAGACTACATCTGATGAAGATGTTCATCCCAAGAGAAAAATAAGAAGATAGTTAGAACCTGCCTTGGAATAGCAGGCTCATGACCAACAGCTGTTGGAGCAACCAACCTCTTTTTAAGAGGAGAGAGTAGAATGAAAATCCAGTCCAATAAATATTCAAACACATAGACAACAAAGAAATAGGAATAAGCTTGTGCATAAATAGCAACCTAAGTTGGTACCAAAGGAAGGATACTCAGACTCATAAGGGTTGGATTTGTTAAATTTTAATATACCTGGTATGGAAGAAGTATGAGGAGCAATGGGATATTCGATATTGCTTTAGACCTATGATTTCAATTTTTTGGATTCATCTAGATATTTTGTAGGAAAAACAATGGTACCACCATCCCTGAAAGCAAAGGTAGTGGTGGTAGTTCCATTGGATGAACCCAAGGGAACAAATAAAATAAATATTTTAATGCAAGAAGGTAACGGTAAACAGGAGTAGTCAAGTACACAACCACCACAAGAAGAGTTTACTCCTAACCAAACAATTATAGCCCTAAAGGGAGTGCAACCAAACACACAAGAGGAAGGTTTGGAAAAAATGCAATAAGAGGAATTGCCTAACCCACAAGAGGAATTTCAAGCATCGTTAATAGAGCAACACTCTCTACAAGAGATCATAAATGTTGAGGAGATTAGATCACCTAAAGAAGGAGAGACAAACAAGATAGTAGCACATATTCTTCTACAAGAAGATAAAAGAGCCAGTTTGATCAAAGAAGTTGGAGGAAGTTCACATCCATAGGAAGAGGAAGAGGAAGGACATACCCCACCATAATATAATACTATAGTTCTTTGTACGATATTTTTAGTTGAAGTGCCTCTCTTTGGTATTTTAGGGGATGAGAGTGAAAATATCATGAGCGAGTGGAGCACTTCTTCCAATAGGCTAGCGAAATGTTTGCCAATGCTAGGTTGTAATTCTGTATTGGTGGCATTGGATAGTTGAAATAGTGGAGGGATAAAACCTTCACCAAATTGGAGAAGATTGTGGAGTGGGTGTGCAATAAATATCATACCAGGCAGATAGTGCACATTCATGCACAACACCCATGGTTGTTACCTAGGGGAGAGGTAATTACGATGTTTAGAAGAGATGATTTACTAGAGGGAGTGAAGACCAATTACTGTGAGTTTCCACGAGTGTATTTGGATAAGGCAACCTATTAGACTTGTCCATTGAATATAGTGGGTATAGAATTTTTAAGAGTACCTTCAAAATTAGACTTCACCCTAAGGAAATTGAATTTCTTGACATATTAGATCGAGTGGCTCAGCTTAGGTCCTGAATAGATTTATCAAGCCAAGGAAGCACGATGAGAAGAAGTGGCTACTCAAAATAAAATGGTTGTAATGGAAGAAAAATTAGTACACAAAAAAATAGAGATTGAGGAAATATTGAAGAAGGTAGAAATAGAATGGGCTAACATCAATAAGGCTTATGATGATAAGCTACACTCATAGGATGAGGAGAAGCAGCTTGTGATCTAGCAAGTGGAAGAGTGCATGAAGTAGTTGGAAGCATAGATGGTAGCACAAAATGAACAATTGGCTAAACAAGAAAATTAGTTGAATGTAATAGAGGAACAACTATAGGAGAGGAACCGTAAAATGGAGGAGATGGTAAAGGATTCCAAGTGCTATAATGAGATCATAATGGATTATACGGCTTGACATAAGGTTAAAGATGAGTGTATTATGGCTTATGAATCTGATATTCACTGGAACCTATAGGTAGTTGTAGAGAAGAACGAGGAGTTATCCATAGCAGCCAGAATAGAAGCCATGTTTATAGGGAAGTTACGCAATGGAGAATCTAGGCATGAGAAGGAGCTAGTTACACTTCTGGCTACTGTAAAAGAGAAAGCCAATGAGTATGGGTTAAAAGCCCTAGAAGTCAATAAATGTGTAGCTCGATTGAAGGATGAGTGTGCTTCTTTGCATATGCAACTTGATGAGTACCACCAAGGTTCATCAACCAATACCAAGAAGACTAAGTTGGTGAGTATACTGCCTGATTTAAAGGGAGGGCAGATGTAGGTAGCAAATCCACCTCCTAGAAGAAGAAGAAGAAATGATTTTTGGATTTGCATAATTTTGTTCAGTTTTCCTCATTTTTTACTAAAATGTACAAGTGTTAAAACCTGCAATGTTTACAAATGTACAATGTGAAATGTTAATGAAATTAGGTGAAATGTGCATTTGGGATGAATTTGATAAAAATCAAATTAGACTTAGTAAAACATTGTAATTAATTATTTTGAGATAATTCATTATGGTAGTTGTAAGTAATGTGATGTCTTAGAAACTACTTTAGAATGGCCTGGGCATGCATTATATAGTCCCCCAATTCAATTTTTTAGGGGTTCATTTATTCATGGAGTTATTGATTGTTCATGGTGGAATTGCATATTGTTCATTGTTGATGTCTATTGTTGCTTAGTCCATTTTTGTGATCAATGATGATGGATTTATTGTACAAGAATGCTCATAATATGAATATAATAGTAAATCTCTTTGATTCCATGTCCCTATGAATTCCATTGTACGTTTTGGTTATTGCAGGTTGTGTGATTGGTGTTGAATGCATAACTTGTTATGTTAAGTTAATGGAATTGCACTAGAAATGACTTTGATCATCCTACGAACCTGGTGTGAAGATATGAAATGATTACACAATAATTTATGGTTGTATAGATATGTTTCCAGGTAGTTGTACGATTTCTAGAAATATCTTTGATTAGTATATTCATTGTTAGTGAATTAGGGTTTGCATGTTGGAAGGAAAGTAAGTAATTGTCATAATAAAACATCCCAAAACTTATCTTGAAGAGAATGGTTTTTTAGTTTGGTAAATCTACATGTAATTTGTAGCAAATATTCATGTAAATTGTATACAAGCTATACAAAATTGTACAAATGGTTGTTTACCCTATTTGGTAATAAAACTACAAGCCAAAACTTGCCAAATAAGGAAATTTTGGTGTTTAAGAGAAATTGATTATGAAATTGACCTATTTGAGTTGTAAAGCCTGTTCTGGTGCATTGACTAAGTGGAAAATCATACAAGATATAATTTTTTATGATTTGGATCATACAAATGTACGATTTGCAATCCATACAAGCTATTTTGCAAGATGGACAAGTTGCATAAGACAAATTGTACAAGTTGTACGATTTGGGTAAATTTATTTGAGACTTTGGTTATCATTTCTAGACCTTCTAAATAACCCCCCCTTTAATAGTACTACATCCCTATGCTAAAAAATTCAATGTCACTAGGAGATTTTCCTCGCAAAATATTTACAAAATGTAACATGCAAATTATGGTTCGATGTGCTTTTGATTTTGATTTTTGATTTTATGTTGTTTTGGGTTGTGTTTATTTTATTTTTTTATGCTTATTTACATTGCAATTTTAAAACTAATCCTAAAAATACATTTAAAATAATGATCTAATATGCTATTAAGATAAATCTTGATCTAAATGAGCTTATAGAAGCATGTAAAAATTGATCTATTGAGCTTCGAAAGGATTTAACAACTTAAGCTACTAAGTTTTGAAAAGCAAATGACAACTAATACAATGAGATTTTGAAAATAAATAATATCTAATTTATTGCACCTTGAGTGTTTTGGAAAACAAAAAAGAAATTATTAAGTGACTATGCCTTTGAGTTTTTGAAGAAAATGAAAAGAAACAACTAAACTACTGTGTCTTTGAGTCTTTGAATAAAATTACAAAATAACTATGCTAGTGCTTTTTGGAAATTTTAAAAGGAAAAATGGGGGGAAATAGATTCAAAAAACAAATAAAATAAACTATGCTATGAAGTTCTACACAAAATTAGGAGATATGAGCAACTAACATACAAAACTATGCTGAAAGGAAAATAAGATGAGCATATTATGTCCTAGAATTTGAGCCTATGCAGTTGTATCTGAGCCTAAGGACTACCTCAGGTGGTTTTTTCTGAGCCTATGTACCACCCCATGTAGTTGTGTCTAGGCCTTTGGATTACCCTGAGCAGTTGTGTCTGAGCCTATGGACCACTTTGGGCAGTTGTATCTAAGCCTATGAGGGTAGATATTGCAATATCAAGCCCTAATATGAGAGGTTTAATTGTGTGTTTCCTGCCCTTGGGTATCTGTAATAGAAATAGAAGGTAAAATTTAGCAAAGCAAACAAAACATGCATGCAAGAACAAAGAACCCTAATAAAAACATATAAGATATGCTATGCTCAATGCAAGTGCCAAAGCTCATGCAAAACAACAAGCATTAAATGTGTTGTGGGCAAAGTGTCCCACCATGATCGCCATTTATGTGAAATATGAAATACACCATAACAATTAAAAATAGACAAAAATATATTTACAATAGATTTGATATTAATAAACTTTATCTTTTACAAATTGGCCTTCTCGATTACAATCGACCTCCCTAAATGGAGGATTTTACTTTATACGTAAGATCTATGTGTTGTAAGTTATATTCTTGATAACACAACAAGTTGTTGGAGGTTTTAGAAGGCATGTTGATTGACCTCATGATCCTCTATGTGTATCTAATACCTTCACACAAGCTCACAATGACAACATCAATAGCATATGCGGGGCCTTCTGAGATGTCCAAAACCATGAAAGAGGGTTACCAAAGTAAACTAAATGTTACAAAATCAAATATAGAAGTCACAAAATTATATGAAATACCTATAAAACATGATAAAATACATGATTTACCTTTCTATATAGTCTGTGGTTGGATTGGAGTTGTTGTTTACCCAATATTAAAGTCTTACAAATAAATTATCGATAATTTGCTAACCATCTTTTACTAGTACTCCATTAAATCTTTTCCAAGGTTGTCTAATAATTTTGTAGATACGATGGCCTCTCTCAGGTCCCTTATTCCATAAATTCCTTTTGAGAGCATCACTAATGTTTACATTACCATGCTTTCTCAATCAACTATTTTCCATGAGTCTTATAACAATGAATGAGATGTCCATCTCGTTGAGGCATAGCCATACCATGACTTGTTTGTTCAAAAAAAGGATTTTCTAAAACTTGGTGCCCTTCCTACCAAATTATCATCAATTGCTAAATGCAAACAAAAAGTGGATGGATACACTCTCTTGGAGGATGTGCTTTATTAGTGTGGCTATGATGGTGTTCTTCTTCATTGTATCAAACCACAGGAAGAAAATTGGATAATATCTCAAGCCCAAGATGGTACATGTGGTGGTTATTTTAGTCGGATGGCCATTGTAAAGCGTATTTTGCACATGGGTTATTATTAGCCTACCATGGAATGTGACTGTTGCACATATGTTAAGAAATATCCTAAATACCATCATGTCAATTTAATCCATATTCCATCATAAGCATTGCAACCCATTCAATTTTTGTGGTCATTTTTGTAATGGGACCTCAATATTATTGGTAAAATCTCCCCTCCATCCTCAAAAAATCATATATTCATCATCATAGCAACAAATCACTTTACCAAGTGGGTTGAGGTTATTCCTCTTACCAATATGATATGACCTCAAATTATAGAGTTTATGCTACAACACATCATTTGTTGTTTTGGTATCCCTTCAAAGATCATATCCAATAATGGTCCCCATTTAAAAAAAAGGATATTCGAGCATTGTGCAAAAAGTATCATATCCAACATAACTTTTCGACACCTTACTACCCCTAGAGCAATGGACAAGTTGAATCCACCAACAAAACTATCTATGACATTATCAAGACAATTGTCAAAGAAAATTATAAATATTGGCACCTCCATATTCCTTTGGCACTTTGGCCTTATCGAACAAACATATGTATGCCAATAGGGGCAACACCATTTTCATTAGTCTATGGTTTTACACCTCAAGCTTAAGTACTACCATTACACATATCATTGCAGGATTTCATGGATGATGACACAATGCATCAAGCATGACTCGATCAACTTACTCTCCTTGATAAACATTGAATTAAAACTCTTGAGAATTTTTGCATTTATCAAGATCGAATCAAAATAGCCTATGATCATAGAGTTCATCCTTGTGAATCCCAAGTCGGTGACCTCATACTCAAAAAATTAGAAAACTCAAATCTTCCACTTCATATACATGATAATTTTGCTACCAAGTGGCTTGGTACATTCATTGTCACACAAATATTTGGATCTAGGGCCTATAATATTACCACTCTTGAGGGAATGAACCGATCCCATCAATATCCTTCATTTTCACATATTTTACACCTATTTCATATTCAGCTCTGACTTCTCGTACATAATCAATTCCAAAAATAAAATAAAATCACTAAAAAACATGTTAGATCTAACAACAACAAGCTCATATCACAAGCACTCTTATCTTTCCAATCAATTCACCTCCACTCCATCTTCTAATTCTTATTATTTTTCTCTAATTCTTCATACATCACTCCTAGTTGTACGGTCACTTTAAGCGGCTACGTACCATGAACCGGTGTATATCTATCTTCCTTATTTTCCTTTTTATTCTCCTCCATTTTTTCTTATTTCTTGTTGTTCTCTTTCTTCTTTGTTTTCTATCATATTTCACTCCATCGTCTCATATCCACTTTCTCCATATTTTGTTTTGAGTTCTCAGTTTGTTTTAATCTAATATTACTTTGGTCATCATTTGGTTAAGTTTGACACGTGTCTTCATGAAGTATTTTATTGTATTAATCAAAGGTATCTTCATAATCATAGTTTTCCAACCTCTTTATATGCACTTTTTCCCAATATCCACTACTCCTAAATTTATAGGTTACCATGCTTTGTCTCTTTCCTCCCTATAGTTTGGATAATATTTGGGTTCTTTTGGTTGCTCAACCATACCTAGTATCTCAATAAAACTTCATTGAATGTTATTTATCCCTTGAGTGCTACAGGCATTCCTGGTTACCTCAGGTTTTCTCTTGGACCATACACATATCTCATATATTAATCATATTTTAAGTCTAGGGAAGATAAAACCAAGAGTCGCTCTCTCTATAAAGTGAATGATTTCCCTTGCTCATCCTATCATGCTCATAATTTGAACCTAAGGATCCACATGGCATATGTGTCAAAAAAAATTATCAATCAAAATCAATATCAAAAAAATGATATTTTATCATGGATTCTTAGGCATATTTGACGTCTCCATCGGGGCTATAGATTTTTGGCTGGCTGTGGAGAAACATCAAAGGATTATGGGTACTCACATCCCCTTTTCCCTTTAGATTTAATACTTCTCTGGAGTCATCTTGCAAACCCCTTAAGAATATGGCTTTCAACATTTTTGGTTCAACAGGTCCACATATCTTTTGCACAAAAGCAAATCTATCCAAATAATCTTCTATATTTTCATCATTTTCTTGTTTAATCTTGAACAGATCATCCTTCCTATGCTTCACCCAATAGTATTCTTGGTACTTGTCCAAAAATTCTTACTTCATTTCGGATTGAATCAGGTGCTAAACTTATAAACCAACGTAAGGCTACATATTTGAGTGTGGAAGGAAATGCCTTAAGTTTTTGTTATCATTTATATAATCATATGTTTGGCATACAACCTTGAATTCAAATAATAATTGGTTAGGATATTTAGATGTAACTCCCCTAAATTTTGGTAGCACTAAAGAAGAAATTGTTTTCATTGGGGAATTTTATATGGGATTTAATAGAATAGGATATTCAAATATTTTGGCAGGAGCAGGGAGGTTATCCTAATTGAAGATATTACTACCTCCATCTAGATTTCCTTGTAAATATTCTATTATATATTTCCAACACATGGTATAGATTCATTTAAACTGTCTCGATGGTATAGATATATCAGGGGTAGGTGATGAGGAACTAGCAATTTGCTCCTTTTGTAATTCTTTCTCGATAGATACACTTCCTAACGATGAGGATTGTAGTTCTCTTTCAATGATGTTAGGAATATCAAATGTAGGTAATTCACCTCATTATCATGAATATTTTCTTCTTCTGGTTTGTAAAGGGTTTTTTTAAGGAACCATCTTCTTTCATCCCTTAATTGATTCATGCATCCTATACTTGTGTCTTAGTATCTTGAATGCAAATTTCAATATTACAACTATGTTAATGCAAAGTTGTTTTTGTATTTTTCTGATTTTATTGGTTTAGACACTATTCTAAGGTTTATTTGGCTCAAATTCACAAAATAATAACTGTAATATTGATTTGTCCTCTAACAACACCTATGTTCCCTAGCAACAACACCAAAAATGATAAGTTATCGTTAATGCTTCATCATTTAATTCATTTATTTTGTCAACCTATGGTAGTGTCCAAGGCTATATATGATAGAGGAGGTTTATGGTTTCACATTTTAGAGATTAGGGCACTTTATTATCTTATGGGAACAGAGGTTCATAAAAAGGTCCTTGCAAAAATTAAACTAAAACTAGTACTAATTTGCAGAATTGAAACCTATTTACATTTGCATAATTGAACTATGTTGAAGGAAGAAAGAAACTACATTATGTTTGCTAAATTGAAGTGACTCAAATGATAATGCTGAAATGAAATCAATTGAATTAACAAATGCTAGAAATTAAACTACTAAAAAGAAATTGCTAAAGTAGGAAATTATTGCTAAAACTATAAATAGAATACTGAAAATAAAATTGCAAAAAAGGAAATAAGAAATGTAGAAGAAAATAAGGTCATCTAGATAAAAATAACACCACACTTTCACACTTTTAAAACAAATAAAAAATAGAGTAAATTTTGATTACAACATTCTAACAAGAAATTGATAGCTTTTGATAGAAAAATAACAATGACAGAAAAACCTATAAAACTATAACAACACTCCTTACACTAGCCTTGAGAGTGGGCCCTTGCTCCTAGGTCCAACAAAAGGTCTAATTCACAAAATCCTAAGTTCTAACTATCCAATCAAGCATAAAAAATATATATGGAAAAATACTACACTTTATTTGATAATTTTTGCTATTACAAAGCCGCTGATAAATTTCTACAATAGACTTAGCCTAGAATTAGGACAAAATCTTATTTACAGTCATTTGTATAGTTGTTATCACCTCCAAAATGATGGAAAATTAGATAGAAATAGGTAGGATATTATTGGTCACATCCATCCACGTGTCAGCTCTCTCATTCCCCCAAAAAAAATGGACAAAAAGTAATTTTCAACTAATTTTGCAATTTTTGTAGTAGCTCCAAAATATCAGGTTGAATACTTATCAACTATTGTTGGTTCAGACTTGGTCACATTGGGTTACTTCCAAATGATTTTTGGATCCATCTTAGCTACTTTGAAGCTCCCAAAATGGTTTAAATTTTAATTTTGACATTCATCCACGATTCCCTATTAACTTGCAAGTTGTTGCCCAAATGTTCTAAAGTTGCTGCTGCAGGTTTTGTGTCCAACTGGATTTATACCCTGTTTTATCTACAACGTGGCTTTTATGATACCACATCATCCTATAACCTTGTATAAGGTAGGAAACACTTCAAATTTGTTCATCCAATCATATTTCATCAAACATTTATTTAATAACTATTTTCTATTATGCTTTATTCTTGCTATTTTACTACTAAAATCATGCAAAAAATGAAAAAAATATAAAAAACACTCAAAATAGTAGAATAGCATTCCTTATCATTTCATCATGCTAACACTAACATAATAATGCATTTTAATCAAATATTTGGTACATAACTATATTATTGGTCAAAAATATGGTAGTTTTTCATGTTCAAAAAGATGAAATAATGAGGTATTTTTGTGCCTCATCTTTGGACCATAGGTTTTGATCCCAACAAAAAAATCCAACCAAAGCCCTAGTCTAGGTGCGGTTGTATGCTCTCCTCCTGGAATTTTAGAATGAGGAAACCTTGAAAGGAATTGTAAATACTATTGAAGAATATATAGGAATGTCCAAAGTAACTAAAGAGGCTCGAGCAACTACCATTACCGGAATTTATCTCCATGTAGATCTATCAAGCCCTCTTCTAAAGGCAATTATTCTAAGTGCATGGGATTATGAGTAGGCCCAAGACCTAGATTATGAGAATTTTCCCTTATGATGTAAATTTTACCATGCTCATGGCAATACCTATGAAACTATCCTACCTTTAAGATAAAGGTGAAGGAAATAGAGAAAAATAAGGATCCATTAGGGAAGAAGAAAGAGTGGTAATCTCTGAAATTGATAAAAAAAAATGGATAAACAGGTGTGGCAAAAGAAAGGGGAACAAAAATCAACAAATAAATTATTTGTAGTTCTACAAGAGATAAACCAAGATATGGAGTAATCCATGCATATCCCCCAAGGGTAACATGAACAGATAAACAAGGAAGGGAGTAAGGGGGAAAACACACTAGAAATTCTTGTCGATCAATCAATAAAAGATATTGAAAACCTAGAGGAAGGTGATTTAATATTGAGGAACCCCCAGCTAAGGTTATGTTGTGAAGATACTTTGATGGATGTCAATGATCCCATTTAGAGTGAAGAGATTTTGGGTGGAAGATCCTTGAACCCTCCCTTAAAGGGGCCTTGTCAACTAGAAAAGGAGGAGATTGGCCAAACCCTCTTGCAACAAAGACCTATTCCTAAATATGTGGTAATCTCTAATTTAAACCCCTCTTAATTCCTATTTTTCATGATCTCTCCACTTTATCTTTCAATTATAGCATCTCAAACATATTAAATATTGAAGGATTTAAAAAAGAGGACAATGAAGAAGTGAAGAGGAGGAAAAATCAAAATATGTTGGGAGCCCCTTCTCAAGTGCTTTGCATTTGGGACTAAAGTCTACCTCATATACCAAAATAAAGTTAGACAAATTAATTTAGTTAAGGAGAGGAAGTAAATATTTGATAGAACTCTTGGAAGATACAAGGAAGACCCTCGTGGACTCTGGACCAGTGGTTCCCCTGAGTATAGAGTTTTTGGTAGGAAAACCCTTCACAAGTGGTTCATAATGAAGATCCTCTCTTGTAATATACATGGGTTACACTCTCTAATAAAATATAGAGTCCTTACAAGAAGGATAGGCTTGGAGACCCTTGACATTTTTCTTCTTTAGGAAATCAAGTTGACTCTAGAAGAGATAGCTTATAAAACTAATCAAGTTTGGAAAGGAGCAGAAGATATGGCAAATGCAGCTAAGGAACATGTAGAGGATTTGGTGATTTTTTGGAATCCTAAAAAGTGTACTTTGATGGAATCCCTTGCAGGTAACTGGTAGATTTCTATTAATTTTAGATTGGTTTTATTCCCCCTCCAGGTTTGGGTCACACAAATTTATGATACTACTGATGCCCATTGGAGGAATAATATTCTCTTTTCTCATAATCATTCTAGAAATGATAATTAGATCATTGGAGGATATTTCAATGTTATTCAAAACATTAATGAGAATAAGTGGAGTAAGGAAACTAGATAAAAGTAGTGAAGACTTTAACGCTTTCATCTCTAGCCTCAACTTAATTGATGTGGTCCCAAAATAGGGGAAGTTTACTTGGAATAATAAAAGAGTTGGGAAGGCCTTTGTGGCTAAGAGATTGGATAGATTCCTTTTTATTGATATTTACCTTGAGGTATCCTTTACACTGAGTCATTTATCTTATCAGGCTCCCTCTCAGACCATTGGCCCATATCCATAAGTTTGAATATTTCAACCTGCCCAAGATATTCTCCAATAAATTTGAAAGCATGTGGCTTCTTCACCCTGATCTATAAGAGAAATTTTAGATCTGGTGGAGAGAAGGAAAGCCAAATTGGGACACTAATATGTATCTTCTAGCAAAAAGACTCGATTTTATCTAGAGGAAAATAAGTATCTAGAACAAGGAAGTCTTTGGGGATATTTTCAAACAAAGGGAAGCCCTGGATAAGGAGGTAACTCTTCTTCAATACTAGAAAAAGGCCCAAGGTCTTATTGAGGTCCTTCCTAGCTATGAAAATAACCTGAATAGATGAGTGGATGAATAAGAGTTGAAGGAAGATCTTTTTTGGAAACAAAATTCGAGAATTAACTATTGAAGAAAGGAGGTAGAAACTCTACCTTTTTGTCAACCTTTTACAAAACTTATGGGATAGAAGGAGCAGATTGGAAGGAAAGGTTACCCTATGTTCTTTGGGCATATTGGACTACCTTTAAACCAATGATAGACCATACACCATTTTAGCTAATGTATGGTCAGGAGGTAGTAGTTTCAGTGGAGTTCTTGGTACCAAGTTTACGGGTAGGTTCAGAGCATCTCTTAGGTGACCAAGAGAGTTTAGAGGAAATACTAACCTTACTAATCAAGCTAGATGAAATAAGATTCATGTCACTGTGGGTTATTTAAGTGGGCCAAAAGAGAAGGAAGTTATGGCATGATAAGCACCTTCAAAAGTTAGAACTTAAGCAAGGTGACTTAGTTCTAAAATTTAATGGGAAATGGAAAAGCAAGCCAAGAAAGTTAAAAACCTTATAGCTCAGTCCCTTTCAAGTTGTAGAAGTGATGGAACTGAATGGAAGTGTAGGTGGTCAAATTGCAATGAATGGAACTAAAGTGCTAGACACTTTGAATGGTTTAAATTTGAAGTTATATAAAGTGCAATGTCTTTTTATTTCTTTTGAGGGAAGTGAAATAAGATGAAGGGAGGAATTTCAGTTCGATGAACCATAGAGAATAATTTAAGGTCCATTATAGGAAGACCTTGACATGGGACTTGCATGCATATTTATAGAAGGGGAGGAGGCAAGACCAATCTTCGAACAACAAAAATTGGTACCCCAAAATGGTGAGATAAGAAGGATGTGAGTACATATAAGGTTTGCAGATAGGACATAACAGATCAAAGAAGAATATGAAGAAGGAATTCGTCCAAATGAGAGAAAGAACCTAGAAGAACAAGGAATTATGTACCCATAATTGGAGTATAGATAATTACCTCAACCAACATAAGATAGACAAAGGATGCAACTAATTGTACAGTATGAAAATAGGATGAACACCTTCAATATGGAAGCTCCAGGAAGTAACGAAAGTGAAACCATGGATGAAGGGCTCATCGGACTTACTCCATTAGCTCAAATAGGATTATTGCAGCAAAGGATGTGACACTAGATCCAATAGTTGTAAGAGGAGTATGAAATATTGCAAGGTCATAATGTAAGACTCCATGAACAAACTATCCAAGATTTGTATGAGATGATGAAAAGTATGGATGAGCAAAGGATAGTTAGGTTACAAGAATTAGAAGTTAGAGGAGAATATGAGGTGACACCACAAGTAAGTGGTACACACCATGAGGGCACAAGTACAAGTAGGGGAGAAAGACCACAGATAACACCACATGACATACCCAATGACCCACCAATAATAGAAGAAGATGTGAAGATAGTGTGGTAATATATTGAAGAATACATTACATCACCTGAACCACAAGGTAATGTACATGAGGACTCAAGAAAATCCAATGATGGAGAGTTACCTTGGTTAGTAAGAGATGATAGTTTAGATAGCAGTGGTGATTACTTTTTAAGGAAACCATAGGAACCTCATGCTCATCCTAACCCTACGACCTATGCAATAGCTTATCGGTAGTTGAGGTGAGAAAGAAGAGAAGTGTGGAGACTTCAAAGGTTAATGATTTTTCCAACAAATTGGTCAGAACAAAGGGATGATGATCGTAATGATTCTAGTTTTGAGTCTAACTTTTTGAAACCATATAGGGAAACTCTAGCAACCTTGTCTTCACAACAACACTTTGAGGAAAGGTGATGGACACATCGGCTATTATGTGTATATCATCGAATGCAAACACTCTAACAATTATCATCTAGAATGCAAATAAATGAAGGTCACTTGGCCAACATAGAATTGGTATATATAACTCTTGGTAATTGAGAAAGGGGAGGAATGAACCAACAAGGATCCCTAGGATATGAGTGAGGTCATAGAGGAGGAGTATAGCCACTAAATATTGGAAGGGGTAGTTGGGATGTCCCACATAGAGGAGGTAGAGGATGAGGGAGGATTCGACCTCCTACTCCTAGATGGTTGAGATATACACTATTAGTCTATTTGAACTCGACTAGAAACCTTCAAGGTATCCTATGGTTGAGAGTGTATGTACCAAACCTTAGAGAAAGAAACCCACATGGACAACCACCATTGTTCCAATAAGGACTAAGAAGATTTGAAGCTGTAATAGAATTGCTCCAGCAAAGAGAAGTTCCATTTAATGTTCGAAGAGGTCTTGTATCGAGATAACTAGTTCATGGAAGATATGCAAGGAAGAGTACTTACCAGTAGGGGAAGAGTACGCTTTGTAGATGAAAGATGTCAAGGACAACAAATGATTCCTTCACCAAGTTTAGAAGTTGATTTGATCCGAGGAGATAGGCGGAGGAGTCACTCAAATGATAGTAGAACAGTAAGAGCACCCCTACCTCATGATAAATCACCAGTATTATGGAATGAAATATTACCAATAGAAAGTCCTACAATTTGTAATTATATGATTCCAAATTGTACATATGGCAATGAGAAGATAGTGAATGATACAACCCCATAAATAGAAAGGGATCAAATAAATGATCGGTTGGCACCTAATAATGTGATTACTTGCAATGTAGAATTAGGATTCCCAACCGATGAGTCAACAGAAGGAATTGTGTAAGTGAATGTCATTGTACAATTCCCACGATGGTAAGTTATTAGGATATGAAAAATCAAAAAATATCTTAATTGTGAAAATCCTTCGGGATTGAATTAATACGGAAGGTGGTTTAAAACCAGAAATGACGATCCCTTATAAGAGAAAAAAAAAGATAAGAAAAATAGAAAAATATATTAATTGTTAAATTCCTCAGTTGAAAATTGGAAATGACGGCCCCTTCTATAAAAAAATTATTAAAAATGCAAGAAAGGACAAAAGTGAGAAACGGACAAAATCGCATGCATAAGGGAGATGAGTTGCCAATCATCCATACAAGAAAATAAAATTATATGCAAAGGAGGGTAATATGGTGTAATTTCATGCATTAAGATATTAGGATTTCAAAAACAAATAAAAATCAAGTGCCATACAACTTTTTGATAAATTTTACACATGCAATCTGAATTTTGGAGGATTTGAGAGCAAAAAGGGTGCAACCAAAAAAATTTCTTCTATATGGGCATTTGAATTCAATATTTTTTGGTAATTTTTCATGACCCATTCCATAATTGCACCACAAAATATTTTTGAATTCGAAAAAGCAAACCAGATTGGATTAAAAAGCTACGAAATATAGGGTTTTACATCGAAAAGAGCGAGTTTTGTTAGAAATTATGTTACATATTGAGAAAAATTGCTATAAAAATGAGGGTTTGTAGGAGAGAGGCACCCAAGGAAACCCTTATTGCAGAAAAAACTAGGGTTACGGTTTGATTTTCCAAAAATAGTAAAGCACAGGAATTGCGAGGACGCAGAATGGTAAACCCTAGTGTAGGAAATCAGCCATAAAAATATTTATGCGACTTTGCATGTGTAGAAAATCAAAAAAGGATGGTCATACAACATTGCCATATTTCCAAAAAAAAAATCCTGGAGAGAAATTACACCAGTTGAAGGAGAAATTGCATAATTGCACCGTAATTGCACCAGAAAGGAAGATTGTACACTTTCGACAAAGGCGTAATTCAAAAATCATACTAGTTTGATAAAAATGAGGGTTTTTGACCAAGTAAAGCTTTTTACGGTTGTTTGTATTATTTGGAGGTGTGATTATATGATTTCACGATAGATTGTACAATCTCAAGGATTTTGGAGACCTGATTTGTGCATTTCAAAGGTGAGTACATTTTTTTTGCAATGTATGGATTCTAACAAGATTGTATAGAGGGAGATGCCCTTGTATGATTTGGAGGTTGATTATATGATTTTATATTGAAATTGTATTATTTGGAACACCATTTAAATTATTTGGAACCCTATTTGTATGGAATCAGGTGCAGTTGAAAAATTTCAAGTGGAGTTGTACGAATTGGATAGTAATTGTAGAATTTCAAAATGTACATGTACAATTTGCTAAGGCATTGTATGATTTTTGATCGTCATGGTATATTTTGGAAGTAGATGTATATATTTTGGAGCAATTTTTTGTGGAGTTGTCCTTAATTTCCAAGTTGACCAAAGAGTGTGCGAACAAAATGTCCACTCGATGATGGTAGAAACATGAGCTCTATGTGAGAGTTTTGAGCTTATTTCTATCGCATTGTAGCAACTACTATGGAAATATCACCAGGACCACTGCACTAGAGAGATTCATGGCCCAAATAATCTCACCCATTTTACCCCATTCAATACCAAGGATGTCAATTTCAATCACATAGGAGGTATGGTAATCATCCATGGAGAGGGAGAGGGTATAGGCCATAGAGAGGTTAGAGTTATTGGAATGGTGGTAGAGGTGGTGCACCACTACAATTTAGGATGGAAGAGATAGAGTCACCTAGGGAACACAAAAGGGAACTTCACAATGAATTTCATCAAGATAAGACCCTAGAGGAGTAGGAAGAACTTCTCGGTGAAGCAGAATAAGAGCAAGTGGATATCAAGGATATCACTTTTGGATAGCCAAGAGTAGAATTTTGTAGGAAATTATGGGAAAGGAGTGAGTCAAAACATCCATTAAATATTGCATTGAGGAAGGCTATATTAAATATCATCACACAAATATCATTGCAAGATAAAGTATTATTCAATGAATACTTGCTATAAATTATTCAATCCTACGAACTCGCTATGAATCGCACTATTGTGAGAGTGGGTAATAGGTACATCAAGGTGGAGTTTTTGATGGAGTTTTTGGTGGAGAATTTTCAAAAAAAATGGATTGCCCAAGGAAGGAGCTTATATTTTGAAGAAGATAGTAGATTCAATTGAGGCTCAAAGGTTGATTACGACACTCACATCTGGGAAGTCACCTATGGTAGCCAAGATTTTTGGGTTTGAAACTTGTAGAATTAAATAGATCCAGTTAAATACTAATGAATTGGATGCACAACGAATATTGTCATGGCTCACTTGACTAGAGAATCATGAGCTTCTAAAATGCCAATATGGATGGCATAGTATGTGGAAGGTGTCTACAATGGTGTTAAGTATTATTGGGAAACCTATTTAGAGGAACGGATGCAAAAGTTACTGTCAACCAGGAGAAATACTTTCACCATGACTTTTCATGCCATTGCTCTTCTATTAAATGGAGTATCTAGAGTTGGTATTTTCTTTCCTAGTAGGACCCAACTTCAGGATTTGTTTCTAGATCAACCTACCATACTACGATGGGAAAATATTTTACCTCTATCGAAGGTGACTCCAGATAATTGAAGGTCAATAAGGGTACAATATAGCCAATACCTTCAATTTAGGATGAGGTTGAAACTACATCTGATGAAGATGTTCATCCCAAGATAAAAAGAAGAAGATAGTTAGAACCTGCCTTGGAAAAGTAGATACATGACCAATAGCTGCTGGAGCAACCAACCTCTTTTGAAGAGGAGAGTAGAACAACAATCCAATCCTGTAAATATTCAAACACATAGACAAGAGTAGAAATAGAAGAATCCCATGTAGAAAGAGAAACCTAAGTTGGTACCAGAGGAAGGGTACAGAGACTCAAAAGTGTTGGATTTATTAAATTTTAATATACCTAGTATGGAAGAAGTAGGAGGAGCAATGGGATCTCTAATATTTCTTTAGACCTATGATTTCAATTTTTTGGATTCATCTAGATATTTGGTAGGAAAAACAATGAAAGCAAAAGTAGTGGTGGTAGTTCCATTGGAATAACCCAAGGGAACAAAGAAAATAAATATTGTAATGCAAGAAGGTAATGGTCAACAAGAGCAGGCAAGTACACAACCACCATAAGAAGAGTTTACTCCTAAACAAACAATTTTAGCCCTAAATGGAGTGCAACCAAACCCACAAGAGGAAGGGTTGTAAAAAATACAATAAGAGGAATTACCTAACCCACAAGAGGAAGTCCAAGCACCGATAATAAAGCAATAGTCTCTACAGGAGATCATAAATGTTGAGGAGATTAGATCACCTGAAGAAGAAGAGACAAACAAGATAGTAGCACATATTCTTCTACAAGAAGAGAAAGGAGCCAGTGTGATCAAAGAAGTTGGAGGAATTTCACATACACAGGAAGAGGGAGAGGAAGGATAGACCCCGCCATAAGATAATACTATAGGGCTTCGTACGAGATTTTTAGTTGAAGTACCTCGCTTTGGTATTTTAGGGGATGAGGGTGAAAATATGATGAGCAAGTGGAGCACTTCTTCCAACAGGCTAGCGAAATACTTTCCAACGCTGGGTTGCAATTTTGTATTGGTGGCATTGGATAGTTGAAATAGTGAAGGGAGAAAACCTTCACCAAATTGAAGAATATTGTGGAGTGGGTGTGAAATAAATATCATACTAGGAATATAGCACACATTCATGCACAACACCCATGGTTGTTACCTAGGGTAGAGGTAATTATGATTTTTAGAATAGATGATTTACCAGAGGGAGTGAAGACCAATTACCGTGAGTTTCTAGGAGTGCATTTGGATAAGGCAAACTATCAGACTTATCCATTGAATATAGTGGGTATAGAGTTTCAAATAGTACCTTAAAAATTGGACTTCACCCTAAGGAAATTGAATTTCTTGACATATTAGAATGAGTGGTTCAGCTTAGGTCTTGAATATATTTATCAATCCAAGGAAGCATGATGAGAAGAATTGGCTACTCAAAATAAAATGGTTGTGATGGAAGAAAAATTAGTACACAACAAAATAGAGATCAAGGAAATATTAAAGAAGGTAGAAATAGAATGGGCTAACATCAAGCAGGCTTATAAGGATAAGTTACACTCATAGGAGGAGGAGAAGCAGATTATGATCTAGCAAGCAGAAGAGCGCATAAAGTAGTTGGAAGCATAGATGGTAGCACAAAATGAACAATTGGCTAAATAAGCAAATCAGTTGAAGATAGCAAAGGAACAACTGCAGGAGAGGAACCGTAAAATTGAGGAGATGGCAAAGGATTCCAAGTGCTACAATGAGATCATCGTGGATCATAAGGCTTGAAATAAGGCTAAAGATGAGTGTATTGTGGCTTATGAAGCTGACATTCATTAGAACCTATAGGTCATTGCAGAGAAGAACGAGGAGTTATCTATAGCAGCCAGAATAGAAGCAATGTTGATAGAGAAGTTACGAAAGGGAGCATCCAAGCGTGAGAAAGAGCTAGTTGCACTTTTGGCTACTGCAAAAGAGAAAGCCAATGATTATGGGTTAAAAGCCCTGGAAGTCAATCAATACGTAGCTTGATTGAAGGATGAGTGTGCTTCTTTGCATATGCAACTTGATGAGTACCACCAAGGTTCATCAACTAAGACCAAGAAGACTAAGTCGGTGAGAACACCACCTGATTTAAAGGGAGGTCAGATGTAGGTAGCAAATCCACATCCTAGAGGAAGAAGAAATTATTTTTGGATTTGCACAATTTTGTTCAGTTTTGCTCTTTTTTTACTAAAATGTACAAGTGTTAAAACATACAATGTTTGCAATTGTACAATGTGAAATGTTAATGAAATTAGGTGAAATGTGCATTTGGAATGAATTTTATAAAAATCAAATTAGACTTAGTAAAACCTTGTAATTAATTATTTTGAGATAATTCATGATGGTAGTTGTAAATAATGTGATGTCTTAGAAACTACTTTGGAATGGCCTGAGCATGCATTATATAGTCCCCCCATTCAATTTTTTAGGGATTCATTGATTCATGGAGTTATTTATTTTTCATGGTGGAATTGCATACTATTCATTGTTGATGTCTATTGTTGTTGAGTCCATTGTTGTGATCAATGATGATGGATTTATTGTACATGAATGCTCAGTATTTATAAAAGGTTTTGGGTCAACCTATAAAACCCAGTATTAATGCTATTATATCTTATCTACCAAAAACAAAATATGAATATAATAGTAAATCTCTTTGATTCCATGTCCCTATGAATTCCATTGTACATTTTGGTTATTGCAGGTTGTGTGATTGGTGTTGAATGCATAACTTGTTATGTTAAGTTAATGGAATTGCACTAGAAATGACTTTGATCATCCTACGAACCTGGTGTGAAGATATGAAATGATTACACAATAATTTATGGTTGTATAGATATGTTTCCAGGTAGTTGTATGATTTCTAGAAATATCTTTGATGAGTATAATTCATTGTTAGTGAATTAGGGTTTGCATGTTGGAAGGAAAGTAAGTAATTGTCATAAGAAAACATCCCAAAACTTATCTTGAAGAGAATGGTTATGTAGTTTGGTAAATATAAGTGTAATTTGCAACAAATATTCATGTAAATTGTATTCAGGTTATACCAAATTGTACAAATAGTTGTTTACCCTATTTGGTAATAAAACCAAAATCCAAAACTTGCCAAATAAGGAAATGTTTAAGAGAAATCGATTACAAAATTGACCTATTTGAGTTTTAAAACCTATTTTGGGGGATTTGCTAAGTGTAAAATCATACAATATGTAGTTTTGTATGATTTGGATCATACAAATGT
This sequence comes from Wollemia nobilis, assembly GCA_028583015.1. Taxonomy (NCBI): domain Eukaryota; kingdom Viridiplantae; phylum Streptophyta; class Pinopsida; order Araucariales; family Araucariaceae; genus Wollemia; species Wollemia nobilis. The sequence goes on from JAQPPZ010015334.1 coordinate 1,312,282, forward strand.
ACGATTTGCAATCCGTACAAGCTATTTTGCAAGATTGACAAGTTGCACAAGACAAATTGTACAAGTTGTACGATTTGGGTAAATTGATTTTGAGACTTTGGGTATCATTTCTAGAACTTCTAAATAACCTCCCCCTTTACTATTACTACACCCCTATACTAAAAAATCCAATGTCACTAGGAGCTTTTCCTCACAAAATATTTACAAAATGTAACATGCAAATTGTGGTTCGATGTGCTTTTGATTTTAATTTTTGATTTTATGTTGTTTTGGGTTGTGTTTATTTTATTTTTTATGCTTATTTACATTGCAAGTTTAAAATTAATCCTAAACATACAATGAAAATAATGATATTATATGTTATTAAGAGAAATTTTGATCTAAATGAGCTTATAGAAGCATGCAAAAACTGATCTATTGAGCTTCGAAAGGATTTAACAACTTAAGCTACTAAGTTTTGAAAAGCAAATGACAAATAATCCAATGAGATTTTGAAAATAAATAATAGCTATTTTTTTGCATCTTGAGTGTTTTGGAAAACAAAAAAGAAATTATTAAGTGACTATGCCTTTGAGTTTTTGAAGAAAATCAAAAGAAACGAAAAAACTATTGTGCCTTTGAGTCTTTGAAGAAAATCACAAAACAACTATGCTAGTGATTTTTGGAAATTTGTAAAGGAAAAATGGGGGGAAAGAGATTCAAAAAACAAATAAAATGAACTATGCTATGAAGTTCTACGTAAAATTAGGAGATATGATCAACTAACGTAGAAACCTATGCTAAAAGGAAAAGAAGATGAGCATATTGTGTCCTTGAATCTGGGCCTATGGAGTTGTATATGAGCCTAAGGACTACCTCAGGTGGTTGTGTTTGAGCCTATGTACCACCCTATGTAGTTGTGTCTAAGCCTGTGGATTACCCTGAGCAGTTGTGTTTGAGCCTGTGGACCACTTTGGGTAGTTGTGTCTAATCCTATGAGGGCAGATCTTGTAAGATCAAGCTCTAATATGAGAGGTGTGACTGTATATTTCTTGCCCTCGGGTATCTATAATATAAATGGAAGGTAAAAATTTAGCAAAGTAAACAAAACATGCATGCAAGCATAAAGAACCCTACGAAAAACACATAAGATATGCTATGCTCAATGCAAGTGCCAAAGCTCGTACAAAACAACAAGCATTAAATGTGTTGTGGGCAAAGGGTCCCACCATGATCTCTATTTATGTGAAAGAGGAAATACACCATAACAATTAAAATAGACAAAAATATATTTGCAATAGATTTGATATTAATAAACTTTATCTTTTACAAATTGGCCTTTTTGGTTACAATCGACCTCTATAAATGGAAGATTTTACTTTATAAGTAAGATCGATGGTGTTGCAAGTTATCTCCTTGATAACACAACAAGTTGTGGGAGGTTTTAGAATGCATGTTTCTTGACCTTATAATCCTCTATGTGTATCCAATAATTGCACACAATCTCACAATGACAACATCAATAGCATATGCGGGGCCTTCTGAGATGTGGTCCAAAACCATGAAAGAGGGTTACAAAAGTAAACTAAACGTTACAAAATAAAATATACAAGTCACAAAATTATATGAAATACCTATAAAACCTGATAAAATACCTGATTTACCTTTCTACGTAGTCTGTCGTTGGCTTGGAGTTGTTTTTTACCCAATATTAAAGTTACAAATAAATTATCGATAAGTTGCTAACCAACTTTGACTAGTACTCCATTAAAGCTTTGCTAAGGTTTTCTAATAATTTTGTAGATACGGTGGCCTCTCTCAGGTCCCTTATTCCATAAAGTCCTTTTTATAGCATCACTAATGTTTACATTACCATGCTTTCTCAATAAACTATTCTCCATGAGTCTTATAACAATGAATGAGATGTCCATCTCATTGAGGCAGAGTCATACCATGACTTTTTTTCTCAAATAAAGGATTTTATAAGACTTTTTGCCCTTCCTATAAAATTATCATCAATATCTAAATGTACTTTTGAACAAAAAGTGGCTCGATACACTCTCTTGGAGGATGTGCTTTATCAGTGTTGCTATGATGGTGTTCTTCTTCGTTGTCTCAAACCACAAGAATCAAATTGGATAAAATGTCAATCCCATGATGGTGCATGTGGTGATTATTTTAGTGGTATGGCCATCATAAAGTGTATTTTTGCATGGGTTATTATTAGCCTACCATGGAATGTGATTGTTGCACATATGTTAAGAAATATCATAAATGCCAACATCATGTCAATTTAATCTATGTACCATCATAACCATTGCAACCCATTCAATGTTTGTGGTAATTTTTGCAATGGGACCTCAATATTATTGGGAAAATCTCCCCTCCATCCTTAAGACATCATATATTCATCATCATAGCAACAAATAACTTTACCAAGTGGGTTGAGGCTATTCCTCTTACCAATATGATAGGACCTCAAATTGTAGAGTTTATGCTACAACACATCATTTGTTGTTTTGGTATCCCTTCAAATATTATATCCAATAATGGTCCCCATTTAAAAACAAGGATATTCGAGCATTGTGCAACAAGTATCATATCCAACACAACTTTTTGACACCTTACTACACCTAGAGCAATGGACTGGCTAAAGGCACCAACAAAACTATCTATGCCATTATCAAGATAATTATCAAAGAAAATTATAAATATTGGCACCTCCATATTCCTTTGGCACTTTGGACTTATCGAATGAGCATCTATATGCCAACAAGGGCAACAGCATTTTCATTAGTCTATGGTTTTATACCTCAAGCTTAAGTACTACCATTACACATATCGTTGTAGGAATTCATGGATGATGACACAATGCATCAAGCACGACTCGATCAACTTACTCTCCTTGATAAATATTGAATTAACACTCTTGAGAATCTTTGTTATGATCATAGAGTGCATCCATGTGAATCCCAAGTCGGTGATCTCGTACTCAAAAAATTAGAAAAACTTAAATCTTCCACTTCATATACATGATAAGTTTGCTACCAAGTTTCTTGGTACATTCATTGTCACACAAATATTTAGATCTAGGGCCTATAAGATTACCACTCTTGAGGGAATGAACTGATCCCATCACTATCCTTCATTTGCATGTATTTTACACCTAGCTCATATTCAGCTTTGACTTCTTGTACATAATAAATTCCAAAAATAAAATAAGATCACCAAAAAACATGTTAGATCAAACAACAACAAGCTCATATCACAAGAACTCTTAGTTTTCCAATAAATTCACCTCCACTCCATGTTCTCATTCTTATTATTTTTCTCTAATTCCTCATACATCACTCCTAGTTGTATGGTCACACTTCAAGCGACTACGTACCATGAATCGGAGTATTTCTATCTTTCTTATTTTTCTTCATTTTTATTCTCCTCCCTTTTTTATTCTTTCTCCTTGTTCTATTTCTTCTTTGGTTTCTATCATATTTCACTCCATCACCTCATATCCTCCTTCATATTTTGTTTTGAGTTCTCATTTTGTTTTAATCTAATATTACCTTGGTCATTGCTTGGTTAAGTTTAACACGTGTCTTCATGAAGGATTTTATTGTATTAATCAAAGGTATCTTCATAATCATAGTTGTCCAACCTCTTTATATGCACTTTTTCCCAATATCCACTACTCCCAAATTCATAGCTTACCATTCTTTGTCCCTTTCCTCCCTATATTTTGGATAATATTTGGATTATTTTAGTTGCTCAACCATACCTAGTGTCTCAATCAACATTCATTGAATGTTATTTATCCCTTGAGTGCTACAGGCCTTCCTGGTTACCTCAGGTTTTCTCTTGGACCATACACATATCTCATATATTAATCATATTTTAAGTCTAGTAAAGATGAAACCAAGAGTCCCTCTCTCTATAAAGTGAATGATTTCCCTTTCTCATCCTCTCATGTACATAATTTGAACCTAAGGATTCACATACCATATGTGTCAAAAAAACCATCAATCAAAATCAATATCAAAAAAATGATATTTTATCATGGATTCTTAGGCATATTTGACGTCTCCATCGGGGCTATAGATGTCTAGCTGGTATTGGAGCAACATCAAAGGATTATGGGTCCTCACATCCCCTTTTCCATTTAGATTTAATACTTCTCTGGAGTCATCTTGCAAACCCCTTAAAAATATGGCTTTCAACATTTTTGGGTAAACAGACCCACATATCTTTTGCACAAAAACAAATCTATCCAAATAATCTTCTATATTTTCAACATTTTATTGTTTAATATTGAACAAATCATCCTTCCTATTCTTCACCCGATAGTATTCTTGGTACTTGTCCAAAAATTCTTGCTTCATTTTTGATTGAATCTGGTGCTAAACTCATAAACCAACGTAAGGCTACATCTTTGAGTGTGGAAGGAAATACCTTAAGTTTTTTGTTGTCATTTATATAATCATATGTTTGGCATACAACCTTGAATTCAAATAAGAATTGGTTAGGATATTTATATGCAACTCCCCTAAAGGTTGGTAGCACTAAAGGTGAAATTATTTTCATTGGAGAATGTTGTATGGGATTTAATCAAATAGGATATTCAAATATTCTGGCAGGAGTAGGGAGGTTATTATGATTGAGGATAATACTACCTTCATCTGGATTTCCTTGTAAATATTCCATTATATCTTTCCAAGACATGGAATAGATTCATTTAAACTGGATTGATGGTATAGATATATCAGGGGTAGGTTATGAGGAACTAGCAATTTGCTCCTTTTATAATTCTTTCTTGAGAGATACACTTCCTAATGATGAGGATTGTAGTTCTCTTTCAATAATGTTAGGAAACTCAAATGTAGGAAATTCACCTCCTTGTCATGAATATTTTCTTCTTGTGGTTGGTAAAGGGTTTTTTTTAAGGAATCATATTCTTTCATCCCTTAGCCTATTCATGCATCCTATACTTGTGTCTTAGTATCTTGAATGCAACTTTCAATATTACAACTGTGTTAATGCAAAGTTGTTTTGTATTTTTTCTGATTTTATGGGTTTAGACATTGTTCTAAGGTTTATTTGGTTCAACTTCACAAAATAATAATTGTAAGATTGATTTATCCTCTAACAACACTTATGTTCCCTAGAAACAACACCAAAAATGATGAGTTATCATTAATGCTTCATCATTTAATTCATTTATTTTGTCAATCTATGGTAGTATCCAAGGCCATATATGATAGAGAAGGTTTATGGTTTCACATTTTAGAGATTAGGTCACTTTCTTATCTGATGGGAATAGAGGTTCATAAAAAGGTCCTTGCAAAAATTAAACTAAAACTAATACTAATTTGTAGAATTGAAACTATTTACATTTGCATAATTTAACTGTGTTGAAGGAAGAAAGAAACTACATTATGTTTACTAAATTGAAGTGACTCAAATGAGAATGCTGAAATGAAATCAATTGAATTAACAAATGCTAGAAATTAAAATACTGAAAAGAATTTACTAAAGTAGAAAATTATTGCTAAAACTATAAATGGAATACTAAAAAATAAAATTGCAAAAATGGAAATAAGAAATGTAGAAAATATTGAAAAAGTGGATGAGGTGGAGGGACATTTTTCGTAGGACTACCCAAACTGTCGAACTCGTTTTGGCCATATCTCACTCATCCGGACTCGGATTGAGCTGAAATTTTGAGGGTAGATGCCTGAAAAACCCTAGAATGTCTCCACCAATTTTCATATCATTTGGAGCAACACAGATCCTAGCGCATCCCTATGTGTGAACGAGATATTTGGCAAGCGGCTATGCGAGGGTTTCATCTGGGTTGAGTGCAAGCAGCTCTAGAGGTTGGTTTTTAGGGCCTTCGGGCCCTAGCGGCCAATATTTTTGTGGTTTATGCTCAATATTTTAGTAGGAAATGTTGCAGGGGATCCAATATGGGTTAGAAATTTGTCTTTCAATAGATCATACTATGAACTTGAGTGACAACGACTTCCAATTTGCTGCACAAAAGAAAAGTGAAAACCATACCTTTCCACGACGTCTAGGGCAAGGATTAAAGAGATCACGAAACAAGTTTCAAGTAGTTGATCAAAAAATGGCTCATATCTCAAGTGAATCTGGTGCTAAGGTGCACCCACAAAATAATTCTACTGTGAAAACCCCTGTCAAGGGTAAGAATTTTGAAGACTCAGCCCCAAAAATGAATTTTAGGGATGCCCTCCATGGTGGACAGACCTCAGCCCAATGCTAATATCAATCTTAGGGCTTCCCATAAACCTCTAAGAATGCCTAAGATTGATCCCAGGAAAATGGAGTCAGGATGTCTTAAAGCAGCTGATGGAACTCCTATTGTTAAGCTTGATATGGGTAACATTCAGGCTGGCATTGAAGATTTGGAAAAAAGAGGACTAATTTGTCGGTTCGTGGGTTTTCGTTCGAGTCTATCTGCTTTCAAAGTCTGGGCTGCAAAAAGCTGGAAAACTAAAGGTGAGTTACAAATCTCTATTTATCCAAATGGTTATTTTCTTGTTTTATTTGCTAATAATGAAGATAGAGAGAAAACTTTTCAAGGGGGTCCTTGGTTTTTTGGAAGGGCGGGGCTTTTCATGAAGCCCTGGCATACTAAATTTAAATCCGAAGAAGAGATGCCTTCTATAGCTCCCGTGTGGGTTAGACTCTTTGGCCTCCCTATTGAATTTTGGAATCCTACTATTTTTTCTTCAATTGGAAACTCTTTAGGAACTTTTATGATGATTGCTGATTGTACTCAAAATTTTGAACATATTATTTATGCTCGGATTTGTGTTTTAATGGATTTTGACAAACCCCTACCTAAAAATATCACATTACAATTTGGGGAAGACACTTGGGAGCAAGTAGTGGACTATGAGAACATTCCTTTTCATTGTAGAATTTGCCATGAATATGGTCATTTGGCCAGTGCTTGCCCAAATAAAATTCCTTGATCAAAAGAAAGAAGATATAAACTCAGCAGGTTTCCAAATACCTAAGAAGAAGAACACTCAGAAAAAACCAGTTATGAAGGATCAATCAAAGTCATCTACTAATATGTTTGAAATCCTTTCCACAAATGATGTCCCAAGTGAGGAAGAGGAAATAATGGAAACTGAAATCTTAGAAACACAATTTAAATATGAAGGGAAGAACTCAGAGACAAACCAACAAATCAAAGGTTTTCAACAGAAAAAAAAGGGAGAAAATTTACACAAGAAAAACAATCTTTCAAATGTCAAAACTTTAAATAATGCAGGTCCCAATATAGACTCCATTGAACCATCTAGTAAAATTTTGGCTGTGTACGAGCATTCTTCAAGGTTAGAAGCCATCTCAGATTCAATTGGAATAAGTCAAGAAATAGGGAAAAAAAATTGAAGATGGATTCTAATCAAAAAGCAGGTCGCAAGACCAATCAATATCATATGGTAAAAGAAGGTGAAAAGCTTGTAGAGGAAGGTAAGATTAATGCCCTTCCCAACTTTTTTAGCCCTGGTATTAATGAAGATCATCACTTGGAATATTAGAGGACTCAAAGGGAGTCTTTCAAAACAAAATGAAATTAGAAGAATGATTCAGATAAATCATCCACATCTTGTTTTCCTTCAAGAAACAAAGATGTCAATGGAGGATATGGACTCAATTGCCAGTAAAATTTGGCCAGCTGGAAAAGTGGTTTCCCTCAGTTCCCAAGGGACTTCTGGTGGCATTGCTTGTCTTTGGGACCCAAAAGAGGTAGTTATTCACCATATGGTTGGGAGTTGGGGTTTGTTGGCTATAGCTATTCAAAGTAGACATTCCAACCAAATTATGCTCTGCATTACTGTTTATGCTCCGACTTCTTTGGAGGAAAAAAGAAGACAGTGGAAGGATATTACTCATATTATCTCTCATTTTCCTGAAGCTTGGATCTTGATCGGAGGAGATTTCAATACCATCCTCTCTCTGGATGAGAAAAGGGGGGAAATAGAAATTTGGACAAAAGCAATCGACCTCATGAGCGAATATATTGCAAACCTCCATCTTGTGGATATCCAACCGAGATAATGGCCTTATGACTTGGTCTAACAGAAGGCAAGGCTTAGCTTGTATAATGGAGAGATTGGATAGGTTTTTGCTCTCTAAAAATTTCTTAATCCATGGTCACATTCCTAAAGTGAAGACTCTTAATAATGTTGGTTCGGATCATTGGCCGATCATGGTGGAAATGTGGAAAACCAATGTGAGTTTCTCTCCTTTTCATTTTCAATTAATGTGGCTTAGAGACATTTCCTTCAGACCTCATGTGCAACAATGGTGGAAGGAAGGTAAACCTAGGCATGGGACTAAGATGTTCTGTTTTGCCAAAATACTGCAATACATTAAATCCAAAATCAAGACTTGGAACTGGAAAGAGTTTGGGGATGTTCATAAAAAAAACATGAAGTTATTGCTCATCTTGAAAATTTGAATAAGAAAATCCATTTAGATGGCCTCACAGAGAAGAGAAGTGCGGATGAAATTAAACTCACAACTCGGTTAGAGGAATGGGAAAAAAGAGAAGAAATCTTATGGAAGCAAAAATCTAGAATTCAATGGCTCAAAGAAGGAGATCGAAACACAAATTTCTTCCACAAATCTCTTCTAGCTCGAAGATCTCACAACTTTATTTCTTCCTTAAAATCAGATTCTGGAGATGTTGTTTATACTTGGGATGGCATGAACTCTATTGTTGTTGATTACTTTTCCAATATTTTTGTTGCTACTCCTCTTGACTCAGCTTCACAACAAAATGTTCTTCAAGCAATCCCTTCTCTTATCACTTTCGAGGAGAACTCTATTTTGACTGCTCCTATTACTATCAATGAGCTTCAACAAGTAGTTTTTAAAATGCAAAAAGGGAAAACCCCAGGTCCTGATGGTTTTCCCATTGAGTTCTACCAAGAGTTCTGGGATATCCTTCATGTTGATTTATTAGAGGTGGTGGAAGAAGCCAGGAAAGCCAAAGAAATTTTGAAGGTTATCAATAAAACTTATATTACTCTTGTTCCAAAAGCTCAAGAGGTTGATCATATCTCAACTTTTAGACCTATTGCTTTATGTAATGTTCTTCTCAAAATCATTACTAAAATCATGGCAGAAAGGTTGAAGCCTCTTTTGCATAAGATTATTTCCCCAGAGCAAGGGGGTTATGTGGAAGGACGTCAAATAGTAGATGAGATAGTTCTTGCTCAGGAAGCCATCCATTCCATGGATATGCAAAAATCTCCTTCCATGTTCATTCGGTTAGACTTATCCAAAGCTTATGACAGAGTGGATTGGCACTTCCTTATCAAAGTTTTGAGGCAATTTGGTTTCTCTAAGGATTGGATGGATTGGATTATGGGATGTATCTCTTCAGTTTCCTACTTAGTTCTTATCAATGGCAGGCCTTCTCAGTCATTCCCGGCTTCTAGAGGTATTAGGCAAGGTGACCCGCTATCCCCTTATTTATTCATCATTCTTGTTGAATGCTTGGGTAGGACTATAACCAAAAAGAGGGAAAACAAAACCCTTGAGGGAGTTACCATTGCTCATGGAGCTAGACCTATCTCTCATCTTCAATTTGTGGATGACTCTACTCTTTTAGGTAAAGCTACGAGTTAAGGAAGCTTCTAATTTTAAGCAAATCATTAGCTATTTTTCTAAGGCTATTGAGCGGTTGATCAATGAAGACAAATCTAAAGTTATTTTCTTTCACTGCTCTCCTAGACGAAAATCCATGGTCTTGGATAAATTAAGATATAAGAAGACCTCCCTTCCAATCACTTATTTAGGTATTCCCATAAATATTCAAAGGCAGAAAAATAAATATTGGAATTGGTTGTTGGACAAAGTCAAGAAGAAAATTGGAAAGTGGACCAACAGGTGGCTTTCTTACGGGGGTAGAATCACCTTGGTAAAATCAGTCCTTCAAGCTATTCCTATTTATGTTTCTTCCATTTTGAATATCCCAAAGGTTGTTCTTCGAGAATTGGATCAAATCAGTCATCGTTTCCTTTGGAGTGGTACTAAGGAGAAAAGAAAATGGGCCTTGGTGAAATGGGATACTTTATGTCTTCCTAAGAATGAAGGGGGGTTAGGATTTCAGTCTTCTATTAATAACAACAAAGCTTTAGCTGCTAAATTATATTGGAGGATGTTGCATAACCCCAATGCTCTTTGGGCCAATAATCTCCGTGCTAAATATGTTGAGAACAAAAGTCCTGAAGACCTTGTTCGCTATCAACTTCCTACCAAAGGTTCTCCCATTTTAGCGAGTTCTTAAGACTGGTGAGGATTTGATAAAGAAAAAATTATTTTGGATCATTCATAATGGTCAACAGGCAAATTTTTGGATAGATTCTTGGGATGGTCACAAGCCTTTGATAACTCAGTTTCCCGATTGGAGGCCTTGGATGGAGGAGCTTCACCGAGCTAATTGGATAAAGGTGGCTAATTACTGTCGGTACCATACTTGGTAATTCAAAGGTTGGTAGATATTGGATCCCTATTGAGGACTGGCCTATTCAAATCCCAGAAAGGCAAAGACAAGATATCCAAGGCATCCTTCATATGAGATCCCTCTCTTGGTCCCATGAAAAAGATTGTTTTGGATGGAACAACACTACTAAGGGTGAGTATTCAGTTGCTCAAGGTTATTTGACCTTATGCCATAATAATCCCAACCATTCTTCTGACATATTTTCTCGATTGTGGGCTCAAAAGCTCTGGCCTAAGGTGAGGTTCTTTAATTGGCTTTTATTGCATCGTAGGGTGCTTACTGGTGAGCAACTTATGAAGCGTGGTTTTCATGGCCCTTTTAGATGTGAAATGTGTGAAGAGAATGTAGAAACTCTCAACCATATTTTTATTGAGTGTACTTTAGCCTCTGAGCTATGGAGGAGAATGGCCACTTTACTTGGCTTACAGTGGTCCAATTTTTTTACTTTTGAACAGCTTTGGAGGGATTGGCCTAATCAAGAGGGTGTTGATCATTTTATTAGGTAGATTAGTTTGGATGGGTTCTACCATTCTTCTTTGGAATATTTGGAATGAAAGGAACAACCAAATTTTTAATCAAGATAGGAAGGATATTCACTATATTTGGCAAAATACCATAGCCAACTTAGTTGAATCAGTCCATCAACTCCTTAATCACCCCCAAAACTCCCACCAAAGATGGGATCAAGTGATGCAAATATTGAAGATTAAATCTTCTAAGGGCAACCAACTTAAAGGGAATGTGAGTATTAGTAAGATGGATAGGACAAGAAATTGGCAACCTCCTCCTAAGGATTTTGGAAAAGTCAATACTGATGGAGCCTCTAGAGGGAACCCTGGAAAAGCCAGTGTGGGAGGAATTGGTAGACTTTCAGATGGCTCCCTGGTTTTTACTTTTGCTGAGAATTTGGGTATTCTTTCCAATAACCTTGTTGAGGGGTATGGTATCCTCGAAGGCCTTTAGGAGGCTACTAAGGTTGGATGGGAAAAGGTGTTAGTTGAGTCGACTCTCAACTTATGATTAATCTCTTGAAGACTCCTTCTAAGAATCATAAGGTGGATTGGAGAATAAAAAGAATTATTGAGAAGATTCAATTAATCCAGATGGGATTTTTGAAAGTTGATTACAATCATGTGGTCAGAGATCAAAACAAGAGTGTTGATGCTTTAGCTAATTGGGCTTTGGACAAAGGTGATCTTACTTGTTATGGCCACCCTCCTAGATGGTGGGCTTCTCAAATTAGGGAAGCTCTTCTTTCTATCATTTCTTTGGATGGCTCCAGTTCTGAAGGTACCTAGTTTCTTCTTGCTTTTTTTTTTTTGCTTCTCTTTGGTTCATTCAGTTTTTTTTAGTTCCCTAGCTCATTCTATTCTTTCTTTTGTTTCCTCTGTTGATTCTTGCCTTAATAGTCTTCTGGTCTAGATAGGTCATTGTTATGTTCAATTTTTTTTTTTTTTTGTTTTTTTGTTTAGTTTTTTAAGGTGGGTGGGTTCTTTTTTTTATGTTTTTTGTTATTGTTCTTGTGTTTTTTTCGTTCTTGTTCTTGGGTTTCTCTTTGTTTGTGTTAATTCGTGTTTTTATGTGTGAGTGTTTTCTATGTTTTTTTTTTTTGTTTATTGTATGTTGTTGGTTGTTTTTTATTTTTATTTTTTTATTTTTTAGGTTTTGGTTGTGTTTATTTTTCATGTTTTTTTTTGGGTTATGTCTTTGTAGTGTTCTATTGTTTTTGTCTTGTTTGTGTTTTGTTATGTGGTTCTTGTGTTTTTCTATGTGGTTCGTGTTGTGGTTTCTTTTATCTTATTGTGCGTGTTTGGTTGTGCTTTTGTTTTTGACACACTCAAGGAGCATGTTTTTTATTTTATTTTATTATTTTTGTTGTTATTTACTTATTTTTAAATTGGTTTTGTGTGTTTGTTTGCTCCTTGAGTATGTCAAAGGTGGTAGGCCAGGTCCGAGTCCTGGGTGTTTTTGGCGGAATGGATACCCCTGCCTCCTTGGGTCTTACCCGAAAGTGGCATCCCTTTTGGGATGTTTTCCACAAATAAAAAAAAATAAAAAAATGTAGAAGAAAATAAGGTTGTCTAGATAAAAATAACACTCACACTTTCACACTTTTAAAACAGAGGAAAAATAAAGCATAAATAGAGTAAATTTTGATTCCAACATTCTAACAAGAAATTGATAGCTTTTTGATAGAAAAATAACAATGACAGAAAAACCTATAAAACTGTAACAACACTCCTTCCACTAGCCTTGAGAGTGGTTCCTTGCTCCTAGGTCCAGTAGAAGGTCTAATTCACCAAATCCTAAGTTCTAACTATCCAATCAAGCGTCAAAAATATATATGGAAAAATACTACACTTTATTGGATAATTTTTGCTATTACAAAGTTGCTGATAAATTTCTGCAATAGACTTAGTCTAGAATTAGGACAAAATCTTATTTACAATTATTTGTATAGTTGTTATCACCTCCAAAATGATGGAAAATTATATAGAAATAGGTGGGATATTATTGGTCACATCCATCCATGTGTCAGCTCTCTCATTCCCCCCCAAAAATGGTCAAAAAGTAATTTTCAACTAATTCTGCAATTTTTGTAGTAGCTCCGAAATATCAGGTTGAATACCTGTCAAATATTGTTGGTTTAGACTTGGTCACGTTGGGTTGCTTCCAAATTATTTTTGGATCCCTCTTAGCTACTTTGAAGCTCCTAAAATGGTTTTAATTTTAATTTTGGCATTCCTCCATGATTCCCTATTAACCTACAGGTTGTTGCCCAAATGTTCTAAAGTTGGTTTTGCAGGTTTTGTGTCCAACTGGATTTATGCCCTATTTTATCTACAACATGGATTTTATGATACCACATCATCCTATAACCTTGTATAAGGTAGGAAACACTTCAAATTTGATCATCCAATCAGATTTCATCAAACCTTTATTTAATAGCTATTTTCTATTATGCTTTATTCTTGCTATTTTACTACTAAAATCATGCAAAAAATGACAAAAAATGTAGAAAATACTCAAAATAATATAATAGCATTCTTTATCATTTCATCATGCTAACACTAACATAATAATGCATTTTAATAAAACATTTCGTACATAACTATATTATTGGTTAGAACTATGGAAGTTTTTCATGTTCAAAAAGATGAAATAATGAGGTATTTGTGTACCTCATATATGGACCATAGGTTTTGATCCCAACAAAGAAAATCCAACCAAAGCCCCGGTCTGGGTGTGGTTGTATGCTCTCCCCCTAGAATTTTGGAATGAGGAAACCTTGAAAGGAATTGGAAATACTATTGGAGAATATATAGGAATGTCCAAAGTAACTAAAGAGGCTCATGTAACTACCTTTGCCCGGATTTGTCTCCATGTAGACCTATCAAGCCCTCTTCTAGAGGCAATTATTCTAAGTGCAGGGGATTATGAGTGGACCCAAGACCTAGATTATGAGAATGTGCCCTTTTGATGTAGATTTTGCCATGCTCATGGCCATATCCTATGAAACTATCCTACCCTTAAGCAAAAAGTGGAGGAGATAGAGAAAAAGAAGGATCCATTAGGGAAGAAGGAAGAGTGGCAATCTCCAAAATTGACAAACAAAAAGGATAAACAAGTGTGGCAGAAGAAAGGGGAACAAAAAAATCAACAAACAAATAAATTTGTGGTTCTACAAGAGATAAACCAAGAGATGGAGGAATCCATGCATATCCCCCAAGGGGAACATGAACAGATAAACAAGGAAGGGAGTAAGGGGGAAAACACAATGGAAATTCTTGTCGAGCAGTCAATGAAAGATCTTAAAAACCTAGAGGAAGGTGATTTAATCCAGAGGAATCCCCAGCTAAGGTTGCGCCATGAAGATACTTCAATGGATGCTAATGAGCCCATTCAGAGTGAAGATATTTTGGGTGGAAGATCCTCGGACCCTCCCTTGAAGGGGCCTTGTCAACTAGAAAAGGAGGAGATTGGCCAAACCCTCCTGCAACAAAGACCTATTCCTAAAAATGTGGTAACCTCTACCTCAAACCCCCTCTTAATTCCTAATGTTCATGATCTTTCTACTGTCCCTTTCAATTATAGCATCTCGAAGACCTTAAATCTTGAAGGAAATAAAAAAGAGGACACTAAAGAAGTGAAGAGGAGGAAAAAATCAAAAGATGTTGGGAACCTCTCCTCAAGTGCTTTGCGTTTGGGACTAAAGTCTACCTCATATACCAAAAGAAATTCAAACAAATTAATTCAATTAAGGAGAGGAAGGAAATCTTTGATAGAGCTCCTAGAAGATACAGGGAAGACCCTCATGGACTCTAGACTAGTGGTTCCCTTGAGTACAGAGTTTTTGGCAGGAAAACCCTTCACAAGTGGTTCATAATGAAGATCCTCTCTTGGAATATACATGGGTTACACTCTCTAAGAAAATGTAGAGTCCTTAAGAGAAGGATAGGCTTGGAGGGCCTTGACATAATTCTTCTTCAGGAAACCAAGTTGACTCTAGAAGAGATGGCTCATAAAACTGATCAAATTTGGAAAGGAGTAGAAGGTATGGCAAATGCAGCTAAGGGACAGGTAGGGGGTTTGGTGATTCTATGGAATCCTAGAAAGTGTACGTTGGTGGAATCCCTTGCAGGTAATTGGTGGATTTCTATTAAGTTTAGATTGGTCTCTTCCCCCCTCCAGGTTTGGGTCACAAACATTTATGGTCCTATTGATGCCCATCACAAATTGGAGTGTTGGAATAATATTATCTTTTCTCATGACCAGTCTAGAAATGATAATTGGATCATTGGAGGAGATTTCAATGCTATTCAAAACCTCAATGAGAAGAAGGGGGGTAAGGAAACTGGATAAAAGTAGTGAAGACTTTAACGCTTTCATCTCTAGCCTCAACTTAATTGATGTGGTCCCAAAAGAGGGGCAGTATACTTGGAATAATAGAAGATTTGGGAAGGCCTTTGTGGCTAAGAGATTGGATAGATTCCTTGTTACTGAGAGTTGCCTTGAGGTATCCTTTATCACTGAGTCCTTTATCTTACCAGGCTCTCTCTCAGACCATTGGCCCATCTCCATAAGTTTGAATATTTCAACCCACCCAAGATAGTCTCCCTTTAAATTTGAAAGCATGTGGCTTCTTCACCCTGATCTAGAAGAGAAAGTTAGGATCTAGTGGAGAGAAGGAAAGCCAAATTGGGGCACTAATATGTATCTTCTAGCAAAAAGACTCAGTTTTATCAAGAGGAAAATAAGGATCTAGAACAAGGAAGTCTTTGGGGATATTTTCAAACAAAGGGAAGCCCTGGATAAGGAGGTCACTCTTCTTCAATAATAGATGGAGGCCCAAGGGCTTACTAAGGCCCTTCTTAGCTATGAAAATGACCTCAATAGATGAGTGGATGAACAAGAGTTGAAGGAAGAACTTTTTGGAAATAAAAGTCAAGAATTAACTGGTTGAAGGAAGGAGATAGAAACTCTACCTTCTTCCATCGAACCACTATCCAACACAAGAATTTAAAAAAAATTTCTAGATTGACTAACCTTGAGGGAGAGATCACTGAGGACTCTCAAGAGATTGGCCTTTTGGTAGAGAACTATTTCAAATACCTCCTAACTGAACCATTGATAGAAAGAGTTCAAGCAAGAGAAAGAGTCTTATCTACCATTCCCTCGATGATCACCCAAGAGAAAAATGAAAGTCTTACTAAGATTGTTAGTCTAGAAGAGGTGGAAGATGTTGTTTTTAGCCTAAAGAAAGGGAAATATCCTAGGCTTGATGGCTTTCCCATCGATTTCTACCAACACTATTGGGATATTATTAAGAATGATATCCATCAGGTGGTGGAGGAGGCTCATAACTCTAAGCAAATTTTGAGAACCCTAAACTCTACTTTCTTGACTCTAATCCCTAAGACCCATCAAGCTACTCATATGGAGAACTTTAGACCCATCTCCTTGTGTAATACTACTTACAAAATTATCGCTAAAGTGATGGCTAATAGACTTAAGAAGACTCTAGATTCAATCATTTCTTAGGAGTAGGGAGGATTTGTGCATGGCAGACAAATTCTGGGACAACATCCTCATCGCTCAAGAAATTATTCACTCCATGAAGAATAGCAGATCTAGGGGGATGCTTATTAAGTTAGACATGGCTAAAGCTTATGATCGGGTTAATCAAACCTTCCTTTTAAAAATCTTGGAAAGCTTTGGCTTTTGTCATGAGTGGATTGAGTGGGTGAAAGCTTGCATCTCCTCGATCATAGTGGTAGTCTTGGTGAATGGTTCTCCTACTAGGTCCTTTGCTCCATCTAGAGGCTTGAGATAAGGGGACCCTCTTTCTCCTTACCTCTTTATTATTTTGGTAGAAGGTCTAGGGATATTGCTCCAAAAATATAAGAGCTATGGTCACTTAAAGGGTGTTTATGTGGCCAGGGATGAGCAGAATATTTCCCACCTCCAGTTCATGGATGACACTTTGCTTATGGGTGAAGCCACTCTCAAGGAGGCATGAATATTTAAGGAGAATTTGGAGGATTATCTGGCTACCTTTGGAGGGGCAATCAATGTGATGAAGTCTAAAGTTTTTTTCTTCAACACTCCTATTCATGTCCAAGAGAATATTTCTAGGTTTCTCAGCTTTGAGAGGTCCTCTCTTCCTCTCAAGTACTTGGGATTTCCTTTGACTGACTCTAATCCAAAAATATTAGATTGGAGTGAAATTATTTCTAAATTTAGAGAGAGGTTGCAGGGATGGACTTTCAAATGGCTTTCCTCGGCTAGTAGATTAACCCTTCTCAAGTTTGTTCTCCAAGCTCTTTCGATCTACTTCTTCTCTACTTTATTAGCACCTATAAAGGTTTTAAAACAACTCCAAAAACTTCAAAAGGAATTTTTTTGGGGTGGTCCCTCTCTAGAAAGGAAATGGCCTCTTGTTGCTTGGAAATATATTTGCAAACCTCTCCAAGAGGGGGGCCTTGGAATCAAAGATCTTCAAATCTTCAACAAAGCCCTTAATGGTAAACTATTTTGGAGATTTTGCAATGGAGAGAACCTTTTTTGGGCTAGAGTTCTTAAGCAAAAATATATCCCTGAGGTGGACTAGAAGGAGTTGATCAGGCTTGAACACTTTCCCCTAGGTTCTTCTCTCTAGACAAGCATGACATCCCATAGTGCGTGGGTGTGGTATGTAGCCTTCTAGAAGATCAAGGATGGTAGCCATGCTCTCTTCTGGGAGGATGCATGGAACCAATATGAACCTTTAAGAGAAGATAATTCCTTGATTGAGTTGAAGGAGGTGTTCAAAGAGGAGGGTTGGAGCCAAGTCAAGGACTACATTCAAGGCCATCCCATTCCCCATGAGACTAGTAGGGTGGTGCTTCATTTCTAGAAAGAACCTCAATCCTAGCCTGGTCAAATCAGGGAAGTTGATAGATAAAAACTTTGGGGAATCATCTCTAGCAGGAAGCTTTCATACTGCAAGGGCCCAGACTTGTTAAGTTGGGGGAGAAGTGGAGATGGGAATTTTACTACCAAGAAAGCTTACAATTTTCTTATGGAGGTAAACTTCAATGGGGATAGGAATCAAATTTGGTAGAGAATATGGAGGAAAGGTGTTTGGCCCAAGATCTCAATTTTTGTCTGGTTGGTGGTGCAAGAAAAAATATTAACTGGTAATAACTTGATGAAGAGAGGCTACTATGGCCCCTTTAGATGCCCAAATTGTGAAGCTAATACTGAAACCATTAACCATCTCTTCATCTCTTGCCCCTTTTCCCAATCCCTCTGGCAAGACTTTGCAAACTCTTGGAGAGAGCCCCTCCATAATTTTTAGACTATAAGGGATCTGATTTTGGAGTGGGTTGGCCGAAACTTTGATCCTGACTATATTAGAGCCATCTGGGAATGGACCCCCACTTATATTATTTGATCAATTTGGTTATGGAGAAATAAAATTATTTTTAGGGAGGAAAGAATCCCCAAATTCCAAACTTGGCTTTCTATTCAGAGGGTGGTGGTTGAATCCATTTTGGTCAAGCAGTGGGAGGATTGGGATAAACCCCTAGATAGCAATCTTAGAGATATCAAGATTCAATGGTTGGGCCAACATTTAGATGACAAAAGCATTTGGTGCCCAATCAAGAAAAATAAAACCTCTAAGAATCACACTAAAATCAGTTGGCAACCTCCCCATAAAGGGTTTGTTAAGTTCAACTTTGATGGTGCATCTCGGGGGAACCCAGGTAAAGTTGGCAGGGGTGGCATATTTCATGATGACCAAGGGAATATGAGAGGCTATTTTTCTTTAGCCTTGAAGATACCACTAATAATCATGTTGAGGCACAAGCCCTCCTTGAAGGGTTGTTGTGGGCCCTTAAACAAAATTGGTAGAATATTTATGTTGAAGGGGATTCCCAAGTGATCATCAACCAATTAAAAGACCAGAAATGGTCTTCCTCACTCTCTAACTAGAGGTTGGGGGATATTATTTAGACTATAAGAGAACTTCATCACTCATTTTAGTCCTTGGAGTACTTTCATGTGCAGAGATCTGCAAACAAGGTGGTTGATGCTATTGCTAATTGGGGAGTGGATAGAGGTCTGAGAGAGATCACCTGGATCAACTAGTTTGCTGACATGGATGCTCCTGAGGGCATCAAGCATAGAATTATTTCTCTAATCAATAAATATAAGGAGGGTGTTGCTAGCACTAGTCATGGTGAAAGCAGGATGGAGAAAGCCTATGACAGCATGAACCTTGAGTATTTGATTTTTTGTCATCCTTTTTGGTTGGTACATGCATGGCTTGTTGACTAATTTACTTTTGGCTAGGCATGCTCTTTGATTTTTAGGTGTGTATATGTGTTTGTGTTGTCTTTGTTGTTTTATTTTGTGTTTTTTGTGTTGTTTTATTTTATTATTATTGTTTTGAATTTTGAATTTTTCTTTTTTCTTTAGGTCATTTTTGTGTGTTTTTGTATTTTTGTATTATTTTGTTATTTTTGTTTTTTATGTGTGTGTGTGTGTGTGTTTTGTGTTTTGTTGTTGTTTTTTGTTATTTTTTTTTTTTTGTATATGTTTATTGGTATTTTGTGTTTGTTTATGTTTTTGTTGTTTTAGTCATGCTCTTGAGTGTGTCGAAGGGGGCAGGCCAAGGGTGAGCCCTAGGCGATTTTTATGTAATAGATACCTCTACCTCCTTGGGTCTTACCCAAATGTGGTATCCTAAAAGGGGTGTTTTCCACACATAAAACACATAGTCTTAGATGTTAGATGATAATTTAACTATAAATAAGTGCCTACATGTATATTTTTAGTTATCTACATCAGTGTTTACCTTAGAAGTTTATGCTGCTAGGATTCAGGTCTCTTTAATAAAAAGATCCCATAGCCTTTTGATTGTAATAGAATATTGTGGAGATCATTTGGATTTCATGATGAAAGACCCTTTTTTTATAATAATTTAATATATTTTTATTTTTATTTATTTGTATTGTCTCCTAAGATTTGTACATAGGGCCATTGTCCTACACCTATGTGTTGAGTGGGCTTAAATGTTATGAAGTATTTATTGTAGGGTAGAAATAATCTAGGGGAATTGTTTATTGGTGGAATTTAATTATGAGATACCTCTTCCTTATATTAGTCCTTTCATAGTAGTTATCATTACTATGTATTTGTGTAATATGATCTTTTAAATTTTATATTATCCATAGCTATGTGGAATCGTTTACAAATGTTGGTCCCACTAGATTTTTTCATTGTTGGACTTAAGTTTTATTAAATATCTTCTATAAATAGTAATATCAACTTCTTTTAGTTCTTGTATATGTAGGATGGTTGCATAAAACTTATCTTAGTTGTTTGACTTCTTTGTGGTTGACTATGTTTTGTGTTCATCGTATGATTCATAGAGAGCACACTTGTTAGGATACTATCCTAACATTAATTAATAATAATAATAATAATAATATATTTTATCCTATGGTTATAATAATAAAATAATATAATAAATAATATAATAATTAATTATATTAATTAT
Source organism: Wollemia nobilis (assembly GCA_028583015.1). Taxonomy (NCBI): domain Eukaryota; kingdom Viridiplantae; phylum Streptophyta; class Pinopsida; order Araucariales; family Araucariaceae; genus Wollemia; species Wollemia nobilis. Next base: position 1,332,852 of record JAQPPZ010015334.1, read on the forward strand.
TATATTATTATAAGGTTAGGGTTAGGAAGCATTGCAACCTTTCACCTATAACCGTAAGTGGGTATAAAACACCATACTATTCTATCATAAGAGATATCCATGAAATATATAATATATGATTATAAAATCATTGAAGGGACTTCTCGACAATTCAAAAGCGATTCATTTAGATTTAGGTTTATTTATTTATTTATCAATTATTTGTGCTAGGAACTCTAGGTTCCTACCATCTGGTATCAGAGCCATATGGATCCAACCATATGGGACATAAATATCAAAGGAATAAAAAATGACATTGCAAAAATTAGAAGAATGATTGAATGAAAACAAAATAAACAAATGGAACGTTCTGATCGTATTATACAATATTTAATGGAAATGCAAAAGGAGACCCTAGCCATGGAATCCCAAGAAGAAGAGGAGCCCATAGCCATGGAATATGAGGAGGAGGAAGAGCCCATAACCATGGAATCCCAGAGGGTACCCATTGCACTCCCCAAGAACGAAAAAAATCCAAACCCTAAAAATATCTCCAATATTGTTTGCAATATCTCCAATGTTGTTTGCAATGTTCTTTTTAATGCAGAGGAAGAAACGAAAGTTTCTAAAAATAACAATGCAAATTTATTTTTAAAAGTGCACGAGGAAGAGAAGGATATCAAGCATGAAAGTTTACAAAAATTCTATTTTACAAATCTGCATATGAGTGATGCACATAGACATCAAGGTGACATTGATCATGCTATTTGTAGCACATTGATTTCTCAAAGAAATTTATATGCTGACCAAATCAATCATTTATTTAATAAGAAAAGTGGATTGCAAGAAAATCGTGGTGAGAAGAACGTGAAATGCAACCCTGACCGACCTCCTCCATGGCCACCACCATTTTTCCAACAATAAAGTGACATTACCAGTTTAAAGAATGTATTGGAGTGTTTGTGCAAACAGTGCATTGATAAACTGAACATAAGGCAAAATGTCATGGTTGTTGCCACCCATGAAAAGATGTTTTTTTTAGAGGATGTGAGAATGACTATGCATCTCCTCGTGCTGATGTTTTCGATCCATAGAGAAATGGACCCCTATTCCAACCAACAATCAATTTTTTTGCTATGGAAGGTTGCTTTGAGCTAGACGATGTTGTCCTCATGGGAAACAAGATATGGTTGCTCTCTATTGATTTAGAATGTGATATCATGGATTTCTCATGGTCTATAGTTTTGGCCAAGTTTAGCAATCATTGGAAACTGATGTGTTCTACGGTTGCCATTGCCATCGAATTTACTGTTACAATAAAAAAAGAAAAAAAATATACCACACAACGTCAGTCTGTTGATGCCACACTACGTCTCCACAGTATAAAAAGGCAGTGAAATCATCTCCAGTCTACTTCAAGGTTTTGGAAGCGAAAGCAAGTCACTCTGTAAATTTGGAGTGATTTATTAGAGAATACATCTGTCACGGCTGAGAATTCGGGCATGTTGAAGCCATGTTTATTGTATTTCTATTTGGCTAATTACATGGAATATGGGTTATACAACGGTGTTATTTTTGATACGGACTATCAAGAATGGTAGCAGATGCTATTCCTCATTGGGTTTTGGGAAGGGCGAATGACAGTTTTGTAATGTTTTCTCATGTATATTTATAGTGATATGAAATAATATTAGGGTACTATCACTTTAGGCGATAATTCTTCAAAATTTGAAAGTTGTTACAAACCATGAGGTACGTGGAACGAGATTCCATTAATGAAATATGCGTTGCTACAAAATCTAAGAATGTTTTAGGGAAGTGGCAATTTACTTCCCATCATACCGTTGTTAGCTCCTATCTGCGCAGCATCTGCACACGCTATAAACATAGTTGAATAGTTATTCACTGAAATTCAGGCATGAAATTATAAAAATCACAATGGAAAATGATGATATTAACTTACCTCCGAGGATTGTGAAGTGGAGAATGGAAATGAATGCAATAAAGCTCATCTTCATCTTCGTCGCTTTCAATTTAGGAAATTCTGAAAAATGTGGACATAAGATTACGGGCCTGGTGAGCAACTACATGTTGGTGCTGCCACGACGTGTGGTGGACTGATAAGAACTGCTGATATATTGTTTGTATATCTGAAGATAACTCCAACAATCGCAGCACCAATCATCTTGTCCCAGAGGTTAAGCATCATCCAAAGCTACAGAAGAAACATTTCTCGTCCTACTGGGCTACTTGATAACACTGAGAACAAATGTGAGAAATTTTCACAGAGACGTGTTAAAAATGATAGGGGTGTTATTTTTACAAAGACGTGTTAAAAATGATAGGGGTGTTATTTTTACATAGACGTGTTAAAAATGATAGGGGTGTTGACAGATGATATATCTTACCCATAATTAGCATCTGGGTTGGTTACACTTTCAACCTTTGAATCTATTACCAGTATCCGAACTCGTCCAATGAAAGTGTGTAAATGTAGCCAAATGTTTTACTGCTAGCATGGAATGCATGGACAATACACACCGAAGGCAAACAATTATATTTTTTAGACAAAAAACACACACGATTTAATCGATAGAAAGAGATGGTTAATACTTTATTCCAGAACATTCATATTACTTATCATGGTGAAATATGCCGAGAGATTTCAAAAAAAAATTATTACTTTAGAGAAAGAAAAGCTTCCTTATGTTGGTAGATCTTTTGTCAAAAGTAATACAACTGATATTCTAAACAAATTGAATGAGAAGGTTGGGTATTCACCAACTGAAGTTATTGAGCTTTATGAGGAAATCATGTTCGAGCCCAATGTTGTGTGAGCTTATTGACAAGAGACTTATATTTCGTGGCAGCCAACTTGAATATGGATTAAGTATTTGCTACCAGAGGGGCATTTCAAAAGAAGATAAAGAAAAATATCGGTTTGCTCATGTTCCTTCATTTTTGGAATATGTGCACAATCGATAGATTATCCATTTTTGGTGCCTCGATAAGCCAAAGGAAAATGAATTTTGTCTTGAATTATCAAAAGTAGACAAAATTCAAAAATCTACACATATGATGATGTTGTGGAAAGGATTGTGCAACATCTTGGTCTGGATGATCCTCCTAAAAATCAGACTTAGGCAAACAATTTTTACTCTCCACAACCAAAGCCTCAACCTATCAAGTACCGTGGTGTTGATCACTTAACTCATATGCTGGTTTATTACAATTAGACTTCTGATATCTTATACTATGAAGTTTTGGATATTCCACTCCCACAGTCACAAGGCTAAAGACATTAAAATTAGCTTTTCATCATTTAACAAAATACGAAGTATCTGTACACATCGTAATATTACCCAAAGAAAGTATTGTTGGAGATGTCATTAATGATTTGAAGAAAAAGGTAAAATTATCCAGTCCCAATGTGGAAATACACTTTCTTGAGGTGTTTTACCTTAATAATCGATACTGTACACCAGAAGTATTATCAAATAGTGAAGGCACTAAAGGATTGACATATTGGAGTCCATCTCACATTCATAACTGTAACCGTTAGGATTTTTGACTAGCAAACAATATTTCTAAAGCGTTCAAATCAAATATGCAACGCACTCATTGAAAGGTAATTTCATTCAACTTCCAACCTTAGACATTGGCCTTTCATGAGGGTATAAGGAGAATTAAGGAATAAAACCTTAGTTGCTTTATTACTTGCCTTGAAAAAAAAAGTATTTTGAAATCGCCTTATTAATATAAGTTTGCAAATAATTAAACTTCGAGAATTTTGAGCTCTATGAACCATGATAGTATGTGTATATTCCATCTAGCCCTTGAGACTACAAAACACAAAGATGGTAACTGATGCATATTTCAAGAAGAAATGAGGTTGAGTTGGAAATAATGAATTCAGTTTGCATATCTCACAAACAATCTCTTGCAACACTCTTGGAGATAAACATGGAAGCAGGGTGATCAAATTAAATACAAGGGAGCATGTGATGTTGGGATAAGTAGAAACATATTTCCAAATTTTTCTAGCTTTGAGGACAAAGCTCTTCAAAGAGGGATGGCATGTTAGGATACTATCCTAACATTAATTATAATAATAATAATAATAATAATATATTTTATCCTATGGTTATAATAATATAATAAATAATATAATAATTAATTATATTAATTATTATATTATTATAAGGTTAGGGTTAGGAAGCATTGCAACCTTTCACCTATAACCGTAAGTGGGTATAAAACACCATACTATTCTATCATAAGAGATATCCATGAAATATATAATATATGATTATAAAATCATTGAAGGGACTTCCCAACAATTCAAAAGCGATTCATTTAGATTTAGGTTTATTTATTTATTTATCAATTATTTGTGCTAGGAACTCTAGGTTCCTACCAACACTATACAACATCTGAATCCTCTTTTCATGATGAAAGACCCTCTTTTTTATAATAATTTAATATATTTTTATTTTTATTTATTTGTATTCTCCTAAGATTTGTACATAGGGTCATTGTCCTACACCTATGTGTTGAATGGACTTAAATGTTATGAGGTATTTCTTGTAGGGTAGAAATAATCTAGGGGAATTGTTTATTGGTGGAATTTAATTATGAGATACCTCTTCTTTATATTAGTTATTTCGTAGTAGTTATCAATATTATGTGTTTGTGTAATATGATCTTTTAAATTTTATATTATCCATAGCTATGTGGAACTATTTACAAATGTTGGTCCCACTAGAGTTATTCATTGTTGGACTTAAGCTTTATTAAATATCTCCTATAAATAGGAATATCAACTTCTTTTAGTTCTTGTATATGTAGGATGGTTGCATAAAACTTATCTTAGTTGTTTGATTTCTTTGTGTTTGACTATATTTTGTGTTCATCATATGATTCATAGAGAGCATACTATATAACATTTGAATCCTCTTTTAGTTTATGATTATCCTATATATTACTATTATAGATCAATTATTTTTTGCATAGAGACAACCATTTATTTGAAGGTTTTTTGAGGTAACACTTAAATAAATAATTTTTTTTGACCAAGGGCATAAGTAGTACTTAGTCTCAAAAGGGATAATTATCATTAGTCAATCAATAGTATAGTTTTTTGAAAACCTAGTGATGCCAAGTGTTAATTCGTTGAAAATATTCGACTAAAGGGTCCACATAATCAATTCGTAAACTCTTGTTCAATGGTGACTCTATAGGGGACCCAATCCCTTTATATATTTATTGAACATTATTATGAGATGTGGTTATAAGGATAATATAGACTCATTGGTGATATCATCTTGATCTCAATCCTATTATCTCAAATAGCATGGATTATTATTTCTAGAGTAGCCAAAGACCCATGACTTATATGGATCGAATTCATGTCCAATTTCCTAGGAATAAAGTGTTTTTCCCATTTAGTAAAGAAGATGCAAAAACATCTCATGATCAGCTAAGAAAATTGTAAATTACTATATTTATCCATAATTACTATTAGGAGTATCAATTTGTACATACTTTTATTTGGTCCTTGCAAGGAAGAGTGGCCCAAATAATTTCAAAGAAACTATTGGTTACCAATCCAGCATTGCATGCCAGGGTGGGGGTGGACCAACGACACAACATAGAATGACCATCATTTTAGGATGGGTTGGACGATACCCGAAGAAGGATAGTTCCTTCAAAGGTGATTCCAGTTATCTATGCCACAAAACAGAAAAATGGAAAAGGGAAAAGAAATAAGAAAATGGTTGTATCTAGAACTCACAAGGACAGGTATAGCCACATCAAGACCTATGAAAGAAACATGCCATGTATAAAATAAAAACCTTGCACCTAACAGATCATCCAAAAATACCTATGTTTTGGCTCCTATAAACAGTGGACGATGGGAGAATTCTAGAACCAATGAATAGGTGCATGAGATCCATGATTCAAAATCAAAGCGCTCCTGCCCAATTGGCTTTAGAAAAAATAAACCCTCAACCCATATTTATGAATGCACACTCCTGAGTCATTCAAGTAAACCCCATGGAATCCAGATAGTAGTTAATCATGAGATAACTTAAACAACCAGATAGAAATAGGCATTCATACAATCAATAAAGAACAGGGAGACAAAGTCAAAGACCAAACAGTGCAGAATTTATATTTACATAGAGGTAAACCTTACATATGAATTGTAATGGCTAAAGAGCCACCCTTAGGAATGACCAGCATTCCACTATTTATAAGTATATTTACACCAATTTCAATGGTAGTAGGTGAGAAGACGATCCTTGTAGTAGACAAGCACTGCACTAGTACACTATTCTGCTAGATGACTTTGATCTTCTAGAAGGAAGCGGATGCATTTTGTTGAATCTAGAATCGATACTTTGATGTTTTTACCTAGTTCATTAATTATTAACTACCTTGTCCTTCTTCTCGAATGGTGATCCTTTGGTTGAGGTGGTGAATGACATACACTGGAGAACCTTGGGAGCACCATGCTAGAAATCTGTCACTTTCGAGTATGACATCAGGTACTTGGACTGTTGCAGCGGTGGGTAGATCATCCATTCAAATTTTGGACGATGGTGGGAACTTCTTGGTGTTAGGAATGTGCTTCCTTTGTATGCTTTCTCACCTGTGGAGGCACTAGGGAGAGGGGGTGGGCATTTCTCTGAGGTTTCATCTCATTTGCACTTTATATCTTCCACCTAAGATGGGTGGGATTATTTCTCCTCCTCAAGGTTGGGGTCGCACAATTCATCTACCCTTGCTATTCCCTTAAAATTTCCATCCCACAAGTTGGGTGGGTCTTTGGGGAAGTTCCACCCAAGGTTAAGGGCAGGTGTCCACCCATTTTATGACCTGTCCCACTTTACTTTGTCATCCTCCCAATGTCTTTTTCTGCCCATGATTGATGTTGCCATCATTTGATATAAACTACCCATCCATTAATGTCCTTCAAAATTTGGCGGGCTCCTAGAAGAGTGGGTAAGGATATTCAAAATTCTCACCCACACTCTTGGTGACTTACATGGGTTTTTACTCCATTAAAAAAAAGAACCCAGCAAGCCTTCAATTAGCAAATCACTTTCAAATAGGGAAGGGAGGAACAGAGAAGGCACAAACAAAATAATCAATGGAGAGGAAAACTAGGAGGATGATAGGATGAAACATAGCAAAAAGGGAATCAGGAAATAACACAAAGGGGGAAGACCAAGCAAATCAGGAGAGGAGCACCCGAGCATAAAAATGAGAAAACATAGGAAGGAGATAAGAAGTAGAAGGAGCATTTGTAAGATGATTGTAGAACTAAGCAATAATCAAAACAATAGCAATCAAATGAGAGAGCATGACCAAAGGGGAGAACAAGAAGGGGCATAATGTTGAGCAAAATCCTAGAAGAAGAGAAGCAGAACTCCTGGATCTATGATATATTTCCATAGAGAAATAGGTCAAAACTCTTGTACACCCATAAACATACTCCACTGTAGCCTAAATTTGATTCAAGAACAAACAGGTTACCCAAAACTATGATTTTCAAGGTAAACAACTTTTGGTAATATGCCTATTCTTGAATTGGCTTTCCACCAAGCAGGTTTTAATAGGATGTGCTTTCGCCATAAGCATGCCATGAGACCTTTCATCTACATTCATATTTTCTTCAGATTATTGTTTGGAATGCATATATATAGGGGAAGGTATAGTGGAATAAGCACCCTTTTTGAAATATTTGACAAGATATGAATTGTTGACTCATGCCACCATTGGTGCACCGATGAATATTCCTACTTAAGTATTTCTAGCTTTTGCTTGATGTAATCACATGCCTTTCGGTTTTTTGTACTATATTATCCTTATTTATTGGGCTACGGAGTCACAAAAATATTTAAAATGACAAACAAGAAAGAAAGAACTAAGAGAAGAAAATTTCTTAGAAATCGAAGATGCTTAGCTAAAATTATTTCTTTTTCTTGGGTTACGCCACCCTGGCATACTTTTATTTACTTTTCTACTTATATACATAAAATTTTAGCATGATTGGTACACCACGACCACTGATTCACCATGAATCTTATCCAGTGAATCTATAGTGACTAAACCATATTATACTGAACTTGAGGTACTTTTTGTAGTTCGGTCGATATTGCCAGCCTTTCTAAATCGTGAAGTACTCACAACTTGGTAGATCATCATGCATACTAGTACCTATACAATCAATGATCATTGTAGAAATAAATTTTACCATGTGGGAGTCGTCTTCTTGTACTGGTTTGTCTAGCAATAGGATTCGATGTTGCCAATCTTTGAGATCCACCTACTATGAAATCTCAGCTTTGTATACCTTCGTCATCCTTGCACATTTTCTTTTGCAGGCTACATTAATTGAGCCTATTGCTAATGGGACCTCCTTTAGAATTGGAGGCTGATTTCCTATGCCACCATCAGGATGGCCTAGCCCTTGCTTGTTGCACTCCTAGACACAAAAAGGGTCTAAAAATTCTCTCCCTTTGCATGGTATTCCCACCTTGGTCTAGATCCTCCACTTTTTGGAGAAATGTGCAAGTAATAGAGTTGTTTCCTTTAGTTTTGATGCTTGCACTCTCCCACCTGGGCTCGAGATGACATTCACCTCTTGTGTTCCATCGAATTGTATCCTTATGATGAGGGCATCAAATGAATTACTAAGGTTTAGGGTCCTTAGTTAGGCTAGGTCTTAGGGCTTAGTCAATATTTAAATAAAATATTTAATGTAAGTGAGACTTGGTGCTCACGTAGTATAGCTTACCGCTTTCTAGATTAGGTGAGTTGGATTGATATTAATCAATCCCAAATAATCTCCTTCGGATGCGAGCCGACATTCTCCATTTGGGAGTTCGTTGCTCCTTCGTAGGTATTTGGTTTGTAATTTTGGGCCTTTATAAGCCCTTCATTTTAATTTAAAGGAACATGTTGGTTTATACCACAATAGTGGTATTAGAGCAGGCAACATTTTGGGGTTCTAAGTCATTTTCGAGCTCCATAGTTTTGGGATAGTGACAAGTTCTACAGCACATCGAGAAAAAAACCTTTTCTCATTGTAAATTTTGTGCGTACATTAGATCGGCATCTATGTTTGTATGGCCTTCAAAGTGCGTTGCATCGGTGTAAGGCATTCAGCACCTTCCACCTACACTTAGCAGCACGCACTCTGTGATCAAACTAGGCGTTTGTACGGGATTTTAGCACTTTGGTGAATGCAATCAGCCATACCTAACATGACTCTGCTCGCTCCATAGTTTACCTTGCTTGAATAGTGTCAAAAAATTTACCACATTTCCTTCATAACACTGATGGGAGGTTCTTTACAGGTTATCTATTGAAGCTTATCGTAGATCTAGACTGTGCGCATTGTCGAAAGACGACCCCTTAGTGTAGCATCTTTGTTGAACTTGTACATCTGTTACGCTGTGATTGTTAGACGAGAGGTTAATCAAAATTTTGGTCCAAACATGAGGGTGATTTGCAATGGCCGATAATACCCTACCATAGTAGGCTGATCTAACACCATTTGATGCCTCTCATGAACTACCATACCATTTGGTGTTTCTATGCATGACTCTGTATCGAAAGGCTTGTGTATTCGAAGATGAAGATCTACCCTCTATTTCCCATAACATGACATTTTTTTGTTACCTTTTGATTTATTTGCTTTAGACATTGAAACTCCTTGGTGGGGTTTTGATTTTCTCTGGTCACTGAGGGCTCCATAATCTTTGAGGAGGGTTAACTCATCTAAGGACACAGTTCTCAAATGAAATATGAGATTCCTATACTACATCTACATCTAGTTCGAGGGTGTTGTATCTCCAAACCTTGTGAGCATTATGTTGCCTATTAACCATAGAACATAGTTTGAGACTCATATTTGTAGAACAGACGATCCGACATACCTGTCGATCGAGATCCGAATAAGTTTCATCATAAACTTCATGAGCCATGTGTCAGGTGACCTTTGTGGTCCATTTCTCATGATTTGGTTTTAACCATAATCCCACATTTAGTGGTAAAAGCCATGTGTATGCTTTAAAAGGGCTCATAATCCTGTTGATAGTAGCCAGCTCACACTGGTTAACATACGCTCAACCAACACGCATTGTGGCTAAGCTCTTTGTGGGACCCAAGTATTATTGTTGGCCATATATTATTTAGAGTTATTTCCATGTGCTCATTTCGAAGTCGACTTGGCGGTTAGTTGACTTGCGCATAGTCAACATTAAAAAATAAATAAATTTTTGCTACAAAATTATTGTAAAGGGGATACAATGATTTGAAATTTTGCAAGGGAGGAATTATTATTTTTAAGGGGTATTTTGTGCTATTTTATTTTTGCCCACCATTATAAAATTGCATTAAAATATTATAGTTTTTGCAATTAATTGGGTAAATAGCACCTCTCTTTTAGATTTATGTAACCTATATTTTTTCATCCTCCTGGCATATACTCGAGACCAAATGGCTCAATATTTGGCACAAAAAATGGTTGTAATCACCGTAGTCATTAGTACATTGGCCGATAAGGTCAATGATATTGCTTCTAAAAGTGGTCCCAGTCAAGCCCCTGACTCTCGTGTGAAGGCAAAATGCGAAGTTAAAATTTATGATGGCTCCCATGATCCTGAGGTTCTAAACAATTGGATCCTTGACATGGACACATGGTTTGCCTATAGAAAAATACCATCAGATGAGCAAGTTTCCTTTGCTCTCTTAAAAATTTTAGGCATCGACAAATTTTTGATCACGGACCGCCTAAGCAATTAGAATCCTAGTGACAATTGGAATGATTTGGTGAAATATTTGACAGATACTTTTTATCCTTCAAACTATGCAGAAGATCTTGAATTTTGATGGCTTCGATTGAGGCAGGGCTACAACATGAATGTGCAAAACTACATCGACCTATTCAACAAATTAAGAATTTTGAATGGTATTCAGTAATCTACTACTAATTGGATCACCAAATTCAAGAGTGGACTGTAGGAACCATTTTTTATGTAATTGAAATATACTCCTACCACATATTTGAACACCATGTATAATCAAGCACAGCTTGTGGAGGAGAAGTTGCATGCCCAATTCGGTGGATCTCGCTCCTCTGATTCCACAAAAGCTTCTAAACAAAAGCAATCTCCATAGCAACAGAAGACTTCTTCCTCTTATTCCTCTTCTTCTTCTTCCCCTTCTTCTAACACTTCTTCTACTCCTTTTGATACTAAGAAAATTTGTGATTATTGTAAGAAGAGAGGCCATAAAGAATCTAAGTATTTTAGGAAGAAGAAAATCTTATTGTAGAAGATCCACCAGAGGAAAAACAATAAGGGCCTATTGAGGCTACAGGATAACATTGCCCTTATCTAGGGCTTCGAGGGCTTAAAATTCATACTTTGTTGACACACAACATTATTGAAAAAGGTCGTGACCATTTATGTCACATGTGCCCACTTAAAACACAATTACTTTGTAGATTGCATAATTGACAATGGCTCCCAAAAAAACTTAATTTCTAGAGCCATCATTGATCAGTTGAAGCTTTCTGTACAACCCCATCCTCATCCATACCCACTTGCATAGAAGGATGTGGGCACCTCATCCATGATTACAGAAAAATGCACTATATCTTTTGCATTTGGGTCATGCTATGTGGATAAAGTCACTTGTGATGTGACTCCAATTGACTTTTGTGATCTCATTCTTTGAGAGCCCTATCAATTTGACAAATGGGCTCAATATGATGCGTATAAAAATACCTATACATTGCATCACGAGAACAAGAAATTTATCATCTCTTCCATGAAGCCCGCATACAATTATATAGGTCCACACCATACAACATTGGTTTTCTGCAAACCAAAGGACACACCAACTCCAGTTACACACAAGGAGGCTCCTCCTCCTCATTTTTTAGCACCTCCTCCTATTTCTCTAGTTTCTCCTCCTCCTGCTTCTACCGTGCACTAGGATCTTGATTTGAAGCAAATTTTGTAGTCGTTGCCATAGGAGATTCATCCTCAACCTCATATACAAGCTTTCACTCGATTTGGACCTTCATTCATGACCAGGTGAGGCCCTCCAGCATCAACATAACTTGGACTTCTTGACATCATCAGTGCCCCTGCTCATCCGACACCTAATTTTTTGCTTCTACTCCCTCCAACTCGAGTTCATCACCCTTCACCCACTACTATTGTACAAGCATTGGAGTCCAATGCTTCCTTTGTGGGGAGGTATGATGAGGGTATCAAATGAAATACTAGGGTTTAGGATCCTTAGTTAGGCTAGGTCTTAGGGCTTAGTCAATATTTAAATAAAATATTTAATGTAAGTGAGACTTGGTGCTCACGTAGTATAGCTTGTCGCATTCTAGATTAGGTGAATTGGATTGATATTAATCAATCCCAAATAATCTCCTTCGGATGTGAGCCAACATTCTCCATTTGGGAGTTTGTTGCTCCTTCGTAGGTATTTGGTTTGTAATTTTGGGCCTTTATAAGCCCTTCATTTTAATTTAAAGGAACATATTGGCTTATACCACAACACCTTGGCTCCTACATAGCTTGAGTTGGCATCCATGGTGTATACTATGCAGTAGGTTGGGGAGCAACGATGGATGAAAATGAGGATGGGAGGGTAGATTCCTCTAAAGGTGTCATTCCTACCTGAAGTAGGAGTCACTCTACCCGTACGACCTCCTAAAATATTTGAGGGAATCTTCTTTCCCTAGATTGTAGCAATAGGAGGCCTATATTCGAGCTAAGGACCCAAACATAGTACAAGTGAGCTTGGGTAGGTGACGATTGGTACTGAAGGGGAATCCTCTTCTAGCTCATCAATTAGAGATCCTGCCAAGTTTACCCATGAGAAAATAATTTTCCACCCAAGGTTTTGATAGCACAATATTGCCCTCCCCTCTAGAGAGAGGATCATGATTCTAACCATGATGTCTTCATGGGTAATACCATGGAGGGGTAGTAGTGTAGTGACATCTTCCATATGTTCCAATAAATTCCCAAGGTGCCATTATACTTGGTCAGGGACTTCAAGGTACTCTTGGTAATATCATGTCAGTAGTGGAGGTTTAGTGTATCGAGGTCATTCCACTGGTGGAACAATGGTTGAGCTATTAAGGTACCAGTCTTCAAAGGTCCCGAATCTAATGTTTAAGTCAGAGTCAAAGTCACCAGATGAGCATGATATATCTGCTAGTGAGGTCAAAGCTACTCATAATACTTTGAGTCCTATGAGATTTCTAGATCTTTAGTGCGAGAGGGTGACTAGTCTCATGATCTATATATGCCATGCAGTAAGAGTTGCTAGGTAACTTTGAGAGGATCTGGGTAAATTAGAGAGTCACCAAACTCTAATTTCCTAAAATACAGAAACTCAATGAGTTTCCCAATAGAGTCACCAAAAACTATTTGTCACCATTATAAAATCACACGTCAGGATGGGGATGGACCAACAATGCAGTATATAATAGTCATTGCATCAGGATGGTATGGATGATCTTTAGAGAATGTTGATTCCTTTAGGGGTGGTTCTAGCTATCTATGCTGTAAAAAAAAAAAAAAAAGAGAAAAGGAAAAAGAAATGAGAAAATGGTCATAGCCATAACTCACAAGGATGGGTATAGCCGCATCAAGACCTATGCAGGAAACATACCACGTATGAAAAATAGACCCTGCACCTAAGATATCACCCAAAAATACCTATGTTTTAGCTCCTATAAGCGATGGGTGGAGGGTAAATTCCATAACCAATAAATAGGTTCATGAGATCTAGAATTCAGAATCAGAGTGCTCCTCCCCAACTGAATTTAGCAAAAATAAACCCTCAACCCGTATTTATGAATGCACACTCCTGAGTCCCTCAATTAAACTCCAAAGAATACAAATAGTAGAATATCATTAAATAACTCAAAAAAGCAGATAGAAATAGGTATTCATTCATACAATAATTAAAGAACAAGGAGATAAATTCATAGACCAAATAGTACAAAACTTGTATTTACATAGAGATAAACCTTACATATGAATTGCAATGGCTAAAGAGTCACCCTTAGGAATGACCAACATTCCACTATTTATAGGTATATTTACATAAATTTCAAAATTAAATAATAATGGTGGTAGGTGGGAAGACGATCCTTGCAGTAGACAAGCACCGTATCGGTACACTATTATGCTAGATGGCATCGATCTTCTAGAAATAAGAGGATGCATCTGGTTGAATATGAGCCCTTGGATCCTTTGATGTTTCTACCCAACTCATTAATTCTTAGATACCTCATCCTTCTCCTTGATTGGTGATCCTCTAGTTGAGGCAGTGAATGATAGACACTGGAGCACCTTAGAAGTACCGCACCAAAAATCCATCACTTTCATGTATGAAATCAGGTACTTGGACTGCTGCAACAGTGGGTAGATCATCCATTTGAATTTTGGGTGATTGTGGGAACTTCTTGTTGTTGGGCGGGTGCTTCGTTTGTATACTTTCTCACCCATGGAGGCACTAGGGTGAGGGGGCAGGCATTTCTTCAAGGTTACACCCCGTTTGCACTTTGTACCTCCCACCCGAGATGGGAGATATTATTTCTCCTCCCCAAGGGTGGGACCGCATAATTCATCTGCCCTTACTAGTCCCTTGAAATGTTTACCCCACAAGTTGGGTGGGTCTTTTGGGAAGTTCCACCCAAGGTTAAGGGTGGGTGTCCACTCGTTTTATGACCCATCTCGCTTTATTCTGTCATCCACCCAATGCCTTGGTCCGCCCATGATTGTTGCTACCATCATTTGATATCTTTTGCCCATCCATCAATGTCCTTCAAAATTTGGTGGGCTCCTAGAAGAGTGGGTGAGGAGGCACAAAATTCTCACCCACAAAAATTAGAATAGTAGTTTTACTTCAAGGCTAAATCTAGATAATCAATTATTGGATGTGTTTCAAGATTCAATGGATCCTTACAATGTATTTTTTTAACTATACAACACTAGGAAGTATCCTAATGAGGCCATCCATGCTTTCAAAATATGATTTAGCGAAATATAGGATTCCATCCTTTTTATCTTTAAGTCAAATGTAACATAAGTAATCACATTATATGAAGTCCTTATGGCTAAATCTAGGTTGGTTTTTTGAGAGCACTTATCAGACCCATTTTCTATCACTTCATCATGAATTTATTAGGTCTAAGTAGATGCTTATCACATAGGTTAAAAGTTTTTATTTTTTAAAAGAAAACTGATAAAGTTTCCCCTTACCAGTTCAACTTTAACAACTCTTTATTAGTTTAATTTTTCCACCCACCCATTATCGATGAACTCTATCAAGCTTATTTATTTACATGGGAGAAAAATTTGAAGAAACTTGAGGGGTAGTTTGGTCAAATGGTGGTTCAAATTATGAGCCTATTTGAGAGGCTCAATCACTTGATGGATATCAATTATGAATATCCATAGGAAGGATTTATGGATTGCATAAATCTTAACGAATATTTTCTTGAAATACATGTAATATGACCTAGGTAATATCAAGTGTTGAATACAAATCCTTCAAGTGCACAATGGACATATTAGCACTATCTTCTATAAGGATCCCATCCTAACACTATTTCTATAATACTCATATGATTATGTAATGACCCCCTTCCAACATGGGAATCCCTTTATAATGTTATTTATGTAATACTTTGTAATGCTATGTGCCAAGTAAGGCACCTAGATGAGTAGGGCCATTTCATGTAACCATTATCAAAAAATTTATTGTTGTTTGGTATAATATTCTAGCTCGAGTGGTATTTTACATGTAAGACAAATCTTGAGTAGTGGGTTAGCGTTGAATGAAGTGCTTTTTTAAAATACATGGGTCTATGAACGAATGTATATTTTTACAAATTAATGAAAGTATTGAAGGAGGTTTTCCCCTCGAAGAGACCTGTGATTCTATGTTATTTTGTGATATTCTTTCAATTCTGCACTTAATTTTTGTCTTGCAATAGTTTGAGTTTCAAGTATTTATGTTTATTTGCAATATTTGTATGAGTAACTTTATTTTAAATAGCAGGTTCCTAACATATTTATTTAGATGAGGATTGAGTGGTCACCACTATTACATACTCACCCTTGTATGATGAACAAAGGGTCATTCTTCCTTGTGGTACCTTTAATTAACATCAACCATTTTAATCTTAGGAAGATCTCACAATCTTGTTGATTAGCAAGTCGGTTGTTCCTTATGGGACTCCAAGGACATTCCACCACTATTCCATTAATTTATGGAATCTTTGTTCTTTTAAGCACATCATCTCAAATTTAAATGGATATCCCAAAACTATGGTAGAGTTTTGTATGTCTAATAATATAGGGTCATGGTAAGAGATGGCTACATTAAAAAAATTTAATCTATAAAGCAAATATTTATGTAACGATGGTCCTTTAATTAGAAAATTTTCTAACCTTTTAGAATTATATCCAAACTCATTTCATCCATTCAACCAAATGTATCTTATTGACTTAGGTTCTAAGTCCCAAAAGCCTTGATTATTCATAAATTTTCCAAAATCTATCTAAGAGATACGGGTTTTCCCCTCCCTTTTTATCCTAATCATATAGTACAAATGTAGTGGGCTACCCTCTTCCAAACATCAAATTTCTTCCCTTGGTTTAAGAGTTTCGGTTTGTGATTGTTTTGTGTTTTTTAATATATATATTTTTGTATTTTTTTTTTGAATATAAATAACACACTGCTGTAAATGAAAATAGCTTCTAACTTTTCCACTACAAATCCAAATACAATGAAATTCGGACACAAGCTTCTTAATATTAAAATAAACAAACCCAATAGAGGAAATTGTGTGATATTGAAAATACCCGGATAAAATGAAGTATGATACAAGTCTAGTAATGTTCATTAACATACAGAAATCCTCATATTTTGATCATAAAATCCAAAGTACAGACTTCTCCAGCATATATCCTTTATTTTTGAGTACCCTTTAAGCCGAAAATCATAATGTATATGACTTAGAGCCCCCAAATGGAGTTTTTATGCTCCTCCCAGCGATCACGTCCCTCTTGAGATTGTATAGCCAAATTGAGAGAATGTACAATCTGGAAATGTAATTTAGCTCCAAACTCCACCAATACTTCCCGTCTTCAACTGGGTATGCAGATGAATAGTGTCGATGAATAGTGTCATGTGAACAGTACCACATGAACAGTGTAGATGAATAGTACCGCTTGAAAATTGATTTTGTGTTTTAATCAATCTGAGGGTGTCTCTCAACCCCAAGATCAATGACCTTGTTTGTGGATTTCGTCACAAACAAGCTTAAGCTTCAAATTCCTACAAACTGCAAGACTTCATTCGAAAATAATAAGATAGTAGAAGATAATCCCCCTCACCAAAGCATTGTGTTGCTTAATATTCTATTCTTCCGGTGAGCTTGCCTTCTTTCTTGCAAATGTGGGATAAAACATATTTCCCTCTTTTTTTTTTAAATAAAATAACTATATAATGCTCTTTTAGTTTATTTTAATGCCAAACACTTGAATACATTAAATAATTTAATTTTAACGCTTAATTAACTTCAGACATTAAAATAATTGCCTTCCACATATTAGACCGAAGATCTAAAGATATATCTGGATACCCATTTCGCCAAACTATTCGGTCATGAAATCCTTTTCCAGCCCCCCTGCCAAGAATAGTGACTTACTAAAAATAGTAAGTTTACATGCTCGATCATCCAAATGAGCTCGAAACCGATATCTGAGAGTACTTCTGGAACCCCAATGCTATGAAAGACCTGAATCCACTGTCTCTTGGTCATGACATCCAAAATTGATTTACTATAAATAGCAAATCCACATCCTCTACTCAAAAATAGAAACTATTGTTGGTTTCTAATCACCTGAATTTGCCTACGAAACCACATGAATAGGCAAGTGTATGTATTGGTCAATGAGCAACTAGAGTGGGGACATTACAGTCCTCCCTCCCCAAAATTGCTTGTCCTGAATCAATTGGAGCATAGGGTGCTGTAGAATGTGCTCATCCTCCCAAGTAGCATCCTCTATGGGTAATCCCTGCCACTTAACCAAATACTCTGTGATAGTCCTGCTCCTCAATTTCTGCTCTCTAGTCTCTAAAATCACCTTAGGAACCAAAATAAGCCGCTCCTCATCATCAATTTGTGGAAGCTCAGCGGAGGAATGATGTGTTGTCCTATCGCCTTCTTAAGGCAAGACACATGAAATACATTATGCACCCTACTATCTGTAGGTAGCTCCAACTCATAAGCAACCTCACCTATCCTTCTAGTTACTCTGAATGGCCCATAGAAGCAAGGTTTCAGTTTCTCCTTACCACTTTTCTTAAGAGTGGACTATCTATATGGCTGTAAGTGTAGGTACACCAAGTCTCCAACCTCAAAGCTATGCTCAGTCCTGTGTCTATCCGCATACTACTTCTGCTGGTTTTGCGCATGATGTATATTATCTTTCAATGTCCGCAAGATATCCTGGTTGTCCTGTAACAACTCCTGTGCCTTAGGCACCCTGCAATCCTGAATAAGTAGATCAATAAAATCAGGGGCATCATACCCATACAAGGCCATGAAATGAGTCATCCTGATAGACATGTGGTGTGTGGTGTTATAACAGTACTAACACAGGTGCAACCACTTGACCCATGCCTTCTGCTACGTTGAAATGTAGTTACGCAAGTAGCCCTCAACCCACTTGTTCACAATATTAGTCTGTCCATTATTTTTTAGGTGATAATTGGTGTTGGGGGTCAATTGAGTCCCACTCAATCTAAACAACTCCTGCCAGAAATGACTCATAAAGTGGCTGTCCCTGTCACTGAAAATAAACTTAGGCAATCCATGCAACCTGAACACCTCACGAAAGAACAAATCTGCTACCTGTACTGCTGAATAAGTTGCTATGATAGCATAAAAATGTGCAAAATTGGTCAACCTGTCAACCACCACATAAATGCAATCTCTCCCCTGCACTATAGGCAGCCCTATGATGAAGTCCATAGATATACTCTCCCACTTCCTATTCGAAATGGGTAATGGCTATAACAATCCCATTGGGCTAATATGCTCGTCCTTATTCTGCTGGCATATGGCACACTCCCTCACATACTTAAGGACATCATCCTTAAGCCCCTTCCATGTGAAATGCTCTCTCACCTGCTTGTAGGTCGTAAAGAACCCTGGATGCCCTGCTAGTAGTGAGTCGTGAAGATATTTCAAAACTATGTCCTTGAATTGTGAATGAGGTACAAGATAGATCCTATCTTTGTACATAATTAGCCCATTTATCACACTGTATCTGTCATCCCGTTGAGTACCCTCAAGGATACTAGTTGCCCACTCATCCTTGGCATAATCAGCCAAAATCAACTCTTTCCAGTCCTCTGAAATAATGCCTACTGCACATAAATGTGGTCTCCTAGAGAGTGCATCAGCAACTACGTTCTTTATCCCTTTGACATAAACAATGTCAAAATCAAATGCTTGAAGTTTACTTACCCATTTTTGTTGTCTTTCATTCAGGTATTTTTGGCCCATAAAGTACTTCAAGTTGTTGTGGTCGGTTTTAACAGTAAACTTACCTCCCACTAAATACTATCAAAACTTGACAAGGGCATGCATAATGGCAAGCATCTCCTTGTCGTATATAGAATAAATCCTTTCAGCCCCTCTCAACTTCCTGCTCTCAAATGTGATAGGGTGTTTATCCTGCATCAACACTGCACCAATACCATCTCCTGAAGCATCACACTCCAACTCAAAATGTATGTTGAAATATGGAATAGCGAGTACAGGGCTAGAGAAAACTAAATGCTTGAACTTATCAAAACATTCCTATGTTGCCTCTGTCTAATTAAACGCCCCTTTCTTTGTCAGATCAGTAAGTGGCGCTGCCACCTGAGAAAATCCCTTAACAAATATACGGTAGAACCCACATAGGCCAAAAAACCCTTTGAGCTGAGTCATATTTGTAGGGGTAGGCCAATCCATGATTGCCTTAATCTTCTCGGGATCCATACGCACCTCTCCTGCACTGATTATGTGAACCAAATAAGACAACTTTTTCATACCAAAATCACACTTGGACTCTTTTGCATAAATGGATTCACGCTCTAAGATGTCCAGGATCTCATCAATATGTTGAAGATGCTCCTCCCAAGTCCTGCTATAGATCAATATGTCATCAAAAAATACTAAAACATATCTACGCAGCTGATTTCTGAATACCCTATTCATCAATGACTAAAATGTGGCAGGGGCATTAGACAATCCAAATGGCATCACTAAATATTCAAAGTGTCCATAGTGACATCTGAAAGTTGTCTTCTCCACATCACTTCCCCTCATGCATATCTGATGATACCCAGATCGAAGATCAATCTTCGTAAAAAATCATGCCCCATGCAACTCATCAATGAGCTCATCGATCCTGGGAATTGGATACTTATTTTTAATGGTCTTCTTATTTAGGGCTCGATAGTCTACACACATCCTCATGGTGCCATATTTCTTTTTCACTAAAACCACAGATGATGCAAATGGGCTTTTACTCGGCTTGATGTGTCCCATAGCCAAGATTTCCTTAATAGTTTTCTCAATTTCATCTTTAAGACACTTTGGGTGCCTGTAAGGAGTGGTGATAACTGGTTTAGTGCCCTCCTCTATCTCTATAATATGCTCAGCTCCCCTATCTGGTGGTATGCCTAGAGGTATGTCTTAAAACACCTTGCGATGTTTTTCCAAGAGAACCCGGATGTTAGGTTGGTATTCTTTCCCCTACGGCTCATCTGTAGAAGGCATCAACACACACTCTGCGGCCCAATCAACCTGATCATGTCTAAATAATCTCTTCATCCTCCTGAATGATACTATCCTAATGCTGTCGTTTGAAACTCCTCTAAGTACAACCTTTCTGCCATCGACATCAAACTTCATTTCCAATTTGTTCAGGTTCATAGTGAACTCCCCTAACGAACTCATCCAATGCATGTCCAACACTACATCTGTGTCACCTATGTTGATGCAATAGAAATCATCCTACAACTCATACTCACCAAGTCTCATTCGCAGGTTAGAAATTCTCTTAGTGCATCTGATGGTAGTACCACTAGCAACCATCACTCTAAATCCCTCAAATGTATCCATGGGAATTCCTCGCTTGATGGCTAAATTCTCATCAATAAAATTATGTGTCGCTCCTATGTCAATGAGAGAGGTAACACGCTGCCCATTAACCACTCCTCGTACCTTAAAGGCTGCCACTCACTGGAAACTGTATAACTGAGCTACCGGCTCCTCAGTTCCTGACTCTGGATGTTGTTCCTGCTCACTCTTTGAATCACTATTGTCACTACCTCTTTGCTAGTCCGTGTCCTCATATTCAGACTCCTCACTGGTGTAGGGTTCCATCTGCTTAATTTTAGCTTTGTCAGCACAATTGTGACCTAGGGTCCAAGGTTCCTTGCATCTGAAATAAATATTCTTCTTCCTCAACTCATTGGTGCTATCAGTGTGTTCTTTCTTGAAGTTATCTCTTCGTTGTTCCTTACTCTTGAAAAATGGCTTATTATCTTTAAATTTCCTGTAATCTCCTCCCTTAGGCTGAAATTTGCCTCGTGAGGCTGTGGACTTCATATCACGAGCCTTCTTAATGGCTTCATGTAGTGAATGTGGATCAAAGGCTTTCACCAGCCCCCTCAATGGATCAGCTAACCCATCAATGAAGAGGATGATCAGTCTCCTCTCTAACACATCTATGACATGAACTGAAGTCTTTTGAAACTTTGAGATGTAGCCATCCACTAAGCCCATCTGTTTGATTTGTGCCAGTTCTTTAAAATCTAACTCTGGATGTCGCCTGTCGAACCTGTCAATCAAACGTTCTATGAACTCAGCATATGTAGTAATCTGATCATGTCCCAAAGTCATCCATGGTGCCACCACTCGTGTGCTACCCCATCCAAGTGTAATGCAGCATACTTTATTGCTTCATCTTCGGCCATGCTGTTTAACTAGAATTATGTATCCAATTTCTGAACCCAAGCTCTAGTTGTGGTCTTACCAGAGCCATCAAAGTTAGAAATAGTAATCTTCCCAACCTTCCTCTATAAATCATGTCCTCTGTCATGATTCCTCCTACCCCTACTAGAGACCTATCGAATCCTCATATCTATGTAATCCCAGAAAGACATGCCTACACGGAATTCCTCACTAGCCTGGTTCCACTCATCTGTGAATGTTGCCTGCATCTCCTGTATAGTAGGCTATAGGTGCCTTGGGTTTGAAAGTAGGCATCAAATGCCTAGCACTCTGTGTTCTTTCTTGTTGTTCCTGATTAATTCCTCTAAAATTATTCATTGAACCATCACCATTACCATTTTCCTTGTGGTTCCTGTCATGCCCATTGTTATTCTGTTGATTTATATTCACCTGTTGAGTCATAAGACCAACTAGCTATGCCATAACCTGTTGTAATTATTGTTGCCCCTACATGAACATCTGGAACATTTCCTTGTCTGGATCAATGGGAGGTCTATTTTCCCTTTCGTCTCCCATTTCTACCCCCTGCTATGGGTTTTCTTGTTCTCCTTCAATGAAACCCCTTGTTTCTCCTTGTGTAATATTAGTGCCCGCTCATCTATCACAGGATGGCAAGATACTATGTGCTCTGATACCACTGTAGTGGGCTACCCTCTTCTGAACACCAAATTTTTGCCCTTGGTTTAAGAGTTTCGGTTTGTGATTGTTTTGTATTTTTCAATATATATATATATATATATATATATATATATATATATATATATATATATATATATTTGTATTTTTTTTTTTAATATAAATAACACACTGCTGGAAATGAAAATAGCTTCTAACTTTTCCACTAAAAATCCAAATACAATGAAATTCGGATACAAGCTTCTTAATATTAAAATAAACAAACCCAATAGAGGAAATTGTGTGATATTGAAAATACCCAGATAAAATGAAGTCTAATACAAGTCTGGAAATGTTCATTAGCATACATAAATCCTCATATTTTGATCATAAAATCCAAAGTACATACTTCTCCAGCATATGTCCTTTATTTTTGAGTACCCTTTAAGCCAAAAATCATAATGTATATGACTTAGAGCCCTCAAATGGAGCGTTTATGCTCCTCCCAACGATCATGTCCCTCTTGAGATTGTACAGCCAAGTTGAGAGAATGTAAAATCTAGAAATGTAATTTAGCTCCAAACTCCACCAATACTTCTCGTCTTCAACTGGGTATGCAGAACATGAATAGTGCCATGTGAACAGTACCACGTGAACAGTTCAGATGAATAGTGCCACCTAAAAATTGATTTTGTGTTTTAATCAATCTGAGGGTGTCTCTCAACCCCGAGATCAATGACCTTGTTTGTGGATTTCGTCACAAACAAGCTTAAGCTTCAAATTCCTGGAAACTGTAAGACTTCATTCGCAAATAATAAGATAGTAGAAGATAATCCCCCTCCCCAAAGCATTGTGTTGCTTAATATTCTATTCTTCCGGTGAGCTTGCCTTCTTTCTTGCAAATGTGGGATAAAACATATTTCCCTCTTCTTCTTTTTTTAAATAAAATAACTATATAATGTTCTTTTAGTTTATTTTAATGCCAAACACTTGAATACATTAAATAATTTAATTTTAACGCTTAATTAACTTCAGACATTAAAATAATTGCCTTTCACATATCGGACCAGAGATCTGAAGATAGATCTGGATACCCATTTTGCTAAACTATCCGATCATGAAATCCTTTTCCATCCCCCCTACCAAGAATAGTGACTTACTAAAAATAGTAAGTTTCCTAGCTTGATCATCCAAATGAGCTCGAAACAGATATCTGAGAGTACTTCTGGAACCCTAATGCTATGAAGGACCTGAATCCACTGTCTCCTGGTCATGACATTCAAAATTGATTTACTATAAATAGCAAATCCACATCCTCTGCTCAAAAATAGAAACTACCGTTGGTTCCTAATCACCTAAATTTGCCTATGGAACCGCATGAATAGGCAAGTCTATGTATTGCTCAATGAGCAACTAGAGTGGGGACATTACAACAAATTTAAAATACCCCAAGAGGTAAATATAATATAACAACCTATGCATACATTGAATAATATCATCCTAGCATAATCATTTCAGTAATTATAATTTTATCCAATTAATATTAAATCAAATACATTCTTGATTCTTTCTTTATTACCTTGCTAAGCATGCAAAACTATGATCCAATTATTTGTTGCGCCTCTAGAATTATGTTGTTATATATAAATATGGTTCCTTGAAAAGAACCCTCCATCACTAAATTGATCTAAGAGTAACCCATCCAATTCTCTAAAACAAGCTTTACATCCATAAATTATAAATTATTGTTAGAATTCACAATATTTTCTAGAAACGAATGGAAGCAATAACATTCACTCAAATGTTATATAGAAAGAAAAAAGAGATGGAGAATAATTTAGGGTGTTATTGTAGACACCATAAATAATGACTATCTTTAAATTATATTGCATAAAACTTTGATGAGAAATGAGTGTGAGGGGGTGTTTATCGCAATATCAAAACCCCTAATTATATCATGAAATGTAACCTAAGTTGATATAACAAGTGGGCTTTAGGTTATTTACAAATATTAAATGAGGTTTTACCATAACAATATTAACCATGGCCCATTAAACTTACATAATAAATTATTACAAAATAATAAATACATTGCACAATGAAATACCCTTAGGCCTATCTAATACATTGCATAATATCAACTCTTGGCATAAATCAAACTACAACTTCAACACCCACTATAATCTAATTTGAGAGGCAAAGAAGAGAAGACATCAATAACAATATTATCTTCCCACCATAATGGATGATCTAGTGGGCCTCTACAATTGAGGGAGATCCATCTAAATCTCCTTCATCATTTGAAAGACATTCACCTTGCTTCAAGAACCTAGCATCAATATTTTATAGCTTTAATAAGCAGTTTTTTGTTGGGTGTTCCTTCTTGTTTTAGTATTTACAAGTGGTATTTGATTTCTTTTTAAGACTTATCCTTGATCATGGGTCCCTAGGTCTTAGCCTCCTTAGATTTAAATTCCTTTGTGTGAGCTTATATTTAAGGATTTCACCATCATAATTTTGCATTGCAACCTGAAAGTGAACTAGAAGAGAAAATAGTTTATTAACAGTAAGTCTTTTGGGATTCCAAGAACATAGGTATCATATACACCATTAGGTTCTATATATAAAATAAGGAGGAGAGATTATAAAGGACAATATTAAAATACTCTATGCCATCTTTCCTTTTTCTTCGAAAATATGTAATATTTACCCTCAAAACCTTGAATCTTGCAATATAGTCCTCAATGTTATTTGTTGGCAATTTGAGTTATTTTGTGTTGTCATTGATGTCACATGGATCACATTGAGTTTTGGTGGCAAAAGCACTTCATAAATAATCATTTATGATATTTTGGAGAGCATGGATATATACAGGGTTTTGTGGCACAAGAGGCATATAATATTTAATTTTTAAATATTATATTAATGGTTTTTATTAAAACCAATGGTAAAGGTTTTTATTAAAACCAATGGCAAGGGTTTTTATTAAAACCGACGGAAAGGTTTTTAATTAGACCAATGGAAAGGGTTTTTATTAAAACCATTGGAAAGGGTTTTTCATTAAAACCAATATGCTAAGACTTCTCCAAATGATGATGGATGAAAAGGTTTTTTCAATTAAACCTAAGTGCAAAAAGTTTCATGGCAAAATTCAAAAGAACGAAGGAGATATCCCATTTCAAAGATAAGAGATGAATTATTAAATATTTATTTAATAATTCTAAGGTCTAAGTTTAAATCAAATTATCCGCCGACGTACAAAAGTTAGGGTGGCAAATCAAAGTTTTTCGACGTCATTCGAAGGCATATAAAACAACGAAAAACTTTGGTTATTTTGTTTTGCGGAGAAGAGAGAATAATTAGCGCATGAGAGAGTCGTCGAAAGGAGGTAGCGGAGAGGTAAAACAAAGTATTGAAATTGAGGGCAAAGATAAAATAGGAAGCCATCGGATCTGACGTCACACTGGACAGGTAGCGCAGTTGGCAGGGCATCATCTTTGCACAGGAAAGGTCTGCGTTCGAATCCCGCCAGGAGCAAAAGTTTTTGAGAGAGATTATTTTTGTTTTGATAGCCGAGCACAAATATTAAAGGAAGTGTTTGGGATTAAATCCCAATGTGGGCCAGTGCTCACGTGGTAAGCGCTTCACAGCGCTAGCAAGGAGGAACAGAGTTCGACTCCCGTGGAGGTGTGAAGGCGCATTGATTTTTGGGCAAATCATTGACGAGTTCGAAGGTGATAAAGGCGCATTGATTTTTGGCATAAGCATTAACATTTTTGAAGATTGCGGAGGCTACGATCTACGTCAAAAAGGTATTTATCTCTAGCGCATGGTAATATTTGATATTGCCAAAGTTGTGGTGCATTAAATCATTTCTGCCAAAACTTAGGGAGTCATAAGGTATTTGTTGGAAATAAATGATTGTTGTGTGTGCTTAGGGAGTTATAAGGTGTTGAGATATTATTTGTTATCTGTGTGTACATAGGGAGTTATAAGGTGTTGAATTAAATAATTGAAAATTGTTGTGTGTACTTGTGGAGTTATAAGGTGTGAAATTAAATAAATAAAAGCATAGGTGCTTGTTATTTATGTTAATGAAATTAGGGAGTTATAAGGTTGTAAAGTGTTGAACATGTATATGTCCTAGTGCATGGTTTGATTATGAAATTAAACTAGGAACTTGAGACCTAGTTAATTGCTATCTTGAGTTAGAAGACTTGCACATGAGTTAGAGTTTGAAGTTGAAGACAAATTGCTTGATTATGTGCCTTGGCTTTTGAGAGGAAGTGGATGGATAAGAAAATCAATTTTATGGATAAAATTGATGCTTGAGTTTATAATTGCTTTAGTGGAGTTCATTGAGAGTATTGCCACTATTGAGGAGGTTTTTGCTATTGCTTTGAGGAGAGTATTGTTGGTTACTTGTTGAGTACATTGCCTCTATTTGAGACCATTGAGGAGATCTTTTGCTAGTCACTTGTGGAGATCATTGTTGGCTATTTGAGAGCTCTTTTCTTGAGGGAGTTGTGCTAGTTTCTTGAGAGCTTATTGACATTGCATGAGGAAGATATTGTTGAGAACCTATTGCTATCACTTGTGGAGATTGTCCTTGGTTGGTTGAAGTTCTCATTGTTATTGCTTGGAGAGTTTTCATTAGAGAGCTCATTTGCCATCCATTTGAGAGTACATTGTTGAGCATTGTTGTCATCCATTTAAGAGAGTATTTGTCATACATTGTTGAGTACATTGTTGAGCATTGTTGTCATCCATTTGAGAGAGTCATTGCCATTCATTGTTGAGTTCATCATTGAGCCTTGACTTCATTGATGTGTGGTTGAGATTTGAGTGCTACTTGAGAGTGATTGATTGAGCCTTTGAGAAGGCTTTTGGGATAGATTTGTGGACAGATTTGAGACAGATTTTGTGCATGATTGGTTGAGCCTTTGAGAAGGCTTTTGGGATAGATTTATAATTTTGCTTTAGTTGAGGACAGATTTGGGACAGCATTTGAGCATCATTGCTTGAGCCTTTTGTGAAGGATTTGAGGACAGATTTGGGACAGCATATGAGCAGGATTGTTTGAGCCTTTTGTGAAGGCTTTGAGGACAGATTTGGGACAACATATGAGCAGGATTGTTTGAGCCTTGTGAGAAGGCATTGAGGTAGATTTATGAGCAGTGAAAGAGATAGAATAAAAATAGAAAAACTCATCAACATCAGTTGCCTAGCTGAGCAGATCAGTGGAGTGCCTAGCTGAGTAGATCAATGGATAGCCTAGATGAGCATATCAGTGGATAGCCTAGTTGAGTAGATTAGTGGATAGCCTAGCTAAGTAGATCAATGGAGAGCCTAGCTGAGCAGATCAATGGATAGCCTAGCTAAGCAGATCAGTGGATAGCCTAGCTGAGCAGATCAGTGGATAGCCTAGCTTTGAGCAGATCAAAGTAATCATTTGTATTGGGATAAGGATCCCTATTTCTTTATGAAATATTATAAGGAGATTATCTTGTGGACTACCCCACATTGGGGGAACCATGTTAAATCTTGTGTCTCAATTGTGTGTGATGATCTGTGCACTTGCTTACTATTGCTATCTATGTTATTAATGCACATTGCTATATTTGGTAATTGCAATTGAGGACACTAATTGATATTGGTTTGGAAAGAAAGTAAAAAGTGGGCGCTATACTGTTCACCCCCCTCTCAATATAAGCTTGTGTTCTTCAATTGGTATCAGAGTGGGTTCCTTCGAAAAGGCTAACAACTTGAGGGTAGATTCTACAAGAACACAGATGGCTTCACAGAATGGATCATCTACAAGTAAGGCTCCACTATTTGATGGTAACAATTATGCTTTCTGGAGCATGAGAATGAAGAACTACTTGATATCACAAGGATATGAGGTATGGCAGATGGTTGCAAAAGAGTATAAGGTTGAAGGTGATCCCGAGATAGATAAGACTATCAAGAAATTGGTTGAGATCAATGCAAGGGCAATGAATTGTATTCTGAGTGGGCTACATGAGACAGACTTTGCAAAAGTCATGGTATGTAATTCAGCTAATGAAATGTGGACCAAGTTGTGGAATACCTATGAAGGAGATTCCAAGGTAAAGTTGGCAAAACTACAAACTCATAGAAGAAGATTCGAGGAATTGAAAATGGAAGATTCTGAAGATATTACAAAGTTTTTACTTAGAGTTGATGAGATTGCTAACATCATGAGAGGCCTAGGATTTGAGATGAAAGAATCGGATGTTACTCAAAAGGTTTTGAGATCACTTCCCATGAAGTATGATGCAAAGGTTTCAGTGATAGAAGAAACAATGGATATTGACAAGCTAACAATGGAAGAACTACAAGGAACTCTCACAGCTTATGAAATGAGGATAGAAAAGCATCAGGCTAAAATGAAAGAAATTGCATTCAAGACTTTAGAGAAAAAGAAAGGGAAAGATCCAGAAATAGATAGTGATTCAGATAATGATGAGGAAGCTAACTTCATCAAAAAGAAAAAGGTCTTCAAAAATTACAGAGATATGAAGAAAGTCAAATGCTACAAGTGTGGTGATTATGGTCACTATGCAAACAAGTGTCCACATGAAGAAAATAGTGATGATGAAAAATAGGGTCACAGTAGAAAAGAAGAAGGAAAGCATAAGCATGACAAAGATGACAGGTACAAGCAAAGCAAGCATGAGAAGAAGAAAAGTTTTCATAAGACAAAGAAAACTTTCTACATTGAAGAAGCAAATGATAGCTCAGATCACAGTGATAGAGACAAGTCAGATGATGAAAAGGAAGAACATCTATTCCTAGGAATAGAAGGTGAAAGAGAACAATGTTTTGTGTGTGGTCAAAGAGATCACAGATCAAGATATTGCAATGGTTTCAATGATAGTGAAGATGAAATGACACATCAAGGAAACAGGCATGGTCGAAGAAATCATGAGAGTTTGTTTGTTGTAGAAGATGATAGTGATCTCAGTGATAGTGAAGATGAAGAAGGGTTTTTCTATGGGATAAAAGAAGTAGATGAAGAACTTCCACTCCAAACAGAAGAAGTTAAACAAGAGGATATTTCAAGAAAGACAGATGTCTCAGTTGATCTAAAAGAAGACTTCAATGATATCCATGAGCAACTACAAGAGGTTAAGGAGAATCTAAAAGAATTGAGATGCTTTATACTTGAGAAGGTTGATCCATCACATGATTCAAAAGGCCAAGACATTTTCACTGAGAAGGAAACATGTATTTCAGAGACAATAGAGATGGATGCCAGTTTACTGTTTGACACAAATGAAGAGAAAGAAGAGGAAGGTTCCAAAGCACCAAAGGTCTCATATTTCAGGTTTGGGGAATCACACTCAAAAGGAAAGGAAGTTCTAAAATATGAAAGCAAGGAAGCACCTAAGATTCATGAAGAAAGTTCCAAAGCTCCTATGGCTCCAAATATCCAGTTTGGATCTTGTTTTGAGATAGGTGAATCAAGTTCAAGAGGCAAAGAAATTCTTGAAGAGGAAAGCAAGGAAGAAGTTAAGGAAGAGGATTTAGATACTACAAGGAAGGATCAAAGATACAATGCACAAGTCAAAGATGATCACAAGGATAATGGTCAAGAAAGGTATGAGGAACCAAGGCATGAACAAAGGGCTTTTCAAGGACATTGTTTTTCTTGTAATGGATTTGGACACAGGGCTATACACTGTAGGGTCTATGGATCAAAGAAGTTTGATTTTTCTAGAAGGAACTTCAAAGGAAGAAGGTATGTTTTTCAGGGACACTGCTTCTTATGCAACAAGATTGGTCATAGAGCTTCTCAGTGCAAAGAAAATGAGCAACATGGTTTTGGTCTTAGAGCTACACAATTCAGAGGTCATGGTCATAATGATTATGAAAACAGAACCTCACAATACAAGGTTCAGGAAAGGAATGGATATGGAAATGATTTCAAGAAAGAATTCAGAACATGGGCACCATCCAAAGGCTACAATATCAAGTGTTTTAAATGCAATAACTTTGGACATATTGCAAAATGGTGTAGGACTCAATTCCAAATAGGTTCAAGACAAGAAGTTCAAACAGTCTCAAGGCAAGAAGGTCAAACAGGTTCAAGACAAGAAGATCAAGTAACTCATCAAGAAAAGGATATCAGAAAGAAGTGGAAGGAAGTTGACAAAGGAAAGGAACAATGTAATATGGGAGTAAAAATACTCCCACCCCAAAATTAATCACCTCAAGAGAGAAGGTGGTGGAGGGGCTAAGCTTAAGAGTCATATATTTTAGCCCCATAGGTGTCCCTTTTGCCATTGATGTCAAAGGGGGAGAGATTTGAGTAAGGGGGAGAGCATTGAGTTAGGGGGAGCAGCCTCCAAAGAGAGCATTGAGATAGGGGGAGCAGCCTCCATAGAGAGTATTGAGTCAGGGGGAGCAGCTTTGATTCTCAAAGATGGTTTTTGTAGTGATTGTGGTGTTTTGCATTAGAGGTGTTGCCATCAATGACAAAGGGGGAGATTGTTGGCAATTTGAGTTATTTTGTGTTGTCATTGATGTCACATGGATCACATTGAGTTTTGGTGGCAAAAGCACTTCATAAATAATCATTTATGATATTTTGGAGAGCATGGATATATACAGGGTTTTGTGGCACAAGAGGCATATAATATTTAATTTTTAAATATTATATTAATGGTTTTTATTAAAACCAATGGTAAAGGTTTTTATTAAAACCAATGGCAAGGGTTTTTATTAAAACCGACGGAAAGGTTTTTAATTAGACCAATGGAAAGGGTTTTTATTAAAACCATTGGAAAGGGTTTTTCATTAAAACCAATATGCTAAGACTTCTCCAAATGATGATGGATGAAAAGGTTTTTTCAATTAAACCTAAGTGCAAAAAGTTTCATGGCAAAATTCAAAAGAACGAAGGAGATATCCCATTTCAAAGATAAGAGATGAATTATTAAATATTTATTTAATAATTCTAAGGTCTAAGTTTAAATCAAATTATCCACCGACGTGCAAAATTTAGGGTGGCAAATCAAAGTTTTTTGACATCATTCGAAGGCATTCGAAGGCATATAAAACAATGAAAAACTTTGGTTATTTTGTTTTGTGGAGAAGAGAGTATAATTAGCGCATGAGAGAGTCATCGAAAGGAGGCAGCGGAGAGGCAAAACAAAGTATTGAAATTGAGGGCAAAGATAAAATAGGAAGCCATCGGATCTGACGTCACACTGGACAGGCAGCATAGTTGGCAGGGCATCATCTTTGCATAGGAAAGGTCTGCGTTCGAATCCCGCCAGGAGCAAAAGTTTTTGAGAGAGATTATTTTTGTTTTGATAGCCGAGCACAAATATTAAAGGAAGTGTTTGGGATTAAATCCCAATGTGGGCCAGTGCTCACGTGGTAAGCGCTTCACAGCTCTAGCAAGGAGGAACAGAGTTCGACTCCCGTGGAGGTGTGAAGGTGCATTGATTTTTGGGCAAATCATTGATGAGTTCGAAGGTGATAAAGGCGCATTGATTTTTGGCATAAGCATTAACATTTTTGAAGATTGTGGAGGCTACGATCTACGTCAAAAAGGTATTTATCTCTAGTGCATGGTAATATTTGATATTGCCAAAGTTGTGGTGCATTAAATCATTTCTGCCAAAACTTAGGGAGTCATAAGGTATTTGTTGGAAATAAATGATTGTTGTGTGTGCTTAGGGAGTTATAAGGTGTTGAGATATTATTTGTTATCTGTGTGTACATAGGGAGTTATAAGGTGTTGAATTAAATAATTGAAAATTGTTGTGTGTACTTGTGGAGTTATAAGGTGTGAAATTAAATAAATAAAAGCATAGGTGCTTGTTATTTATGTTAATGAAATTAGGGAGTTATAAGGTTGTAAAGTGTTGAACATGTATATGTCCTAGTGCATGGTTTGATTATGAAATTAAACTAGGAACTTGAGACCTAGTTAATTGCTATCTTGAGTTAGAAGACTTGCACATGAGTTAGAGTTTGAAGTTGAAGACAAATTGCTTGATTATGTGCCTTGGCTATTGAGAGGAAGTGGATGGATAAGAAAATCAATTTTATGGATAAAATTGATGCTTGAGTTTATAATTGCTTTAGTGGAGTTCATTGAGAGTATTGCCACTATTGAGGAGGTTTTTGCTATTGCTTTGAGGAGAGTATTGTTGGTTACTTGTTGAGTACATTGCCTCTATTTGAGACCATTGAGGAGATCTTTTGCTAGTCACTTGTGGAGATCATTGTTGGCTATTTGAGAGCTCTTTGCTTGAGGGAGTTGTGCTAGTTTCTTGAGAGCTTATTGACATTGCATGAGGAAGATATTGTTGAGAACCTATTGCTATCACTTGTGGAGATTGTCCTTGGTTGGTTGAAGTTCTCATTGTTATTTCTTGGAGAGTTTTCATTAGAGAGCTCATTTGCCATCCATTTGAGAGTACATTGTTGAGCATTGTTGTCATCCATTTAAGAGAGTATTTGTCATACATTGTTGAGTACATTGTTGAGCATTGTTGTCATCCATTTGAGAGAGTCATTGCCATTCATTGTTGAGTTCATCATTGAGCCTTGACTTCATTGATGTGTGGTTGAGATTTGAGTGCTACTTGAGAGTGATTGATTGAGCCTTTGAAAAGGCTTTTGGGATAAATGTGTGGACAGATTTGAGACAAATTTTGTGCATGATTGGTTGAGCCTTTGAGAAGGCTTTTGGGACAAATTTGTAGACAGATTTGGGACAACATTTGAGCATCATTGCTTGAGCCTTTTGTGAAGGCTTTGAGGACAGATTTGGGACAGCATATGAGCATGATTGCTTGAGCCTTTTGTGAAGGCTTTGAGGAAATATTTGGGACAACATATGAGCATCATTGCTTGAGCCTTTTTGTGAAGGCTTTGAGGACAGATTTGGGACATCATATGAGCAGGATTATTTGAGCCTTGTGAGAAGGCATTGAGGTAGATTTATGAGTAGTGAAAGAGATAGAACAAAAATATAAAAACTCATCAACATTAGTTGCCTAGCTGAGCAGATCAGTGGAGTGCCTAGTTGAGCAGATCAGTGGAGTGCCTAGATGAGCAGATCAATGGATAGCCTAGCTAAGCAGATTAGTGGATAGCCTAGCTAAGCAGATCAGTGGATAGCCTAGCTAAGCAGATCAGTGGATAGCCTAGTTGAGCAGATCAGTGGATAGCCTAGCTTTGAGCAGATCAAAGTAATCATTTGTATTGGGATAAGGATCCCTATTTCTTTGTGAAATATTATAAGGATATTATCTTGTGGACTACCCCACATTGGGGGAACCACGTTAAATCTTGTGTCTCAATTGTGTGTGATGATTTGTGCACTTGCTTACTATTGCTATCTATGTTATTAATGCACACTGCTATATTTGGTAATTGCAATTGAGGACACTAATTGATATTGGTTTGGAAAGAAAGTAAAAAGTGGGCGCTATACTGTTCACCCCCCCCCCTCTCAGTATAAGCTTGTGTTCTTCATTATCAAACTCATCTACCTTAAGAAAATAAAGCTCTAATTCCAAGTGACTTAATTCGATAGTACTAATGTTTCTAAAAAGTTCATGCAACTTTGACCATACATTGATAGGTTCATTGTCTTCTTTGATATGGAAAAGCAACTTTGGTTCAACTAGCAAGGAAAACAAACCTATAGATTCTTCTACCTTGTGATGTCAGGCTTCATCATAAAGAATAGTTGTTTTATACTTCTAAAAGATGCACTATAGTTTTTTATTTCATAGTAGGCTGATCATTTTAGTTAACCAAAGACTATAATTTTACCCATTAAGGTACCTACGAATTTGTGGTCTATCTTACATAATACTATAGTAGGTTTGTGAACTGATACCACCAACATGTAGAGCTTGAAAATTTGTGTGATTTAAAAAATAGGAGGCTCAAAACGCTTCTAAATGCAAAATTTATGGCCTCCAAAATATTATCCTTAATGGATCCCAAAAATTTAAAAATTAAAGGCTCTAACCTTAGGGATGCAAGCACCAATCTTGATATGTCACTTCATAAGATTTGATTCATTGGAACAATCCAATCATTTTTTACCACCTCAGCTCCTTTGATTTGCCTTTTCATTAACACTTACACAATTTTGATTAGCTAAGAATATATATATATATCAAAAATATTATTTTACATGTCACTAAAAAGGTCCACATTGACCAATGGGGTCGGTCTAATCTTAATAAGCCAAAGATTTCCTCAATGGGGTTCAAACTCGAGCTCTTTATTTGTTAAGAGACTTGGTGTAACCAAGGTGCAAAGCCTCCCATTGAGGAGGGAATCCCAAGACATGCACTTTACCTTTGACCTCCTCTCAATGAAAATAAATAATCCAAGACTCGACCCTATGACCTCAAGTCTTGAACATGCTTTGGAAGGTAATATTACTAGCCAACCACAACCTCCAACTATAATAGCATCATTGGTAGTATCATAGGTATTACCACATGGATCAATTTTTGAGTGAAATATAATCATCACAAGAACTCAAAATTAGAGCCTTTGCCCTTCTATACTCTTGTAGTTGTCAATTTTTATGTCAAGTTGTCAACTAGAAACTTACAACCATCATATACTATTTGCTCCCTACCTATTTTTCATGCATAAAAAGCCATGCAACATGGGGAATTGAACCCCCAACAATTTAAAACCAAAGCTCCCATAAGTTTTCACAAAGCCATTATGCCTCCCCTTTGATGTTGGTAGACCCAACATGAACCTCCATGAACGGCCTACCTAAAGCACCCAATGAAAGTGGCATGAGCTATGAGGCATGTGCAAATAGTCATGCACTCGAGATGCTTTTGGTGCTAGTTTTTAAATTTAAATTCAAGAAATACTTTCCCTCTATTTTATTGTGCACTTGAAAGGAGATTGATCAACAAAATTGGATCTAATTTGAAGAACTAGATGGAGAATCGAAGGAGCTGTAATCGCAATGGAGTAAAAAATGGTAAAATTCAAAATTACAAGAAAGAGTGGAAGAGAAAAAATTGCCTTGTAGTTTGAAATAAGGATCAAAGTTCCTAAAGGTACTTCCTACATAACCAAGCAATGACGCTCCACACTCACTTTGATACCATGCCAAAATTTTCAATATCTTTGACAAATGAATGGAAGTAATAACATTTACTCAAATCTTATATAGAAAACAAATAAATGATAAAAAAATTGGGGGACACATAGACACCATAAATAATCACTATCTATATATTACATTGCATAACACTTCGATGAGAAATGAGTGTGAGGTGGGTATTTATAGCAAAATCAAAATCCCTAATTACATCATAAATTTTAAACGAGGCTAACATAACAATTCGACTTTAGGTTAATTACAAATGTTAAATAAGGTTTAACCATAACAAGATTAACCATGGCCTATTGGGCTTACATAATAAAATATTATAAAATAATAAATACATTGCACAATAAAATGTCCTTAGGCCTATCCAATACATCGCACAATGTTGGCTCTTGGCCATGAATCAAATTACAAATTTATAAATTATAAATATTTATTTCTTAGACCAAATCTAACTCTAGTTTAAAAAGCATCAATTGTCTCTTTAGGAGAAATTTTCAATAGCATTTAGCCCCTTATATTCGATGATATAATCTTATGGACCCATTAGACGGTTGGCCCCCCTCTTTTGGAAATAAATTTATGGTAATTTTCTCCACTTCCTATTTTCCAAATCAATTTTGACTATCCTTACAAAGGACTTTTGCTTTTGTTAGACAATGTTTTTCCTTTTATGATGGAATATGGTTATAGATATGAGGTATTTTAAAGTGCTAACAAAATTTGCCTATGTTTCTTCTATTCTAAAAGGGAAATTCTTTACTAATTTGGAGGTTTCTTCATTGATTGACACCTCATTTGCTTTACCAAAGTTTAATGGATTCAATTAACATCTATTAGGTAGGGGGTATTCTTGGTTGGGACTTTGGATTTTGGTATTGCATCTAACCCAAATGCATAATCTTGTCTTTTTATTTTCACACCCTTGACTTGAGGATTGACTTTAGCTTGTTATCATTTTGAATCTAGGGATTCACTTGTTTTGGGCCCATTTCTTCCTTGATCTTACAAATTTGAAAAATTCTCTGACTTATCTCTTTGACAATTTTGAGAGTGACCTCTCAAATTTTCATCAAGGTTTTTAGTCTTATGTGTCCAACCACATGATAATATTTACATTAGAATGATAAAATTTCATAATCTAATGATTGTATCTATTTTGATCCCTACTAGACTAGAATAACATGTTTTGGTAAGGAAAACTAAGTTTCATTTTGACACATATACATGTATTTAAATATCCTTACCCAAACTCACCATGCTTTCCATGTCATTCCTATTTCCCTTAGGGTTTCAAGTTCCTAGAATTCCTATGGAAGACCATACATATAAACCTAGAGTAGTGATGAAATTACCTTTTTTTTTGTCAAACCTCAATATTCATGGTTGAAGGAAGAAACCTAACTTTCCAAAGAACCATGGATCCATTATCTAGGCTTCTCTTTCAAAATCCAAAGAAGATAAAACTGCTAAGAAAAATCCCTTGACTATAGGAGAGACTCGACAATCATGGTCAAAACCTTAATTCTTCTTTGCCCACTTTATTTTCTCAAAAGCTAACCAAGTTTCATTGAAATACCCAATAATATCCTTATATTTCAAAGGAAGATTTCTTTTCCAAGTTGGATTATCCATTAATCTTATACATATGGGATTCTCTGCCACTAGTAAACAATTTTTCGTATTGCTACCACTCACTTTGATACCATTTGCCATTATAATCCTACTAAGTTGGAAATTCCTTTATGATACATCTTAGGATTAACAATGTTTATTAACTGCGTGTAACTTCCACAATGTTATAGGATGAAAATGACTCTTTTAATGTGACCAAATTATGAGTTGTCCTAATCCTACTCAATATGTTCAATTGCAACAAAATTACATCTCTTTTAGCCCTAGGTTACAAATGCATTTTATAAATTGAAGGCAATAACAACCATTCTTATAATTTGGGATTACCATCCTTACAAATTTTTGGGATAGAGATGGATGTTTTGTAGTATGAAATGAAGGTCGTTTTGACATATATAGGAAGTTTATTTGTTATCATTTAGAAATGGTTTTTGGCATAAAATTTTATGGCAATTATTATCTTACTTTTAACATTTTAAAATCACACAAACAAGAAATGCATATACATGATAAGTTCAAGTAACTTGCAAGCATAGTGTCTAAAATACACACTCATGATTTTTTTCAAACAACGTTAGTGTGTTTTTAAAAACCTATGACACAAACTCCTATCATAATATTTTAAAACTAATATGGGGGTAAATGGTGAGGATGCAAAGATTCAAATAGAACGTCATCATGTCAAATTGAGGTGATAATAAAATTGTATATTTTCATTAGGTCCTAATATAAGAATTGCCTATTGGGTTCCTTATCGAATGGCATCCCACTAGAATACAAAGACTATGTAAGATAAGTCATATTAAATGGTCTTATATATAGCACTGAAATATATGCATTTGTATAAGTTTTAAATAAATGGAAGCACTATGTAATGGAATAATAAACTATAGCTCACATTGATCAACAATCCTTGCAACCCTTGTAATTGAAAATAAAATCATAGAAGTCTCATCATTTCATGCATTTCCTATAAGATACCTACTTGGTTTTCATTTATAATAAAGAATAAGCCAATAAAATTAAACATTTTGTATCTAAACCTATTATTCTAGAAATTGCATCCATAAACATTATAATGCAACTAAAATAATTCACCTATGATGTGTATAATGAGTAAAAAGAAAAAAAAAATTAATTTTGAATAGGAATATTAACAATTAGAATATCTAGATCAAGTAGCATTAGCTCAACTAGTTAGATTAATCAATATTTAAAAGAGGAGACCAAGGTTCAAATATTTCCAAGCAATACATGAATAATATCCAAGCTTTGTTGTAATACCACTATGTGGTGATGATGTAATACGGGTGGGGCCCGTTTCAATCCCATATAACCAATTGAAAAAAAAATTAGAGTATCTAAAAAAAACATGATTTAAAGAGGATGATTGATTTATGCATTAAGGTATTTTTAACTAGTTGGGCATGTTATTCTTGGCTTAAGCATATAGCTAAATTCATTTTAAGTGGAAGGCCTAGATTTTCAAAGCAAACAATCATTTTGGTATTGGAAAATTTGTATATATATATATATATATATATATATATATATATATATATAGTTACAAGTAAATATAGTAAATTTTGAGTGTACATTATGTAATACAAAAAAGCCAAGCAATATCAGGTTGACAATGTCTCATTGGGACATTGGATTGGTATGTCTTTGGACTTTCATTCCCAAGATCCAAGTTTAAATTATGGGGAGGGTGGCCTCAAATGTGCCCCTAGTTGAGAAAATGTATGGGACCTTTCAAAAAACCTTGTATTTACCTTAATAAAAAAAAAAAAAGCAATTTACATTAATTACACACATCATTATTAATTCTCTTAATTAGAAATGGAAGAGTATATCCATGGACATTCTAGTTGTTTGCCCAAGATAAACTAATAATGATTACTTTTATAAAATTTTATTTTAACCTAGATACATGTTTCAATTACATTAAGGAAAGCAATATCAAGAAATAAGCAGCACAAAAGTTCTTTATTAAAGTATATATTTTGAGTTAACTAAATATGTTATATCTAATAAACATGAAAGGCTTTTTAGTAGAATTAGGACTATACTTTGGACCAATATGGTTCCAATGTTCAATTTCATAACATCTACAAATGGTTGGTCATACTAAAGTATTCAAACTTTGTTTCAACTATAGAGAGGTGTTAGTCTTACAATGACACTGAGAGGGGGGGGTGAATCAGTGTAGCTATTTTTTCTTGAATTTATAGCTCTTAAAACTGAAATAATGAAACCTTAAAACAGATACAGCAAGTATAACAAAAGAGCATCACACAACACAAGATTTAACGAGGTTCACCAATGTGGCTACTCCTCAAAAATGACTGCTTGGACTACCATCCAAATCCAGCCTTTGCAAAGCACCAACTTTACAATCAATTTACCAGCACCCACTAGAAGGAGCACCAACCCCTTATTTATCCGCACCAACGGAAAGGAGCACCAACCCCCCGATTTACCAAGCACCTACTGGAAGGAGCACCAACCCCTGATGCCAAGCTGCAACCTGGACTTCAATTTTGAATCTATAAGTTTTACAGAAAGATACCTTTGTTTTTGCAAGACCTTGACTGGTCTTCTTCACCTTTGCATTCTCTATGCACTCTGCTCTCTCTATGCAATCACTTCACACACTTTGCTTCATTACAATTGACCTTCATGATTGTCTTCTCCCTTTCGCGCACTCTACTCTCTTTGCAAATTTTGCACTTAGCACGATTCGACATGACTTGCTCTCTGCGCACTACGACCGAACTTCGCACACTTCAACCTTAAAATTCTCCAAATAGCCCTCCTTTTATAACAACATTTTCATGATGAAAACCCTAATCTTAGTCGATTGTAAACCCTAATCTTAGTCGGCTTTCATAACAATTGTAAACCCTAATTTTAGTCGGCTATCATCGGTCTTCATCAGCTTCAACTCAACTACGAAAATACAACATGTCGCGATATCGTGACACTTCTTCTTTCTCTCTCTTTCTCCTTGCTTTGGCCCCCAAAAATACATGTCACGATATCACGACACTTTTTCTTTCTCTCTCTTTCTCTTTGCATCGGACCGCAAAAATGCTACATGTCGTGATATCATGACACTTTTTCTCCTTGCTCTTTCTCTTAGCTTTGGCCCACGAAAAACATGTCGCGATATCGTGACACTTTCACCTCCGTATGCTTTCTCTATT
This sequence comes from Wollemia nobilis, assembly GCA_028583015.1. Taxonomy (NCBI): domain Eukaryota; kingdom Viridiplantae; phylum Streptophyta; class Pinopsida; order Araucariales; family Araucariaceae; genus Wollemia; species Wollemia nobilis. Next base: position 1,373,572 of record JAQPPZ010015334.1, read on the forward strand.
CTTTTGTCGCAATATCGTGACACTTCTGCTTCCAAAGACTTCGACTTTGCTTTTGTCGTGAAATCGCGACGCTTCTGCCTCCGTAGTCTTTAACTTAGCTTTTGTCGTGAAATCGTGACACTTCTGCTTTCGTACTTAGCTTCTTTGCTTTTGTTGTGAAATCATGATACTTTTGCCTTCAAAGTCTTCTTCTCTTATTTTGTCACAAAATCATGACACTTCTGCTTTCGTACTTAGCTTCTTTTGCTTTTGTTGTGAAATCGCAACACTTCTGCCTTCGAAGTCTTCTTCTCTGCTTTTGTCGTGAAATTGTGACACTTCTACTTCCATACTTAGCTTCTTTGCTTTTGTCACAAAATCATGACACTTCTGCCTTCGAAGTCTTCTTCTCTGCTTTTGTTGTGAAATCATGACACTTTTGTTTTCGTACTTTACTTCTTTGCTTTTGTCATGAAATCATGACACTTCTGCTTTCGAAGTCTTGTTTTCTGCTTTTGTCACGAAATCATGACAGTTCTGCTTCCGTACGCTTCCTCTCTTTCTTTTGTCGCTAAAATGTGACATGTCACGAAATCGTGAAACTTTTCCAACTTACTTTCTCTCTCTTGTTTTAGTCGCGATAATGCGACATGTCACGAAATCGTGACACCTTTCCAACTTACTTTCTCTCTCCTATTTTAGTCACAAGAATGCGACATGTCGTAAAATCGCTACACCTTTCCAACTTACTTTCTCTCTCCTATTTTAGTTGCGAACATGTGACATGTCACGAAATCGCGACAATTTTCTTACTTGTTCTCTTTCTTCGAACTTGTCATGAAATCGTGACACTTCTTCCTGCTTTCTCTTTTTCTTCCAACATGTTGCAAAATTGTGATAGTTTTTCCACTTGCCTTTTTCTCTTCCAACATGTCGTGAAATCGCGACAGTTTTTCCACTTGCCTTTTTCTCTTCCAACATGTCGTGAAATTGCAACAGTTTTTCCACTTGCCTTTTTCTCTTTCAACATGTTGCAAAATCGTGATAGTTTTTCCACTTGCCTTTTTCTCTTCCAACATGTCGCAAAATCGTGACAGTTTTTCCACTTGCCTTTTTTTCTTCCAGCATGTCGCAAAATCATGACAGTTTTTCTTATTTTTTCTCTCTCTTCCAACATTTTGCGAAATCGTGATAGTTTTTCCTGCTTTTTCTCTCTCTTCCAACATGTCACAAAATTGCGACAGTTTTTCTTGCCTGCTGTATATGTCGCGATATCATGACACTTTTCTTACTTGTCTTTTTCTTTTATCTTTTGCATATGGGCCACTTCGGTCTTCTTGGAAAAACACTGTACATACTCTGAGTAACCTTTGAACTCCTGTCTTCTGCATCTGAAAATCTTTTGAACTTCCTATCCACTACATCAATAGATCTATCTGACTGTGTTGACAACAATGACAATACTGTTTCTGCACATTGCTCAACAATCTCCCCCTTTGGAATTGTTGGCAACACATGTGCAATTTCTTGTAACTCTTCTCCCCCTTTGACAATAATACCAAAGGGCTACTGCAGACTCCCCCTGAGTCCATGCACAACATTCTCAGGCACTCCCAATTTACTACGAAGGTACTCAAAAACTTCCTTAGGCAATGGTTTTGTGAAGATATATGCTACTTGCTCTGTAGTTGGAACAAAATCCAACTTAACCTCACCTTCTGCAACTTTCTCCTTCAAAAAGTGATACCTGATGGCAATGTGTTTTGTGCGTGTGTATCGCTCCAAATTTTTTGCACCCTTACCTTCGGGCTATAGGATCCGTGCCCGGAAGGGGGATGTGAAAAGGATGGGACAATACCTCGGACTGAGAGGCCCTTTGAAGGTCCCGCCTCTCGGGGGAGGTGTATAAGGGTGAATTTTCGACGGATGGTGGGGTTCACCAGGAAACTTTTGAATGGTAGTTTCCACGCCTAGGTTGATAGTGTGTTTGATGTGTTCATTTTTATGCTTGATCATTCAATTCCTAGGTTTGGCCAAATGAATCTAAACTGTTCTATATGAAATGCAAATTTAAATGAATACAGAAAACAGATTTAAATAGAAAATACAGAGAACAAGCTAGATGAGAAAAACCATACCTGATTCCGGATGTCTGATGGAGGTTCTGATTTTTGAAGCAGTCCAGATCGCCTCTGATATGACAAGATCGTCTGAGATCTGGCGAATTCGTCAGACGAATTCGTCAGAGACCTGCAATCAGAGAAATAGACACAGAATACAGAAAATGCAGCTATACTAACAGAGGAAAATGATGTAGAATGATAATAATAATATTAAACTGATAATTACAAAATAAAAATATAAGTGCATTACAATGATTTAATGACAATTATGACTTTATTATGCATTTAAGCTACATGGGTGAACTCCAAGATGCAAAATAATAAGGAATAACAATAAACTTAATTAAATGCAGAATAAAACAATAGAAAAGAGTGAAGAAATGCAAACTCTGGGCACTGATTGCCCCCAATGTTGGCTGCAGTCGAGATCATCTACAGGATACGAAATCGTCTCGAATTTTGGCGTGATCGTCCGAGATCGTACAAGATCGTCTACGACGATCTGAGCTTGCTTCGACTGAAAAACAGTGAAGTTCCTGCAAACAAACTTGGAAAAATACGAAGGCAAATAGTAATTTAAGATACTCTAATGCAAATAAAACTCGTGTTACAAAAAATTTCAGCCAGGGGAATGTCAAGGGGAGGGCCTAAGATTAAATAGGCATAGGAAGGAGGTTGGGAGGTTGGAGATCATCCCAATTTGGGAGATCTCCAACGGGGAAGTCTCTAACCGCGTAGACACGCTTTTGCCCCGGTTAGAGACGTCGTTGAAACAGAAGCTAATTATGAAAAATTAGTTTTGGGACGAAATCGTCTGGACGTTCTTCTCCAGACGAATTCGTCCGATCTGAGGCGATATCTATATCGGCGATCGTGACGATATCGTCCAACGGTCACAACAAATCCTAAAAATGGCACGAAAAACAAGGGGAGCGGTTTAACAGGCGGTTAACGGGTGGTTCGGGGTTAAAATTTAAATTTTGAATTATTACTAAGGTAATTTTAATTATTTGCTAAGGTTTACTGCGCCAATTTTAGGGTGCTACATTTTGCCCCCTCTTTAGCGAATTTTCCAAAGAAAATGCGTTAAAGACGAGTTCTTCTCGATTTACGAGAAAGCAAAAATTTATTCCCATTTTTAGGCGACGATTCTAGGTCGAATCGTACGACAACTTACTATGGTGCCCCCTCCGTGTTTTTACCCAAATCGAACGTTTGAGGTAAAAACGCGAAAAAGCAAAAATTTTTAAAAATGTTTTTAATTGTTTTTGAATAAAATTAAGAAAAATAGGGAAAAACCCTAATTCATTTTTACTGTTCATTTTCCTGATTTCTAGAGCTCTGCAGACAAAAATGGTCGAGACAACACACCGATCGACAGAGGTCCGACGTGGGCTACGGGTAAGGATCTAATCCTAGTAGATTAGGTTTAATGTAACTTTATGCAAGTTGTTTGATTTAAATTTGATTGTTTGGGGCATCGCGGCCATTTTTAGGCCGTCGACGTCATCGGGACAAAATCGTCCCGATTTCGTTGAAATCGTCCCTATATCGTCGATTTCGTCTGATGGCGAAATCGACGAATTAGGGGCGATTTCGCCCAACAAGGGGCGATTCCCAAGTTGCAAAATCGGAGATGATTTCATCCTCAAAAAGGATGATTTTGCCCAATTTGGGACGATATCATCCAATTATGGACGATATCATTTTAAACTTGATTTTAAGTTGTTTAATTTGCATGCTTGAGTTATTAATGATTTTGTTGTTTTTATTGTTTGTTTTGCAGAAGGGATTACTAAAGAGCCGAGAATGGAAATACGGTGGGCTAAGGGATGACATAGCCACGCTCGACCAGGCAGAGCGTGACCAACTTGGACTGGTCGGCCTACAGCATGTGGCAGAGATGCCACAAGTGTCGACTGACATAGGGCTACTGACAGCCCTAGCAGAGAGGTGGTATCCGGGGTCGTCCTGCTTTTGGTTACCGATAGGGGAGATGGCTCCCACTCTAGAGGACGTATGGAGGATCATGAGGATCCCCATACAGGGACGGTTGATGACGCCTATGGCCAATCAGGGCCAGGCGATGATGAGGCTCACTGGAGACCCTAGCTTCACCCTGGAGAAGGGTGGAGTGAACATCGAGTCGCTACGGTAGATGCCTGGGGCATCTAGGCTGACACAGGTTTTGGCAGGGGTTGTCGGTGGCTTACTGCTGTGCCACCAGAGTGGATGCAGACTACCGTGGGTGCTCTCAGACATAGTCTACGACATGAGAGACCACGGGTATAGATTTGCATGGGGGAGCTTTGTACTCTACCGCTTGTATAGGATCCTGCATGGGGTCGTATACAAGGGAGGTCGATGTCTGGTCTTGACATCATTGCTATAGGTTTGGTGCTGGGAGCACATTGTGGTGCGGAGGCCGGTAGGGCTCCCATTGATAGGTGTTGACCGGGAGAGACCCCAGGTTTTCTACTGGTGGTTGCAGAGGGGTTCACAGTGGCGGATAGATCTGTCGATGTCTCGGAGGTTGCTAGACGACCTCATCCCAGACCAGATCACCTGGAGGCCATGGCGAGAGCACCCCGGGTGGGTAGAGGATGGGCAGGAGCTGGCTCGCATCAGGTGAGTCTATTGGCTGAGGATGGAGCGAGGAGAGGTAGAGCTCCACCGCTACGATCGAGTACTATGATAGTTCGGTCTACAGTAGGGGATCCCTTCTCTCAGGGATTACGAGTACTCTCAGACTATTCGAGATAGTACTACACTGAGCGGGGCTCTAGATATGCAGTGATTCTAGAGTCAGGACACGGACGATGCCCCCATCCAGCCAGTGGATGGTGACGATGTCGGGGTTGTGGATGGCTACGATGCCTGGTACGTAGGCATCCGCCCTCCTCGGATGATGAGGGCGTAGGGTCCAGTACACGCTACGGTGCGCCAGATGGGGAGGCGATGACAGGCTGCTATTGAGGCAACGCGGGGTCACGGGGGAGAGAGCAATGACGGATCTCATAGGAGAGACGCCAGAGGATGGCACGGGCTCCACAGAGGCCGCGGGAGACAAGGCGGAGGGAGGAGAGGCTCCCTTCGTAGCAGGGGGAGAGACCACCATCGCCTGATAAGGGCAAGGGTGTTGACACAGGGGAGAGCAGTGAGACAGTGGCTCTTCGGGCTGAGGCTGCCCACCTCCGAGCTTAGGTGCAGTCACTGCAGGACGAGGCCACTCAGCTGAGGATGCAGGTACGGACACTGTAGGATGAGACGACACGGCTCAGGGTGCAGAGTGGAGGAGCGAGCAAGGATGATCTAGTGCGGTCGATGATGCAGACTGCATTCTACCAGGGTGTATACTTCCAGCTGGTTCCAGAGGGCCAGAGGGTACAGCTGTCGGCCAACATTGCAGAACCAGTCAGGCTGGGATCGACGAGGACATCCTCCCGATCGACGACGAGGACCCGAGATACATCCCGGACCTCTATGGGACCACCTCCTCCACGTCAGGGTGGGGGAGGAGATGAGGCTGAGAGCTCGAGGGCTTCTCGAGGCTAGGTGTCTATGGACTATAGATTTTGTAGAGATTGTTGAGAGGATTGAGTATGCCAGGGTATAGATTGTGGCATACCAATCCAGTTTTGATATGATGTATATAATTTTTGGATATATATATATATGATCTTGTTTCTGATGATATGACTTGTTCATATGTTTTTATGATGCTTTAATGTTTGAATTATTTGCTTATTGGATTGAGGATTCATGTAATTATGTCGTTTTGAAATATTATAATTTTGATGTCATGTTGTAAGATTTTAAATGAAATAATCTGATGTAAACAATTGGTGGTTGTGGTGTGATTTGATAAAAAATAAAAGGGACTTCTAACAATAATTTCAAAGGACATTGTCGCTATTATAGACCATTTCATGGAGTCGCCGCTCACTCGGTCGTCAAGCTAATCCCAGTATAGAAATATTGTTAAAAGTAAAAGAGTGCTTAAGAGACTGTCTTAAGACTTGGTGTTGTAATGATGGAGATAATGATGGTTTGATGATTTGTTTTCAGATTTTCATAAAAATAGTATGCATGAAAATATGATGTTGCTAGGCATAAATTCCTAAGTGTGATAAAATTTTGAACAATTCCTTAGAATTTATACCATGGTTGCAAAAACTGAATTTGAACATAATGTCATGAAATAGAATAAGTGTTTGTTTGTTTGTAAAGCATAATTGTGTAACATAATGATGCAAGTCACATGTTTTGATGAATTTTGTTTTTAAAATAAATGGAAAAGAAAATTAGAACGATGGTTTGCGCTAGGCATAGAATTATAGGTATAGACTTATACCATCATCGTGAAATCCAAAGAAGAAAATAGATTGTTGGTTTTATTGCAAGATGCATTTTTGATCTTTGATAAACAGAAAAAATAATAATATGAAAATTTTGTTTGAAATTATTTTTGAGATTTTGTGAGAAGATGTATGTAATTGCTTTTATACAAAACAAGAATTCTGAAATAAAAGGAGAAAATTATTCCGAAAAGAGTTACAGAGATATTTTAAATTATCTCAAAGAGAAATGTAGATTTATAAGGAATCCTCATGTGCAAATGTGAATTCATTACCGATCTTGATTTATCATAATGATACAAAATCTCTCAAATACAAATGTGTGTGCGATTGTATTGTTCATTTACCAATTTTGAGCAAGATAATTTGATACAAGTAATTTGCCTTGACCAAATAAATGTTCATTGACCATGATTTATATGCATGTAACCGTACCAAGATACTATGTAAGTTAGGTTATCAAGAGCTATCTAATCCATAAGCTGACAAAGGTCTAGTACAAAAGAAGGTCGCTAATGTGACAGACATATCGCCACGCTAAGATTTACCCAAGGCCAAGCGGGTTGGGCACAAACCATCTGTTATGGGGCTTACCTCACAGCTTTCGAATAATTGAGAATTCCAGGGATTCAAGCTCATTCACCCTTCTTTTCTTTTCAAGGGGTAGGGAAAGGAGTTTATTGTATTTTGCTTTTGCTTTTCTCTTTTGCTCTTTTTTTTTTTTTTTTTTGTACTTTTGTATTTTGGCTTGATATTTGAGATAATGCTGAAATAACCTTTTTCTTTTTCTCTTTTTCTTGAACTTTTCTTTTCTTCCTATGCTAGGGATACTTGCTCGGATTAGCTGTAGAGCAAGGGATTTTTATTTCGGGTAGGGGTGAGCTTGTCCTTTTGTCAATTCTCAAAGATTCTAGACCATGTGCATGATAGGATAGCAGGGGAAACTTTTCGCTCAGGAAACCATTTCTACTATGTAGCATCATATCGAATGTGCAATGAAATCATTTTAATGTGAAGAGATATACTTGGCTCAAGTAAATAACAAGATCAGTTCTCTATGCTCAAAACTTTATTTAATTCAAATGTGGACTTTGATATAAGAGAGATTAATAATCATAACAAATAAAATCAAGAGATTTATTCATGTGAATGTGAAAGTGCGGGATTCCAAATAAATACTAATTTATCCAAAATAATTGAAAATATAACTGCAATACTTCACAAATTGAGAGGTACAAAGATAAAATATGGTTTTGAAGATTTTGATGATTTGGATGTTTTTGGTGTTTTTATATTTTAAGTTTATGAATTGAAAGAAATACAAGATAGTGGTTTTTTGAAATGTTTTAAACAAATATATACAATGATGAAATGACCAATTTTTACGCATAGTAACGTTTAAGATGCATGATGTTCATAGGTTCTTTAAGTTCTTTACCATCTAAGGTAGATAATTTGTATGCTCCTGATCCAAATTTAGCAGTGATGACATATGGTCCAAGCCTGTTGGGCTCAAATTTACCTTTAAGGTTTGTAGTTGCATTAGTGTTTTTTTTATTTTCTTTTAAGACAAGGTCACCGATCTCAAAGGATCGAGGATGAACTTTCTTAAGATATGCTCTCTTAAGCTTGTTTTGGTAGGCGCGAAGATGCTCCAAAGCATTGATGCGCTTTTCATCTAGAAGTTCTAGCTGACTAAATCTGCCAAGACGATATTCATCCCCTACTTCAGTATCTTGAAGTAGTAGAGCTAAAGAAGGAACTTCTAATTCAAAGGGAAAAATGGCTTCAAGCACCATAAACCAAGACAAAAGGTGAAGTTCCAGTGGGGGTTCGAACACTAGTTCGATAGGCCCACAAAGCAGGATATAACTGAATGTGCCAGTCTCGACCGGTTTTATTGACCAATTTTTTGAGAATTTTGATTAAGGTTTTATTAGATGCTTTTGCTTGACCATTACCCTGAGGATAATAGGGAGTGGACCAACGATGTTGAATTTTATACTTTTGACATAATTTCTTGACATCTTTATTTTTGAAACAAGTTCCATTATCAGAAATGAGATTGGCAGGAATTCCAAACCTACAAATAATTTGATTAAAAACAAACTTGGAAACTTGTGTTCCAGTGCAAGAAGCTAATGGCATAGCTTCAACCCACTTCGTGAAATACTCAAGTGGCAGTTATGATGAATTTGTGTCCATCGGATGACACAGGGTTGATTTTTCCAATGATGTCTAGGCCCCATTTTGAAAAGGGCCAAGGAGATGAAATAGCCTCGCAGCTCTTGTGCAGGCGCATGGACAAGGTCAGCATGTTTCTGGCACTTGTCGCAATGTCGCACATAATTATGTGCATCTGTTTCCATGGTAGGCCAAAAATATCCTATCCGAAGGAGTTTCTTAGCAATGGCGCTACCACTAAAATGTCCCCCACAAGATCCATTGTGGGCTTCATTCAAAGCTGATCTGGATTCTTCTAAATTCAAACATCTCAATAAGATGCCTTCAAAAGATCTTCTTGTACAAGGTATTACCAATAATCACAAAGCGACTTGCTTGTCTACGTAATAACCTACGTTGGTTGCTAGTGCAACCATCAGGGGAAGGTTCCTTTTTGCAAAAAATTAAATATATCAGTATACCATGGTTCAGGAGTTGTTTCGTTGATGAGAAACACATCCAAAGGTTCTAAACATGATTTTCTTGAAGCGGGTTCCTGGAGTCGATGAATAATGATGGTAGCATATTCATCGTCTAACTCCAAGGGTAAAAGAGATGCAGCTGCAGCCATAGCATCAGCCGCACGATTGCTAGTTCGAGGAATAGCTTCCAAAGTAACTTTATCAAACAAGGACAACAACTGCAAAACATATGCTTTATATGGGCGTAATTTATCATCTCTGGTCTGATAAACATCATTGATTTGATTTATGACAAGTTGGGAGTCACCGAAAACCAATAAACTTTTGATTTTCAATGCCAAGGCAGCTCGTAATCCAAGGATAAGAGCTTCATATTCAGCAGTATTATTAGTGCAAGCAAATGTTAATTTGAAGGACAGAGGAATAAGATGTTTTTGTGGAGATATTAAAATAATACCCGCACCAGCCCCACTCATGCATCGGGCTCCGTCAAAGTATAAGGACCATTGCTCTGAATGGTCTGCCTCTAGTTTAAGGCATTCATCAAGAAACTCAATGATGAGGGGATGAGTAGATTCTAAGGGTGCAGCAGACTAATTGATCCGCTATGATTTGACCTTTAACAGACTTTTGTCCTATGAAGGTGAGTTCAAATTCGCTTAGCGCAAGAACCCACTTGGCTGTGCGACCAGATAAATACGGTCGACTCATGAGATATCGCAAAGGGTCGAATTTGGCAATAACATACGTTTTTTGACTGAGCATATAATGTCGTAGTTTTTGTGTAGAAAATACGACTGCTAGACATAATTTCTCTAATATGGTATAACGAGTTTCATAACTGATTAAGGTTCTGCTAATGTAATAATTAGCACGTTCTTTCTTCTCATCATCAAGCTGAGCTAACATAGCTCCTAAGGCGGAATCAGAAGCAAAAATGTACAAGATAAAAGGACGATCAGATCTAGGTGGGGAAAGCACTGGAGGTTTGAGGAGATATTGCTTAAGGAGTTCAAATGCTTCTTGGCATTCATCGTCCCAATGAAAAGAGACATCTTTCTTAAGAAGCTTAAGAAAGGGTCCGATTTTGTCTGCCAACTTGTCGATGAAGCGGCGAATAGCTTGAAGCTTACCTTGTAAACTTCGTAATTCTGATATATTTGTGGGTGCGGGCATATCTATGATAGCCACGATCTTGAGAGGGTCAATTTCAATGCCACGTAAAGAAACTATAACCCCTAATAATTTATCGGACTTAACTCCGAATATGCATTTAGCAAGATTTAGTCGGATAAGATATTCCCTTAACCGATCAAATACTTTCCTTAAGTCATTTAAATGATCATCTTCTTTGATGGAACGAGCTATGATATCATCTACATAATCATGTAGGATATCATGCATCATGTCATGAAAAATATAAGTCATAGCTCGTTGATAGGTTGCACCTGCGTTCTTTAAGCCAAATGGCATGACTTTCCAACAAAAAGTTCCCCAAGGGGTAATAAAGGTTGTTTTGGCCTGATCTTCAGGAGCTATCCTGATCTGATTGTAACCAGAAAATCCATCCATTAAGGATATCATTCCACTTCCGACAGTAAAGTCAATGATCTGATCCATGTTGGGAAGAGGAAAATCATCTTTAGGGCATGCAGCATTAATGTCTCTGAAATCGGTGCAAACCCTAACTTTAGTGGCTTCTTTCTTAGTTACTGGAACTACATTTGAGATCCATTCGGCATAGTCAATGGCTTGTATAAAAATGACTTTCAACAGTTTTTCTAGTTCTCCTTTGACTAGTAAGGCCACTTTGGGATGCATTTTTCTAAGTTTTTGTTTAACAGGTTTAGCATCCGGATGGACTACTAGATGATGCATGACTACAGAAGGGTCCAGACCTGGCATGTCTTCATATGTCCAAGCAAAGACATCTTCATAGTCTTTAAGAAATGAAATGTATTCATCTTGTTTTTCTTGACTTAATTCTGATCCAATATTGATTATGTGAGGGTTATGTTCGGTTCCAATGTTAATTTTTATAACGTTTTCAACTTCCATATGTAAATCTCTCTCAAAATTAGGTGGGGCGGGTGAAACACCCAATTCTTGTAATTCTTCCAAGGTTAGCTTGGATAATTCATTTTGAGGAGTCGAGGCCTCAAGTTGGGCTATACTAGGTATAGAACCATCAAAATAAAATTCATTATATAACAATTCCTCAATGGAAATATCATGAAAGATATCTCCCTCCAACTCATCATCGGATTCGGCAATCATTTCAGGATAGGCTATGGATAGCATATTGCAGGTAGAAGAATTATTCTTTGGATATAAAGAATCTTGTTTATCTAGATAATCTTGATAACATACGAGATGGTCATCATCCTCAAATGGAAAGGGCTGACCTTTACTAGAAAATAGGCCCACACCACAGCAGGCAGGCCACGGTTCTACCTCGAAAGGTTCTTTCATACCATTTTGGAAAGGTCCCAAACCTTTCCCTTTATAGCCCAATTTAAGCATTATGGGTTTAGCTTTAATATATTCATTAGCAAAATAGCACCTAGCATATCCATCACAATGTGTCTTGATGTTTCGGGGTATTCTTCCCCAATCATATCCTTTATAAACAAAAGCACAACTTTCGACTTGGTAGATACTTCCCATAGGTTGTGGGAGGCCCAAGGTACGAGGAGAAGGTGGGAGTTTATTTAAAAGGAGGGAAGTCTGCATGGCAGCAGTGTTGATCTCTTCTGATATAAGAATTTTAGATAAATCAGGTAAGAGCTCATCAGTAAGAGCATAAGAGGTAGAAGGAACATTTCCTTGATCTTCGGATGTGGAAAGGATTCCAGTAGTGGATGTAGATGTCATAGGGATATTGACGGGTGAATCTAGAGGTATGGAAGATATAGGAGTAAAACAGGAAGCATTGGGTGTAGGTTTAGGCTCTTTTCGAGGTCCTAATGTGGTTTGTTCAGAAGATGGTTGAGTTAAATGTATAGGTGTAGTTGATGGGGTAGATGATGTTATGGGTGTGTGTTTCACACATTTGGACGGATGATAAGAACTAGGATGTGTGGATGACAGGGCGGGGCAAAATTGCACTCCAACAGGTTCTGCCAAAGCACACATATCAAAGGGTCTAGGATCACCATGAATGGTAACCAACTGGTTTTTAAATTCGAATTTAACACACTGATGTAAAGTGGAGGGAACCGCTCGCATCGCATTGATCCAAGGGTGACCCAAAAGTATATTGTACGATGCAGGGCAATGTACAATAAACACGGTCGTATCTAGGGTTCTAGGACCAACTTGCAAGGGTATAGTAATGACTCCACACGTTTCTTGTGTCTCGTCATTGAAGGCTTTGATAATCATATCCGTTCTTTTCATCTCGTCACTCCTAAAGCCAAATCTTTGGTAGAAGTCAAAAGTGCATATGTTTAAAGATGAACCATTATCAATCAAGACTCGTTTAACAACTACATCTCCAATTAGGGCAGTAATATATAAGGGGTTATCCTTATGTAAACTATGTTGTGGGATATCTTTATCTCGAAAGTCAATACAATCGACTTCTCGAGTGATGATAGTATTGGACATGGCTTCAAGTTGAATATTTTGAGGTACCATCATTTGGCTTAATGTAAGCATTAACTCATCCCTATGGGTAGGAGAAGATCTTAACAAGTCCAAAAGGGAAATTCTGGCTGTAGTATTGGATAATTGTTCATTAATATTGTAAGGAGGCTTTGGTTGAACATTAGACATATGATTCCCTTTATTGGGATTTTTCAAAACAAATGGAGCTGATCCATCATTCTGAGTTTGATCCTGTTGAGAATTTTGAGCCTGTTGTCTAGTAACGACTCCGATGGTACCTACAATGTTATATTGAGGACGCTGAATTGGTCTCGGTCTAGCGTTTATGGCTTGTTCATTAGGAAGGAACTGATTAGAAGAGGGTCGAGTAGTAACTCTTCTAGGAAATGGTTCTTCCGGAACCATAGAATCTGTGATAGGTTGAATAGGATCTGATTCATTTTCAGAACTATTCGATTGATTTGAGGTGATGTCTATTTCACTTTCAGTATCCGATTCTACATCACTAGGATCCGGTGTTTGAGTATTATATAGGGGTCTGGACGTAACCATGGAGAAAGTTGTGCCAAATATTTGTGGATCCTGAATAGGTAATTGTCCACTAATAGCCCCTACATATCGGGTAGGAGGGGGAACATTATGATGTTCGATTTGATTAGCCACCTCTTTGCCATGCTGTGGTAAAGGATGTTGAAATATGTCCAATGATTGATTGGCATTCTGATTCTGATTTTGGGGAATGTTCTTTTGAGCGTTATTAGAAGCATTTTGTTTAGGTTGGAAGGCTTGCACCTCCATCTCATTATTATCAATCAGATCTTGTATTTTATGTTTTAATATTTTACAAGAGTTTGTAGCGTGTCCAGGTCCTCTATGAAAATCACAATGTAAATCAGCTCTGTATCCGGGTATAGTTGGATCAGGTTCCCGGATAGCTGGTAATTGGATCAAGCCTCGTGCTAGTAATTGGGGAAGAATGGTTGATAAAGGTTGATTCAATCTAGTAAATTCTTGGGGTGGTTTATCAGGAGGTTTTAATATAAACTTCTCCGTTGTTTTCGTAGTATTAACATTAGCAATGTTTCTACTATCAGTGACTCCGTCACCCACAACTTGTTTATTTTTATACTGATTTCTGGATGTTTTCTCATCATCTTTCTTTTTGAGCTGACCTCTTCTAATGAGAGCATCTTCCACCCTTCGAGCTAAGTCTATAGCTTGATCGAAGGTGGTCAAGGTAGCAGTTGATAATTCATAGGATAGTTGTTCTTGTAAATTATTGATAAAAATATCCAACATCTCCCGATAAGGTAACACAAAGTGTAGTTTTCCTATCAACTGTCTCCATCGAGATAAGAAGTCAGCAAAACACTCATCTTTGTCTTGTTTTAGGTTGTACAAATATTTAATGGTTACATGCCTTTCGATATAGGCACTAAATTGATGCACAAAAGATTCAGCGGTCTCTTCAAAATTTCTCAAAGAATGAGTGGGTAGTTGATAATACCACTCCAATGCCATCCCCCCTAAGCTTTTCGGGAACATTTTTAGTAATAGCAAATCATCATGTGATATGTCATGACATGCTATCCTAAACATACGAAGATGCTCTATGGGATCTTCGGTTCCTTTATATATAGGTAGGATAGGCATAGGAAAGTGTTTGGGATATGGTTGTGCTACAACTATAGGATCTAGGGGTTGACTACACATCTCTCGGTAATTGTACGAGGGATGGTAGGGATCTATTTGGTCCATACGGGAGGTTAACTATTTCACCATGGCTTCCAGATTGCCAGCTTGCCCACCATATTGGTTCGGTGGTACATGAGCATGGGATTTGTGAGCGTAAGAAGGTGGAACATAAGGATTCGATGCTATGTTACTATTATGCAAATGATTGGTAGGAAGAGTATTATGAAGAAGATTTGTGGTAGCATTATGTTGTATCCCAGATTGTTGGAAATTAACATTTGGTTTTGTTTTAGGCTTTTGTTGATTTGAGGTATATTGATCAATAGCTTGGCGAAATAGAGCAGTGAATGAAGGTTTCTTTTGTGTAGGAATAACCCTTGGTTTGGTAACAGGCACTCTAGGTGGTTGGGTAACCTGTTGTTGTTGCATGTTCTGGATTATAGCAGCCATGTCCAAATTGGATGGTCCAGCCTTGATCACTCTCTTGATCAACAAAGGACAAAGGATTAGTGTGTGTGTGATATATATCTTCTAGGGTTGCTTGAGTGTCACTAATTTGATCTTTATCCATATGAACTGCTCTATTAAGAGTGCCAATATTATTATTGAGAAATTTCCAAAAATGTTCCATGTTCTCAAAAGTAACAGCTCTGTCTGGAGTTATTTTAGGAGATGAGGATCCTTCCTCTCTATCATTTTCTTTTTGTTCATTTGCGTCCACAAATTCTTCTTCTTGTTGGTTTAAGGTTACTTCTTCTTGAATTGGTTCTTCAAGAAGGGCATCTGGTCTATTGGTTTTTCCTAACCAATCTTCTTCTACTTCAATTTGTTTTCCATTCCTGAGTCTAGTCATTGTGTCTAAATTTAGGTTTTAGCAAATATATATTAATATATTTGCAACAGATCTTGGGAGGTATATATTTTAATTATATACCTACTATAATATTTAAAAGAAAATGTTTTGATTTTTTTGTTATTATATATATATATATTTTTTTATGATAATTTTATTTTGTTTATTTTGTTTTTGTTTTTGTTT
Source organism: Wollemia nobilis (assembly GCA_028583015.1). Taxonomy (NCBI): domain Eukaryota; kingdom Viridiplantae; phylum Streptophyta; class Pinopsida; order Araucariales; family Araucariaceae; genus Wollemia; species Wollemia nobilis. Next base: position 1,389,020 of record JAQPPZ010015334.1, read on the forward strand.
TTATAAAGACAATAAACAACACACTAAATACAAGAAACAACAATAATAAAATAATAACTTAGTTTTCTATAAATAGTTTATAGATGTCATTGATAGGATCAAGTTCATCAGGAGTCATAAAGTGCTCCTCTTCAAATTGGAAATGGTTTTTCAGGAACTTAATGAAGTGTGCTATAGTGATATTATCTACTTTCAGATTCTGTTTTGTAAAAATAAATCTCATGGCAATATTCTCGATATAACACAGCTCTGGGGACTCTATACCATCTTTGTCTATCCGTAAGAACGACCTCTTGATCTTCTATATGAGACAAAAATTTATGCACTACAACTGCATTATCGAGGTATTCCTCAAAGGTATACAACTCAGAAGAAACAAGGGCTCTTTTATCTGCTAACCACCTATGGCAAGCTCTCTGAAGCTCATGATACAAAGTCACTTGATCGGGATCCAAGATTCTATCTAGGACAAACCTCTTGATTTGCCTAAGTTCAGTTGCTCTAGATGAAATGAGATCTAATCTCCTATTAAGTTCGTCCCACAAAGGTTGAACCCTATTTGTTTGAGGTACGCCAAGCACAAAATTAATCTCTATAGCTGCTAATTGGTTTTCAACATTAATGGTGACAACTCGTCTTTTATTATAATCTACCATCTAAATATGACATGCAATCTTTGATTCTAAATGCATTTATGTTTTTTTTTTTTTTTGGATTGAATTGTTTTCAAAAGGTTTTTAGTTTTCACGTCGGGTTCACCAAAATGTATCGCTCCAAATTTTTTGCACCCTTACCTTCAGGCTATAGGATCCATGCCCGGAAGGGGGATGTGAAAAGGATGGGACAATACCTCGGACTGAGAGGCCCTTTGAAGGTCCCGCCTCTCGGGGGAGGTGTATAAGGGTGAATTTTTGATGGATGGTGGGGTTCACCAGGAAACTTTTGAATGGCAGTTTCCACGCCTAGGTTGATAGTGTGTTTGATGTGTTCATTTTTATGCTTGATCATTCAATTCCTAGGTTTGGCCAAATGAATCTAAACTGTTCTATATGAAATGCAAATTTAAATGAATACAAAAAATAGATTTAAACAGAAAATACAGAGAACAAGCTAGATGAGAAAAACCATACCTGATTTCGGATGTCTGATGGAGGTTCTGATTTTTGAAGCAGTCCAGATCGCCTCTGATATGACAGGATCATCTGATATCAGACAAGATCATCTGAGATCTGGCGAATTCGTCAGACGAATTCGTTAGAGACCTGCAATCAGAGAAATAGACACAGAATACAGAAAATGCAGCTATACTAATAGAGGAAAATGATGTAGAATGATAATAATAATATTAAACTGATAATTACAAAATAAAAATATAAGTGCATTACAATGATTTAATGACAATTATGACTTTATTATGCATTTAAGCTACATGGGTGAACTCCAAGATGCAGAATAATAAGGAATAACAATAAACTTAATTAAATGCAGAATAAAACAATAGAAAAGAGTGAAGAAATGCAAACTCTGGGCACTGATTGCCCCCAATGTTGGCTGCAGTCGAGATCATCTGCAGGATACGAAATCGTCTCGAATTTTGGCGTGATCGTCCGAGATCGTACAGGATCGTCTACGACGATCTGAGCTTGCTCCGACTGAAAAATAGTGAAGTTCCTGCAAACAAACTTGGAAAAATACGAAGGCAAATAGTAATTTAAGATACTCTAATGCAAATAAAACTCGTGTTACAAAAAATTTCAGCCAGGGGAATGTCAAGGGGAGGGCCTAAGATTAAATAGGCATAGGAAGGAGGTTGGGAGGTTGGAGATCATCCCAATTTGGGAGATCTCCAATGGGGGAAGTCTCTAACCGCGTAGACACGCTTTTGCCCTGGTTAGAGACGTCGTTGAAACAGAAGCTAATTATGAAAAATTAGTTTTGGGACGAAATCGTCTGGACGTTCTTCTCCAGATGAATTCGTCCGATCTGAGGCGATATCGTCTGATCGGCGACGATATCGTCCAACGGTCACAACAAATCCTAAAAATGGCATGAAAAACAAGGGGAGCGGTTTAACGGGTGGTTAACGAGCGGTTCGGGGTTAAAATTTAAATTTTGAATTATTACTAAGGTAATTTTAATTATTTGCTAAGGTTTACTGCGCCAATTTTAGGGTGCTATAGCGTGAATGCATAACCAGATTCTTGGAGATGTTAATGGCACTGGTGTTATCACACTTAACTGATATTGGTTCACTGAAGCTAATACCAAGATCTTTCAGGGTTTGTTTCATCCACAATAACTGCGTACAACATGTTATCGCTGCAATATATTCTGCCTCTACTGTCAATAGAGAAACTAAATCTTGTTTCTTACTATGCCACGTGACCAATCTGTCTCCAAGATAGAATGCACCTCCACTGGTACTCTTTCTATCATCTACACATCCTGCCCAATCTACATCTGAATATGAAATGAGGGTGAAGTCTTTACCTTTCGGATACCATAACCCATACTCCATAGTACCCTTGAGGTACCGAAGAATCCTCTTTACTGTTGTCACATGAGTCTCCTTGGGATTAGCCTAAAATCGTGCTACCATGCATACTACCTACAAAATATCTGGTCTGGTAGCTATCAGGTACAGTAAGCTTCCAATCATAGATCTGTACATTGTTTTATCAATAGGTGGATATTTGTCATCCTTGCTCAACTTGCAACCTGTCGTCATGGGAGTGCTAACTAGATTACAATCCTCCATTGTGAATTTTTTAACATCTCTTTCACATATTTAACTTGAGAAATAAATATGCCCTTCTTATTTTGATTAACTTGCAACCCGAGGAAATACGAAAGTTCACCAATCATTGACATTTCAAATTCTTTCTGCATCTTATTTGCTAAATCTTTACAAGACTCATCTTTGCTGCTACCAAATATAATATCATCTACGTATACAACAAGAATAATAATATGCCCATTTTTTGTTTTGACATACAAATTACTATCCACCATACCTTTCTTAAATCTTTGTTGGATGAGATAGTTGTCTAGCCTTGCATACCATGCTCGGGGTGCCTATTTTAAGCCATATAATGCTTTCTTCAACTTGCAAACAAGGTTGGGATCATCACTAAGTTGGAAACCATCTGGTTGCTCAATATAAACCTCTTCTTCAAGTTTTCCATTCAAAACCGTTGATTTCACATCCATTTGATAAACTTTGAAATTCTTGTAGACTGCTAAAGCCAGAAACATTCTAATTGCCTCTAGTCTCGCTACTGGTGCAAAAGTTTCCTCAAAGTCAATGCCTTCAACTTGTGCATAACCCTTACATACCAATATTGCTTTATTTCGACTACCTGTCCGTCTTCATTCAATTTGTTTCAAAAAATCCATTTAGTCTCGATTATATTTTTATTTGCAGGTCTAGGTACTAACTCCCAAGTTTCATTTTTCTCGATCTGATCTAATTCCTCATTTTTTTGCCTTCATCCAACTTTCATCTTTGCTTGCGTCAGCAACATTTTTGGGCTTGATGCTGGATAATAGAGAGTAGTTACTTACTACTCTTCTTCTTGTCTGAATACCAACATTGGGGGCTCCAATTATTTGCTCTCTAGGATGATTTTTCTGCCAGCTGCTTGTTTTGAATTTCTTATTTTCTTTCGCTTTTGAATCACAACTTAAATCATCTGAGTCAATTTTTTGTATATTTTTCGTTTCGTTTTTCTCATCTCCTTCAATAACCTCTTCATAAATTGGGTAGTTCGTTTCATAGCTAATTACTCGTTCTCTACCTTCATCAAATTTAACATCGGCACTGTCCACAATTTTCTTTAGCCTCTTGTTGTAGCATTTGTAAGCTTTGCTTTTTGATGAATAACCAACAAAAATACCTTCATCCGCTCTATCTTCAAACTTACCAAGATTATCTTCAGTTCTTTTGATGTAGCACTTGCTGCCAAAAACTTTGAGGTATTTTGTTGTTGCCCTTTTACCGAACCACAACTCATAAGGAGTTTTGCTTTCATGTGTTCTTAGCATGTACCTATTTTGGATATACACCGCAATATGGACTGCTTCTTTCAAAAATGTCTGCTACTTTGCTTTTAGCCAACATAGTCCATGTCATTTCCTGCACTGTCCTGTTCTTTTTTTCTACCACTCCATTCTGCTGAGGTGTCCTGGCTGCTGAAAACTATCTCCTAATACCGTATTTTTCACAGTACTTTGTAAACTCCTTTGAAATGAATTCTCCTCCTCTATCTAATCTCAAACATTTGATCCTCTTTCCTATTTTATTCTCAACATGGTTATTGAAAATCTTGAACATATCAAAAGCTTCTGATTTATGCTTCAAGAAAAATATCCATGTCATTCTGGAATAGTCATCAATGCACAACATAAAATATTTGTCACCATTTATGCTTTGTGTTCTCATGGGTCCACATAAATCAGTGTGTATTAGTTCCAAAGGTTTTCTTGTGTAGTACTCTTTTGTTTTGAATGTGACTCTAGTTTGCTTCCCTTTTTGGCATGAAGCACAAATGTTGTTTGCAGGTTTGCTGATGGTGGAAATATCTCTCACTACCCTTTTTGAGGTGATTTTTACTAGATTGTCAAAACTGATATGACCGAGTCTCTTGTGCCACAACCAATTTTCTTCTTCCTGTCCAATAAAACAAGATCCTTTTGAAGTCTCTGAGAGCGTGTATAGGTTTCCAGATGTCCTTGCTCCAGTTGTTATTAATTTTCCACTATTTTTTTTCTGACTTCACAACCCTACTTCAAAAAAACTACTTCATGACCTTTATCACAAATATGACTTACGCTCAACAAGTTATGTTTCAAACCATCCACAAACAAGACTTCTTCTGACTTAATTTTTCCGTCACTAATTTTAACTGAACCTTTGCCAACTATCTTAGCTCCATCATTATTCCCAAACTTTACTGAACCACCTTCATATTTTTGTAACTTCTCAAATTTTTGTTTGTCACATGTCATATTACTGGAGCATCCACTATCAAGTATCCATGGTACATATTTATTTTGTGCTTTAAATGTTATTTGTATGATTAAGGATTCCTTTTCTTCCTTAAGTCGCTCTTTTCCTTTCCACTCCATTTTGATAGTAGTTTTGGGTTCTTGTTTTGCCTCTCTTATCAGCAGCTTGTGCATGTTTTTCGAGAAGTTTTATATTTTGTCTCATCCTATTTGGTTGAAATTTTCTTCCTTGAAACTGATTTGATGCAAATATACTTCTACAGATTCTTGCAATGTGCCCAAAATTATGACAGTTATAACATTCTACTGTATAATTCATCAGAGGAGAAAAAGCATTTCTACTGGTGAAATTCCTTGGTCTTACATTATATTTATAGTCTGAGATTTTATGTCCATAGCCATTGCATTTAAAATAGAAACCAAAAAAGGGATAATTGAACTTGGGTGATGGTGTCGTAGGAGCCATAGGTCTTCTTCTTCTTTGATGTGTGACATTGGTGAATCCATCATTGTCAATTCTCCTTTCATGCCTGGCATTATTGCTTTCTTTTGCATGAGATGTTTTTCTTTGATCAACATGTTTCTTATCTTCATTCTTTATGGATTCTACATTTCTGGCCTTTGATCCATTTGATGATTCTCCTTCGACGAAACCCAGACCAAATTTGATGCTTGTAGGCCTTTGGTCATTTATGATCTTATCCAGCTTCATAGAACTTACTTCACGTTTGTGATAACAACTAATTTTCTTATTCATCTCTTCTAGTTGCATTCTTAAACCAACAATCTCTTCTTCTAGCTTGCTGTAATAATCTATTTTCATGGTTATTTGCACTTCGAGATCTTCAAAGATTTTCTTGGATTCTTCTATCTGTACTTTCAAATAGGTTATGATTTCATTTACATCCTCAAGCCTTTTTGAAAGTTTCTTATTCTTTTTCCTCTCTATTTTCCACTCTTCAAGTGCAGAGATCAACTCACCTTCCAGATCTACTTCAGCATCAGGGTTTTCACCACATACTTCAGAGTTCACTCCTTCCTTTTTTTATCTTACTTCTTCAAATGCCATGAAAATAGCTTCACCTGTTTCCTCTTTAGAATCCTCACCGGAGCTGTCTTTTGATGAACTGGCATTCCTGGAGATGAAATTTTTCTTCTCGAAGTTGTCTTTTCTGAAATTCATTTTCTTCTTCCAGTAACTTCTTTCTTGGTGTGATCCTTCATCATTTTTGTTCTTCTCTTTAAGTGGACATTTAGTCGCAAAATGCCCAACGCCTCCACAGTTGAAACATTTAAGCGGTAGCTTTCCTCTGTATTTTTCTTTTCCCCTTTTTAGTTTTCTAACAAAGTTTGATTCCATTTCATCTGATGTCTCTTCTTCCTCGGACTCTTATTTTGCGTTTTTATCTTTAAGGGCTTTAAAAGCCGCTTCTCTGTCTATGGGTTTAGATCTTCCTATCCTCATCTCATATGCAGTCAAATAACCATACATCTCATATATGCTAAAATAATTTAGATTTTTAGCTTCTTCTATCGTTGAGACTTTAGAATAAAACCTTTGAGGAAGAGATCTTAATACCTTTTTCACGATGGCAAAGTCTTCGATATCCTCACCGAGTCCTCTGATCGCATTAATGATTCCATTAACTCTCAGCATATATGCCTCAATGTTTTCATTGTCATTCATATTTAATGCTTCAAACTAAGCTCGATGTGTCTATAACTTGGCCTCCTTGATCTTATCGTCTCCTTCATTAATACTCCTCAGTTTGTCCCATATCTCTTTTGCTATTTTACAGCTCATGATCTTTACTAGTTCATTGTCTGCTAATCCGCACATGAGAGCATTCTTTGCTTTTGAGTTATTTTCAAACAGTTTCTTTTCGTTAGCCTCTTTTGGAGGAGTGATGGGTATTGTGTATCCACTAACTACTGAATCCCAGATGTCGTATCCCAAAGCACAGAGATATGTTTGCATCCTGATTCTCCAGAACGCATAATTAGATCTGTCAAACAATGATGCTTTGTTTGATGAGAAGCCTTCACCACTTGCCATTGTGTTACTTTCAAGATCTCCCTAGCCGGTTAAGCTTGTATAGGAACTTAGCTCTGATACTAATTGTTAGTCTTACAATGACACTGAGAGGGGGGGTGAATCAATGTAGCTCTTTTTTCTTGAATTTATAGCTCTTAAAACTGAAATAATGAAACCTTAAAACAGATACAGCAAGTATAACAAAAGAGCATCACACAACACAATATTTAACAAGGTTCACCAATGTGGCCACTCCTCAAAAATGACTTCTTGGACTACCATCCAAATTCAGCCTTTGCAAAGCACCAACTTTATAATCAATTTACCAGCACTCTGCTCTCTCTGCACAATCACTTCGCACACTCTGCTTCGTTACAGTCGACCTTCATGATCGTCTTCTCCCTTTCGCGCACTCTGCTCTCTTTGCAAATTTTGCACTTAGCACGATTTGACACGACTTGCTCTCTGCGCACTACGACCGAACTTTGCACACTTCAACCTTAGAAATTCTCCAAACAACCCTCCTTTTATAACAACATTTTCATGATGAAAACCCTAATCTTAGTCGACTGTAAACCCTAATCTTAGTAGGCTTTCATAACAATTGTAAACCCTAATTTTAGTTGGATGTCATCGGTCTTCGTCGGCTTCAACTCAATCGCGAAAATACTTGTCACGATATCACGACACTTCTTCTTTCTCTCTCTTTCTCCTTGCTTTGGCCCCCGAAAATACAACATGTTGCGATATCGTGACACTTTTTCTTTCTCTCTTTCTCTTTGCATCGGATCGCGAAAATGCTACATGTCGCGATATCGCGACACTTTTTCTCCTTGCTCTTTCTCTTAGCTTTGGCCCACAAAAAAACATGTCGCGATATCACGACACTTTCGCCTCCATACGCTTTCTCTATTCTTTTGTCGCGATATCACGACACTTCTGCTTCCAAAGACTTTGACTTTGCTTTTGTCATGAAATCGTGATGCTTCTGCCTCCATAGTCTTCAACTTAGCTTTTGTCACGAAATCGTGACACTTTTGCTTTCGTACTTAGCTTCTTTGTTTTTGTCTTGAAATCATGACACTTCTACCTTCGAAGTCTTCTTCTCTGCTTTTGTCACAAAATCGTGACACTTCTATTTCCGTACTTAGCTTCTTTGCTTTTGTTGTGAAATCGTGACACTTCTACCTTCAAAGTCTTCTTCTCTACTTTTGTCACGAAATCGTGACACTTCTGCTTCTGTACTTAGCTTCTTTGCTTTTATCACGAAATCGTGACACTTCTGCCTTCGAAGTCTTCTTCTCTGCTTTTGTCACGAAATCATGACACTTATGCTTTCGTACTTTACTTCTTTGCTTTTGTCGCGAAATCGTGACACTTCTGCTTCCAAAGTCTTGTTTTCTGCTTTTGTCGTGAAATCGTGACAATTCTGCTTCCGTACGCTTCCTCTCTTTCTTTTATCGTGAAAATGCGACATGTCACGAAATCGTGACACTTTTCCAACTTACTTTCTCTCTCCTATTTTAGTCGCGAAAATGCGACATGTCATGAAATCGCGACACTTTTCCAACTTACTTTCTCTCTCCTATTTTAGTCACGAAAATGCGACATGTCGCAAAATCGCAACACTTTTCTTACTTGTTCTCTTTCTTCGAACTTGTCACGAAATTGTGACACTTCTTCCTGCTTTCTCTTTTTCTTCCAACATGTCGCAAAATCGCGACAGTTTTTCCACTTGCCTTTTTCTCTTCCAACATGTCATGAAATCGTGACAGTTTTTCCACTTGCCTTTTTCTCTTCCAACATGTCGTGAAATCGCGACAGTTTTTCCACTTGCCTTTTTTCTTCCAGCATGTCGCGAAATCACGACAGTTTTTCCTGCTTTTTCTCTCTTCCAACATGTCACGAAATCACGACAGTTTTTCCTGCTTTTTCTCTCTCTTCCAACATGTCGCGAAATCGTGACAGTTTTTCTTGCCTGCTATATATGTCGCGATATCGCGACACTTTTCTTACTTGTCTTTTTCTTTGATATTTTGCATATGGGCCACTTCGGTCTTCTTGGAAAAAAACTGTACATACTCTGAGTAAGCTTTGAACTCCTGTCTTTTGCATCTGAAAATCTTTTGAACTTCCTGTCCACTGCATCAACAGATCTATCTGACTGTGTTGACAACAATGACAATATTGTTGTTGCACCTTGCTCAACAAGAGGGTATACCCAAATTGGGTATGATCATATTTTAAAGAGGCTTGATAGAGCAATGCTAACGAATCACTTCGGGTTCAATTTTTTTTACCATTGTGCCATACGTTCCTCCGGTGGCGGCTCTTGCTGGTGCTATGGTGTCGGATCATGTGCCAATTATATTCAACATCTCTTCAAGCACATTGTCATCCAAGACCTTTTCTTCTTATTTTTTCCTAAATACCTCTTTTCTTCAGCATCCTGCATCTATTTCCCATATTATTAGGGTTTGGAACCTGGTTTCTTGGTCATCCGAGAATACGGGTTGGATTGTTTGGTGGAATGATGTCATTGCTCACACAACCACCTTGCTTCGTGCTCTTGGGATCAAGCTTGCTCAGCTACGTAAGCAGAATAATCTGGAACTGAAGTGGGAGTTTACCAAAGCATATGTTAGGCTTTATGCTTCACCTCTGAGTATCAATCTGCAACAACATGTTGCAATCCTTCAGCATGAGCTAAATAATACTGAGCTATATGAGGCCAGAGGTGCTCATATTCAGGCCTGAATGCACTGGCTGAAAGTCAAAGACAAGGTATCCAAGGAGTTATTTCAGCGCCTCAAACCGCCTAGGTAGGCGGTTTAGTTCAAATCCATTGTTGATAATGGCTAAAGACTTTCAGAGTTACCTGACATTTCTAACACATTTGTTCACCACTATCAACAGGTCTTTGCTACCCAGCATCTCTCGACTGAGAGATAGTAAGCGTTGTAGGAATGTTTCTCGGTGGTTCCCAATAAACTATCACCCTCCCATAATGAAGCTTGTGATAAACCTCTTTCATTAGAAGATCTTGTTGAGACTTTATCTCACATGGCTAATGACAAAGCGCCAGCCCTGGACGGTTTTCCTTGTGAAGTTTATAAAGCTTTATGGGATATGGTTGGCCCTGACCTTCTACAGGTTTATTAGGAAGCAATGTCCACTGGTTCCTTAGGATTGCTTATCAATAGAGGTAATATCAAATTCATTCCTAAGCCTAGTGATCCTGAGGTGATCACCAACTCGAGTAACTTTGTTGAATGTCAGCTATAAAATTATTGCTAAATCCCTTGCTCTTAGACTTCGGCCTCGACTTCCTCTTATTGTGAGGCATGAGTAAACAGTATTTATTTGTAATCATTATATTCTAGACAATATCCTCATAGTTTGGGAAGGTATGGAATGGGCACGACAGTCTCAGCAAGCGGCAATGATTATTAAAATTGACTTTGAAAAAGCATATGATAGAATAGAATGGTACTTTATTATATTAATGCTTACAACACTTGGGTTTGGGTCTGGCTTTGTACAATCTGTGAAGATGTTGTTTACATATGCTTCAATGGTTCTCACACTGAATGGTGTGCAAACAAAGCGCGTTGATCTGTTCAGATATTTTTGCCAGGGTGTCCTATTGCCCCCTCTCTTTATGTGCTTGCAGCTGAAGATTTTGGGTACCTTCTCACCCACAAAGCATCGCAAGGACTGGTTAAGGGTATTTCCCTACCAGGAGGGTAATGGCAACTCATCAACGATCACTTTGTGGATCATTCTTTTTAACACTCATTGAAGATGAAGTTTCTGTCACACTGGCTCTTTCCAGCCTGGATGTGTTTTGCAAAGCCTCTGGTTCTAGCATTCAGTGGAGGAAGACTGCTTGTTATAAACAATCCTCCCATCCCCTTCCACCCTGGCTTGAGCAATACCAATGGAGGTGGATTCAATCGGGGGAGATGTTCAAATTTTTGGGCATTCCCTTTGCTTTTCAGAGCACCCCGTCTTAGCTTTGGGAGTATGTAGTGCAAAGAGTGGAGAAAAATCTCACTTACTAGATCACCAAGTTGTCCCTTGTGGGTAAATTCTAAATTTTCTCTGAAATTCTTGTCAGTGCTCATGTTTATTACGCGTGTTGGGTTCCTTCTCAAGCTTGCTATAAGAAGCTGGAAAAGCTTCTACGGGATTTTTTATGGGCTAATTCTTCTCAAAAACATGGCTTCCATAGAGTAGCTTGGGAATTTTGTTGCCTTCCTAAAAATTTAGGAGGGTTGGGGTTGTTTAACTGGTTCCATTAAGGGCTGGCTATCAGTTCTAAATGGATTATCAGAACCCTTAAAGGGGATGAAGCTTTGAAAGTTTTGATTAGGAACTGTGTGGCATCAGGGCTACCCACTGGCAAGAAACATTGGAAGGTATTGGATTTACCCTCCATTATTATAGCCCCTGTTTCGTTTAAAATTGTTGGGTCCTTTGTGACTCAAAGTATTTGGCGAGCTTGGGAATCAATCAATCTCTGGATCTGTTGGAAAGGAGTTGAGCGCCACCGAGGGGCAGCTATTATCGATTTGAATGTTTGGTGGTCCCCTGTGGTTCAATATCAGGGTCAACCACTCGCTCAAGTTCAATGGATTCATGCAAACAAGTTTTTTAAAAATAGCATTGTGTCCCTTTTTATTTTTATTGCAGGCAGACTAGGGATTGGATCCCTTGGGGGCTTTTTCAATAGCAGTATGTGTTAAAGCCCACATATAAAGACACGTATAATGTGGTTATCAATTGTACACCATTTTCCCTTTGGCCTAAGCTTGGTCAGTTTATGCAACCACCTTGGTGGAAAGAGTGGGAATGGTATAAACATGTCCCTCTGCTTAATTACATGACTAAGCAGGGTTACAGTTGGCTTTCTCCCAATCTACCCATGGTGCCAAAGCTCAATGGGTGCTGGAATTTGTTCTCTTCCTCTAGATGGAGAGCTTGCTTTCAGATCACTTGGGCATCTTATATTGAGCCTAAGCAAGCCTCTTTTGCATGAAGTATGTTGTATTAGGGGCTGTTGCTTGGCCATAGGCTTAAGCACTTGGGAATTGCCACTCCCACTTACCCTTTCTATGGGGAAGTAGAATCAACCTTGCATATTTTTTGGAATTGTAGCAGAGCAAGCATGGCCTAGGATTGGATGGAGTCTTTTTTCAGCCATTTTTGCATGCTCCTTTAACCTGGCTTCACAATCTGTTGGGAGATACGCCAGAATTATCTCAACCTCTGTTAGAATTTTGGAAAATTTTTAGAATTAGCATTCTATTCATACATGGAAAACCATAAATGAGATAGTTTTTGCGGATAAAACTCCCTTTGTTATTTTTTCTCTTTCAAATAAGTTGATGGTATTTCATGATGCTTGGTTACAGATTCAAGTGCAAGTTAATAAGGTTGCAATGGAACTCAATCATTTGTAGGAGCTGATTGACTATTGGGGTAATGCACCATGTACTATGAGCAAAGTCCCCCTAGAGAATAAAAAACATACCCATTCCAGATCCAGACAGTATCGTCACCTACTGTCGAATAGTCGATACCGACTAGCTTCTAGGGCTCGCTCTCAGCCATCTGAAGAGCACGAGCAAAGATTTCTTCTCTCAAACCCTACACAATAGTTTTTCGGTTGGGTTGATCGCCCTCAGCATGATCCTTGGCGCAGTATGGATGGTTGGGGAGCTCGCAAGGGATGGGGAACTCCTTCGCATTCTTCTGGCTAGGTTGGTTCCCCGAAGGGTGGTGAAGGTGACACTAGTACTAGATGGAGTGTAGACACTGGTGAGGTGGTTGTATGGAACACCCCCATGGAGGCTCCCATGAGTACTACTCATTAGCTTGCTCCTGAGACGCATGCCAAGATGCTAGGGTCGAGTTGGAAAAATTAATGGTTGTTGTGATCTATTTTTAGTTTGGTAGTTAAGCCTACCTTTTTGTAATTTTTTGGCGGTGATATTTTGAACTTTGTCCTGGCTGTCTTCTCAGCAAGTTTTCTTGGGGTTTGATGTGTCAATTGAACTTTCTCCTGGCTATCTTTTCAGCCAGTTTGGCTAGTGCTTGGGGTGTGACATGTCAGTCCACCCACTTTTGTATGTTTAGGCTTTGTATTTAATATAATGTTTTTCATTCAAAAAAATAATTTAATAACATGGAATAAAAGCTTGGTTTATATTCAATAAGGCAATAATGAGGTTCATTGGGTGCATATTCCTACTAATTTATATCTATTGAATATGTATGTTAGCTTCTTATCATAAACTTCATTTGATCTTATTCATTAAAAATTTACAACAAAAAAGATATAGGTTCAAAAATATTTAATATTTTCAAGTTCAATGAAAAAAGCATTTTATACCAAAGAACCCAAGAATAACCCATTAAGTCCCAATTGAATTCAAGAGCAAAACATATCCAATATAGGAAAGAAGAATGTAATCAAGTTGAAGACATGGTATAGATTTATTTGAGTAAAATATAAGATTTCAAGGAATAGATCATTAGTTAAAACTAACAAATATGGTCTCCCTAAATAGATAAACAAGTATTACCTAACGTATCCAAGCTAAATAAGCCTCTTCACATGCATGTGTACTTGGTAGGCAATATAGAGTACTAAATTAATTCTCTATTGTTGGATAAGTCGAAAGATACCATGTTAGTTTATTTTTTATTTGAAGACATAACACTTGATTCTCAAGAGAATATAACTATCGATAAAATATTTTCACTTCAAAATATACCTACAACACAAGAGAACAAGAATATTTGAAGGTTCTCCTTGAAGAGAAATCCCCTCATAAAAACCCATGTGAACTTAAATTTTAAGCGTGAGTGGGCAACTGAATTGGTGTGAGGTGGCCAACTGAGCTCTATGATCCATATCGCGGGTCCATTCAACTCTGGTTCAAATCACATTGGCTACCATAAGCTCTTTTGGCCCCCAAGGGCTAGGTGGATCGGTAGTTGTCTGTCTAGGCACTTACCAAGAAGAGACCTAGGTTCAAACCTTGGGGCCATGTCTGTTTGTTTACAAAGGTAGTAGTTTGATCTGAATCCTTTGAGTGTGCACCAGACCGATGATGATGGTATGGATCTCGAGAAACCTATGGTCCTCCTCACGTTGGGTCAACAATAATTTTTAACTCGAGACAGTCACAAAGACACAAACTGAAGACTATTTGCAAATGAAGAGAAAACAGAACAAATACAAAGCATGGTATTCAGAGAAAAATAAAACCAAAAACAAAGCCAAAACACACCGAATGTTGGAGAACTACGTTTTCCTTGTATTATTACACAACTTATTACAAGTATTAAATAATACATCATGCAACCAAAAGCAACCAATAGTTACAAAGTTATATTGGTAAAAAGCACAAATACAGTTGTGGATAACTATCCACGTCCTCCACCGTAACCGTCCACCGTTGTTGCCATTTCCAACAATCTCCCACTTGGCGACTATGATGGCATAGTACTTATGCCACTGTGTTCTTGACACCATTTGAACTTCTGGGAACTCATTGCTTTTGTCAAAGCATCAGCTGTGTTCAGCTCAGTCTTCACCTTCTTCAGTTTTATTTCACCTTCCTCAATCATTTCTCTGATGAAGTGAAATCGTACCCTGATGTGCTTGGTCCTGTTGTGGAATTTGGGATTGACAGCAAGATCAATTGCACTCTTGTTGTCACACCACAATGGAATTGAATCCTGTTGCACACCAACATCTGAACACAATTGTTTGAGCCATACTGCTTCCTTGCAAGCCTCTGTTGCTGCAATATATTCAGCTTTCGTTGTTGATTGAGCAACAACATCTTATTTCTTGCTTCTCCAACTAACAACTCCCCCAGCAAGTTCAAACACATATGCACTTGTGGACTTTCCACCATCCACATCTCCTGCAAAATCCGCATCAACATAACCTGTTAACTGACTATCACTTGCAGCCCCATAACATATCCCAACATCCTTTGTTGATTGAAGATATCGTAAAATTCTCTTCACAACTGTCCAATGCTGCCATCCTGGATTTGACATGAACCGGCTTACCATTCCTACTGCATGAGCCAAGTCCAACCATGTACACACCATAGCGTACATCAACTTGCCAACTGCACTTGCATATGGCACTTTTGCCATTTTCTCCTTCTCAGTTGTTGTCTTTGGGCATTGATCCATTGACAATGTTGTACCCAATGCAAATGGAGTGCTCATTGGTTTACACTTCTCCATCCCAAACTTTTTCAATACATCAGCCACATATTTCTTTGATTGATCCACAACTTTCTCTGTGCTCGGTCTCTCTTGACCTCAATGCCAAGAAAGTAGTGAAGTGGTCCCAAGTCCTTCATGTTGAACTCCTTTGACAACTTAGCCTTCACCTTTTGAACCGATTGTTGAGAATTGCTAAGAAGTATATCATCAACATACAGTGCAAGAATGACAAATCTATCTGAATCCTTCAAATAATAAATGCAATGGTCAGCATTACTTCTTACAAATCCAAGTCTAATCACATATTGATCAAACTTCTTGTACCATTCTCTCGGTGATTGTTTCAGTCCATAGATGGACTTCTTGAGTTTGCAAACCAGATCGCTCCCACTGATTTCAAACCCCTCTGGCTGCTCCATGAAGATTTCCTCCTTTAACTCGCCATGAAGAAATGCAGTCTTCACGTCCATTTGTTCCACTTCCCAATCGTTTGTTGTTGTTGTTGCCAACAACAGCCTAATCGAAGCTATTTTTGCTACTGGTGAGAATGTTTCTATGTAATCAACTCCTTCAGTCTGTGTATATCCCTTGGCAACTAATCTTGCCTTATACCGCTCCATTGTACCATCTGGATTATATTTTTTCTTAAAAATCCATTTACACCCAACCAAATTTCTCCCTTTTGGTCTAGGATGCAAATCCCATGTCTGATTACACTTGAGGGACTCTATCTCCTCTTGCATTGCCATCCTCCATTCCTTAGCCTCACTACCGCTCAAAGCCTCCTTCACACTAACAGGTTCATCACACAGAGTTGTCAGTGTTGAGTACTTGAAGTCACTCGGATTATACCCAAATTTGTCAAACTCGCCTTTGGGGAATTCTCCTTGGTTGTTGATCGACTTCATTGCCCTGCACATCTTCATGAAAAATTTCTTCAATATCATGCGTTGTTCCCTGGGCACTCGGGCCTATTATTTCACCCATAATTTCTTGAGGATCATGCGACCCTGCTACCTCACGTGACCCTACTTCCTGGTCTTCGACTCCCTGTTGACCACGTGGGCTTAGAACTTCTTCATCATTTGCGGCACCCTGTTGTTGACCTTCATCGCGGTTTGAGGACAATGGACTAGGCTGAATGCGTGACTATGTGGTTCTATGACTGCCAGATTGGGGCGTAGACTGTTGTTGTGTAGACATTCGTTGGTTGTCCTGTGTAGCATTGTAAGGCAGAATATGACCGATTAAAGGTTCATGGTCAGTAGACAATTCGCCACCATCCTTAATGTCTCCTGCTACATTCTCCATGAAAATTACATCGCAGCTGACTGTGTGGCGATTTTTTGATGGAATGAACAGTCTGTAACCTTTCACCCCTTCCTTGTAACCCACGAAAATGCACTTAACTGATTTGGTATCCAACTTCTATCATTTTTCTTTGGGCACATGCATATAGGCTTCGCAACCGAACACTCGTAGATGCTCAACAATGGGTTTCTTACCGCTCCACTTTTCCTGTGGAGTCACTCCTCCCAAAACTGAACTTGAAGACAAATTGTTCACATAATTGGCAGTATGAACTGCCTCAGCCCAAAAACGTTTGTCCAAAGATGCATCTTCCAGCATACTTCGTGCTTTCTCCATGAGAGTCCTATTCAACCTCTCAGCCACACCGTTCTGTTGAGGCGTATATGGTGTGGTCTTTTGCCTTGCAATTCCATGCATCCTGTAGAAAGCATCAAATTCACCTGAGCAATACTCGCCTCCATTGTCTGTTCTCAGTGCCTTGACCTTTTTACCGCTTTGTCTCTCTACTTCAGCAACAAAGGTCTTAAACTTCTCCAGGGCTTCATATTTCTTTTTCATAAAAAACACCCATGACTTTCGAGAGAAATCATCAATGAAAGTAATAAAATATTTGGACCCTATTAAAGAAGGCACTTCCATTGGTCCACAAATATCTGAGTGTACCAATTCTAAAACATCTTCACTCCTATATGTACTTGATGAAAAAGACACTTTCTTTTGTTTGCCCATAACACATGACTCACAGAAATCTAATGAATCAAGTTTCATACCTTCCAAACCACGCACCAGTTTTTTGGAGCACATCTCCTTCAGGCTCTGCTCACCTACATGCACTAATATCTTATGCCATAGCATCATTTCTAAAGAATTTTTACTTGTTGCTGCACCTGCAAAACTCACTGGTTCTGCATCCAAATCATAGAGAGACCCTTTTTTGATCCCTTGAATCAGCACCATCTCACCATTCATCACCTTGCAGCTATTTCTATTAAAGACAGTATGAAATCCATCATCTAAAAATTGGCTTACCGAGAGTAGATTGCGTGTTAGTCAAGGAACATGACTAACATTAGTGATGGTCAACAATCTACCATCCTTTGTCTTGACTCTCACTGTGCCTTTGCCTATCACATCATAGTGATAGCTATCTCCAAGAAATACCTTCTCATAATGACCCTCATGATAGGTCTCAAACCAATCTCGGTGAGATGTCATATGAAACGAAGCACCTGAGTCAATCAACCATGACTCATCTTGAACATCAACAGTCAAGCCTGCAACAAGACCTACCACTCCTTCAACAGTAGCAGTGGTAGAGATGCCCTCATTCTCTTTTCGAGGTTCTTCTTTGCACTCCTTTTTGATGTGTCCTTTTTTATGACATTTCCAGCACTCAACTTCTTGCTTCCAACCTTTCCTCGATTTCGACCTATGGCCTTTGCCATGTGGCTTCTCATTGCTTTTGCGTTCTCTACTCCTCCCTCTCACAGACAATGCTTCAACATTCTTTGTGGGTTCAACCATCTTCCTTATCAACTCTTCTTGCAAGAGCTGCCCCACAATATTGTCCATCTTAAGGTCAGGTATTTTTGTGCTCCCACTGATTGCAATAATCAGATTATCCCATGAATCGGGAAGACTGCACAACAGACAAATACACTGCTCCTCATATTTGATGTTATCACCCGTTGATGCCAACTGATTTATGAGGGTGTTGAAAGTATTAAGGTGCTCAACCACATTCCCACCATCTGCCATCTTCAACCCATACAATTTCTTCCTCAACAAAATCAGATTCATCATGGACTTGGACTCATATAGTTGTCCAAGCTTGTCCCACATGTCTTTGGCTGTCTTGGCAGTGAGAACATTGGACAACACCGAATCTGCAAGATTCAAACCAATGAGAGCCATTGCCTTCTCATTCTTCTTGTCCCAGTCCTCCTGAGTGATGGCAATGGGCTTCTTATCGTGTTGGATTGCCTCCCTGAGTTCTCTCTCAACCAGAAGATATTCCATCTTCCATTTCCACATGTTAAAATTCTGGCCCCTGAATTTCTCAATTGCAGACTTCTCCATGTTGGCTTTTCCACAAAACACAGACTACACACTGACAAATCCCTGCCCCAAGATCGAAGTCCAAGGTTTCTTGAAGCAACTTTGATACCACTTGTTAACTCTAGCCAGTCACAGAGACACACAAACTGAAGACTGTTTGCAGATCAAGAGAAAACAGAACAAATACAGAGCACGATATTCAGAGAAAAATAAAACCAAAAACAAAGCCAGAACACACCGAATGTTGGAGAACTACATTTTCCTTGTATTATTACACAACTCATTACAAGTATTAAATAATACATCATGCAACCGCGTAGCAACCAAAAAGCAACCAATAGTTACAAAGTTACATTGGTAAAAAGCACAAATACAGTTGTGGATAACTATCCACGTCCTCCACCGTAACCGTCCATCGTTGTTGCCATTTCCAACAATAATGAGGTGGTATAGACTTGTTGGAAGCAGACCGTGTGGTTTGAATCTTGCACTTGGAAGTTTCTAAAAATAGTGTAGATGTAACCAACTCCCTTATGTATCCAAAAATATATATATATCTTTAAAAGAAAATACCCAAAACTAAGTTGAGTCTTTGGAGCTCCAATAGAATATAAGCTCTTGGTTTTGAATGATACATTACTAGGAAAAACTTGAAAAAACATTTGAAAAATGTTAGGTAACAAAATCTTCAAAATTTTGAGGGATATAAATTCACATAAACTTGAATGAATCTCAATGAAATAAGAGACAAAGTGGGCAATGTCACTTGACGTCATCAAAACAATGAATTATCTTTAAACCAAACACTCGTAACTGACTTGAGCCTTGAAATCTCCAAAAACTATAGGTTCTTTGTTTTGAATGAAACAATATTAGAAAAAACTTAACATAAAAAAATTCCAGAAATCTCTTTAGTAGCGAACAAGAATCCAATATGAAACATATAAATTTGAAAGAGCTACATGAATGTAAATCAATCTCAACAAAATAAGAGAAGAAAATATTGCCAACTAATGTCATTGAAATAACAAATTGTCTTTAAAAGCAAAACCCCAAAACTAAGTTGAGTCTTTGCAGCTCCAATATAATATAGGCTCTTGGTTTTGAATGATGCATTACTAGGAAAAACTTGAAAAAACATTTAAAAAATGTTAGGTAGCCAAATCTTCAAAATTTTGAGGGATATAACTTTGAAAGGATCACACAAACTTGAATGAATCTTAATGAAATAAGAGACAAAGTGGGCAATGTCACTTGATGTCATTAAAACAATGAATTGTCTTTAAAGCAAACACTCATAACTAACTAACTTGAGCCTTGAAACCTCCAAAAACTATAGGTTCTTTGTTTTGAATGAAACATTATTAGGAAAAACTTAACATATAAAAATGTTTCTTATGTGAAAATCTTCAAATTTTCAAAGGATAAAATAAAATTACTAGTCGCTTTAATGGTGCATTTGTTTTTTCAATGAATTTATATAGGTTTTTATGAGGGGTTCCAGTCCTTTCATACTAAGTGAACCTTGGACCTCTCAAAGAGAGGCCAAAGTCCTTACCACTGCAGTAAGCTTGTAGCTTAAAAAAATTTAAGTTTACACGGTTTGTACGAGGGGTCTGGTTCCCTCTTACCAGGGTTTGAACTTGGATATTTTGTATGAAAACTCAAGAACTTACCATTATGGTATCCCTCATGGGTACTTTTTTTTTAACTTTGAGTTTACACAGGTTTTTACCAAAGGTCCTGGTCCCCTCATACTAAGTGGGGTTTGAACCTTGTACCTCTTAGAGAGAGGCCAAAGCCTTTACCACTGTAGTAAGCTTTCAGCTCTTACTAGTGCATTTGTTATGATAAAGTTACTAAACAATTTAGAAGATACAACATCAAGAGGAATAAGGAGATGTCATGATTGGATCATGTTAGGTCAATTCATCTTGAGGGCCTACATTCATCCAAATTCATGAGAAAACTAAAGCATTAGAGGGAGTCTTTTCCAATGGAAGATATTAAGGATGTTCTAATATAGAAAGATGGAGAAGTACTATGCTATTCAAGGAGGAAGTATTTACAATATCGCATGCCCTAAAAGAAGATAAATCTCAATTTAATTTAAAATGAAACATATAAACCATATCCCAGGGACATCAAAAAATTCCAGAGCACCTTAAATAAGCATGTATATGACAGCACTAATTTCAAGAATTTCTGCTTGAGCTTGCTTTGCAAGACGGAAAACATAATGATGAGAGCTTCAAGGCATCTTATTTGTACATGGGAAAAAAAATTCAAATAAAATTTCCATTGTCATGTTTCCCTACTTATATATACATAGCAAACCAAAATGGCCATTGTTTCTAATTTAACACTATCCCACAAATGAATAATATTAGAGAAGCACCAATATTTAGCTTTCCTATTTTTAGAGTAAAAATCAGTTTAAATAGGATTATTTGAACTCTATCTCTCTCCTCTAAACATAAGTAAATCTCCTGCGACCCAAAATAACAAATCAAATTGCATCATGGCCATATTTGAATGACCGTAAAATGTATACATTATGTTCTAGGCACACCTTGAAGCATTCATGTAGAGACTACTGCTGCTCGCATGCAGCCTGAATCAAAATGACAAATCAAAGAATATGAAAGTGAGGATAAACTTTGATGTCAAAAAATAGCTAGAATCAACTCACTGAAACCATCCAGTCCTTTTTGTGGACAAATGTTGGTGCTCTAAATTTTATAAATAAAAATATGTTGAGTGGCGCACACATTCAGAACATGCCAGGAATTATTCCATTTGCTGCAATTTTTCATTAACAATATCTGTTTAGCAACAGTAATAAAAGAAAACTAAAAATATAATTGAAAGCATAAAAATAATTGAAAGCATTCTACCTCTACCTCAGTATCACATTCCTACGTGTCTTCATTAGCTAAAAAAAGACTGCCACAATGCAGAACTTAGGACTCCATCATTGAATCAGAGTTTCTTTCCGAAAGACTAGACTAGCCTCAAATATTTGTAAACCTATCACAAACATGGCAATTAAAAAATATAACCTCCGCTCAAAAAAACACCTGGAAATCAAATCATGATAGGCCAGGGTGTTAATTAGGTTTAAGACGCATAGAACATCAATAACATACTTTCTACTCTTATTATTTAAAAAATGTTGTTTCCAGGTATACACAAGAACACATGTTGCAGCCCTTCCTACACTGGCCACCGAATGATCTCGGCAAACTTCATGAAAGACCAGATGTAAGGAATTAAATACAGCTCTTTATAATCAAGATATGGTGCCTAGAACTCCAAAAGCATGAAAACATTAACAAATGAACTTCGACAATGACTTTGAAGATGCAAGACTTCTCTCCATGACAATGACCCTCATTGATGATGTACTTTGCAAAGCACCTCTTTTTAGGTTCTTTCATCTGAGCATATCATACAAATCTGTAATTTACTGTCAATTTATAATTCAATCAACCTTTTTATAAGAGAAGAGGGTCTGAAAGCTCCATCTCTGCTGAATTGCTATTTTCATCTCTGTAAGCTGCAACGTAACTTGCAAGTGTTCCTGGTGCCAGCCACTGTAGGGGCCAACATGCATATCGCATTTGTCTACTATTTCGTTGCTCATCTTTACCATCCAATTCTTCTAACTGTCTTGTCAATTCCTCAATCCTTGCCCTTAGTCTAGACGCTCTCTCATCTGCCAATTGCAATGACTTTTCTGCTGTATCTCTGGCAGCCACAGCAGCAGCTGCCATTTCTTCTTTAGACTTCAGCTTGCTATTTGCTTCATCTAAAGACCGTTTCATCTCTTCGAGGTCTTGTTTGAGAGTTGTTATCTGAAGAGACACAAATTGTAAACTTTAGCATAAAGTAAAACATCAATAAAATTCTTCGATGGTAGGCAATACATGACTTTACTCAGAAAACTACTTTCATTTATTCTAACCTGTTTTGTTCTGTAAGAATTGACTGCAATGCCATATGCAGTGTTTATTTAAATTTCTTGCTAACAGGAGTGAATGTAGTAAGCATTCATACATTAATGACATAAACGTGTCTAAATGTTGTTCTGAACAACAACAAAACAGCGGTAAAAAGGCCATATTGTTTATGGAACATAAATGGAAGTACAGCCATAAGCAAAAAATGCAAGGCATAACAATTGTAAATTATAAGGTGCAGAAATGAGTAGTTTTAAATCTAAATAACAGAAATAAGATGCATCAAAATGAAGCAAAAAAAATGTCTTATTCTTATAACATTAATCACTGAATTTAAAACCAGGGATATTACAACATGATAACTTAGGTACTTAAACTGAAAAACAGCCAACCTCAGATCAGCAACCTCTAAGAATAGACCTCTAGACATGCTTCTGACAGTTTCAACAATTTTGTTGTTGATCATAGTTAGAGACTAAAACCTAAGGAGGTAGCTTAAACTATGATAGAATAGTCATCTCCGCAACAAGCAAACAAACTAAAATTAGGCAGCAATCTAAAACAAATAACTATTATGAAGAAATATGTGCCCTCAGCTTGTTTGATTCATATAAAAGTTCTTTGAATTAGACAAAGGACCCAGCATGTTAACAGTGCTTCTCTTTCTTCAAAGTGGGCCTAACAGCTAAGACTTTGAAACTCCGAATAGGAGGTCCAATGTTCAAATTCAAAAGGTTCAAAAGGGGGTAGGGTTGTACACCATACTTCAGTATAGGTGGCTAAACACTTGGATAACCACATAGTCCTATATGGCCTATGGCATCATGGACATTAAAACTACTTTACTTAAATAGTATTGTGAAGCTCCAGACATGCAAGAGTAATGCATAATACATAGCAGACAGGATATTCTATGAAGAGAAATAGAGACAAGGAATAAAAGATATGTAATGTCAATATTTAATAATTCAAGCCAAATAGGTCCCAGTTGATGTAATCAATAGAGTTTAATGATAATACTACTGGATTTGATTCAAAATGTGATTCTAAACTAATGTTGTAATTGGTCCAAAATGATTTTCCTCAATTCAAAAAAAATGGCCAGTTCTCAGTATCCCATATATGAGAGAGATCAAATACTATTGCAATGTTACTAAATAATTTGAGGATTCAGTGGTTCCAAAAATTGGGAGAAGGTATATTAGGAACATCTGGAGAGCTCAAATTTTGCAGGGAACAGCAATATAGAAGCAAACCTGAAAATCTATGGTAAAAATAAAGCCCTTTAAACTAAGCAATCATGCTGCATGATGTAATTTGCATAAACAGTTACATGTAAGATGGTTTACATGTCAGTTTCAGTCTAACTGGAAAATTACCTGCAATTCTAAGGTTTAGAAGAAAAGTTTTGGGTTTAGGGAGTAGGGACCATGGGCACGCACCTGCTTCCCACGCACCCCAAAGGAAGAAAAGGGGAAAAAGGAATTAAAAAAAGGGTTTCAAATTTTTTAAGTACCTTTCTTCATAAGCAGGATGAGGATCATCTACATGTCTCCCCAGCAGGTAAATGAACATGTATACATTCCACTGTCCCCTGGATGCTGGGGAAATATCTCCAAGACATTCCCCAAACGTTCCCAGTCAAAGACAAACATCCCCAGTGCATTTGTATCATTTTGCAGACCTCTGGAGACATTGAGCAAATCTGCATCCCCAAATCATAGGAAAGAGGGGAACAGGAATGGAGCATTGCTCAATTGTAGATCTTCACACCACGGCATTTAGAAGCTACAAAATTTCTTTTTATATTTGTTAGTATAGACCATGCAACCCACTTACTCCAAGAAGGCAACTTAAGCTATTGGCCTCTAATAATTTCACCACCTATGAACATTCTTTCAGCATCTTGTATTTTCACATTAATACGCACACAAACGCCAAGAAAACATAAATGTAATAGAACCTGTAGTGCATCATCCATTTTATGGAGGGTTGACATAGCATCTTCTCATATTTTTTAGAGAAACAACAGCTCCAAAGATTGTGCGAGAATTTGTTTGCAGAAATTGAAGAATAGTTTGATTTATTCATTGACTGGAATAACGAACTCTACATACAGTCCCAACAGTCAACTATTTTGGGTCCGAGGGCTTGGTTCAACGGTCAAAACGCTTCTGTAGGAGCACGGAGACCAGGGTTCCAATCCCTCGGGCCCCGTAGTACCGGTGGGCGTGTCACGTCAGCATAGCCGGCTACGTAAAAGGTTTACCCGATGCAACTAGAGGTTATAGTGGTGACAAGGAGCGAGATTCGAACCCACGAAGAGGCGTAGAAAATTGTAACATGTTACTGATTCCTCTAGTATAATCAAGAAAATAAAAATAAATAAAAAATAAAAACAGTCAACTATTTTCCTCATTGCTGAATGTTTGTATCACTCTGTACTTCAACAATAGGCAATGCTGAATCTGTCAAAGGATTATAGGATTGCTGCTACATTATAAGATTTAGAGAAGGCACATGAGGATGACAACAAATATGCATTTTCAGATGACATAGCTTTAAATAAAAATATTCCTTGTGCATAATTCTAGATTCAATTAGGTTTTAGCTGAATGTCATTCCTTGCCAGCTGCTGATCATACTGACTTCATTAAGACTTACTAAAGCATAACAAGAAAAATCTTTTGGATGGGGTAGAAAAAGATGTCAAGAATTTTTTTCTATGTTTGAAATTTGCCAAAGGAATAAAACAGAGATGATTAGAAACACATGTCCCCTTCAGCTATCATCCATTCTCAATAAAAAAAGGGAGTCATTTAGTATGGATTTCATTACATCTTTGCCTCATGATGAGGATAAAAGTTCTCTCTCTGTTGTGGTTGATAAATAAAGTATGCTCCTTTCTATCTTTCTTTCTTTCTTTCTTTCTTTCTTTCGGCTATGGATATCATTGATAAGTCCTCATGACTCGCCTAAATGTTCATAGCTTCACACGACACAAATACAAGTTACAAAGGCTTGCAAAGAATTTTGCTAGTCATCTCAATTACAAATTATCAGCAACTTTAAAAAAAAAGGAACCCCAGATTATTTCTAGCTATATTGTGGTTGATAAATAAAGAATGTTATTATTTTGCTATGGATTTCAATGATAAGCCCTCATCACTTGTCGAGTTGTTCACTGCTTCACGCAAACACAAATACAAGTTACAAAGGCTTCCAAATAATTTTGTTAGTCACCCTGATTAAAAATTATCTGCAACTTTAGAACAAAGAACATCATATAATTTCACCTTGTTCATACCAGCTTGACCCTGAAGGCACCTTATACCCCTCAAAAATAAATGGCAGACAAAAATAGTAGGCAAATATGCATTAGACTATTCAAGAAACTAGGTTGCAGACCAACAAGCATCATGCCAAATATTACTGCATTTGTTAGAGAATTGGTACAATAAAACATATTATATATCACATTTATGACCAACTACATTACAACCCTTCTTTGCTGATTGATTTGACTGCTAAAGGCATTTCAGTCCTAAATTTAAACTTGAAACACTTGGAGGAAAGCAACCATATATTAAAGCATCTTAAGGAGAACGCAAAATTTGTCCAAAATAAGATAAATCCCAACAAAATTAGAACCATAATGAGTAGGAATTTTAAATATGAAATTGGATCATTTTACAACCTTATAAGCATAAGTTTTTCAAAGATAAAAGGACAAAAAAGTGTGTGCCAAGATATTAAGGGCCTGACAAGGTTCTAGCAAGAGGGAAAACGGTTGCACATAGACTCAAACTGATAGCAAGGTCAAAACTGCATAACACCATTTCATTTCTCAAGCCTTGAGCAATTGGCAGAGCATAAGCTTAAATTAATTCCTTGCGTTACCTAGATAATGGAAATGCTTTTCTAATTCTAAATCATATTTTGGCTAGCTTGGGAGCAACAAACTACCAGAAAACCTCATTCAGTTGAAGGATTTGCAATAAGAGGATGTCATGTAAGAAGGGCCTGAAATACAGCAACATTCACCACTACAATGATTTGGTGAAAATTGAATCAAATATTTAGCACTGTTACAATGAATTAACAGGCTATGTTAGTTACTGTGTCTTTGTGTGGTTAATGGATTTTTGTCTACATCAACCAGTTACACTTTCTGTTAATAAACAAAGTTTTTGTAGTGACTAATCACTCCACATACAAAAGACAGAGCTGCAGTCTACATACATGCTCTTAGGTGTTAAAGTGGGGCATGCTTAGGGGTGGAAGCAGTTTTGTGTACAACCTCACAAAGACGATCTCAACCAATTGCAACAACCATGCTGAACTTGAATATTTTTTGGCCAGAATTGGTGTCTATAACTCTTCACAATAGTTTTCTTTACTTTTAAAATTTAAGTATCCCTGAAGCCATACTTCAGTAATAATGCAATTCTGGCTTTTTCCAAATTTTAAGCAATGAATATATTACTTTTCCCGTTTTGAAAGCAAACTATAAAAAAAACAAAAAATAGACACGTTCAGAATTCAGATTTTTATTTCTTGGGTTCAGATTCTGACATTTTTTAAACCGGTGTTCCTACACTAAGACCAATACAAGGTCTAGCAGGACACTGCACGCATACCTTAAAATAATAAATAAATGCATCCAAAATATAATCAATGACCACCAAGAAATATGATTAAGAAACTTTTAATGATGTATGGTGGCCAGCTACAGATATTCTAAAAAGGAAGCTTTTCAACTTAGTATTATTGCATCTATACGGTTCAGTCCTTGAAACCACCAAAATATTCTACTGCTGAAGGCATCAGGTTGCCTAAATAGCCATTTTGTAGGCTATAAAGTTTACTAAACAAGCATTCCAAGGAGTGAAGTCACAGCCCACGAAAACAGAGGGAAACTCTGAAGTGAACTCTTTCTTGCTTGGTTTGCATTGATTATGAATGAATAACTTGCAAGCCCTAGCACATCTTCCCTAGAGCTTTAACCTACTGGGAAGAACTTGGCCCTTTGAACAAATTACTATTTAATTAACCAGCTCTCCATATGGTTAGGAAGCATGAAAGCATGGATTTCCTCTAGTATAGCGTCCTTCCTAGTGTTTGCCTCAAAAGTAAGCAGAATATAGTTCAACACCAGTTTTGTACATCCTCATTGCCATAAGCCCACTGATGCTTGTGACCAAGATGTTAAAATTTTGATTCATCACTGCCATGAGCTTAGTGGAGCCTTGTGTATAGGATACAGTTTGACTCATCATTCTTCAGAACTCATATGTGGCTTGTGAATGAGGTCGGATCAACTGTTTTATTGGAAGTGATTTCAATCATTGAATATAGAATTCAAAAGACTTATAACAAGATGAGAATTCCAGCTTGACATCATTATACAAGGGGATGAATCTCTAAACCTTCATTGTGAGGAAGATGCTCAATGCAAATAGGATTGAGTAAACCATTCATGTTGCATTCTTGTTGAGTTGGAGATATCTGGAGTCTAATTGGAGGATATGAGAAGGTTAAGTGCTGGAAACAAAAAATTTAATTGACACATTTTGCAATAAAACATTAGATGCAAAACTGCACCGAAAAAACCTCTGTTACGAAAATCGGCAAAAAATCACCGAAATCGCGAGTTAATCGCGAGTCATTCGCGATTAACTCGCGAATGACTCGGCAACTTATCGCAAGTCGGGCGATTTTTTGACGATTTTTTCAAAAAACCGGAATCGGCGATTTTTTGGTGCAAGAAGTAATGGTTATTACCCAAAAATCGGCCGCAGCCGTGCAGGTAGAGGCTGCGGCCGATAAATAGAAAAAAGCAAGTGTCTTTTTTAATTACCTCTCCTGACCTCTTGCAAAGACCAAAAAACTCTCTGCTACTTTGCCCCTCGACCCCGCAAGGGACGCTGTCCCTTGACCCTGCAAGGGGGCTCCCGCCCCCTTGACCCCCAACACAGGTGGCGACGGGCGTTGCCCGTCATGTTCATGATGTTCATGATGTGAGAGTTGATGCATATGTGCGTAGGGCATGATGCAATCCAGTCTTGTATGCAGCCATGAAGGATATTCTGCCTAGGGTTTGCAGGTTGCAGATTGCAATGCTGAAACTGTAATGCTGAACTGTAAATGCCATTGTTAATATAAAACTACCTGTATTTACTGTTATCTAATATCTACCATTGCTGCTGCTATTGCCATTGCTGCTTCTATTGCTGTTATTGCTGCTGTTATTGCTGCTGTTAGGACAACAGAGACTAGGGCTAATGTTAGGACAAGGGGCAAAGGAAGACAATAGATAGTGGGCCTATTGAGGCATTTTGAGTCTTGACACATTTTGTAATTTGTACCTTTTCATATTATAAGCAATACAGGATGTGTTTTGTGAACTTTTGTCACTTTCATGTGTACTTAAAGCTTGAGCCTTGAATGATGTCTTGACTTGAATTGTTGCTTTTATTGCAATATTTTATTTGCATAATGTTAATTCATTAGACAAGGCATCATTTTCTTTGGTTTTTTTTTGCCGATTTTTTCCCCAGCTGATTTACTATCCGATTCCTATTTTCTCTACTATGGAAAAAATTAAATCTGTTAATTATATTTTTACTGCAACAAATTTAAGATAGAAATTATCTTTGACTTTATTGTATGAACAATAAAAATTGTGTCCTTGGTATACAAAGAAAAGCCCAGAGAGCATAAGAATTACTAATTATACCATACCTCTTCTTGGAATTCCTCCATGACAGCTTTTCCAGCTGCTGCTTCTTGTTCAGCAGCATCCCTCCATCTGGATATTTCTTCCTCTGCTGCTGTAATATCCATCATAAGGCCTTCAACCTAAAAGGGCAAACAACATGGCCAATTGATTATTCATTCCAGCGGGATGAGATTCCATCTTTGACATTCATGAATGCAAAAATTTATTAATAAGCATGCTACATTTTCGGATGCTGCTCTCTCCTTTTCCTCAAGTTCTTTTATCTGTGATACTTTAGCAGCCAGATCTTTCGTTTGTGTCTCAGAAACCACTCTTAGATGGTTTGCTTCTGCCCTGAAAATGAAAAGATGGAAATAAATTGAAAATGTTAGCAAAGGCATGTATAACTTCAACAGATTTGGTATATAATCTAATGGGTTAAGATGACAACAATGACTTCTTTTTCTTTGTGATTCTTAAACGGATAATGTCTCTTAATAACTGAAAGCAATCTCTGTTTCAGAAACACTTATATCATGGATTACTCCTTCACACATCCTGGTTATAGGAACATACCTTGCTGCTTCTAACGAGTGTCGCAATTCTGCAATTTCAAGCTGTGATGTCTTTATTATATTCTCCAATGCAGAGGCCTGTAAAATAATAAAATAGTACTTCATGTCGGTGTATATTGCATAAAAATAGCAGCTGTGATATCTTAATTAATATTTTCAGATTTAGAGTCCTGTAAAAGTTATGAAACATAATTTCATTCAAGACTTGAATGGATTTAAATTTTGCTAATTCAGACATCTGAGCATCAGATTTTATAAAACACAGATTATTTTCAAAGGATAAACAGTATCCATACCAGACTATAAAAGTCATCTCCTCCATTCTCTGTTCCATTAGCAGCTGCATGTTTGTGATCTCCAATGAGGACACCATCACTGAAATTTAATCCAAGATCCCTTTCTGCAACCTGTAGAATTGAACCTTTTCTTTGGCGCGACTGCTTTTCACCATCGCCTTCTGTTTCAGCTACCAATCTCTCTCCCAACGCACTCCTGAGCAAAGTGCTGATGTCCCTTTTCTCTGCTTGTAAGCTAACAATATTATCCTCTAACTCTTTCTTTTCTTTACTTCTGTTCTCTAGATCTGCCATTATTTTTTTGTCTGCCATTGAGGTCAGCTCTGACACAAACATTGTTCCTGCCAATGAAGACACTAGATCCTTATCAATATCCAGATCTTGTGACACAAACAAAGGTTCAGAAAACTCCAACTGGACAGATGCTGAACCATCAACCATCTGAATCATGTTCTTTAGGCATTCCTGAGCTTTCGAGATGTAAACTAGTTGATCATTAATGATAGGTTTTTGCTTTTCAATTTTCAGCTCTAAATTCTTCAACTTCTCTTCCGTATCATCTGCAAACCTCTTCAATGTTTCATATTCCTTCCCTTCCTGATCAAGCTTTTCTGATATCTCAGACTCCAATTCAGAAATACGACCATCTTTGGCAAGGACAAGCTTTTGCAAATTCTCTGACTCAATACATTTGCTACCAAGCTCATCTCTGAGACCTGTAATTGTGGCCTCCAGTTGCGAAACTTCAATAGCAATCTGATAGTTCCTCTGCTCCATTTGCTCGCGCACATCATTCCTTTCCTTCATTATTATTTCATGCTGCCTAACAAGTTCTTCCACAATTTCTTCTGCCCTTTTCATTGCTCCGTATGCAACTGCAACCATGCCTGTGTGCTTTGAAGTCCTAGGAAGCCCTCCAGTGAAGCTCTTAATTGAACTGACCCTGCGAGTGATTTTATCAGCTCCACTTATCAGCATTTGAGCGGCTGCCTCAATCTCTGACCTGGAAGATTCTCGGGCTTTTGTTGCCTCTTCTTTCAATCGAAGAATCTCATCCATCTGTCTAGCAAGATCATTCCGCTGTCTCAAAAGCTCATCTCTCTGCTTAATTGCGTCTTCTTTCATCCTTGAGGCTTCCTCTAATTGTTTTGCAATGTCTTCTTTTTCTCCATAGGCTTCTTCCTTTTGCCGAAGAGCATCATCCCTTTGCTTCGAAACCTCATTCCGTTTGTTGATTGCGTCATGCGCAAGCCCCTTCAGGCGGTTGAACTTACTCTCCAGCTCTGCTTTCGCATTCTCAACAGCCTTTCTTGCTTCCCTTTCAGCCTCAAGCTCCAAAAGAGCTTTCTTCAGGCTCTCTGCAGAGTCCTCAGAGGAAGGATTCGGCAATTCAACCGGCACAGCCTCCAGGTCGCCATCCTCAAAGTCACTAAGGGCGGCATCCTCCTCACCGTTGGTTCCCATGGCATCGGCCATTTCAACTATCTACCCATAAAACTCTCAATGTAAAAAAGTAAAGGTAAAGGTGACTTTCTAGGTCTCAGATCGTCTCAGACCCTTCTACAAACAAGGAAGCTTTTCACTGTAGTTCATATGTTGTTTAAATTTTGTAGCTCCTTAGGTTTTGATCTTCTAACAAAGTCGAAGGATAAATTGGAACCCCTTGTTTGAGACTTTTCAATTATATATTATTTAAGTTTGTATCTCAGGTTTTCAACAAATAGGGCCTTGTCAATCCCTATGCCCTCAGAGGTGAGCTTCTCTATACAATCAATTTTACAAATTTAACCAATGTTTTTCCTCAAACTTCAACCGCCCTGCACAATTTCTCCACGATCTTCCCTATTCAAAACCCAAAAATCATAAACTCGAATGCTATCTCTCAAAACACGTTAAAATTTCACCAGAGCGGCTGTTGAAAGCAGGTTGCTGAGGTAATTACCCCTTTTTTACACATATCTGTGTGATCAATGCAAAATCCATCATTCAATTAATCTGTTCAATAATTCATTTACTGCACAACCATTGGCTTGCCTATAAAATCCCACCGCAAAATAAATTACATTGCTTGCCCGTGAATTGACCCCGCCTAGCTAAATTCTATATCAATTTTCTGTGTGCTTGTTAAGGATTTTAAATTCTCTCATTGCTTTTGCGTTGTCGAATTCGACGCAAAACATTTTTCATTGTAAGATTTCAAAAAAATAAAAGTAGGGGAAAAAAACGTTTTTTTAAAAAACGAAATTGTGGTACATACAGCATTAAAAGAAAAAAATGCACCCAAATCTCCACAGTTGCCAACAAATCCAGGATCGCGGAACCTGCTAAATCTTTTATCTGCTAATGATCAGAGGAATTCTTCTATGCTTTGCCTTGCCTTGCCTTGAATGGAGCTCCGCCAAATATTTTGAGGTAACTCCGGACTCCAAGTTCTGCACGGTGCCCTATTTCCCATGTCAATTTGGCTGAAGTGCTAATTTAAGTATTATTATTCCGTGTTAAAATTAATTTTATATTAAATTATAGAGAATTTGACATTTACGACCACCTTTCCAACCTAACAGTCAAGGCCGAGTACCAGTGGACTATAACGGGTTTTAACATGGCTAAATATATAGTAAACCTTATTTTTAGGGTAGGTTAAAGTAAATTTAGTTAAAAAAATTATATAAGATTGAAGTAAATATTAGTAATTAATTACATTGTTTTACTATAAACTTTTTTGTCTTTGGATTTTTGGAGTCTCCAATACTTTATGTATAAAAATAAATAAAAAATATTAGTATTTTATAATAATAATAATATTTATAACTTGAAGTTGACTCAAAAATAAATTATATAATAATATTATAAAAAAAATAAACATTATCTAAAAATAATTTAACAAAAAATTTATCTCGGTTTTTTAAAGCTGCCTTGAGTTCTAAGCAAACTTAGACAATACACAAAGAAGTTGAAAGGGAGGGATGTCTGAGTAGGCTTACGAAATTGGAGAAGTGACCCAAAAGGTTGCTTCGTACATATTGTTTTCACAAGTTAGTTGATGTTTCATTAATGGTTTTGTTTAAATATTAAAATAAATAATTTATGCATACTTTGAAGAATAAAAATAAAAAATATTTTATTTAATTAAATTAAAGAAGTTGAATTCAATATATAAAAATATTAAGTTTCATCAAAGATATGGTAATAAGTGTAAGTAACTTTCATGGTGGTAAGTGCAAGGTACTTATTAAGAAGAGACTTAGGTTCAAACCTTGGGGGAAGCCAACCCTTTGTAAAGGCAGTAGTCCACTCTGAATATTATGAGTGTGTGTCAGACCGTCAACGTAGTACGAAACCCCCTTTGTAAAGGTAGAAGTCTACTTTGAATCCTTTGAGTGCGTGTTAGATCATCGACGGTAGTATGAAACCTGAGCAACCGGTGGTACCCATCTCACGTTGAGTCAACAAAAACGAGATGGATAAATTTGTTAGGAGCAGTCCCTGAGATTTTGAACTCTGCGTTTACCAGTTATTAAAAATAGTGACTGTAACTAACTCTCCTATGTAATTAAAAAGATAAAAATACTCACGTTGAGTCAACAAAAACGAGACAGATAAGTTTGTTAGGAGCAGTCCCTGAGATTTTGAACTCTGCATTTACCAGTTATTAAAAATAGTGACTATAACCAACTCTCCTATGTAATTAAAAAGATAAAAATAAGTGTAAGTATTTGATATCTAATTAAGTCGAGAGGCGGCGTTTTATTAAAAATAGTGACTGTAACCAACTCTCCTATGTAATTAAAAAGATAAAAATACTCATGTTGAGTCAACAAAAACGAGACAGATAAGTTTGTTAGGAGCAGTCCCTGAGATTTTGAACTCTGCATTTACCAGTTATTAAAAATAGTGACTGTAACCAACTCTCCTATGTAATTAAAAAGATAAAAATAAGTGTAAGTATTTGATATCTAATTAAGCCGAGAGGCGGCGTTCCTACAATGGCAGACACGTTCCTGCAATGCCCGACAGGGGGGTGGGAGGCAAAGAGGTCATACATGTCTAAACAATTTTTTTTTTTATTAAAAGAGCCGACATTAACAAAAACATTTAAAATATTTAAACTAAAACAACCGACTAAACAACCCTTGCAAACATTTAAAATATTTACTATCACACCCCCAAAAATGAGATAGACGCCTCAAGATTGATAACTCTGGGCGTTTTTAAATATATATCTTTTATATCTAAGCTAGTTAATTTTTAATAAAAATTATGTTTTTTTAGAGTAAATACTTTTTATACACATCCGAAAATTTATGTTTTTATCGTAATATATTAGAAGTTTGAACCTAACCATCATCACTTTTAATTGTAATATAATAAATAAAAGTTTTTTTTGGTTTAGTTATTGTGAGAAACCCTTATGACCGACGTACAGGCTGAGCAGTCTCTCCCAACCATGATCCCTCGTAGAGCGGTTGAGCAATCTCCTCCCAACCATGATCCCTCGTAGAATAGTTGAGCAGTCTCCTCCCGACCATGACCCCTCGTAGAGCCGAGAGCTATACTTATCAATAGGAAATTTAACACAAAACCACCACACACCCACCCCTCACACACTCGCCCAAAAACCACCACACACCCACCCCTCACACACTCGCCCAAAACCACCACACACCCAGCCCCTCACACACTCGCCCACGCCACAATTTGAACCTTGGACTTCTCGAAGAAGAGCCAAAGCCCGAATCATTGCGCTGCACCCCAAGAATTACATTGAATAAATGTTTGATTTTGACCATCTTCCTATTGTCATTGTACATTGAATGGGATTACATTGAATGCCCAATCCCAATAGTAGCGACTTTCTTATTATAATTCTATAGATCTTTGATCCCCAACTATGGCCACCTTTTTACCAGTATAATATAAATAATATAATAATGTGGATCCAAAAAAAAATTATGTATTCAAATATATATAAATTGATCAGTTTTTGTTGAGTGTTTGTCAGTCGACGGTTTCAATCCTGAGCTCCTTCGAGGTCCCCTTCACTTAGAGTAAAAAGTTTATCGAGGTGAGGTAGGAGTTATAGTGGTAGCTTTCAGGTTCGAAACATGTCCACTCACGAAGATAATATGATAGAGAGATTGTTGTCAGGGAATGTAACAAAAAACTATATATTTTTTATTTTATTGTCGATGAATTATATATAATTTTGACCTTAGATAAATTGTCAACTTTTAACTTATTATAATTTTATTAATTTATAAGTTTCCAAGGAATAATTAATATAAAAATAATTATTCAATGAATATATATATATATATATATATATATATATATATATATATATATAATTGAAATGAGAGAATAAAATGGTATAAGCCTAGAGTCAGAGCAAGTATGAGTCGAAGGCAAGTGTGAGCCAAGAGTAAGCCTCACTTTTGTTTTGTTTAAAATTTTTGGGAAAGAGCAAGAAGAGTGTAAGCAAGAAGCAAGTGCAAATAAAGAGTGAGTCTCATCTTTTTTTCTCTAGATTTTTGGAAAATTCAAAAAATAATAGATTCATATGAGGAAAAGCTAGGTAGCATGGAAGCAAAACCATATTTAAAAGACTTAATTGGAAGTAAGCATGCCTTGGAAGTATGGATGTCTAAGTTAGAAACAAGAGAGAGCGAATATATGACGAGTCCAATCTAGGTAGCAATTGTTACACTGTAAGTGATTATCAAGGATGAGATGATTGAACATGATATAGTGATTCTTAAGAACAAAGGGTTAATATATAAGTTTCATAGATACTCGGTGTTTTTAGAGATTCAAAACTAGATCACATGAAAGTGTGGATTGAATTCAAATTACTCCATGACTTTTCTTCTTAAAAGTTTTATCCTTATCTTTTTCAATTTAAAAATCAAGGATAAAATAATGGGTGGTGGCCCATGGTTTAGGGTGAGAGATGCCCTATAATTAAAACCATGGAGTCATAATTTTTCTAGCAAGATAAACTATTAAAAAACTTCTAGTGTGGGTTAGGCTTTTTGGATTTATGTATCAACTTATCAATAAGGATGTTTTGAAGAATATTGGCAATACCCTAAGGGAATTCATCTAGAAGGGACCAAATACTGACTAAAAGCATGTTGAATATTCTTGGGTATGTATGGCTATATATATTTCAAAACCTTTACCACAATCCATTAATATTAAATTTGAATCAAGAGAATAAGATCAGCAAGTGGATTGGGCAAGAAACCTCAAAAGCAAGAGATTGTATTGTAACAACGGAGAAAGAGAGAGCAAATTTTGATCATGAGATAAACTTCAAGATGAAGCAAGGAGATCATACTATAGTAGAAGTTAGATTAGATCAAGGATATTCCATTCCAAAAAAGAGGTAAAGAAATCCTTTCTTTAGCATCAAATGACAAAGGGTATCATAGTTATGTTAGGACCCTCCTAACATATTATAATTATATATTTATTAGGGGTGCATCTTTCCAATCGCACCCCATCCTTCATATTTATGCACATCACCATATTCATTTTAGGACATCAATCAAATACATTCATTTTATATATCAATATTGCAGAGTTAAACTCAATATTTCCAAAAGCGATTCTTTTAAACAACGATTTATTTATCTTATTTATTGCATTATATCAGTTCCTCCGAGCGGTGTCATTGCAACTGGTATCAGGGCCTTCTTTCGATTCCAAGCTTTCGCCCTCACCACCAGCAGTGCTTTGTCCGCATATCTCACTAACAGACGTTCCCTGGTTTAACAGATCGCGGCTATCCGCCTTCACCAACCAGCGGCGCCCGATCCACGTTCGTTTAACAGACGACGTCTTGTCCCCTGATTCAACTGACAATCAAATCTACCACAGCAAGAAAACCCGACGAAGGCTTACTTAAATTTTGCTAAGCCATCGACGTCCCTGCCTGAAGCAAAATCACTATTAAGACGTTCGTTCACACACAAAACAAATAAAAACAATAATAATAATAATAATATATTCAGGTGTCTGCAAGCTCACCGGCAAACACAAACTGATTAGCAGCAGCACAGACGACAAAAGAAGTCATTAAAAATCTCTCTGAGTCGTTTTTCGGTGACAACAGGATTTTTCGAGCGGTGTCCGGGCATAAATACTTCGCGAGCTAAGGTTTTTAATATTTTCGATGTCGTTTTCCGACAACAACAGGAATTTCAGGCGTAAATATTTTGTGAAGCTAAGGTTTTAATATTTAATATTTTCGGCGTCGTTTTCCGGCGACAACAGGAATTCGAGCATAAATATTTCGCGAAGCTAAGGTTTTAATATTTTCGACACCGTAGAAATTTTTTCGATCGGACTCTGTCGTCGACCCGACTGCCACTCCGTCGACGCTTAGCCGCCACCCAAGCTTTCACCCCACCTCCCACTTAGCTCGATCCTTGCGCTACCCCGCCAGCCGTCACTCCGTCACCACCTCCGCCCTGCCAGCCGTCGCCCAGTTGTCGCCTGCTGTCATCCTCCCAGCCGTAATTCCGCTGTGCGCTCTTCGGGGACTAGAATAAAAAAAGTGATAGGGCATTGCCCACCAAAGTTTTAAATAAAAAAAAAAAAAAAATTATTTAATTTTTTAAAAAATTCTTTTTTTGCTCACCTTGATCATTACCTAGTCACTTTGATCATTACCTACACCAACCGCAATGGCCGACGGACGACGATCACTGGATTCCATCCACGAGAAACACGAAAGGCTCATTGAAGAAGTTAAACAGGAAAGAGAGGAGAATT
Organism: Wollemia nobilis; assembly: GCA_028583015.1. NCBI lineage: Eukaryota > Viridiplantae > Streptophyta > Pinopsida > Araucariales > Araucariaceae > Wollemia > Wollemia nobilis. The sequence continues at coordinate 1,427,023 of JAQPPZ010015334.1, forward strand.
CCCGTAACACAAGAGAACTCTTCGAGAAAATATTTGCAATGGATGTTAAACTTGATGCCATCAGTCAAAAATAGGCAACAACACAAGCAAACTCAACCACCACCGGGTCATCAAACCGAGCAATGTTAGGAGGTCCACAAACTTCCATTCTACCACGGACGACCAAATTAGACTTCCCAAAATTTGAAGGCGGAGACCCTACAAACTGGATCTACCGAGCAGAGCAATATTTCTCACTAAATCAAATTCCGAAAATACAAAAAGTGCATATCGCCTCCTTCCATTTGGAAAATGACGCCATCCAATGGTACCAATGGTTCGAAAAAACTAATGGCACTCCGACGTGGTCAACCTTTACACAAAACCTATTAGTATGATTTGGCCCTAGCAAGTTTCAAAGCTTTACGGGGGCCCTCACTAAATTATGCCAAACCACTTCGATGAAGCGAGTACCAAGCGGAATTTGAAAGGTTAGCTAATCGAACATCCGGATTAGACGCTGCCTTCTTTCAAGAATGTTTCGTTAGCGGATTAAAAGAAGAAATTCGAATTGAGGTACAAATGTACAACCCTACAAACATGTTAGAGACCATCGGCTTAGCGAAATTAGCGGAAGACAAAATCAAGGCACGAAATCGGTTCACGAAACCAACTTGGGGGAAACAATCAAACACTTATACCAACCCCAAGCCAATGCAAAATGGACGAACCCAAAACTCCTACACAAGCCCCAAAATTAACCCCGCTCTACCAATTAAACGTCTGAGTTTCGAGGAAATGAAGGAAAGACAAGCTAAAGGTCTTTGCTACCATTGCGATGAGAAATTTGATAGAAATCATAAATGTGCCTCACGGAAATTATATATTCTCGATGCCACAGAGGAAGGGAATTCTACTGAAGAGGAACCTGAACTCGAAGTAGAGGTATTATCCAACACACTTGAAAGTGACGAAGAAAATACACCAAAGGTTTCCTTCAACGCCCTTGCCGATTTTTTTGCCCCTCAAACAATGCGAGTAAAAGGGTATTTTAAGAAACAAAACCTTACCGTGCTCCTAGATTCTGGTAGCACGCACAATTTTATCGATCCAAAAGTGGCTAAACAAGCAAATTGTTTCATATACCCTTGCAATAACTTCGAAGTGATGATTGGAAATGGCGGAAAAATTGCATGCAAAGGAAAATGCAGAAATATAAAACTAACGATGGGAGTTTATACCATGCAAAGCGACATGTACGTCTTACCCCTAGGGGGATGCGACATTGTACTAGGCGTACAATGGTTAAGAACCTTGGGCGTAGTCCAATGGGAATTTGATGAACTATGGATGAAATTCACAACAAAGAACCAAACCTATATTATCCAAGGCCTAAAATCGGGACCCTCCCAAATCGTCAGCTCCCATAGAATGGAGAAAATTATCCGAAAAGGGAACAAAGGAATGGTCGCCCAATTATTTTCAATTCAACCTAGTCACCAAAAAGACGAGACACCAGAGTTACAAAAAATTTTAGACCACCATAAGGCGGTATTCAACGAACCAAAAGGACTACCTCCACAACGAAGTCACGATCACACTATTCCACTATTTCCAGGGCATCAACCTCCTAATATTAGACCTTATCGTTATCCTTACCTCCAAAAGACCGAAATAGAAAAATTAGTACAAGAGCTTCTTACAGCGAGAGTCATTAGACCTAGCAAAAGCCCTTACTCCTCTCCAATTATTTTAGTTAGGAAAAAGGATGGTTCGTGGCGTTTATGTGTCGATTTTCGAGCGCTAAATAAAATGACCATCAAAGATAAATTTCCTATTCCGGTCATAGACGAGCTACTAGATGAACTCCACGGGGCAGCTTACTTTTCCAAGTTGGACTTACGGTCAGGCTACCACCAAATACGAGTCGCTGAAAAGGATATTCCTAAGACGGCCTTTCGCACTCACGAAGGGCACTACGAATTCTTGGTGATGCCATTTGGCCTTACCAACGCTCCTTCTACCTTTCAAAGTCTAATGAATAAGGTATTTCACCCTTTCCTTCGTAAATTTATATTAGTTTTCTTTGATGACATTTTGATTTATAGCAAAACATGGGAAGAACATTTGGACCATGTTAGACAAGCGTTCCAAATCTTGAAGGAAAATCAACTTTATGCAAATAGATCAAAGTGTTCCTTTGGGAAACAAGAAATTGAATACTTAGGGCATATTGTCTCAAAGGAAGGCGTGATGGTAGATCCTTCCAAAATCGAAGAAGTGAAAAATTGGCCTATTCCAAAAACCGTAAAGGCTCTACGTGGGTTTCTTGGACTAACGGGATATTATAGAAAATTTGTCCAAAATTATGGTAAAATCGCTGCTCCTCTAACGACATTACTTAAGAAAAACGCTTTCAAATGGTCGCCTAAAGCGAACAAGGCCTTTATCACCTTGAAAACTGCAATGTGTACCACCCCTGTTCTAGCCATGCCCAACTTTTCTAAACCATTCATCATTGAAAGTGATGCTTCAGGAATAGGAATGGGAGCCGTACTCATGCAGGATGAAAGACCTCTAGCTTTTATAAGCAAAGCATTTTCTCCTAAGAATTTAGCTCGCTCTACATATGAAAAAGAGATGTTGGCGATTGTCCATGCTATTCAACATTGGAGGCCTTACCTTATTGGCCAACATTTCATTATACGCACCGACCATCATAGCTTGAAATATTTTTTGGAACAAAGGACTAATACCCCGGAACAACAAAAATGGGTTACTAAACTTCTTGGCTACGATTATGAAATTACATATAAAAAGGGCAAGGACAACATGGCAGCCGATGCACTTTCTAGAAAATTTGAAGATATGCCTCAAATCCATGCGCTTTCCTCCCTTATTCCTAAATGGGTAGATGAGGTGCATGAAGAATGGATAAATGATCCTATTACCCACGCCTTAATTCAACAACTTCAACATAATCCTAGTAGCAAACCTCCATACACTTGGAAGGACAATATATTAAGATACAAAGGGAGGATGGTCCTCACCCCCAATTCAACTTATCGAAAGAAACTTCTTCATGAATTACATACTTCACCCATTGCAAGCCACTCAGGGTTCTTAAAAACCTATAAAAGAGCCACTACCTCCTTCTATTGGGTAGGAATGAAAAATTACATCAAAAACTTTGTAAAAGAATGTGAAGTGTGCCAAAGACAAAAGGGGGAGACCATCGCTATTCCCGGATTACTTCAACCTCTTCCTATACCCACCAAAACATGGGCAGATATTTCTATGGACTTTATTGAAGGATTGCCTAAATCAGGCGGAAAAACAACCATTTTCGTAGTTGTTGATCGTTTATCTAAATATGCCCATTTTTGTCCAGTGGCTCATCCTTATACCGCAAGCACTATAGCCCACCTTTTCCTCGATAACATCTTTAAATTACATGGTATGCCCTCCACAATTATTAGTGATCGCGACCCAACTTTCACTAGTACCTTTTGGAAGGAATTATTCAAATTACAAGGTACTCAACTTTGTATGAGCTCCGCTTACCATCCTCAAACCGATGGCCAAACCGAAGTTGTAAATAAATGCTTGGAAACATACCTTCGATGTTTTGTCTCTACTCAACCATTCCATTGGGTAAGGTGGCTTTCACTAGCGGAATGGTGGTATAACACTTCATACCATACGTCCATCAAAATGACTCCTTACGAAGCACTATATGGTCAAACACCACCATCCCTCACTTCCTATATTCCAGGGACTACAAAAGTCCATGCGGTGGAAACAGAACTTGCTAGTCGAGAGGACATACTACGGACCCTAAAAGAGAACCTACACACCGCCCAACATCGCATGAAGTAGCAAGCCGATCAACATAGAAGCGAACGTAGTTTCCACGAGGGTGATATGGTTTTCTTACGTCTCCAACCTTACCGGCAAACCTCTCTTAAACAAAAAGGTTCTCAAAAGTTAGCACCCAAATTTTACGGGCCGTATAAAGTTCTCCAACGTATTGGGACCGTTGCTTACAAACTTGAGCTTCCTCCCTCTTCCAAACTTCACCCCGTATTTCATGTATCTTGCCTTAAGCTCACAGTTGGAACACATATCACGACCCAAACCACTCTTCCGGAATTCTCCGAGGAGGGAGTACTTTTAGTCGAGCCAGAAGCTATCTTGGATCGCCGCTCTCGTCACCTTCGTACTCGTGATATCACGGAAGTGTTAATCCATTGGAAAGGTCTACCTTTAGAAGACGCGACGTGGGAAACTCTTCACGATATCCAGCAACAATTTCCAAATTTCCAGCTTTGAGGACAAAGCTCCTTTAAGGGGGGTGGCATGTTAGGACCCTCCTAACATATTATAATTATATATTTATTAGGGGTGCATCTTTCCAATCGCACCCCATCCTTCATATTTATGCACATCACCATATTCATTTTAGGACATCAATCAAATACATTCATTTTATATATCAATATTGCAGGTTAAACTCAATATTTCCAAAAGCGATTCTTTTAAAACAACGATTTATTTATCTTATTTATTGCATTATATCAGTTCCTCCGAGCGGTGTCATTGCAAGTTCACTTGAATCAACCATTAGAAGAAACAAAGAAGGATATGGGGGATGGAGAAGTACAATATGCAAGTTCAAATTCATAAGGAATTAAAGGTGCAGAGCAAGATGTGGAGGAAAACATTAAAATAAAGGAGGTGGAAGAGGTTAAGTTTAATCCAAGAAAATCGTCTTCATGCTTCTCAAGTAGTATAAAATCCTCTCCTTGCAATAGAAATGAAAGTAGTATAGAGGTTATCCCTTTCCCTTAGGGTTTCAAGAATAACATAATAATGAAATGAGGATGGAGGATATCCATACCAATTCAAGGTTTTTAGGGCATCATAAGACAGTAATTACTATATCAAATAACATTAGCTCAATTGATTAAATTCCTCAATTTTCAAGGAGACCAAGGTTTGAATCTTGCCAAGTGATGTATGCATAATTATCAAATTGTTGTAGTACCACCATGTGTTCATGATGTAATATGGGTGGGGCATTTTAAGGTTTCTAGGACAATATAAAGAAGAAAATGCTTTTGAGGATCAACAAGTGGATTGTGTCTAGTCTCATTAATATTTCAAAGCATTATAGATTGTGCTATCTTAGAAGAAAAAGGTGGTTTTGTTCATAGTAAGCAAATCCTTGATTGTATAATCATTGTAAAAGAGGCCATGAATTCTCTTTATTCCATATAAAAAAATCACAAAACTTATTAAATTAGATAGGAAAAAAGCATATGATAGGGTTTGTTGAATTTTTCTACATGATATTCTAAAAAAAAATGGTTTTTATAAATATTTATATGTGCCATGATATTATATTGTATATGTGTGTTGTGGATAGTTGGCATGGGCCACACATAACCCATGGTTTATTGTATTTGATATTATGTTATAATAAATATTTGGATAAGGGTTTAGAAGTTGGCTAGGGATAGAGTTATACCCCCCAAAGAAGCATCATATGATGAGTATATAAATAAGGGCCATTGTGATTGTAAGGAATCACTGATCATGTCAAGTATAACCTTGTAATAATCTTTGTCTAAGGAGCGACACTCTCATATTGGAAGATATTATGGACTTATTCCTTCATTAAGGAGTATTATTTGTGTTACCCTATCTTAGGGATATTAGCTATTTGTGTATCATTGTGTGGATAACTACATTGTGGATTATTATTTATGGATGAATGACTTGGTATTTTGGTATACAATGGATGATTTCTATTAATGAGAATAAATTTTTGTAACAAGTATTCTCAAAGCAACAATTTTAACAAAGTATGATTTGGTTTTTCAGAGTGATAGAAATTGTGTAATTTTATTTCCAAAAATTATCATTTTCCAAAAGCCATATCTTTGCATAGAGTTGTTTGATTCAAACAATTCTTATGCCATCTTGTTTAAAATTTGAAATGTTTCAAAATGGGTGATCATATGAAGGAATTTGAGTAGATGAGTGACCCTATGAAGTCAATTGTCTAGAATAGTGGTAATGACATTTTTCAAATCATGTTCTTAAGTTTGGGTAAGCAAATGAACTATCGTATGTTGTGTTTTGAAGGATTTTTTGGGTGTACTTATTTGTGTGGAATTTTAGCATTATATATAGTTTTAAACCTTATTTCATAAAACCCTAGTTAGTATATATTTTTAAGGGGATAATGAGCCGATGAAGTTATCAATTTTCATTTGAAGTGTTGATATTGATGGTAGAGAATGGCTAAAAAAATTCAAATCTTTGAATTATGCTCAATATCTCTACCAAGATAAATTTTGTGTTTATCTTGAAGGGGAAGCTTGATATTGGTTTGAGAGTTTTTTTTATGCCTATAATTTTATATACACATGGAAAGAAATAAAAAAAAATTATGCTAAATAGATGGAAATATAAGGGAAAGATAGCTAGTTTTAAGGTTACTATTAAGGTCTATGTAGAAGAAATAAAAAATCTTTAGAATGAAGAAAGTCAAAAATTCAAGGAACAAAGAGAAGGAATAAATATGGATGACAATGCAAAGGTAGAGAGAACCACATATTTGATGCCATCTAAGTAAGAGAATAGTCAAAGGGTTTCTTTTCTATCTAAATATTTTATTTTATAGGTTCATGGATGTATTTAGAAAGAAACTATTATTATTTCCATAAACCCTAGCATTATGTACAATTTCATCAAATTTATTTTGCTAAGAGGTTATCAATTTAAACAAAGAATATTTAAAGCACATAGGTTGAAGGTGAGAATGTTCAAAATTTTCAATATTTGTAGATAACCATAGATAAATATGTTTTACATTCAATTTTTTATGGTACAACTATGGATGATGTGGATATTGTTCTTGTTTATCCTTAGTTGGACTCACTGGCTACTATTAACATTGATGTAAAAAGTTCACAAAGTTGTGGTACAAAAAGAAAAGATAACATTGTAGGATATTTCTCAACTTAAGAAGCAAGGATCCCAAGAAAAACAAGAGGTAATTATAGGGTATAAATTAAAGAATGGGAGAAAGAATCAAAAGCAAAAGTAGAAGTAGAAGTATAGTCTAAGGAGGGAGGAAAAGCAAAGTTCAAGTAATTATATTAAACGACCAAAAGAAAGACCCAAAAGAAGAGCATAATAAAGATCATGAATAATAATTTAAAATAGTGGAATAAAAGGTTTAAGAGTCAAAGAAAGTAGCACATATGAATAAGGTTGCAACATACCACCACCCATACCATCATGAGCAACAACAATCATGGAGGTATGGCATAAGGCATCAATAATATTATGGATCTACATGGAGTTAAAAAGGCATAAATAATAAAATTTTATTGTAGAAAAAGAGCTATAATTATGGATGTAAGAATGGTGGTGACAACATGGCACCAAAGGAGCAATGATTATGGATATTAGAGTGGAAAAACAAACACATGGAACCAAAGAAGCACTAATGGATATCATAGAGGTAGAACAACATGGCATTATAGAAGAGCATCAACAATTAAGATTTCACTTGAATAGATGGATGATCAAGATACCAATCATTATCAATGCTTAGAAGATCATATAATTTGGCTTCTTCTTATGTTTCAAAGGTGAAACACTTTTAAGGGGTGATGAATGCTACATTGCCTAGGGACAAGTGTAATGAGATATGATATTATACTGTATATGGGTGTTTGAGATAGTTGGCATAGGCCACACATAACATAAAGTTTAATATATTTTAGTATTATATATAATTTTAAGTTGGATAAGGATTTAGAAATTGACTAGGGTTAGGGATATGCCCTCCCCAAAGTGGCATTAGATGATGTTTATAAGGGATATTGACATTTTAAGGAATCATTAATCATATAAAGTATTATCTTGTAATCATCTTTGCCTATGGAGGGGCATTGTCATATAAGGAGATCTTGTGGAGCTTTTTCTTCCTTGAGGAATATTACTATCCATAATTTCATTAATACCCTAACAACAAATATAATTTCATTAATATTGATTTGGCTAAGAGGTTGCAGGTTTAGGCAACAAAAATCAAAGACATACAACTTAAGGATGAGAATGTTTTATTTTTTGAAGATTTGAAGATCACCATGGATAAATATGTTTTACATTCAAATTTTCATGCTATTGAGATGGATGATGTGGATATTGTTCTTGGTTATTTTTGGTTGGATTCTTTGGGTACTATTAAAATTAATTTGCAAAAGAAGTTTATGAAGTTATGGTATAGGAAAAAGAAGATAACATTGCAAGATATTTTTTAGCTTAAGGAGCAAGGATCCAAGGAGAAGCAAGAAGCAGTTATGGTAAAGGAACAAGTTAAGAAACCAACAAAAGAATCACAAGTTGATTTTATAGTAGAAGCAACTACACAGTACATGGAAGAAGCACACAACACATAAAAAAAGGGCACAAGAAAGAAGAGCATGAGGAAGAAATTAAAATAAAGAAACAAAATGCTAAAACATCAAAGAAAATACAATGTTAAGTTAATATTGTAGCATATCGACACCAAGTATTGTTAGAAAGACATCAAGTATTATGGATCTACATGGAGTCAAAAAGGCATCAAGTATAGCATCGTTTGGAAAAAAACATATTGATTCTAGATTTCAAAAGGGTGCAATAGCATCAGGGAATATGGTAGGGTACCTAGGAATAGATATTTGGGGATATATTATTATATTGTATACGGTTGGCATGGGCCACACATAACCCAAGGTTGATTGTATTATAATATTATATTATATTAGTAGTAGGCTCCCCAAAGTAGAATAAGAAGATGGATATATAAAGAAGAGATATTTATCATTGTAATAATCATGGAGATGAATCTTATGTAATCGTCTTTACCCATGAAGTGGCTTATGGGACTTTGCCCTCCTTAAGTGGCTCTCTCATCTTGGGAGATCTTGTGGAGTTATTCCTTCTTTAAAGATTATTATTGGTGTTTCCCTACCTTAAGGGTATTATCTATCTCTCTCTCATTTGTGGATTGTTATTGTGGATAATTATTTATGGATGAATGATTTGATGTTTTTGCATATTGGTGAATGATTTCTGTTTATGAGAATAAAGTTTTACAAGTGGTATCGGAGAAATGATTTTGGCAAAGTGGGGATTATTTGTGTGAAATTGCAAAATTAGGGCAAATTTTCTTTTAGAAAAATGTCTCATCTTTCAAGAGCCATATCTCTATAAAATTTTATCTGATTCAGGCGATTCTTGGATCGATTTGTGCATAATTTGAAGAGCTTTAAAATGAGTGGTCATATGAAGGAATCCGAGCAGTATTGAGGGAGATACAACCTTTTGAAGTTAGTCATCTAGAACAATATAGTGACAAATTTTATAGATATTTTAGAAAAAATATCTCATCTTTCAGGAGCCATATCTTTGCGAAAGTTTATCCAATTTAGATGATTATTGTATTAGTGTGTGTAGAATTGGAAGATCTTTAAATTGAGTAGTATTGAGGGAGATACGACCTTCTGAAGTCAACCATCTGAAACAAGGGTAGTGAAAAATTTTCAATTCGTAATTTTTTTCAAAAGATGAAATTTGTTTAGTTCGGGTCACGGGGGGTCACTCTGAGGAAATGGTAAATACCACGTGAGTGCATATAGGGGGTATTTTTAATATCAAGTTGAACCATCGGTAAATTGGTAAGTATCTTATAGGGGAGGGGTATTTAAAATTCATGCATACCTACATATAGATTCTACCGGTAAAAAAGGGGCTGGAGAAGAGGGGGTGGGGGTTATATTTAAGTTACATATCAAATATTTATATCATTTATAACATGAAATAGTTTTAAAATAGTAAAATATTTAACAAAACAAACCATGTAAAATTTGAAACTAAAATTACATAAAGAAGAAAATTTTATTTATTTTTTTAAAACCAAATATTTAACCTTGAATTTAAATAATAATAAATGAAGTGGACACCATTTCTCAAGAATAAGAATGTATCATAAAAGCTGCCAAGTTGTATCTAATAAAATTATGAAGCCATCATAGTCATCAAATCTTGTGCATCAACTTGTGCCACATTAGTTAGGGGTCATTCTCCCTCAAAACACCTTGAGTGCATGTGCATGTGCATGCATGCATGGTCTTCAATAATCCCCACAATAAAAAAAATCCTTCCTTTAATTTTGAATTGTGTCGCGTAAAGGAGACAACCATTTCAAAAACATCACTGACATTAATAAGAGTTTACTCAGTCAAGGGAAGATACTCAAAACAAAAAAATATTATAGAAAGAGGAAAAAATTAAAACAAAACTAGTTAATATAGGTGGAAAAGGAAACACAGTCGGTAGTGAGGAAGAAAGAAAGAGAGGGTTTCAGTTTTATAAGCCACGCCCCCAAGCATTTCATTTTTCCTCTTATATTTGTCAATGGGCAGTTGTGTTCTCACATGGATTTAAGGAAAGTCCTTGCTTTTCTTTCCTTCTGGTTCCTCGTTGCTACTATTCAAACCTGAAACGCACTTCGCTGGCCACAACCATGATTTAAGTTGATGTAAAATGGAGGCCAAAATGGTGGAGTGCATGAACTCCAGCTTCCTCCTGTACCTCTAACGCAATGTGACCTTCATGTGTGAGTGGCTCTACGTTGAATATCCTTCTGAGGCAAGTAGCATAAAATCCTTTCACTCCTAGGGTAATGTTATATTAAGCATTTAATTTATTGAAAGTTGACTAAGTTTTATAGTAAAAATTAGGGTTTGATGGGATGGGTGATGCATGATTGTGAATTTTTGGAAAAATATCTTGCTAGGGTTTCTTCAGAAGGCTTCCCCCCAAGCATTTCATTTTTCCTCTTATATTTGTCAATGGGCAGTTGTGTTCTCACATGGATTTAAGGAAAGTCCTTGCTTTTCTTTCCTTTTGGTTCCTCGTTGCTGCTATTCAAACCTGAAATGCACTTCGTTGGCCACAACCATGGTTTAAGTTGATGTAAAATGGAGGCCAAAATGGTGGAGTGCATGAACTCCAGCTTCCTCCTGTACCTCTAATGCAATGTGACCTTCATGTGCGAGTGGCTCTACGTTGAATATCCTTCTGAGGCAAGTAGCATAAAATCCTTTCACTCCTAGGGTAAAATCCTTTCACTCCTAGGGTAATGTTATATTAAGCATTTAATTTATTGAAAGTTGACTAAGTTTTATAGTAAAAATTAGGGTTTGATGGGATGGGTGATGCATGATTGTGACTTTTTGGAAAAAGATCTTGCTAGGGTTTCTTCAGAAGGCTTCAAATCTTAATCTATTGCCTGAGTTAGATAAAAAATGGTAGGGTGCCCAAAGATTATTGTTGATCTAGTGATATTGCAGAGAATTTGACCAACTGTTACCAACAAGTAAGGCTTTAGTTTGGGTTGATGCTTACACCACTTGTTGCATTTGGTTTGCATTAAGAACTAGGAAAAGTTTATGACTGCTTAATGATTGAACCTAAAGTCGATGCCTCAGTTGTGACCTCGACCTCATGGCTAGTTTTGCATGACCAACTTCCTTTCTACCTCTAGAGACTTGACCTTGCATGTTTGGAGAGGATTTTGGAGTAGCTCCCTAACCCTGAGCAACCTTTGGGCTGTCCATTTGATTATGTATGGGGATTTTTTGTTTGGTGGACTCATCAGCATGAAATGTTGTTCTGGATTTTTAACTTTGGTACTCTTTTGTTGAGTGCTCTCTTTATTTTATTTGTAGAGCATGAGAGTTTCCCCTTCTACATGGTCTATATATTGTTGTGTTTAGAGATATTTTAGGGTTTACCCTATTTTGGGTTATTCTTGTGTTATTTTTTTGCCTCCCAGTCTGTATTTATGTAGTTATTCTCACAAGGATTTTACTCCACTCGTATTTCATTTTGTTACAATGGTGTATCCTCTTACTTTCTATTGTTAGAACTTAGAATGGTGTATGTCCATTAATTTCACTGACCTAATTTGGTCGTTTGCAGACATTAATATGATTTCATTTCCTATGCTTTCTTGATGTGAAAACCAGCTTGTAGAATGACATTGTTGAAGTTTGGAATTGTTGTCCCTATGCAAAGTGTATGTGGATAAATAAATGTTAGAGTATGTCTTTAAACATTTTTACTTAATTTCTATGGTGGCATCTAATGATCAACATATTTCTTATCTCTGAAATTAAGAAATATGGAGGACCTTTCATATCTAAACTCTAACAAATACAGGTTGTTAGTGGTGCATGATTGCTTAAAATAGTGAAATTACTTTGAATGAACATGTACAGTAGGACACAAAATAAGCCCATATTCTATTTAGTAGTAGCCCTCTAAATGGACAAGATTAGTGTTAATAGTTGTGAAAAAAAGAACATAGGTGAATTGTGTGATGAATGGAGGCAGGTGTGGTAGGATATGAAATAGTGGCTTGCATGTGAATAGAGTAAGAGCTTATTTTAATATTATAAGTTTCTTTTAAATGGAGTAAGTCTCTTCTAATATAATAGTGTTTGTGTTGGACACTAGTTGTGAATACTGGACATAGTTTTGATGACAATGTTCTTATAATTGAACTTTATCATTTTCTCTTCCTATTTTGAAAAATTCCCATAAAGGGAGTAATTGTTTTTTCAACTTGTGCTTGTGGCTAGATTTAAAGTCATTTTGATCCTTATGGGTGTTCATATCCCATGGCATTTACCATGAACCTTTGGCAAAAACTGCTTTTGAGCAGCTCTACAACTGATGATGTCCACCAAGACCATTACAGGTTCAATTTTTTTTTGGTATTTGCAAAGCCATAGCACATCTGTAGAAATCCATAGCACAAAGGTTCTTTACAATTGAGGTTGTCTATATTTCCAATGCCTTCTATTTGTCTCTGAGAAGCATAGTAGTCTGGTACCAATTTTAGTAAGCATCAAGAAAGTCATCAACAATCTCCATAACCACTTGGGCAATCTCTATTTTGGACATATGAGGTGGTCTGTCATGGGTCATATGGACAGGAAAAATATTGAAATTCAAATTAATGTGAAATACATGACTATCTATAAACTTTAGAATGATGAACAATATTGTTAATTTGATAGTGCAGACCTAATGATTAATGTAAAATACATATCTATAAATTTTATAATGATAAACAAGATTGTTAATTTGATAGTGCAGACCTATGTAAATTCTATGACAAGTGTAGTGAGCAAGGAATGTTTGAAATTCTGTAATTTGAACACTATCACAAGGGTGTGTTTTTTGTCATCAAATAGTTCCTTTGTGTTTTCTTTAATTTCTTGTATACTTTATTCTTTCATGCTCATTTTAAATATGGATGGGTAGTCTCTCCTTTGACAGACAATAATAACCACAGTTATGGAACTTGGTTGAGTCTGTGCTTGAGCTGCACTTATCTCTGTTTTCTGAAGCAACTTGGTGAGTTCTTTTTTTTGACATGTCAATTTTTTTTAGAACTTGTGGTACTTGAGAGTCTGCTAAAAAACTTGGTATTGAAAAAATTCAGAATACAGTTTTTTTTTCGAAGAAAATTTGCGTTTTCTTAGCTTTTGATATTTTTGTTGAGTCTGAGTTCTGAGTCAAAAAGTGGCCTTGTGGAGTCTGCATCGAGTCCAAGTTTTTCTATTATGGTTGGAACAAAGGTTTTCGAAGAAAATTTACGTTTTCTTAGCTTTTGAGATTTTTGTTGAGTCTGAGTTCTGAGTCAAAAAGTGGCCTTGTGGAGTCTGCATCGAGTCCAAGTTTTTCTATTATGGTTGGAACAAAGGTGCAAGTTTTAAAGTGGAATGCAGTTAATATATTGGCCTTGTGGAGTCTGCATCGAGTCCAAGTTTTTCTATTATGGTTGGAACAAAGGTGCAAGTTTTAAAGTGGAATGCAGTTAATATATTTGTTTTGGTATGTTGTTGCAATTATCTTTAAGGCATAAAACCATGTGTTGAATTAGAGGTGTTATTTAGGGTGTTTATCTATATTGCCCTTCTTAATGCAAATGCAATTATGCCATGGTAACTTGGTAAGTTTGAGGTTTTTTGTTATTTAGGGTGTTTATCTATATTGCCCTTCTTAATGCAAATGCAATTATGCCATGGTAACTTGGTAAGTTTGAGGTTTTGTGTTATTTAGGGTGTTTATCTATATTGCCCTCCTTAATGCAAATGCAATTATGCCATGGTAACTTGGTAAGTTTGAGGTTTTGTATTATGATATCTTTGTTGCCATTGATATTTGGTTTGTGAACGTTCGGAAAGTTTTCATATTTTTGTTGGTTGTTGAATTTTATTATAGTGTTGAATTTTATTATAGTGGAGGAATTCCTTCTAGTGGGCCTTAAACTTGGGTAAGACCCTAAAGGTCAAAGCCACTATTTTTAACTAAATGATGAAATATATATATATATATATATATATATATATATATAATATATATATATATATATATATATTTAATGAGTTTTTATAAGGGATCCTGGTCTTCTCATATTGAGTAGGGTTTGAATCTTGGACCTCTTAATTAAAAATCAAAATCTTACTACTGCAATAAATTTTCAGTTATAAATAATGAAAATATAATGTTTTATTTTTAGGATTTGTCAAGGAAAGCACGCACACACAATTATTAAGAAGCGGATGAGTTATTTTTAAATTTTATTTTTATTTTTAAATTATGTAGCTCTTACTGTGGGTTACTTTCATCTAAATATATTTAAAAAATCCTTACATTTCACTATACAGTTACAAAGAAGTTGACTGATTTTTTTTTTTGTTTTTAAGAGTTGTGTAAGCTTCTATCGTGGGTGCCTTCAATCTAAATATTAAAAAGACCACCTTACATTTGCTATATGGGCAATTAAACATATTTAGCTTGTCATTTGTTAAATATATATTTATGTGTTATTATTAGTTGCTCCATTTGATGCACATACAACATTAGATTGGTAGTATTGCAGGTTATACAAATAGTCTTCTATTTATTTGTGATAGATCAGAGAAACAATGATTCCATCAAGGGGCTAACTGGGCTCTAGAGAGTTAAATTGCTACACTACAACAAATTTCTATTTTTTGGATAGTTTGTGGCTTTGTTATGGCATATGTGGTTGGTCTGAGACTGATTGATGCATGTTGATCATGATTATGAATGATTGTCAATCTGGTTAGTGGCTTTGTAATGGTATGTGTGATAGGTCCAAGAATGATTGATGCATATAATCATGATCTTGAATGGTTGTCAATTGCTCCTTAATTGTAGCTTCTATTTAGGATTAAGGAGCTTGTATTATATCATATAATTATGTAACCCTCTTATTTCAAAAATCCATAGAACTAATTGATTGTGGGTGGTTTGTGGATTTTTTTAGGTTTATTCTCTTCATACAATGGCTATTCTATTTTGGAAGCATAGCTAGTTATGGGTGACAAAAAAGTGTATTCTCTAAAAGATACAAATGGTGAGATTGTGGTTGTAATTAAGCATAAGAGTGTATGCACACTTGTTGATCTTCGAACAGAAGTTGATAGATATAATATTTTAGAATATCCATTTGAGTTTATTAGTGAAGTGGGACATCCTATCAATCCAAGGCAAGAGTACACATGGGATGTGGAAGAAACAGTCATTGGGGTTAAAAGGAAATTTACAGAGCTTATTGGAGAACAAATGAATCATGAAATAAAATAAAATATTGGATCAATAGAAAATGATAAAAATAAACTTCCACATACATCCATTCAAGAGACTATAAGTTCAGAAGGATCAACAATACATGCAAATATTAATGATCATCCAGACTCAATCAAAGTACAAAGTTTGATTGACTCTAAAATTATGGATTTATGGAACTCCAAATTGTTTGAATTGCAAAAAACACTTCCAACTGAGAGTACAAGTCTTCGATTCTCCTTAGAAGGTGATAAACCCATGATAAAAGTTCATTGTGATGTTTGTAATGTTGATTACGGATCAGGTAACATACTTAATGCAGTTGATACTATACGTAACTTTAGACGGAGCCATATCACATCATCACGCCACTTGAAAAGGAATTCTCATAGTTCAAGTCAAAACATAGCAGGTGAGAAAGATGTACAAGATGTTCAAGAAATATATGAACCATCAGATCATCATGACATACTGAATGCAATCAATATTTTTGATGAGTTCATCAAGAAAGATATTGATTCTCCATTTAAAGTTGTAGAATCCACAATTGGAGATTATACAAATAGGACAACTGTAAAAGTGGAATGTACAAAATGTAATAAATGGTTTGCATTGATCCCCAAGATAGGAAATATTGTATCTTCTCTCTCTGAACATATAAAATCAAAGTCACATAACCAAAATTCAACAAGTCAAGCAATGATAAGGACTGGTTTAGTGGGACGACCAAAGAAGGCTTCAAATGATGGGAAACAACAAAGTCTATCCAAGTTTTTGGTTCCTAGATCAAGCAGTGTAGGAGAAGGATCCACAAGCACAAGAACTTCAACTCCAAGTATTATTTGTATATTATGAGATCAACATTTCATTTTTTATAACACCATTCTTGAATAGTTCTTTAGTTATTTATTATTTTACCAATATTTTATTTCTTGTATTAATAGCATGTAATTTCTTGTATAGGTTTGATTTCTTTATCACTATTATGTTGGGGTTATTGGAAACCAAAGGCTACATATAATGGAACAGAAATAGATGTAAAAATTTTAATGGATGATCAAAGAGGTGGAAAAAATGGAGCATTGAATCTCACACAATAGGCACAGTGGAATACCTAGGTTGTAAGATTACTATTGATGGAACTTATAGGCACAATGAATGTGAAAGGATATCTAAAACATCAATACCATTTGAGTCATTTTCATGCCATTTTTGTTCAAATATACCAAATTGCCATGATTTTAGAATGCGTTTATATCGAGAGCAACTTAGTACAGTGAAAAGAGACCATAGAAATACAGGAAAAGGAAGACGGTTGGACTATTTAACACAACATGAATTGCAAAAGTTTGCAAGGGTTTCTTCAACATGCTACAAAGCTGCATTAAGAACCATTTGGTGGGAAAAAACCAAGGTTGCAAGCTTATCAATAAGAAATAGATCATTGAAGGAAAAATTGTTTGAATCAACTCAAAGGAAGGATGTTTATAAATTTTGTAAAGATGTATTTGAAGCACATAGGTTGGGAAAATTAAGAGGAAAGCAAGCACTATGGGATTTTGTTCAAGATTTAATTCAGAATATGCTATGTTGTAAACAAGGTAGAATATTTAAAAAATCTTCAACAAAAATATATGAATTGATCAAGCTATGGGGGGTCCTCGTTTACACAACTTTCTCAGTGTAAATTTAGATGGACCATCAACTACTACAACTAGAAGGTAAACTAGAAAGGCTCTATATTATATTCTAGGAGAGCATGGATATATATTTGATGCCATTGGTAAAATATATGCAAGATATAAAGCAAGCCTTGGTATTGAAGGTCATGTTCCAGTGATTCTTGCAGAAGATGAAACCAGAGTTAAAAAATATGTTAGGTATTTTATGAATTTCAGTTCTAATCATGTTGATAGCTAATATTATAATATTATTTATTATATGAATACTAACAATTTTTTTTGGTAGATGGATTGCAAGCAAAGACATATTGGTTGGATTTTGTGGGAAGATTGAACAACATCAATGTCAATCAAAGTTTTCCATCATAGTAGGAAAATATACAGATGGTTACAACACAATTGTCAATGCTTTTTAGGATAATGAAATTGGTCATTATGCAAGGGTTATTATTGCCAATCCTTTGCATGAAAAACTTCCTAGTTTGGTTTTGGTAGTGCACCCGACATGCAACAAATTTAATGCTGATTTTGTTCAAGCTCAATGGATCAATATTGAGAATCTATGGAAGCAATATGTTGAAGATTCATTGGGCCCAATTATTGGTCATGCCTCAGATGGAGATAGTAGGCATAGACAATTAATGTTGAAAAGTTATACTTCCAACAATGGAAATAGATTTGGAATTCCTTGGGAAGGATGGAAATTAACTGCATCTATATTGAATGATGGTAGTGTAACTGGGCTTCATGATCAAGACTTCATCCATAATGGAAAAAAACTAATTAACCCACTATTTAGTGGTAGACGTAATTTGATTTTAGGAAGTGAGTTGATAATGTTTAATCATATAATTGTTCTTTATGATTCATTCACAATGGAGGAGCACCAACTAACAGAGGAAGATATAAAAAGAAATGATCGACAAAATTGGGGATCAACACAATGCATTGCATCAAGGAATGTGCAAAGATGTCTAAGATAGATGAGAAGTCCTTCTAGGGGTAAGACAGAAAGAACCTTAGGTACTGAAATGTACTTATCAATGGTTGCTGACTACATCGACATATTCTTATCTAATAATTTAAGCCTTTGGGAAAGAGTAAGAAATGCATCCAGAGTATATCATTTCTTGACACTATGGATTTCTTGGGTGTGAAATAATGCAACTACAAATGCCCAACTAAACTTTATCAGTAAAGAAGCATATCAAGATGTGAATATTTCTTGTCATTTTGTTGTACTTTTGATTAAGCTCTTTCATGATAGGTATCCTTCTTTACCATGCATACTACATTCAACAAGATCAGATGTTTGTGAGAATTTTTTCAGTAGAGTAGGTGGTATGGTTGGAGTTGAAAGGGCATATGATTTTGTAGATTTATTGCATACAATTGGAAGCTTAAATAGGGTATCAGAAGAAGAGAGTAATCCAAAAGGATTACATTTTGGAAAAGCTCATAAAAAACAAGAAAATTTATGGCATAAACTAAATCCAAAAATGAAAGAGAAGTATGGAGTTTTATCAAATTATAATTGTATATCTTCTGATATTGATATTGTAGAAGCTCTTAGGCAAGGATTAAAAGATGCACAGGATAATCTTGTACAAGTTAGTATAAATCCTCAAAGGCATGAAGATGACTCATGGTGGTTTAGGCCATGGGATTGTGGTGATAGTTTTCCTACAGTCCAAGTAGTTGGTGAATGTATTGATTTTTTGGCATTAGAGAGTTCACATTCAAGCACTATTTTTGATGGAGTTTCTACAAATTTAAACCATATTCATAATGAAACCATTCCACTTATTGATCCACATGTCATGGAGAGTGAATGGCGACATGAAATTGATGAAATTCTAGATCATGCATAAGAGCCTAATAAAAAAAATTCAGTGCAGTGGTAAAAGTAGATGGGAAAGAGATATATAAGTCAACACTTGTTAGTCAGTTGAATGGAAATCCCACATTATCAAAATATAGGTTGATTAGAGTAAGACATGGAATATACTTTAATCAAAATGAAATATTTCCAATATCAGAGAATGCTTCTCACTTAGGGATTGGGTCTGATTGTGGGGTTTTATTTGAGCAAGAAGCATCACATTTAAGTGATCGACCTCGAAGAAAGGGTGTCCCATGTAGTACTAAGCAAGGTGTTCGACATGGGACATGGTACCTTGGAAGAGTGCAAAGGATGAGGAAAAATGAGGGCAACAAAGTGGTTGAATATCGTAATGCAATAGATCTTTTGGAACGTCTAGAAGATGTTGAGATTCAATTAAATTGGTATAATAAGACAAAAGGGTCACGACTATTTACTTATGATTTGATAGATCATGATTTTGTATCATTAGAATCTATCATTGCAACTGCTAATCTAACCTATTTCCCTCAAAAGGATCATTATCAGTTGGAGGAAAATGATTTCAAAATATTTAATGATTATGCCAAAAGTTTGCAAAAAGGTAGAATTGACCTTATTTATTAAGTTGTATGATTGCATTTACTTATTCTTTTAATATTTTCATTTGTTTGAAGTTTTATTCATTTCAATAATTCATGAATACTAATGTTTAAATTTGTATTATAGGTCAAATGAGACATTGATAGAAGTTGCACTTATAATAGAAGTTCCACAGACCGAGATTGGAATAGGTGAATGTGGTCATTCAAGATCTGTTGCTTTTCAAAATCCTCATGAATCTACATTGCCACTAGAGCAAGTTGTGACTGGTACATCTCAGGAATCATTATAGATAAATGATTCTTGCACTACATCAGAGGTTGATGACACCAAACAAACTGATGAAGAGGTTTTTGAAGGTGGTATAGAAGCTCCTGTGCCAGTTGATTCAACAGTGCAAGATGATAAAAGGATAGAGGCAACCTTGTCAATTGATAAGGTGCAAAGCAAACCAACATCTGATTCAGGTAGTTGTTTTAAAACACCACTGGCTTTTAGTAGTCAATGTTATGTTTTCTAAATAAATTTATATTGCACAGAAATGTGGGCACAATGGCTTTATATGGGGTTGGAAGGCTCAAGATGAATATTAAAAATTATGTTTATATATGCACTAGTCTTACGTGCAAGTTTTTGACATTTATATTCTTCTTTCTTGGATTTTTTTGGTTAGGGAACAAACAACACTATTTAATTGTAACAACCCAAGTTCTGCCCACTTGGTTGTACAAACACCCCAAGTCTACCCACTTGGTTGTCCAACATCAGAGGTTACAGTAAGAGAATTTTTTTCTTTTATTTTAATCTATTTTTGTTTTATTTTCTAGTATGATCATGTTAGATCCATCTTCATGAGTGCCATCCTACTGCAGTAGGAATACTCATGAGATCAAGATTGGTCATATCTCATGTAGTTGCCCATTTTGAACTTCACTCTCCTCTTGAGATCCTAAGTTTAGGCAGGGGGTTTGTTTTCCTCTAAGGCCCATAACACCTAGAGGTGTGGCATATACTTTCCCCATGTCTTGTCATGACCCCAAGTATTTATGTCATGTAAGACGTAGCACATACATGCTCGAGCTAGACAATCATCCTTTTCCCATGGAGCATCATCTAGGGTTCTACCAATACCCTGGTAACCACCCGATATTTTGTGTTGATTAACCAACATGATGTCCCATACCATCGTGTTGTCGGATTTACCTAGTCAAGCACAATTCACCACTCATCACTAGTAGAGATAACCTAGAAGAGATGCCCATACATCCCTTCGTTACCTCCCGTTATGACCTTTTTATGTCAAAATTATAGTTAGAGCCTTGGTTGCCTACCCGCAAGCATCATTAACAATTAATACACAAGATTGTCCCATCCACAATATTGAAATAGAATCAAGGTTGTCCTACCCACAACCTTGGGTTAATATACATGATTTTCCCACCCACAATCTTGAAATAGAATCAAGGTTGTCCTATTGGGTTAATATACATGATTGTCCCACCCACAATATTGAAATATATTCAAGGTTGTCCTACCCACAACCTTGGGTTACAAAATAAGATTGTCCCTTCCACAATATTTAAATTCCTTAAATTAAAGTTTACCTAAGTTTGGTTCAAAGGCTTACCAATGGTTATAGACTTGATATTATCCAAAAGTTTTGCTAAGTTTTAAAAGATCGTCAATTTTCTATTTAACAAATATATAGTAATGATACTATTAAAACATTACATTAAAATCTAAAAATTTCCACATTTGGTAAAATAAATTTGTATAGAATCTCTTTATAGTTGTTATTCTTTTGAAATAAAGGCTACACTAAAATTCACATTGACAAATAATTTTTCCCACAATACTCTACAAAAATTTTACTATAAAATCATAAACTAAGTTATCTAAACTACATGTTAAAACTGCATCTTCACACTAACTATATTTCTTAAATATAATTCAAATAAGCTTTAAAGAATATTGTTTCTCACTGCTAAATTAAAGCGATGCCACTTGAACAATCAAATAGAGTAAACCTCACTCCACCTTACCCAACCATCACACGGGTTTGTTCTAGTTATCCCCATTACCACCGTATCTTATGCTTAACTATGTTCAAGACATGTTTTTCCTTATGTCTATTTTAATTCATCTACAGGATTATGAAAATGACAGAGCTTCTATAGTTTCTACGTTTTAATTTGGATTTAAAAAATTCTCTACTTCTGGATTTAAGTTCATTACAGTCTTGTTCGATTCTAAAAAAAAAAACTCCTATGTTGTTTTTCCACAGTCTTCAATGCAGCGTTCCAAATGTAGATCCAATTTGAAGATTTGTACAACCTAAAATATAATCTTAATTGTTCTCTACGTTTTCTTGTTTGTTCTATCATCTTATAGCGGTATCTTTCTCAACCTTCGTGAGAACTCCCTATCACATAATTTATTTTAATTACCCACTACTAGCTACCAAACTACTTTGGTCAGGCTAGTCCTTTTCGAAACATAGCATTTGCCAAATCCTCGTGTTATAATTCAATTGAAAATATCTATTACATGCAATTACATGTTCAAAGGACATGTTTTGGGTTTTTTGAATATGTTGTTTCTCATCCACTGATTATATACACAATAAACAATTCATTTCAAGAATAGAAATTTTTATTTAATCACTGTAGTTTTCCCTGGTTGTTTACATGATTTGTGTTTCCATTAAGCTAATCGTCCATACAGATTTAAAAATCATGCAACTATGCAAATCATGTATAGGATGAAGTAATTAAATTCAATAAACCCTAATCCAAGTTTAAACATGAAACTCGAAATATACTTCATACAAATAGCTTATAAAAGGAATTACAAGGCTCTTTTGAATGCATAACAACTCTTCAATATTTCAGAAGGTAAATACTACACTATTTTCTTTTTTGTTTCAAAATATTTACAAGACTAACACATATATTTTTCCAATCCCTACGCTGTTCAAATTTCACATTAAATACAGTCTCAATTTTGGACTTGCACCATAGTATTCATAGTTCTTCCTTTCTATGAGAAAACATAAGAATTCATAAACATTCACAAAGGGCTTTGCACTTTGAAGGTTATTAATCATTCCTCAACGCCAGAGCAAAACCTGTCATCTGCATCCATAGATACATTAGCTGTATTTCATCCTTGCAAACAAATTAGGCATATAATAGAGTAGATTTTTGGAGGGTTATTACATACTCCCCTCAAGATTAAACAGTCCCTGAGTTTACTTTTCCCACTGATGCATTTTTTTTTAAATATAGTTATGAATGATAGAAAAATAATACAGTACATCCATAAATTTACATTTTTCCAAAACTAAATCATCATGTTTAATTAATATCAAACATTCACATCATCAAATATACTTATCATACTTCACAAACCAAGATATGATATTATCATTGTTCAGACAAAATAAAACCATGCCATGGAGATAACACTATTCAAACAGAAATGGAAACTGTCTTTTCATGATGGCCACATCTTCCCACGTGGTACTATTTTCAGAAAACTGGTCCTATTAGACCTTACACTGTTCAATATTCCGCTTCCTCATTTGTTTTGTTTGATAACCAAGGATCTTAATAGGCCACACTTCAATGCACAAGGGATCGTCCCTCTGCAAATGTTCAACATTCCAAACATGCGAGGGGTCAGGAACATATTTCTTCAGAAGGGACACATGGAATGTATCATGAATTTTTGACAAATTGGATGGCAAGTCTAATTTGTAGGCAACCGGGTTTAATTTGTCAACAATTTCAAAAGGCCCTACAAATCTTGGGCTAAGCTTATAGGATTTAATAGAACTTTTGGTAGGTTCAACTCTTAGGAATACTTTGTCTCCCACAGTGAATTCCTTGGGTGTTCTCTTAAGATTCGGATAAATCTTTTGTCTATCTGAGGCTTCTTTGAGCCTTTAACGAATTTCATTGAGATGGTCTTCCATTTTCCTGACCATATCCGACCCGATCATCACCTGATCCTCTAGATTACTCCATGTTAATGGTGTTCTACACCTCCTCCCATAGAGAGCCTCAAATGGAGCCATTCCTAGAGAAGTATGATAACTATATTATTGTAAGCAAATTCTACCAGAAAAAGGTAATCTTCCCACTTCATTTGATGATCCATACAATACATGCAGAGCACATCCTCTAAGACTTAATTCACCCTTTCTATTTTTCCATCTGTCTCAGGATGATAAGCTGTACTAATGTTGAGCTTTGTTCCCCATGCCTAATGCAATGTTTGCCAAAATTTGAATGTGAATCAGGAATCCCTGTCCGATATAATTATTTCAGGAAAACCATGTAGCCGTACCACTTCCCTGGAAAATTTTTGGGCTATAGTGGGAACTCCGTCTTTAATATTTCCATGCAAAAAATGTGCCACTTTGGTCAATTTATCCACTGCAACTAAGATGGCATCATGCTGAGAACAATTTTTAGGCAATCCCATAATAAAATCCATAGTCACAACTTGCCACTTGTGTTGTGGAATGTCATGCGAAAATAAACGTCCAGTTGGATGTTGATATTTTGCCTTAACCTTTTGAAATTCTAAACATCTAGCCACAAATTCAACAATGTCCCTTTTCATTCTTGACCAAAAATATTCCTTTTTCAAATTCTCATACATATTTACATAACCTGGATGAGCGAAATAAGGAGCACTATGCGCCTCTTGCAATATCATATTTCTTAGATTCGGATCATTAGGCACTACCACCCTATTTTTAAACAGTAATGTATCTTCCCAGATTCTAAATTCTCTTGCTTTATTAGAATCTTACTAAACCATTTCTCGATACTTCTGAGAATATTCATCTTGAATTTGCAATTTTTTGATTTGGTCAATTACAACATATTGATAATGAGACATAGCATTGATATGCCGCCTTCTACTTATAGAATCTGCTAATTTATTTTCTTTCCCCTTTATGTATTCTATATCAAAATCATATTCTACCAGATATTCTATCCAACATCTTTGTCTAGCATTAAGCATTGGTTGAGTAAAGATATATTTTAAAATTTGATGATCTGTTCTAAGCTCAAAATATTTACCAAGTAGGTAATGTTGCCACATTTTCAGGACATGTACTACAATAGCCAACTCTAAATCATGTGTGGCATAGTTTATTTCATGTTTCTTAATTTTTCGAGACTCATAAGCGACAACACCGTTCTCTTGCATGAGAACCCCTCCTAATCCTTCTAGAGAGGCATCAATACACACTATGAATGGTCATGTGGGATATGCTATTCTAAGAATAGGTGTTGATGTTAACTTTTCTTTAAGAGTTTTGAAAGCCTCTTCACACCGCTCCGTCCATTTAAAATCTTTTCCTTTCCTTTGGAGATTAGTTATTGGATAAGCTATATTAGAATTTTTTTGGATAAATCTGTGATAATATCCAGCCATCCCCATAAAACTCTACACTTCGAAAATATTTGTTGGAGTTGGCCAATCAATAATAGCCTTAATTTTCTTTGGATCAACAACCACCCCTTAAAGGTCCGAGGTGTAGACCAATTGGTTTATCCAAACCCCATAAGGGGGGCGGATGTCCAAGGTTCAAATCTTGGGCCTCGTTGGACTGAATGCTTGTCCCTTTCTTGGTGCATTCAACGACATAAAAGGTTTAAAATGATTATGGCATGGTGGTTATAGGGGCAGACTGCACGAAGATCTGTGTGGCGGCTTCTGGGGTGGACAACGCAGAATACTATGGTGGCCATAAAAGCCGGACAACCTACCCGAATTCGTGGCGGCTACCGATTCCACCATGTAAATTAAAAAAAAAAAAAAAACAACCACCCCTTCAGTATATATTACATGACCCAAATAATGAACTTGAGTTGCATAAAACTCACACTTGGATAGTTTCCCATATAATTGATTATTTCTAAGTGTTTCAAGAACAATTCTCATATGAAAGTTATGCTCTTCTTTATTTTTGGAGTAGATCAGTATATCATCTAGGAATATCAACACAAACCGATCTAGTTGTTCACAAAACACACTATTCATCAAATTCATAAAAGTTGCTGGTGCATTGGTCAATCCAAAAGGTAACATTGTAAAATTATAATGACCATATCTAGTCTAAAAAGCAGTTTTATGGGTATCTTCTTCTCGGATCCTCAATTGATGATAACCAGATATAAGGTCAATTTTGGAGAAAATTATGGCTCCTTTTAGTTGATCAAACAAATCGTCTATTCTAGGTAAAGAGTACTTATTCTTAAAAGTCATCTTGTTTAGCATTCTGTAGTCAATACATAGCCTTAAAGTTCCATTCTTATTTTTCACAAACAGAACTGGTGCACCCCACGGTGAAACACTAGGAGTAATGTGTTATTTTTATAAAAGTTCTTGTAGTTGAGTCTTAAGCTCTTGCAACTCTATTGTAGTCATTCTATATGGCGCACAAGCTATAGGATTTGCTCTTGGTAAAAGTTCTATAGTAAATTCAAACTCCCTATGGGGCGAAAGACTCGATAAATCCTCTGAAAAGACATCTCGAAAATCATTCAATACCGAATAAGTTTGAAAAAGACTTTCTCCAGAATTTTTTTCCTCCTTTTTATTAAGTTTGACCATAAAGATTTCACTACCCTTTCTTAGTGCTCTTTTAGCTTGCATTGCTATCAAAATATGTGGTTCCACCGATTCACGTCCATAGTAAATTTGAATCTTTTTCTTGGTATCATCAGTAAATTCCATCCATATTTCCTCAAAATTTAACAATGCTTATGCACCTTGAGCCAGTCAACACCTAAAATTAAGTCAAAAGCATGCAATGGAGCTACATATAAATGCCATCGGGTTTGTCCTTGAGGTAGCATTATTTGAGGATCAAATAAACATTGATCAACAATATAGGTTTTACCAGACCCATACTCGAATTTCCACCCATTAGCCATAAATCTAGGTTTTTTTGGTATGTCCCTTAAAATATTTGGTGAAATAAAACTATCAGTTACTCTAGAGTCAACTAAAATGCAAATATTTCTATCATAAATTTTACATTTCAATAGGAAAGGTGTTGCTTAACAATTGAGTTTGGAATTACTTGTTGCTGCATAAATCTTATGAGTAGGTTCCACAGGTTCCTTCCTCTTATCAGATCGCAATGGACATTTATCAGCATAATGAGGTTCTTGAAAAATCCAACAACCATTTCGCGGTGCCCTCTCTTTCTTATTTCTCTCATTATCTTCCTGAAGACCAGCTCTTGGTGCATTAGCTCTTTGATCGCTTCTATCCCTAAAATTTATTTGGCCACCCTGATAGTTTAGATTTCCCCTATTTCCTTGGTACATGTTCATTAAACCTATTTTGATTCCCATTGCCACAATTTCGGGTCCAATTCTTGTCCCCTTTTGTTGGACCCATATTTTTCTTTTTCTATGAATTTTCCTTTTCAGAGGATTGTTGATAATAATATTTCTTAACCTTAAGGTTATCTTCTTCCTGTAACCACCAAAAAGGCTCACACCCGAGGTATCCTATTGCAATAATTGATAAAAGCATAACATGCATACAAGAACAAGAAATTGACAACAAATGAATCAAGAAGAAATACGCTTTATTCCATTATATTCGAAGTCAAAATCAAATTACAGGTACATCCCTCTTAGGGATAATCACTTTGATACAATATTACAATAGGAGTGTGTAATTGTTTCCCTCTCAAGGGTAGGTGTGATTTCCAAGTGCCTTTCAGGGTGACACGAACTGCTCTAGGGTGGAGGTGACCCTCTTCTTCGTGATGGGGAAGGAACTTGATAGTTGGTTCTCCTTTGAAACTGTTCCCTATGGTCAAGAAACAACATAGAAGTGTCAAAAAGATAGGCAGCCTCTCATGATGAGGCCCTTTTAGGAAAATTGCATAATGACACCATTAAACATGCATAATCAAGAAAACATGAAAAGTGCTTCTAAACTATGCAAATTGAATCAAGATTCATATAATAGCGTAAAGATAAGTAGCAGCTACACTATGCATGGATCAAATATGTAAAACAAGGCATAAAAGTGCATAAAGAACCCATTAATGTCCTAATTGAAGCATAACATGAAGAAGCTAATCTAACCTAATTCTATCGGTCAGAAGTCTGCTAAACTATAATTAAACCATGAAAACAACTAATCTAAGCTAATTAACCGGACATAAATGAAAAGGGGAAGGTGGTGATACCTCTGCTGCAAACCGTAGCTCTGGTGAGCGGTCTGCACTGTAAACCATGGCTGAAAGCCATGGTTAGCACTCTGATAGGCTTACCCTCAATTCCAAGGGTAGTGGGCTTGACCTCCTTGTCCAATTGATGTTCAAGGGTCGCCTTCGGTGTCCTTCTGACAGGTTTGGTGGTTGAATCACTGTGATGGGCCTTCGTTTGCCTGGATTTGTATTTCTTGGTTCTTCTAGGCTCCTAGAACTTCCATGGCAAATTGATCTTTGGGTGAATAGCAAAGTGGCCTTCTCAAATGCATGAATTCAGTATGCAATTCGATAGGGCTTCATTGCTCGCTTGATCAATTAACTCTCTATATTCTCTCCCCATTTGGAGGGGGTATTTATAGGATGCCCTAGGACTGGGGGTGGCTTCCTGGAGAAGCCAAGATCAAGAAGAGGTGGTTAGGATAGTTGGAATGGAAGCCTCTAGAATCTTTCATCCATTAACCACCTTCTTCTAGATCAAATGGTCGTTCAAACCGATTTGGCTCAGATTGAAGGCCAACTGAACTTCAGTTAAAACCGTAGGTCACAGCTATGGTCTAGACTATAAACCGTAGGTCTCAGTCATGGTTCAGCTGTAAACCATAGGTCTGGGCTGTGGTTCAGACTGATTAGGCCAAGGAGCCCAAATTGAGTGGTTAGAACCACTGCTCTATCTTGGAGTCTATCCAAGATCTTCCATATGGTCTTGTAGCATGTCCATATGAGTAGTCGCCCTCGACATGACGCATTTTAGGTGTCTACAGATGCCCCTTTTGAGATGCATTGTGAGATCGAACAATGCTGAGCAAAAATATACCTCCTAAAATGATGTCGAAGGTTCTATGATGATCATTAGTCAGATCAACATTAGATGCCCCAGGTCCTGCAAAAGGATGTGCATCCTGGAATCATTGCTTCCAACTCTTTGGAGGCTTAAACTTGAAAAGCTTGCACTCACCATCATCATTCAGGTAGCATTTGATGCATACAATAGGATTTAGGCCTATATAACCGAAAGGAGATGAGATACAAACAAATTATCATATTTGCTATTTTCCCCAAGCAAAGGGGTAAGCTTATGATAGTTGTTGACAATGATTCGCAAGGATGAATGCAATTTTGACAAGATCAAGGGATCTACGATTTCAGGGATCTTCTATTGATTTTGATTATGATTTGATATTATGACTACCCCCTCAAGCGACGAGTCGATGAGAGTAATGACAATGATTAAAGCGACGATGTCGCTTGACCACCATGGATGATCTGAACAAATTTAGATTTGAGCAAATTAATGCCTTGGCTAGGCCTAGTTCAGCTTTTGATTCCAACTATTAATAGTATTTGCACATTTCTATCCCATGGAGCAGTTGGGCTGCAATAGCCATCTTAGGGAATCGAATTGATACAAATCCAATTAGATTTATGTTGAATCAAATTATCGATGATTTGTTGAAAAGATGTCATAGAAGAAATGACATGCAACGCCTCATTCCCATGGAGCAGTCCAGCCTCGAAGGCCTTCTTAGGGATTGAAAAGAAGCATATCAGATCAACAATGACAATTTTGCCCCAAATGTCCTTATGGTAATTTACTCATCTTGTCGGATTGCATGGAGCGCAAGTCGCTGCAACCGCCAAGTGTATAGGGTAAATTATTGAATACGAGGCGCATTTGGTGTTTTTAATTATTTGATTTTTTTGAATGTTTTGAATTATGCATTGAGTTTATTTATTTGGCTGGGAGGTGCATCGCTCCATGAAAGGATTGTCATAGCGACGACCTCGATTGAATGTACTTTATAATCTCAGCCAGATTTTTGATTTTTAATTGGATCCCGATGCTTGATTATCACCAAATTTCCAAATTGATTGATTTTATTGAGTTTTGATCCCCTGGGAGGCATTAGTTTATCATTTTAAACCTTCCCATGGTGGGATTTTATTAAATTGCTTGCCAGTTGCAAACCGTAGCTAGGGTCTACGGTTCCCATTTGCAATTTTGGGAACCACGGCTAGGGCCTGTGGTCCATGCGAAATATGAAAAGCTTATAAAAATCCCAATTTTCAAATTTCTCTCATTATTCCCTGACAATGACTTGCAATCTAGAGCTCTAATAGTGATAGCTGAGAAACTGACCTGCAATCTACCAAACTTTACCTGCACACCTACTCACAACACGATGGCAGAGTGCGGGCAAGCTTCTTCTAGCCACGATGGACGAGGCGAGGGCAAGGTAATTCAAAAACCAAGACCTCGCATCCATTACCACTAAAATGAACCCAATTAAGTAATTGGTTAATCAATCACACTAAATTGTTGGCAATGAACCCCACCTTAGGCTAGGGTAGCTTAGGATTTACTTTTTTTATTTTTTTCATTTTTGGCCGTGGTATTAGACCGAGCGGGATCTCAGTCGGAGACCGTAGGTACTAGTTGCGGTTCCCAATTGGTCAATTGGGGACCATAATTACCAACTATGGTCAACATTCAAAATCCCAATGGTCAATTTTTGACCGCATGCGGACCGTAGGGTTGACCCGCGGTTCACAAACTTTAGAAAAAAATTATCAATTTTTTAATTTTTCTAAGTTTTAAAAGGCAATTAATGTCATTTAATGCATTTTTGACCTGTCTGAATGACAATTTTGATTTTTAGGCCTGCATGATGACATGTTTTTGCAATTTTATCAGTTTTTAGATATTTTTGATGATTTTTAGGTCATTTTTAAATGTTTTTGCTTGTTTTAGTTAGATTTTTCCTTATATTATGCTTTCTATTTCAGAGATTGACCTCTAGAGCTCGAGAGCCTGACATTCTTAAGACTCTCCATGGAGAGCTCACTCCCAGGGAGTGAGAATGGTTCGGAGCTATCGGCTTCGGCTATGTACTGGATCTACCCACTATCAGGGTAGATCAAGCCTATTTGACTACGTTGGCCCGACGTTGGAATGCGTGGACCAACACATTTCACCTACCTATAGGTGAAATGATAGTGACCCTAGAGGATGTCTACAGGATCTTTAGGATCCCCATTGATGGTGAGGCCATCATCTCTTCTACTTCTAGGGCTAAGGAGTCCATCTTTGATGCCATATTCGATGCCCGGAGCGAGGAGGCTCAGCGCGACATTGACCATGGAGGGGTCCATATCGGCTATTGGTAGGGGAAGAATGTCTTCTCCGTACGTGAGGCCATATTCATGCACCTGGTGGTGCAAGTTGTGCTTCTAGACTCCTCGAGCATGAGGATTCCCTAGAACCTTCTAGCCACTATCCGGAGAGTTGTTCAGAGCACCATCCATCGACCACTATGACTAGCCTAGGGGAGCACCCTACTCTACCAGCTATATCGAGAGCTCTACCAGATTACTGACCGAAGCCACTGGGGGATCAGCTATAGTCTACTTCTTCAGATTTGGGGCTGGTAGCATATCAAGATAGAGCATCCTAGGGAGCTGCCACTGCATATCATAGAGATCGATGATGCCCACCAGTGTTATGCCACCTACTGGCCTCGAGAGGAGGAGGGCTTCAAGAGCAGGACCCATGCTGGTGATGTCCAACATTATATCACATGATTTGTAGGACTCGAGCCAGATGATATCGAGTGGCGGCCGTACATGGAGTGCCCTGACTGGCCTGAGGTCGACGAGTGGCTTCGATAGGCTCATCGAGATAGATGGCTACTCGATCGAAAGGCCGAGATTAGAGAGTACCAATTTTATTCTCATGTCCTATGGTAGTTCGGCCTAGTACAAGACATTCCAGAGATCCCCTTCATCTATAGGCACTTGGCTCTAGAGACACATCTTCCATGGATCCAACCTCTAGCTCTAGGGGATGATCCAGATGATTTCCAAGAGACTGGAGCTGACCAGCCTGTTACCACTCCAACATACGATGGATGGTGGTCGATGCTACGATGGCATGGATCAGGGCCTCTAGGTAGAGTTGATGATCAAGCAGAGGTAGCGGTGGATCCTGATGGGTGCAGGGTGCACCAATGGACAGAGGGTGGATGGGGCATAGAGGCCACCACCGAGGAGGCTCCTAGGGATGACCCAGATGATGAGGCTCCAGAGGAGGGTGAGGTTCCTCCTGACAGCATAGAGGGGCTGCTCTTAGCTTAGGTTGTTGACTTGTAGAGTTAGCTTGGTAGATATCAGACTCAATAGCGTGAGTGAGACACTACTATCGCCACTCTAGAGGTGAAGCTAGCTGACCGAGATAGGTAGCTAGCTAAGGCATAAGAGGAGATCACCAGTCTCACAGAGTGAGCTACAACAATAGAGGCTCGAGTTCAGGAGCTCACTAGCACCCATGATGTGGCACTGGCACAATGGGGTGAGGCAGTTGTAGAGAGGGACCTTCTTAGGCTATAGAGGGGAGACCCTACATCCTCTCAGATTGTCATGGGACCTCCAACCGCTCCATTAGTCATAGGTGTGGATCCTATGGTAGAGATCAGGTGGCTCACTTCTCTCATGGAGGAGAGAAATGATCGATTGGATGTGAGGGCAGCTCACATCTCTCAGCTAGAGGGCTTCATCGAGTTGAGGGGTTTATAGGTTCCAGAGGATAGGTAGGCTGTGGGGTCACAGAGGACCAGGACCAGGACTACAGGGTAGTCCTCAATGAGTTCCAGCCACCGGACTCATAGGACCGAGTGGACTCACCGATCTTCTAGCACACACGGAGCCAGCTCTCATAGGAGCCATAGGGATACAGGTGGTGATTCATAGGTTGGGGGTGCAGGCCCTCCTTAGTACACATTTTTGACATATGTATTGTACCATTTTTGGAGTGTAAGGTCGAGGACCTACACAGTTGTAGCCTACAGGCATTTTTGTACTCCCGATGTACTCTGAGACACATATTTATATATGATATGACTGATCATTTTATGGCTCATTATTGTGTACTCATTTATTTTTGATTTTATGTTTATGTGATGCACATGGATGCAATGCTTATGTTATGTTGATGCTATATGATGTGATGTATGGATGACATGCACTAGATAGCTATTTAATTTATGATGATGATGATATGCAGTGATCTAGATGCTTAGATGTGCTTTTTATGATGGATGCATATGGATGCAATGTTTTTCTTAACGCATATTTGATATTGCTTTATTGTATGCATTAATGTATGTAATGATTTATTTACATGATGCTAATCTAATGTAAATGAACCTGTATGCTTTAATCACTTAAAACATAAGGAATAAATGTAGATATGTTTATCAATCTAATGGATGACACCACATAATGTATAAAAATCATGAATGTAATTGAAAATCCTTAAGATAAGAATTTAATCAATTAATCACCCATATATGAAATGCAATGGTATGCGATGTTATGATGCGAATGATATAATGTGTCATTCGATTTTCTTTTGCAAAATTTGAAAAATATGCACGATATAGTCAGTGGTCATCTAAATATTATTGCTAATATCCATCCGGTATCTATCCTATATGTTGATTGTGCTTTATATAATGATGTATCATGGATTCGATACTTTGCAATTTGATGATTTATATGGTTGCAATATTTGACATTTTGTTGCTATGGGAGAAATTTTTGAGGTTTTCCATGAGACTCAAACACCCTAATAGACTTATCAAAAGTTGCATACTAACCACACTAGACTTCTGAGATAAAAGGCTTTTGCTAGGATAGACCCTAACTGTTCATTATCCCTGTGTGTGCACATGATTATTTTAAGATAAGACACGAGCGTTCCCCGATGTCAGGCGGGATTCTTTCAGCCCATTGCTAAGATAGGGGTTCCACAAATGTCTTATCCAATCTCAAGTTTAGATTTTAGTTGGACTAAGCCACTAGGCAATGCAGGACACCTGAAGCTAGCTCTTCCACATTCAAACATTGGTCTTGTTCATAAGTGAGGTGCTAATGCATCAGACATATCATCATGCGTAAGGTACAGTAGTGCCGAAAATTCCAGGTATTCAGGCTCATTCCTTTCTATCCTTCAATTTTTGGGATACTTGCTCATATGTAGTGAAGCAAGGGAGTCGATTCCATCTTCATTTTGAACTATCTTTGGATCTTCATTTGATCTCTCTTCGAACTGGATTTTGGATCTTCATTTGATCTCTGCTCGAACTTTTGATTTATGATCTTCATTTGATCTTCACTTTGAACTTTGATTTAAGCCTATTTTATGATCTTCACTCGATCTTCACTTTTCGGCATTTACATTTGATAATTTTCTTCAGAAACTTTCCTTTGGGGGGATTTACTTGGGAAAACTATTTTTGGTATATCGATTGAGAATATCGATCTTATGATATCAATATGGGATATCACTCTAGGGAGTCGATCTATGATATCGATCTAGGGTATCAATCATGAGGATTGATGTGGGATATCTCTATGGGATATTGCTCATTTTATCATAAGCAAGGGATTCTGAATAGGGAACTAACCTGTCCTTTTGCCAACTGCCAACATTTCCCATACCGTTCGCATAGAGGGATAAGCAAGAATAACTCTTTTTGCTTCAGGATACCCGGTCCTGCTTCACGGCTTTCATATTCCCCTAGTCCTTGTTAGGATTGTTTAAATTTGTTGATTAGTGATAGGCTTATGATATGCTAAGGGCTATACTAACTGAACCTTAGCTACAAAAGCAAAGCAAGCTTTCTACCAACTCTTGATAAGACCACTAGGTATGGTTGAGTGACCGAAAAACCCTAGTATATCTCCATAGCAACATTATAGGTTGTGTTGAAAAACACAATTACTCACATGAATGATGGATCATGATAAATGCAGAGATGCATGATTTAAACACAAACATGGTGTCATTTGTAAGACTGACAAACATAATCCCTCCTACTACGGAATGCAATGGATGATGAATGCCTATATGCAATGCAGTAATGCAACGAATGCATGTGTAAATGCAAAATGACAATGCAAAATTCAAATGCAAATGCAAATGTTTTTGGATTTTATGCTTTACCAATTTTTTTTGGATTTTATTGATTTTATAATTTTTATGGGTTTTGAGCCTCATAATTGACCAAACGATGAGTACATGCCTCTAGAGCCTTTAGATTGACCAAGCAATTTTTAAGAATCCTTGGAGCTTTTAGGATTGACCAAGCAGTTTTTCAAAAACTCTTGGTGCCTTTTGAGTTTGACCAAAGGGCTTACAGATGCCTTTGGAGCTTTTTAGGATGACCGAGCGATTATAAGAAAATCCTCGAGGCTTTTAACTGACATGACCAAGTGGTTTAAGGAACCCTTGGAGCCTTTTGGGATGACCGAGTAGTTTTAACCAAACCCTCAGAGCTTTTGAGGTTGACCAAAGGGCTTACAGATGCCTTTGGAGATTTTTGATTGACCAAACCACTTATGAGAGTGTTTGGAGCTTTTTAGGATGACCGAGCAGTTACAAGCAACTCTCGAAGCCTTTTACTATGCTCTTCAAGCATAAAATGCCTTAATATGGATGATGTTGAGAGGTTCAGGCTCTTCAACACCCCCTAGCGACGTTAGGTGATAGGTACCTGGACCAATATTTTTAGATATGATGTAGGGTCCTAGCCAATTAGCCATGAATTTGTCTCGCATATCTGGTGATAAATTAGAGTTATGTTGGTTTTCTTTCAAGACAAGATCCCCAACTTCAAAGTCTCTCTGGTGGACTTTGATATTGTAAGCTCATTTTAGTCACTCCTGATAAACATGGAGATGCTCCAGGGCATTCACGCGATGTTCATCAAGTAGCGTCAATTGATCCAATCGAGCTTGTCATGCAATGTCATCATCGATGAACTCTTTCAATGTGATATGCAACATTGGAATTTCTAATTCCAAGGGCATAATGGCCTCAATGCCATATACTAGTGAGAATGGTGTTGCCCTAGTGGGCATCCGAATACTAGTCTTGTAAGCCCATAACGCAAGGGGCAGCTGGATATGCTAGTATTTGTGGTTTTCTTGTACCATATTTTTCAAGATGGCCACCACTATCTTATTTGAAGCCTCAACCTACCCGTTTTCTTGTGGATAGTATGGAGTCACAAAACTATGTTTGATTCTATATTTAGATGTCAAAGCTCTCATAGTTTTGTTCTTGAAAGACGTTCCATTATCCGATATTATTTTGGATGGAATCCCAAAATGACTTATGATATGCTCTAGTATAAACTTTGCTATACGAGCTCCAGTTGTCATTGTTAAGGGTATTGCTTCCACCCACTTTGTAAAATACTTAGTAGCCATGATTATGAATGTATGTCGACTCGATGACGGAGGAGAGATCTTGCCTATAAGATCTAGTCCCCACTGAGCAAATGGCCAAGCCGCTTGAATGGGTTGTAAGGCCTATGATGGCAAGTGCGTAAGATTAGCATGATGTTGGCATTTAACGCATTTCTTGACATACACATTGCACTCCTTCTCCATAGTGGGCCAATAGTAGCCCATTCGAAGGATGCACTTGATGATGGCCATGCCACTGAAATGGCCACCGCACGTACCATCATGGGCTTGCGAAATCACCCATGATGCCTCTTGGGGCTCTAAGAAATGAAGGAGAACTCCATCATAGCCTCATCGGTACAAGATGTCTCCTATTAAGACATATTTGGCCACTTTATATTTAAATGTGTGCTTCACGGCACGTGATAATCCCTCTAGGATTATACTAAGCTTTAGGAAGTCTTTAATTTGTGACATCCAATTTTGATAAATCTTAGCTTCGACTGCTAAGACGACTTGCTCCCCTTACGTATTTACCTTTGCAAATGCAGACTCAGAAACAACCCTATGGTGAATGGTAGTACCACTCCCCATAGGACTCCGAGAGGTTAATGACCCCCAGGGTGCCTTCTTAAGAAAGTCTTCCACTTTGCAGAACCATTCAGCTTGTGGTTCTACACTGATCATGTTGATCGATTCTTTGTTATCATAGGCTGCACGCTCTACTGCTGGATGCGAGAGCATCTTGACATGGATGGTAGTGAAATCAGTAGATGGATTCTGAGGGATTAAA
Source organism: Wollemia nobilis (assembly GCA_028583015.1). Lineage (NCBI taxonomy): Eukaryota > Viridiplantae > Streptophyta > Pinopsida > Araucariales > Araucariaceae > Wollemia > Wollemia nobilis. The sequence goes on from JAQPPZ010015334.1 coordinate 1,464,186, forward strand.
TATCCCAAAGAAGCCATGGTATCTACAAACCTATTTGATGATCGAGGGATTGCCTCAATGTCATACCATTCAAATTTGGCCAAATATGTGTCAACTAGATCTTTATAGGCTTTCAGTATGGGACATCGACACTAAAAAATCCCCTTGACTTGATTTACTATGAGCAAGGAGTCACCAAAGATGTTCAATCTCTTAATATTCATGGCGATGACTGTGTGGAGGCCCAACAATAGGGCTTCATACTCAGCATTGTTGTTGGTGCACGAAAAATCCAACTTGAATGACAAGGGCATTGGAGCTCCTTGCGGCGTGAAGAACACTATTCTGGCACCACCTCCTTGTTCGCACTTCGAACCATCAAAGAACAGAGTCATATCAGCATTGTTCTCTAGTTCTTCGGGTTTGGGAGCTTCAGATATGACGAAGACTGCATCATCCGAAAGCTCGATTGTTAGAGGCCTACTGTTTGATAGTGGTGCCTCAGCTAATTGATCTGCTATGACCTATCCCTTAATGGACTTTTGGCTTATGAATTCCAGATCAAATTCCATCAATAGCATGATCCACTTCGTAGTACGCGTATTGTGATAAGTCTTACTCATCATGTACTACAAAGGATTCTATTTGGATATAACATACGTCGTATGACTTAACATATAGTGTCATAATTTCTTTGTAGCGAACACTACTGCTAAACATAATTTTTCCACATATGCATACCCGAGCTCATAGCTCACCAAGGTTTGACTAATATAATATATGGCCTGTTCTTTGCCTTGCACGTTCTTTTGGGCTAACATGGTTCCCAGTGCAAAGTTAGTTGCCGATATATATAGTAGAAAAGGCACCTCTAGCCTTGGTGGAGCTAGCACTGGCGGCATCGCCAGGTATTGCTTTATCTCAGTGAAGGCTGCCTTGCAGTCCTCGTCCCAGTTGAATGGGACCCCCTTATGTAGCAATCGATTCATGGGTCGACATTTATCTGATAGTTGGGTGATAAATCACTTTATCAAGGCTACCTTGCCCTGAAGGCTCCTTAATTCCTTAATATTGGTGGGAGGACGCATTTCCAAAATGGCCTTGACCTTCGTTGGGTCTACTTCGATGCCTCTCTTAGAGACGATGAACCCTAGTAATTTTCTAGAAGTTACGCCAAATACGCACTTCTTAGGATTCAGCCTGACATTGTGCTCTATCAGGCGATCAAAGACTTTCCTTAAGACCTCTGCATGCTCTTCTCATAGCAATGACTTGGCTAACAAGTCATCGATATAATATTCAAGAATTTTGTGCATATAGTCATGAAAAATGTATGTCATGGCCCGCTGATATGTGGCACCAACATTTTTGAGGCCGAATGGCATAACTTTGTAGCAAAACGTTCCCCATGGTGTTATAAACATGGTTTTATGCTGGTCTTCGGGTTTAATCCGAATTTGATTGTAACCAAAAAAACCATCCATTAAGGAGAGCATTTCGTGACCTGCAGTTGCATCTACGAGAGCATCAATATTGGGCAACAAAAATGAATCTTTGGGTGTTGCCTTATTTAGGTCTCTGAAATCCATGCAAATACGGATTCTTCCATCGGGTTTTCCCATGGGTACCATATTGGACACCCATTCTGGATAATCGATGGAGATCACAAATTCCACATCCAACAACTTTTGTAGCTCATATTTCACCATTAAGGCTACTGTTGGGTGCATTTTCCTAAGATTTTGCTTGATCGACTTCTTCGTCAGATCTAGCGAAAGGTTATGCGTAACCAATTTTGGGTCTAGACCTGGCATATCCTTGTACGACCAAGCAAACAAATTTGGTCTCTCTTTCAGTAGAGGGATGAGGGTGGCCCGCTCATCTGGAGTGAGACTCTCTCCAAATTTAACCTTCTTTGCACTGGCGGGATCATTACTGATATCCACCTCAAAGGTTTCCTCTATCGACATATGCGATCCCTCCTCAAGCTGGTGAGGCGTAGGAATCATATGGATGTCATCAGCCGGGTTGATTGGTTCCACGTTGGAAGTATTTTTGGCATGATAAACATCATATGCACAGCCTGGTGCAAAATGGAAAGGTTGCAACATTTCTTCATTGGGGAAGAAATCCTCAGGCTCAACGGGTGAATCAACGCGATCCCAGTCGATAGCATCTTTGTTAAGATACAACGGTTTAGATGGATCTTGTTGGATTGTGGAGTGGAGTGGTCAAATCAATGGAGACCATGTTTATGGAATGGAATTGATCTCCAGGACCACATGGACTGACCTCTACAAAATCTGCATAGTCCTCATACCCATGATCTGGCTCTAATGGCACAGGCACAAAAGGGTCTTCCCTATGAGGACTACGAATAACCGGATCCTCCCTATGCACTGAATGCAAAATAGGATCATTTGGCTCATGGAGCTCCATGTAGGTCGATGGAAGGGGATTAACCAACCGATGGATTTGATCCAAGTTTAACCGTCTTGCTCTCAGACGTGGACCAACATGTAGCTGCCGATAGACCTCATCAATGTCGATGGGTTGATGATGGTAACGCAAATAAGGAGGACCAAGGTAGGCCCTCTCTAGCTCATCTTCTTCATCACTATCATAATAGAATCCTTCATTCACCCCCACTCCTAGAGGGTGCTCCTCCAAATGAGGCCCCATGAATCTTACTTCTTGTATGCTGTCATCGCTATCCAAAAAAACTGGATAATTATACCTCATGTACGATGCTACCGAGAAAACTGGCTCGATCTCTTCCCCTGAATGATCAACATTGGGAAGGATCTCTTCGGTATCCTGTACCGACTCAATAGGCAATAGATGATGTGCATATAAAGGCCTTACATAAGCACCTTCGACTTCATCCCTAGATTCATCGTCGTTTGAGGATTCTTCATCTGCATCATAGCCTGGTCCACTCATATCGGAGGTGGACTCCGCTCCATCTTCATTACAAAGATCTCCTAGCTCGAGATCGCTTGTAGTAATGGGGTTACACCCTTGCACATCTGTGTCATTGACTGCATCATGGGTTTGGTGTCCCAGTTGATCTTTGGGGTTCATTTCTGTCTCAGTCTGCTCAAGGAGCCCTTCACGATGATCTTCGAGTGGCTCAACGGTGATGATAGATATCATAGGGTGATTCCTCCAGAATTTGGAAGGATCCGGATGATATGGATTAAAATCCACATCATCCGCCATACTGAGGTACAGACGATCTAGGGATGCTATGAGCAAATCATCCTGCCCCCGTATCTGTAACCCTAGACCGAATCTATCAGTGACTAACTGATAATGAGGTTCCAATGGAGTCCTCCATCCTTGTTCAAAGAGACCAAGGTCATATCCATGCCAATGATATAGCTCAAAAATATGCATGGCATACTCCGTATTGGATAGATAATGAATGTTTACCATGAAAGGTTCCTCATCATCTTCATCCATGGGCTCTCACGTTGGAAGCTGGTCTAGCCCCGCATAGATGAAGTTAGTTTGGTTAGGCGGCTCTCCCAATGGAACCACCGATCCAACCGGTAACGATGAGCGGATGGTCGGCCCATCTCTTGCGCAGTCTTCAAAATCGGTCCGAAGGTCACATTCTGCACAAGGTACTCACCTAAACCGGTGTTAGCGAGATGTACCATCACCCGTGGTGCGGATGACCCTACTGAAGATGTAGGCGAGGTAGGCTGAGGTGCCTCCTCGGCTTTGTCTTGGGGTTCCTCAACTTCCATGGGAATGGGAACCTCCTCGATGATTGGCTCGGGCTCATGCTCTTTCTCTTTCTCACCCATTTTTACCTTCAACTTCCTGTCATCCCGATGCATGACTGATGCCAACGGTTTCAAGGAAGTGGCAGTGGTGTGCTCTGATCTATGTGACACAGATGGCATTGGTTGAGCATGCACTACCGGTTTACCTCCTGGTTTCTTTATTGGCGATGACGGCCGAACATCCAGGTGCATTGATGGGAGTATGAAACCCCCAGGCAAATCTGCTAGGTTCACAAATTTAAATGGCTCCTCATCCGAAGCCACTACGTGAACCAGTCCCTCATGAATATATTTCATGCATTGATGCAATATCGAGGGGACGCAATGCATTTCATGAATCCAAGGCCTACCGAGTAAAATGTTGTACTGCATGGCCCCTTCTATCACATGACACATTATTGAAATGGTCTTCAGACCTACCTGCATGGGTAGGATAATTGTGTCGATAGTCGAACATAGTGCATCGTTAAATGCTCTCAATGTAAATGTAGTTGGCACAATGTGTGATTTAGGTAGCTTCAAATGACTCAATGCCTTGGTCGTTATTATGTTGATCGATGAGCTAGTATCGATCAAGACCCTTTTAAATGGCATGTGATTCACACATGTGATTATGTGCAATGGCGGGTCGGCCATAGTTGTAGAAACCATCCTTATCTCATGATCATAAAATTGGATCATCGGTTCTTGACACTGTTGTACATGTCCCACAAAATTAGTAAATGCCTGCGCATCCTGGGATTGTACTTCAATGGACCTCAAAATGTCCATAAGAGTCTCCCTGTGCCTCGGGGACTACTGTATTAATTCATATATTGACAACTTCGCAGGAGTTGTCTGTAGGTTTTGGACCAACCTGCTCCTTATGGTCACCACCGATCTTGTTGGTGGGCCTGGAATATTTTGCGTCGATCGCTGATTCGGTGTGGCTTGTATTTGAATGGGAGCACGAGGTTGATTCTATTGTTCGTATCTCCCGTGCCTAGTGACAATGTTGACCATGCCTACGAACCCCTGGGTAGGTGGTTCGACTCGCACCTAGTTAACTTGACCAACGTTGTTTCGAGGTGCCTCATGATTTGGCAAGGGGTTTTTGTAAATCCCCATATTCTGATTATCGGGCACCTACGGGTTGTGTGGCACTACAAGCTCACCTTTTTCAATCATATTTTGCACCATGTGTTTGAAAGACCAACACACCTCGATGTCATGGCCTTTCGTTTGATGAAAAATGCAAAATAGATCCTCTTGGAACCCCTTTGGTTTGGGTTTATTGGGGTCTATCATCTTGACTTCGGGAAATCTAATTGCCTTGGCCTCGCATAGCTGATGGAAAATTGATGTCAATGATTCCGTCAATGGTGTGAACTGGCGAGGTGGGCATTGATCTTTGTTCTTGCCCTTATAATTGTTGTTGCACTTGTCATATTGCGCAAGGGGAGGTTGGGCTTGATAATTCTATTTTTGTTGCCCCTTGTCCTCCCGTTGGAGATTTAGTACCACTTGATTCACATGGGCCTGCTTGCCCTATTGTTTTGTGGCACTCTTCTTTTGTCCCTCTCTCCTATTTTTGAGCTTCAAGTTGCCTTCCTGCAACTTGATGTCCTCAATCACTTTGGCTTGCGCCAAAGCCTCTTCGAATGTAGGATACTGTTGTAGCTACAACAGTAACGAGATGTGCTTGGCACAACTCTTCGTAAACATTCGAGTTAACTCTATGGTAGGAATAGGGAATGGCAACTTCACCATTAGTCTCCTCCATCTCTTTTCGTATTGCTCTATTGGCTCATCGTCGCGTTGAGCTAGCGCATCCAGATCAAAAATATTGGCCTATTTCTTGATGCCAAAGGAATAGCGTTCAAGAAAGGCATCAACTAATTGCTCGAAACTAGTTATGCTATGTTTCTTTAGCTGATTGAACCACTCTCGGGCAGGACCTAAAAGTGTCATGATGAACGTACGCAACAATAATGCATCATTGCTTACTATCTGAAAACAAGCATCCAAAAAGCTCATGACATGTTCCTGTGCATCTTCATCACCCTTAAACTTGTCCAACCTGGGCATATCAAAATGCTTAGGGTAAGCCAGAGTAGGCATCGAAGGATCCAAAGGCTCGTTATGGATTTTCCTTAATGTCGGCTTTTGAATAGCCGTACCTTGTCTCTCGATGGCTTTAATATTCTCGGCTAAGGCCTTATAGGCCTCTGAAGACAGAAAGTCCTCCTCCCTAAGTTGATGTGGAGGTGGCTTAGGAGGTACTGTCTTCCTCGTACGAGATGGAGGGCATTGCTCTTCCTCCTCCTCAGCTCGGGAGCTCTTAGGATATTCTTGCTCGTATCCATCTCTCGCTGCTTCTTCATGCTACCTCTGCCTTTGATTATCGAGCAGCGATGGCTGCTCCCTCTGTTTGGCACTAGCATGAGTACAAGCATCTCTATGCTCTTGATGCATATCATCTTGAGATAAAGCCTTTCTATATACACGCTCTCTATGCTCATCTTGAGGATATAGGCCAGCCCTAGCTAACCTATCCTCCTGCTCCACGCATTCCTTCTGGGTAAGGATACGCTCTTCGCGCATGCACTGCTCATATAGCCTCTATCTCATGAGCCTCTACGCTTGAATATTCTCATCTTCAATGCATTGCCTCTCTAGGCGAGCGTCCTCCAATTGATCTTGGAGGAGTTGGCATTTCTGCTCCGATACCAGTCGATGTGACCTATCGATCTGATCGGCCGTGGGAGGCCTCTGGTATCCCTGCTCTATATGAGCGACCTTATGGGTTCTGTACCCATCAAAATGATGTGTTGTGCCTTTGCCTCTATCTATGAAGATGACATTGGCCTCCTATTATGTCCTATACTATGAACCACCATGTGTAGATAGTGGGTGTGTGACATGAGGGTGCTTAGAAGCCTCCCCATGTTCTCTAGTAGTGCGGACGACACTCACACTACACTCACTCGGGGCTCGAGTGGGTGGAGTGGAAGGCTTGTAGCCTAGCTACTCTAAAACACTACCTAGACCCTCTAGCTACCTAGACCGCCATCGCTCATGTAGTGGTGTGCCATTATCTCCCACCTTTGATATATCAATGGTGATCTTGCATGGTGGACCACGCATGGGAGTATGGTTAGACCTATGCTCGATAGTGATCCTATCTACCTACCCCTGAATGGGTGGGTCTCTAGTCCTTCTATACTCAAAAGGTGGAGCCATAGATCCTCTAGTGGACTTAGTACGTAGGGGCACCAACCTGGTCCCCTGCACAACAAACTCTTTGGCCGATCCCATGGATGCACGTGCATTGCGGTCTCGATAATGGCTCTCAAGTGGAACACCCTCATGCTGGAAGGTTTCCTATTCTATCCTATGCCTAGAGGAGTGTACTGAAGCTCCTCTATCTGGGGTTTGCTCTACAGGCTCCCCTCGTGTCGAGTTATCTCCTTGAATGCTAGCTGAACGACGTTTGGTTCGCTCATGTGGTTGAGGAATTGACACGTACTATTGTGAATTGGTTAGGGGTTGGTCATCGGCATTGGCTTTGGACCTTTGTCGACCACCCCGTGTATCCACCATTGTGTACCTAGTGTCTAAATGTATTATTATTAAGCAAACAAGGTATACAATAATGATTATCTCATTTTAAATTTTAAAAGTGAGTCCTAAACTATTTGATGTGTTTTCAAGATTTGTTGTATCAGTGTAGAAACTCTTATCATGTTTTGCAAAACTTGTTGGATTTTATTCTCAGTTTAATGGCTTTCACCTGTACGCTCGTAGCTCGACAACTTGGCTATGAACTCCAAGTCACATAATCCAACCTATAATGTGTGGTAATGAAGCCCACACACGGTCAGGGAGCATAGGTCCTCCCAGATCCTCACCCATTTTCCCCTAGTCAACGTTATACCCTCCGAAGAGAATACATGCAAATTTTCCAGGGTATGAAAGGTTCTCGAATCCAATATTGGTCTAGTATCCAAAAGGTTCACGGGATTTGGGCCAACGGATGGAAGTTATGCCCACCATCGTTGAACCCTACTAGTGGTTGGATGTCAAGCCCAACTCACTAGCGTTTAAGTGCCAAGTGGTGTGTGTGGTTCCTTTTAATGTACATAAAAGAAATGCATCATATAGCATACATGCTCATTTTCTAAATTCTATGCAAATGAAAGAACATTTCAAATTCAGAAAAATGCAAGCTATTCTAGATGCTCTTTAAGACTATGCACATTACGATGCTAAATGGCCACTCATTGGGCCTCACACATGCAAACCAAACACACATCTCTGTTAGAATATATTTCAATATTTCCTTTATTAATTAATTCAATCGTAACAATATTATATTGTTAGATTGGTTAATTTAGGCTAGTTGTTATTTGTTACAACTCCACCTATATTTGTATCGGGTGGTTCCATAACCTCCAGACTAATCCTGGCCCTAATGTATTATTTATACTTTGTCAAATTAATCAAATGTTGTTCCGCTTATCACATGGTATCAGAGCTCTTCCTCCACCACTCTCATTTCTCTTGAAGTGATCTTGTAGTAGCGGAGCAAATGAGCAGAGATTTTTTTTTTAAAATCTCAATTGGAAATAGTTTTTCGGATTTTTTTTTAATTTCTCGAAAAAATTGGTTTTTCTTAAAGGTGATCGACCATACGATCGAAAGGAGCAATTCGAAGCAATCGATGACACGATCGAAAGAGGAAATTTGAGGCAACTAACCGCATGGTCGAAAGGGCAAGGCATAGAGTGCATATGTCATGGGAGCCAACATCGAGGCTTCCCCACGACCCTCTCGGGTGAGAGCCTCTCCCCGAGAGGCTATACTCCATTGTGGAGTAAAGAACCTTTTATTACCCTTACCTGCTGACGATCCCATCCATGTGGGATATACCTGCAATCTGCCTCGGATGAGGAAATTCAACCACATGCGTCACCTGGAGAATATTCACCATCACTTGCAAATTTTGGCGTCAAACCTGTTAATCACTTCCTATTTTTCCTTATCACTGGTTGCAGTGCTTTGGATTTTTGAGTGATTTTTTGGAAGAAAGAAGCCAATCGGAACAGATTAGCTAGACTAGAAATTGATCTAATTTTTTCAAAACCCTCCAAAACTGGTTTTTTCCTCACGTAGGGCATCAGTGGCTGACATCTATTAGGTGATTCTCCTTCATTTTTGTAGTTTTTAAGGTGCATTTTGGTCTTGTATCTCACTGCAGCAGCCGAAAGGATCAAGGTTTGGCATGATTTGAGCAAAGTTTAGCTCTCTATGAGCCAACCACATCATCACCATCTGCACACCGCCTTTGCTCCACCCACGAGCCGTCGATGTATCCGCCACAACAACACCACTTGCACTCCGCTTGAGTGGTGGACGAGGAGGGAGTGCCACTATGGGGGCTATTACGCCTTAGGGGGCTCCTTAAGACTGTGTAGAGTCTGATCTATGGTAGATCATCCCATTGGCTCACCTGGCGGTGAGTCGAGTGGAGCCTTAGGTCACGGATTCAAGTCCCGTCGACCCCTCCCCCTCAAAGGTATAAATTTTTTTCATTTTTTTAAAGTTTTTTTTTAATATTCTTTAATTAAAGTTAAAATTAAATATCATTTTAATTTATTTTATAATAGTTTAAGGTTATTTTAATTTTTTTTTTTTTTACTATGTAAGATAAAGTTATTTTTTTTAACTTTAGTTATAAAAGAATGTTTTAAAATGCTTTATAAAGAGAAATTTTAACGGGGGAGTAATTTTTTTTCAAAAAATCAAGGGGGGACTGAGAGTAATTTTTTTGAAAAGCAAATTTTGGCACTATTGTAAAGGAGCATTTTCGGCTGCGCCCGACACCTAGTGGGTTATTTCTGTGGGCACTTTTATGTTGTATGTTGCATTTTTTCCTTCTTTTGCACTACATCATTTAAGTTAAAATCAAATTCACTCCCTAAGTCCCCAAAATAATTAAAACCCATCTATGCAATTTATTGCACTACAACATTCGATATTTGTGATACCTCTAGCCAACACATACAGGTAAAGCTGTCGTGATTGCGCTACTGTATTCGCCGCCTAATATAGCTGCCACAACGACGTCTGAGCTTGTTCTCTATTAATCGTCGAGGAGAGATAAGTTTGTCATTTTGCTATTTTTTTACTCCATCCACTACCCCAATCACTCTCGTGTTTAGGCTTAAATCCAAACGAAATTTTGGATATCCAAAGTGTTTAGGGGAGGTTACGCCCCACGCATGAGGATTGAAGGCTTTCTAAGGTCGGTGCCATCAATGAGGTGATTCCCTTTTAGTACCGCCTAAGTACCACGTATCATATAATCATTAAAATTACCTAGAGTCTCCCTCACGTAAGGGCGAGTAATTTTTATGGTTTTTCAAAATACCTATAGTCTCCCTCACGTAAGGGTGGGTATTTTGTATGGTATAACGGCTTGAAATTAAGGTATATCGAAGGGGCGACCATTTGGTGTTATAAGGAACTTTCACAATGTCTGCAAAACTAATGATTGATGCTCATCAGTTATTGAAAGGTCCAAACTATACACCATGGAAAAAAAAATGAAGGCAATCCTAGAGATGGATGATCTTTGGGAAATTGTGTCTAGAAAAACAGTAAGACCTTCATCTTCAGCTGGAGCCACAACTCTATCTACTGATTAGAAAGACTTTGACAAGAAAGATAGCAAAGCAAAAGTGCTCATTTTGCTTGTTGTTTCTAATGAAGTTCAACCTCATATTGCTGACTGTCCAAATAGTAAAGCAACATGGGATGCCCTTAAAACTATATATGAAGGGAAGAATGATTCCACCATTTTATTTCTTCGGTCTCAATTACACAGTCTAAGCATGAAACAAGGAGAGAAAGTTCAAAATTTTCTTTGCAAAGTGTTTGAGTTGAAAGGAAAATTAAATTCCTTAGTAGCACCAGTTGATGATAAGCTCCTTACCTTAGTGGTAATGAGAGCTCTTATGGATTCCTTTAGAGTGTTTATTACCTCACTTCATGTATCACAGAGATAAGTTACCTATGTTGAGTTGGTAAATATGCTTCAAGAAGAGGAGGCATGCAAACTACAGCGAGATGATTCTTCTAACACTACCCTATACACCAACAGGAAGGGGCAAAACAAGAAGAAGGGTAATTTTCAGAAGGAAGGTAGTTCTCAAAAGGATTCAAAAGGAAAACAAAATCAACCTCAACAGAAAAAGAGATATTGCAAGATCTGTGACAAAGAAGGTCATGATACAAATAGATGTTGGCATAAGAATAAACAATCAAAACCAAAAGGCCAGAAAAAACCACAAAAGAATAAACAACAAGTGAATGTTGCTATTGAGGAATCTGACATAGATTCTGAGAGAACACACAAAGTGCTCATGACTACCATAGTATCCAAGCGAACGGATCCTTTTTGGTATGTCGATTCTGGAAGCAAAAAGCACATGACTGGTGACAAATCATGGTTTGAGTCTTTTGAGGCCAAAGAGGGCAAACCTGTCACTATTGTCGATGATAAAAACTACAAGGTTTAGGGAGAAGGAACCGTTTCTGTTTCTCTTCCTAATGGCAAGTGTCAGATTGAGAAGGTTATCTATGTTCCAGGATTGGTGAACAACTTGTTGTCAGTCACACAAATTTTGGACAAAACTATGGTTATCAACTTGTTATCAAGCACACTATAGCCTAGGGTGTACTGCAATCAGAGGTCCACTGTTCCCAACAACACATTTCTATTGGAAGTAAAATATGAAAGTAAATATGGACGATTGATTTACCCTTTTCTTAGTTCTTTTCCTAATTTGCATTCGAATTAAACTTACTATGAAAACACAGAGAGAAAAAAAATAACAAAGGGTTGAAAATAAGACCTACCTCAGGTCCTACATTGGATGATATTCCGAATCTGACTGTCTTGTTGTGGTTCATCCACAACACACCCCAGAAGTGGGGACCCACCTTTGTTTTTGCAGGTTTTAGGGAAGATCTCAAAGACCCGGATGCTAAAAATGAAGAAAAGAAGAAAAATGCCTAAGTGTTGAAAGGGTCGCGAAATCGCGACATGTCGTGAAATCGCGACCTGTCTCTCCATCACTGCAAAAAAATTGAAATCTGTCGCGAAATCGCGACGTGTCGGCAGCAGGACAGAAAGGATGTCACGAAATCGCGACGTGTCGACGGCAAAGAAAAGAGGTGTTGCAAAATCGCGACGTGTTTTTTGGAAGCGTACGAAAAGTTGAGAATGGTAGCGATTTCGCTACAAGTTGCCGAGAGGAAGCACAAGGTTGAAAGTGGTAATCATTTCACTACCTTTTTGTGAAGCGGAGGCTCGAAAGAAAAGTGGTAGCGAATCGCTACCACTTCGTGAAGCGGAGGCTCGAAAGAAAAGTGGTAGCGAATCGCTACCACTTCGTGAAGCGGAGGCTCGAAAGAAAAGTGGTAGCGATATCGCTACCACTTCGTGAAGCGAAGGCTCGAGACCAAAGTGGTAGCGATATCGCTACCACTTCATCGAAGGAAGGCTCGGAACCAAAGTGGTAGCGATATCGCTACCACTTCATCGAAGGAAGGCTCGGAACCAAAGTGGTAGCGATATCGCTACCACTTTTTGAAAGGAAGGCTCGGAACCAAAGTGGTAGCGATATCGCTACCACTTTTTGAAAAGAAGGCAAAGCAAAGTCGGTAGCGATATCGCTACAACGAGCTACTGCGGGCGTACGGACCAAGAACATGTCGCGATATCGTGACATGTCGCGTTATCGCGGCTAGGAAACAGAAGAGGCCAAATGCAAATTCTGTCGGGATTTCCATGGGAAAGCGTTACGAAAGGTGCAGGAGACGCAGGACACGTGGCAGAAATGACAGAACCAGAGTAACGTTTCATAACAATAGTTACTGGCCGCAGAGATCGAGCGTTACGAATGCACGCAAAGGTTAGAATACCAAAAGGCGGGAATTGAAGCTAAGGGTCCCGGGAGTCGAAACGAAGCGTCATGGAACAGCCGAGAACGCGCGACATAAAGGTTAAATAGCAGAAATGTAGATGGATACGAGGGCTGGAGACTGTAACAAAAAGCATCATTTATTGAAATAAAGGATTTTCTTTGGTAACACGACTTTTGTGTGTAAAATCAAAAGGAGATCGAAGCCAAAACTATTGTTTTACCGTCAATCTTTTCATTGCATCATTTTGCCTTGTATCTATTTCGTTTACGCCATGGGATGGGTTACGATAGGTGAATGGTAGAATGATGCAGCTATATTCTTTTCCTTAGAGTCTTGCATCTGATCTGATTAGATTGTGTGTTAGTACAGATCTGATCGGTTGGGTTGTTTTGGGGATTTCATCTCTTAACTTGGGATTTTGCAGGGAGGAGATCGTGAACCATTTTAATATCCTTCATTATTTTCCAACTGATTCAAAATAACAGTTTCTGTTTTATTCCTTGATATGCTTAATTTCATGTCAGAGACTAACACTGAAATAACAGAACTATTGAATAGAGATAAAACGAACAAGGTTAACCTTAGAATAAATTGTGAATATTAGAACATCAAAAGGAGTTTTGTTTATTTTTGATTAATCAAACAAGTCAAGATTATAAAGTTCATTGAGAATCAACAAAGGCCCCTTGTTAACAGCTATCTGCAGGATTTTGAGTTATTCTGGGATATATCAGCTGTATGTATTAAAATTAAAATTCATTTTTATATACGTAAAAGCTGTTTCACAAAGAAGCTTGGAGAAATAATAAAAGGAAGGAAAATAAAATAAATTATTTCTTTGCAAGAAAGAGTCTTTTGTTCGAGACTCTAAGTTGCGTGTTATTATTTGTAATATGACAAATTAACACTCAACATTTTGGCGCTAGAAGGAGGGCCTTCTGTATTGCTTTGCAATTTTGATTTGTTCTAACAATTAACGTGGGTAGTTTTGTTTCCACCTATTGTGCTTGCAGGTGTAACATTTAGACATTTTATCTGGCAGCAGAGTTGAGAAATCTTTTAGAGTCCTAGAGTTTCCAAGCTGGCCCAACCTGAGTACATTGCTACTAGGTCTAAAACCACAGGGGAAACTATCTTCCAAAGCCTTTCTCCCACTGCTAGGAGGCCGAAAAACAAAACATTAGAAGTTGAAATACCACCCAATATACTTGAGTTAGGGATTTCTTTGGACTCAAGTACCTCTAGTGGGCCTGAACCCTTAAGTTCAAGTGGGATAGTAACACCAGCTTGTATCTGTCTCCACAGGCCCAGGAGTTCCAATTGTTCCCACAGTGGTTGACACCTTTGAATAACATGGCCCAACAACAACAACAACAAAGCCACCGCCCTTTGGTATGGTGCTCGTAGTTCCCCTTTAGATATTCCCTGGGCAGTCCACGACTTGCCTAGAAACATTGAAAGGGGATTACCCAAATTCATTCATGATGGTCCAACAACAAGCAGAAGATCATGTCCAAATCTATAAAGATTACATGTTTAGGCAGGGGGTTACTCACGAGGATGTTGCCTGTCGAGTTTTCCCCGCTAGTCTAGACCACATTGCTAACGAATGGTATCGAAATTTGCCAGCAGGGTCCATAACTTCATGGGCCCAGCTAGAAACTGCGTTCATAGGTCAATTCGCATACGCTTAGTAGATCCCTCCATGACATACAATTTCTTCGTATCTTGCAAAAGACAAACCAATGAACCCATTCGAGCGTTCAATCAGAGATTTCAAAAGCTATATACGAATGTGACTCGTCACTTTGCGGTAGACCCTGCAATTGCCTTGCAGCTATACTTTGGAGCCTTAGATCCTTTAACATCTTTGTTGACTAGAAGGAACCCTCAGGTTACAACCCTTCCTTTGGCTTATGCAGAAACAATGACTCTCGAACAGCAGATGAACCTCGCCAGCGCAGGATTGTCTCAATTGATCGGGATGGGACAATATGGCCCATACAACCAATTTGCCATGATGAACCAGGTAGTAGCACCACAAGCTTCGATGTTGAACAACTTCCAAACATCCACCCAAGTTACGCCATTGTCAGGTTATCCGAATGCCGCTGTTCAAACACAGAGTTTGATTCAAAATAACTCGATGGGTTTGCATGGGTTCGGTATGGGCAATAATCTGTTGACCATGTCGGGGTTTGCTCCAATTAACACGCCAAGCTCAACGACTTATCCAACAATCACTCCCATTCAAAGTGGGAATCCAGGATGGAATCCACCTCCCCAAACTCAAGCCATTCAAAATGGGAATCCAGGATGGAATCCACCTGCCCAAACCCACCCAAGCCATTCAAAGTGGGAATCCAGGATGGAATCCACCTGCCCAAACTCAAGCCATTCAAAATGGGAATCCAGGATGGAATCCACCCGCCCAAACCCAAGCCATTGTACCCGACCCGGAGGTGGCTAATGCAGCCAACACAACTGGACCTCGCAATTGAAGTGCCTCAACCACAAGGGTCCGAAGCGGCCATAGAAAATATGAAAGAAACGTTGGCCAAGGTGTTGGTAACAGTGGGGAATGTCAATAAAAAAGTTGATCAGGCCATGGGCCATAACCGACCTCACAATCATAGAGGAAAAGGAATGTATAACACGCAGCCTAACAACGGGCGGGTACCCAATCCCGCTGCCAACCGGTAGACATTTCGGAAGACTCGTGGAGATGCAGGATCTTGCGAGAATGATTGCCCGCACCGTGGCCACATGAAACCGGAGTCTATGCTAACGGAGGTCATACATTCCCATGAAAGTGAAGAAGAGGAGGATGTAGAATTTTTTGGAAGCGAAGATGAAGAAGCTTTGGAAGTTCATGCAAACAAACGTTTTGGGAAAGCAAATCACAAATATTACACTAGGAGTTCTAAAGAGCCCAAAACTTCCTCTCGCTCCTCCTAATAATCAATTACTCCCTCCTGACCCTAAAGGAGATGTCAATCCCCCTCCTCCATCGAAGGTCGAAAAGTCTAAGATGATGCAAAACTTGCCAAATCCAAAAAAGCTCACTTACGATTTGGTGGAAGATATGAAGAAGAATAGGGCCAATGTATCGATGTATGACATGGCCCGATTATTAGGCCAAGAAGTGAGTTCACCAAAAGGATTAAATCCATCTGCACAAGTTCATGAAGCTAAAAGTGCTGAGTCCCAAGTGGTTGTACAAAAAGAAAAACGAGATATACCTCCCTTTTTGGTAACCATTAGAATTGCAGGTAAAAACTTGCACAATTGTTTAATAGACTCATGGGCCTCGGCTACTATCATGCCCTTAGAAATCTGTAAAATATTGGGACTTACACCAAAGCCTTCTAGGAGCAGGGTGGTGCAGTTGGACAGGTCAACCATGGAGGCAAGAGGGAGAGTCGGGTGATGTGCATATTCAAGTCAATTCGAACCCAGAGTCCAACAACGCATAGACATATTGGTGCTCGATATTCCTATCAAATATGGCATGGTATTGGGAAGAGATTGGAGTAAGAACCTAAATGGTTACATTGTGACAGACTCTTCACACATGTGGCTGCCTTGGAGGGGAGTGGCCAATCAAATTCGAATTGACAGTGAACCCCGACTCAAAGAGATGATCACAGATTACAACAAGCCGAACGAGATCCAGTACATTGAAGCTGAGTTGGGAGCATACTGTTTGGACATAGAAGCACTCAAAAATACCCATGATGAAAGGATTGGGCACAACTTTACTGAAGGACATCAAGACATTTGGACCTTAAGATTTGATGGATCCAGGTCCAGACAAGGAGCAGGAGCCGGTGTTGAATTGTCATGTTCGGACCAGGAGCCTATATTCGCTGCATACAGACTACGCTTCCTCGCCACCAACAATATGGCAGTATATGAGGCTTTGATTCTTGGACTACAACTGGCCATTCGAAAGAAAATTAAATATATCAAAGTCCTTGGTGATTCGGAACCGGTGGTGAAACAAGTGAGGGGACAATACATATGCAAGGACAAAGTGCTCGAGCTTTACCGAACTAGGGTCAGAGATTTAATAGATGAGTTTGACGCCTTTAACATTTCTCTGATCTCGAGAAAGGGCAATCGTCTGGCAGACTCCCTAGCTGTAGCAGCGAGTATGTTGAAGCCAATGGACCATAAGAAATGCAAGAAGTTCTCTATAGAGTTGGTCCCTTGTCCCTCGATACCAGATAATGTTACGAACTTCCAAGTATTTGATAGTGACAGCACATATTTCATTTTGTCACTAATTCTGGTATATTTGAAAAGCAAGACATAGATGAAGAAGAAAGGGACGTAGAGGAGGTAGTTTCGAAAGATAAAAATCCCGTAAAAAACAAGGATGCCTGATGAGATAGCTTCATTAGAAAAAATCTTTGATATCGGATGCAAACCAAGAAAAGGTAAAAGGGTTCCATCTCCTGGAGAGGCCCGTGATTTGGTTAACATTGGAAGTGCAAAAAATCCCCGGGAGGTATTCATAGCAAAAGCATGTACCAAGCAGGAGAAGGATTCCATAGCAAATGCATTAAAAGAATACATAGATTGCATTGCTTGGAGTTATAAGGAGTTGAAAACCTATGATCAGAATGTCATAATGCACACGATTCCACTGAAGCCATAGTCCAAGCCCTTCAGGCAAAGACAAAGGCGAGTTAATCCATTATTAGAACCCTTGATAGAGAAAGAGGTGAAGCGACCGTTAGAAGCTAAGATCATCTTTCCCGTTAGGCATTCCACGTGGGTTGCTAACCTAGTCCCCGTGAGGAAAAAGAGTGGAGAAATAAGGTTGTGCATTGATTTCAGAAATCTCAATAAGGCATCCCAAAAGGACAACTACCCGTTACCCACCATCGATGAAATACTCCAAAAGGTAAACGGGTCGGAGATGATGTCATTCCCGGATGGTTATTCGGGATATAATCAGGTCCTTATCCATCCTAGTGATAGGATGAAGACCGCTTTTACGACAAAATGGGGCACCTTTGCATACAGTAGAATGCCCTTCGGACTATTGAACGCAGGTGCCACTTTCCAGTGAGCTATGGATTTTGCTTTTAAAGGGCTTATTGGTAAGTGCATCATTGTTTACGTCGATGAAATTCCCGTATTTTCTAAGAACAGGGAAAACCATGTCAGGGATCTTAAGAAAGTCTTTCAAAGATGCAGGGAACATGGTATATCTCTCAACCCAAAGAAGTGCATCTTCGGGGTAATGGAAGGAAAACTGTTGGGGCATATAATATCTAAGGATGGAATTTCCATTGACCCCGAGAGAATAGAAGCCATACAAAGCAAATTCCTCGTCCCAATAGCAAGAAGGGGTTGAGATCATTTTTCGGAAAGATCAATTTTGTCAAAAAATTTATCGCAGATTTTGGCAGAGATAGCAAGACCTTTGAACGACATGCTAAAGAAAGAGGTCCAGATCATTTGGACAGATGAAAGGATAGAGGCTTTTGATAATATCAAGGATGCGATTTCTAAAGCCCCGATTTTGGTGAGTCCCGATTATACGAAGCCTTTCTATATCTACACATTTGCTTCAGATCACTCCTTTGCGAGTGTTTTAACTCGTAAGAGTGAAGGCAACATTGAAAATCCCATTGCTTTCCTGAGTAGTCCTCTCAAAGATGCGAAACTGAGATATTCTACCCTAGACAAGCAAATGTATGCGCTGGTTAAGACTGTAAAAAAGTTCGGGCACTACATAGTCCATAATAGGGTCTTTGCTATCGTCCCGCATCCTCGCCGTCAAAGCCATGTTCATTCGTAATGAATTAGGTGAGAAGCGTGGTAAGTGGGTTTCAACTTTGCAAGAATTTGATCTGGAGATTCAATCGATGAAGATAGTGCGGGGGCAAGGGTTAGCTAAGGCAATCGCAGAACAAGATCTCACAATTCCTTGTCAACATTATGAAGTCGCTGATGTAACTAAGGAGGAGTGGTATGCAGATGTGGTGTACTATCTACTAAATGGTAGGTGTCCATCATTTTTGAATGCTACTCAACGCAGAGCCTTGCGTTTGAAGTCTGCTAATTTTCTAGTTAGATCTGGCACATTATACAGAAAGAACCATGAAGGTATTTACCTTCGTTGCGTTGATCAAGAGGAGGCAATGCGAATACTCGAAGAGTTTCATGGTAAACATGGGACAGGCATGGGTCCTGCTAATGCCACAGCCCATCAAATCCTCGGAGCCGGTTATTATTGGCCTCAACTATTCAAGGATGCCCATTCTCGTGTGAGGTCATGTCACATATGTCAAACTGCAGCCAATAGAGACAGAAACGCTTCCATGCCTTTACAATCCGTAATCGAGTCCAGACCTTTCGCGCAATGGGGCCTGGATTTTATTGGGATTATCAGCCCCAATTCCTCCGATGCTCACAAATATATTCTGACGGCTACGGATTATTGCACGAGATGGACCGAAGCTATCCCCACAAAGAATGCTACTGCAGAGGTGGTCATTAAATTTTTAGAAGATAACATTGTCACTAGATTCGGGATGCCTAACTCCATCGTAAGTGATAATGGTTCGGCCTTTTCCTCTCTAGAGTTTGCTAATTGGGCATTTGATAACAACGTGAGTTTAAAGTTCTCCTCCAATTATTACCCGCAAGGTAACGGATTGGCCGAGTCATCCAATAAGAATCTGTTGACTGTCATAAAAAAATTGTTGGAAAGGAATCCGTGGGACTGGCACAATAAGCTTAAGTTGGCCCTTTGGGCTGACAGAATCAGATTCAAAGAAGCAATAGGGACATCTCCTTACCATCTCGGTTTATGGACAAGATCCCATTTTTCCCGCAAATCTCAGATTACAAACGCCGCACTTCATGAAAGATTATTTTGGAACTAATGATAAACTTGAGTCTAGACTAACGCAATTAATGCGCTTGGATGAAAAAGGGATGAAACTATGCTTCATTTTAGTAAACACCAAGACATTGTAAAAATATGGTTTGACAAAAGGTCTAAGGCCAAGGCGTTTAAAATTTCAGATTTAGTGTTGTTATGGGACAAAAGACATGAGAAGAAGGGGGAACATGATAAATTTGATTACCTTTGGTTAGGTCCCTACCAGATTTCGGAGATCCTAGGGGAAAATAGTTTTAGACTAAAAACCTTGGATGGAAAGGATTTGGCACTACCTATCAATGGGTTGCACTTGAAGCATTACTTTCAAGCATGAGGTAGTTGGGCTTTGTATTATATGTAATAACGCTGTAATTTCTTGCTTTCATTTTTCATGTTTAGGTGTGTATTATTTTTTTTTTTTGACATGTCTAAGCTTTGTATTAATGTTGTGATCTGTTTCTTTGTGTGCAGATTTGATACTTAAGTGTGTGTTTCAGGAGATATCTAGTTTTGTGTCAATGCTGTAATTTAGTTTCTTGATGTGCAGATTTGATATGTTAGTATGTATTCATTTTTTATTTCAGGTTTTTCTTGTATTAATGTTGGGTTTTTGCGTTTGTGTGCAGGTTGGACATTTAGGCGGTGGTGTTCCTTTGATTTCCTTTTCATTGCCTTTAAAAAAAAAAAAAAAAAAAAAAGGGGAATAAAAGCTAGATGTTGAACACATGCCTAAGATTGGGAGAATATGAAACATTGGAATCATGTTGTAAAAGCTCCACATGTAATACAAACAAGTTAATTTAGATCATTTGAAGCTTGTGATGCATGAAAAAGTCAGCTTTGCATGACAAATCATCTCATTTGCAATTCAAGAAATAATGCATTCATGTTCCATCTCACTTTTCATACATTTCACCGTAGTGGCATATGCATCTTAGGTGCAATTCATTTGAGTATGTTGAATCCTCTTAGGGTTATGTTATAACATAAATCTAAGTAAATCCTAAGGTTGGAAACTGAGTCTTGAAGTATCTAGGACCAAGCACGTTTCATACATTAAAAGGGATCTTGAGCAAAATGATCAAAACCTAACTTGGAGGAAAAGGTTGGGCGAAAATGGTTTTCATGTCTATCCTATTATGCAACATGATCCTAAAAACAATGGTTTTGACCACTTCCATAGAGCTTAAAGCCTAAAATCAGAGTAGTAAGGATAGGGTTAAATTCTCATCTCGGTTGGTTGAGAATCTAATTCCCCAAAGCTTTGATTGGACCCACATGGAGTAGTAAGGATAGGGCATAAATTCTCATCTCGGCTGGTTGAGAATCCGATTCCCCAAAGCTCTTATGTTTCATTTCGTATTAAGTCTTAGATTGTAAGGATCGTACTATTTGTCCTCTCGCAAAGGATGGGTAGTCATCCCCAAGGTCTAAGTAACAAGATTAATATTTTCCATTTACATTTAAAATCTTGGGTTGTAAGGATCGTACTATTTGTCCCTAACCAGGATGGGTAGTCATCCCCAAGGTCCAAGAAGTAAAATAAATAAATTTTTCCCATCTCATCCTTATATTGGATTGTAAGGATCGTACTACTTGTCCTCTGCAAGGGATGGGTAGTCATCCCCAAGGTCCAAAGAAATGAAGATAAGTTTTGGATTATGGGGTTAGATAGGCCCATGCATGGCATCATGTCTTGCCTAAAAAAAATAAGACCACTGATTGTCTAGAGGGTTAGACTAGCATGACCATTTCTTCCATAATTGGTTTAGTTATTTTGCTCAAAGTGAGGTAAAGAATTCTAAATCAGAATAGTAAGGATAGGGTTAAACTCTCATCTCGGTTGGTTGGGAGTCCGATTCCCCAAAGTTCGATTTCACATCCACTTGCACATGGGTTCAAGATAGTAGGGACTCATAACCAACTTTGGGATATAATGAACCGTTCACTAGTGGATCCTAAGAGGGTTTGG
This sequence comes from Wollemia nobilis, assembly GCA_028583015.1. Taxonomy (NCBI): domain Eukaryota; kingdom Viridiplantae; phylum Streptophyta; class Pinopsida; order Araucariales; family Araucariaceae; genus Wollemia; species Wollemia nobilis. Next base: position 1,485,808 of record JAQPPZ010015334.1, read on the forward strand.
CAGCCTTGAATGTTTGCACATAATACTACAAGAGTGACTATGCATTTTCTCATGGCATATTCAGTAGGATACACAAATCATTCACAATTTCGCATATGCATTCATGCAAAACCGATGATGGAATGTGGATCAAATTCAAATGATAAGGAAAGGAATTCATTGCACACACCGAGCTAGTACTTGATGATTCAGATAGTTCATGTACTTCTGATTTTGGGCATTAGTTATATTGATTATGGGCTAACCCATGTTTTCAAATTTGTGATTTGTGTTAGGTTGGGTTCTTACTAAAATGCTCAAGAGCATTTGACAAATAGAGTCGCCATTTGTTGTGGTTCATCCACAACACACCCCAGAAGTGGGGACCCACCTTTGTTTTTGCAGGTTTTAGGGAAGATCTCAAAGACCCGGATGCTAAAAATGAAGAAAAGAAGAAAAATGCCTAAGTGTTGAAAGGGTCGCAAAATCGCGACATGTCGCGATATCGCGACATGTCGCGAAATCGCGACCTGTCTCTCCATCACTGCAAAAAAATTGAAATCTGTCGCGAAATCGCGACGTGTCGGCAGCAGGACAGAAAGGATGTCACGAAATCGCGACGTGTCGACGGCAAAGAAAAGAGGTGTTGCGAAATCGCGACGCATTTTTTGGAAGCGTACAGAAAGTTGAGAATGGTAGCGATTTCGCTACAAGTTGCCGAGAGGAAGCACAAGGTTGAAAGTGGTAATCATTTCACTTTCGTGAAGCAGAGGCTCGAAAGAAAAGTGGTAGCGAATCGCTACCACTTCGTGAAGCGGAGGCTCGAAAGAAAAGTGGTAGCGATATCGCTACCACTTCATGAAGCAAAGGCTCGAGACCAAAGTGGTAGCGATATCGCTACCACTTCATCGAAGGAAGGCTCGGAACCAAAGTGGTAGCGATATCGCTACCACTTCATCGAAGGAAGGCTCGGAACCAAAGTGGTAGCGATATCGCTACCACTTTTTGAAAAGAAGGCAAAGCAAAGTCGGTAGCGATATCGCTACAACGAGCTACTGCGGGCGTACGGACCAAGAACATGTCGCGATATCGCGACATGTCACGATTTCGCGACATGTCGCGTTATCGCGGCTAGGAAACGGAAGAGGCCAAATGCAAATTCTGTCGGGATTTCCATGGGAAAGCGTTACGAAAGGTGCAGGAGACGCAGGACACGTGGCGGAAATGACAGAACCAGAGTAACGTTTCATAACAACAGTTACTGGCCGCAGAGATCGAGCGTTACGAATGCACGCAAAGGTTAGAATACCAAAAGGCAGGAATTGAAGCGAAGGGTCCCGGGAGTCGAAACGAAGCGTCATGGAACAACCGAGAACGCGTGACAGAAAGGTTAAATAGCAAAAATGTAGATGGATACGGGGCTGGAGACTGTAACAAAAAGCATTATTCATTGAAATAAAGGATTTTTCTTTGGTAACACGACTTTTGTGTGTAAAATCAAAAGGAGATCGAAGCCAAAACTATTGTTTTACTGTCAATCTTTCCGTTGCATCATTTTGTCTTGTATCTATTTCGTTTACGCCATGGGATGGGTTACGATAGGTGAATGGTAGAATGATGCAGTTATATTCTTTTCCTTAGAGTCTTGCATCTGATCTGATTAGATTGTGTGTTAGTACAGATCTGATCGGTTGGGTTGTTTTGGGGATTTCATCTCTTAACTTGGGATTTTGCAGGGAGGAGATCGTGAACCATTTTAATATCCTTCATTATTTTCCAGCTGATTCAAAAATAACAGTTTCTATTTTATTCCTTGATATGCTTAATTTCATGTCGAGACTAACACCGAAATAACATAACTATTGAATAGAGATAAAACGAACAAAGTTAACCTTAGAATAAATTGTGAATATTAGAACATCAAAAGGAGTTTTGTTTATTTTTGATTAATCAAACAAGTCAAGATTATAAAGTTCATTGAGAATCAACAAAGGCCCCTTGTTAACATCTATCTGCAGGATTTTGAGTTATTCTCGGGATATATCAACTGTATGTATTAAAATTAAAATTCATTTTTATATACGTAAAAGTCGTTTCACAAAGAATCTTGGAGAAATAATAAAAGGAAGGAAAATAAAATAAATTATTTCTTTGCAAGAAAGAGTCTTTTGTTCGAGACTCTAAGTTGCGTGTTATTATTTGTAATATGACAAATTAACACTCAACATGTCCGTGTTGTCCGAAGGAGACCGTAGGTTTGATCTGCAATTTTGATTGTAAACCACACTTTGTACCTGTGGTTCAGTTGTTGGCCCATATCTAATAGCTGTGGTCTGTACCTGCAAGTGCAAAAACAAGAAATACATAGTCAGGTCCTATAAATGTGGGGTCCCACCGTGATTACCTTTTGTAACCACCAAAAAGGCTCACACCCAATGGATCCTATTGCAATAATTAATAAAAGCATAACATGCATACAAGAACAAGAAATTGACAACAAATGAATCAAGAAGAAATATGCTTTATTCCATTATATTCAAAGTCAAAATCAAATTACAGGAACATACCTCTTAGGGATAATCACTTTGATACAATATTATAATAGGAGTGTGTAATTGTTTCCCTCTCAAGGGTAGGTGTGATTTCCAAGTGCCTTTCAGGGTTACACGAACTGCTCTAGGGTGTCGATGATCGTATTCTTCGTGTTGGGTAAGGAACTTGATAGTTGGTTCTCCTTTGAAACTGTTCTTTGTGGTCAAGAAACAACATAGAAGTTTCAAAAAGATAGGCAACCTCTCATGATGAGGCCCTTTTAGGAAAATTGCATAATGACACCATTAAACATGCATAATCAAGAAAACATGAAAAGTGCTTCTAAACTATGCAAACTGAATCAAGATTCATATTATAGCATAAAGAAAGACAACAACTACTCTATGCATGGATCAAATATGTAAAACAAGGCATGAAAGTGCATAAAGAACCCATTAATGTCCTAATTGAAGCATAACATAAAGAAACTAATCTAACCTAATTTTATGGTCAGAAGTCTGCTAAACTGTAATTAAACCATGAAAACAACTAATCTAATCTAATTAACTAGATAGAAATGAAAAGGGGAAGGTGGTGATACCTCTACTGCAAACCACAGCTCTGGTGAGTGGTCTGCATTGTAAACCATGGTTGAAAGATATGGTTAGCACTCTGATAGGCTTACCCTCAATTCCAAGGACAGTGGGCTTGACCTCCTTGTCCAATTGATGTTCAAGGGTCACCTTCGGTGTCCTGATAGGTTTGGCAGTTGAATCACTGTGATGGGCCTTCGTTTGCCTGGATTGGCATTTATTGGTTCTTCTAGGCTCCTAGAACTTCCATGGCAAATTGATCTTTGGGTAAATAGCAAAGTGGCCTTCTCAAATGCATAAATTCAGTATGCAATTCGATAAGGCTTCGCTACTTGTTTGATCAATTAACTCTCTATATTCTCTCCCCATTTGGAGAGGGTACTTATAGGATGCCCTAGGACTGGGGTTGGCTTCTGGAGAAGCCAAGATCAAGAAGAGGTGGTTAGGATAGTTGGAATTTAAGCCTGTAGAATCTTTCATCCATTAACCGCCTTCTTCTAGATCAAATGGCTATTCAAACCGATTTTGCTTAGATTGAAGGTCAACTGAACTTCAGTTAAAACCATAGGTCACAACTATAGTCTAGACTATAAACCATAGGTCTTAGCCACGATTCAACTATAAATCATAGGTCTGGGCTATAGTTCAGACTGATTAGGCCAAGGAGCCCAAATTGAGTGGTTAGAACCACTGATCTATCTTAGAGTCTGTCAAAGATCTTCCATATGGTCTTGTAGCATGTCCATATGAGTAGTCACCCTTGACATGACATGTTTTAGGTGTCTAAACTTCTTGTCGAGCCAAGTCATAAATAGCAGTTAAGGTAGCAGGTTTCAACATAAGAATCAGGTGTCCAATTTTTGGGTGTAACCCTAGGAGAAATTTCTAAATTTTGATCTCATTTCTCTACTCATACTCGGGCATGTATTTGAGCAATTGCACAAATCTCTGATAGTATTCAATCACAGTCATATTTCCTTGAGTTAACCTTGAAAATTCTGCAGTCCTTTCAAGGTAAAATTGTGGTGTTAAGAACCTATCTTTGAATGCTAATACAAAAGTATCCCAGAGAACATCAACAACCTCCACATTGTGAGTTTTCCTATAAGTATCCCACCAATCTATGGTAGCTCCAGTCAAACAAAAGACTACCCATGAGGTTTTTGATTTAGATGATAAGGTTCTAACCACAAAATATGCCTCCACACTATTTAACCATCTCTCAGCCTCTTCCCCATCACCTTTGCCATCAAATTTGGCTATATCGAGCCTTCACATATCCTTGTCCAACTCAGAACCTACTTGTTTCCTTCCTGGGTCAATAGTTGTCTCATCCTCAACTATTACCATTTCCTTTCCTTTAGATAAATTTTCAATTATTTTCTATTGATGAGAAATCATTTCTTGCTGTTGAGCCAACTGAGCTTTTTGTTGCTCCATATGTTCTATCATTTGGGCATTTTGTTGTGCCATGTGTTCAACCATTTGAGCACTTTGCTGCTCTAGTTGTTATTTCTGGTGGCTCATTTGCTCCCGCAATAGTTGTACCATTCGAACCATTTTATCCTCTTTATTAACTGGTTCTTTTTCCTTCCTCTTTTTTCGAGGATGTTCTATGGTTTCCTCTGATGCCCCGAGTCTCATAAATTTTTGAATGACTCTTCTAGGGTTTTTGATCAGCCCTTCCCACTGATCCACCATAGTTATTTTTGAGGAACTAGCCTTTTGTTCGGATGCCATTGCCTGTTCAACAAAACAAGGAGCCTAGTCAAATTTTTAAGTTTAGGTGAACACATTAGCAACATAAATTGAGTTAGTCATAGGTTTTCTAGATTTATGTTGCCTAAATATTCACAACCTTTGCTCTGATACCAAATGTAACAACCCAAGTTCTACCCACTTGGTTGTCCAAACACCCCAAGTCTACCCACTTGGTTGTCCAACATCAGAGGTTATAGTAAGAGAAATTTTTTCTTTTATTTCAATTTATTTTTGTTTTATTTTCTAGTATGAGCATGTTAGATCCATATTCATGAGTGCCATCCCACTATAGTTAGAATACTCATGAGATCGAGATTGGCCAGATCTCGTGTAGTTACCCATTTTGAACTTCACTCTCCTCCTGAGATCCTAAGTTCAGGTAGGGGGTTTCTTTTCCTCTAGGGCCCATAAAACCTAGAGGTGTGGTGCATACTTTCCCCATGTCTTGTCATGACCCCAAGTACTTATGTCATGTAAGACGTAGCGCATACATGCTTGAGCTAGACGATCATCCTTTTCCCATGGAGCATCGTCTAGGGTTCTACCAATACCCTGGTAACCACTCAATATTTTGTGTTGATTAACCAACAAGATGTCCCATACCATCATGATGTCGGATTTACCTAGTCAAGCACAATTCACCACTCATCACTAGTAGAGATAACCTAGAAGAGATGCCCATACATCCCTTTGTTACCTCCTGTTCTAACCTTTTTCCATCAAAAGTATAGTTAGAGCCCTGGTTTATGATGGTTGCCTACCCACAAGCATCATTAACAATTAATACACAAGATTGTCCCACCCACAATATTGAAATAGAATCAAGGTTGTCCTACCCACAACCTTGGGTTAATATGCAATATTGTCCCACCCACAATCTTGAAATAGATTCAAGGTTGTCCTACCCACAACCTTGGGTTGCGAAATAAGATTGTCCCTTCCACAATATTTAAATTCCTTAACTTAAAGTTTACCTAAGTTTGGTTCAAAGGCTTACTAATGGTTATAGACTCGATATTATCCAAAAATTTTGCTAAGTTTTAAAAGATCACCAATTTTCCATTTGACAAATATATAATAATGATACTATTAAAACATTACATTAAAATCTAAAAATTTCCACATTTGCTAAAATAAATTTGCATAGAATCTCTTTATAGTTGCTATTCTTTTGAAATAAAGGCTACACTAAAATTCACATCCACAAATCATTTTTCCCACAATACTCTACAAAACTTTTATTATAAAATCATAAACTAAGTTATCTAAACTGCATGTTAAAACTGCATCTTCACACTAACTATATTTCTTAAATATAATTCAAATAAGCTTTAAATAATATTGTTTCTCGTTGCTAAATTAAAGCGATGCCACTCGAATAGTCAAATAGAGTAAACCTCACTCCACCTTACCCAACCATCACATGGGTTTGTTCTAGTTATCCCCATTACCACCGTATCTTATGCTTAACTATGTTCAAGACATGTTTTTCCTTGTGTCTATTTTAATTCATCCACAAGATTATGACAATGATAGAGCTTCTATAGTTTCTACATTCTAATTTGGATTTAAAACATTCTCTACTTCTTCCGGATTTAAGTTCATTACAGTCTTGTTCGATTCTAAAAAAAACTCCTATGTTGTTTTTCCATAGTCTTCAATGCAACGTTCCAAACGTAGGTCCAGTTTGAAGATTTGTACAACCTAAATTATAATCTTAAATGTTCTCTATGTTTTCTTGTTTGTTCTATCATCTTATGGTGGTATCTCTCTCAACCTTCGTGAGAACTCCCTATCACATAATTTATTTTAATTACCCACTACTAGCTACCAAACTACTTTGGTCAGGCTAGTTATTTTTGAAACATAGCATTTGCCAAATCCTCATGTTATAGTTCAATTGAAAATCTCTATTACATGCAATTATAGGTTCAAAGGACATGTTTCAGGTTTTCTGAATACGTTTTTTCTCATCCACTGATATATACACAATAAATGATTCATTTCAAGCATAGCAATTTTTATTTAATCACTGCAGTTTTCCCTGGCTGTTTACATGATTTGCGTTTCCATTAAGCTAATCATCCATACAGATTTAAAAAGCATGCAACTATACAAATCATGTATAGGATGAAGTATTTAAATTCAATAAACCCTAATCCAAGTTTAAACATCATATTCAAAAGATACTTCATACAAATAGCTTACGAAAGGAATTACAAGGCTCTTTTGAATGCATAACGACTCTTCAATATTTCAGAAGGTAAAGACTACACTATTTTTTTTGTTTCAAAATATTTACAAGACTAACACATATATTTTCCCAATCCCTACGCTATTCAAATTTCACATTAAATACAATCCCAATTTTGGACTTGCACCATAGTATTCAGAGTTCTTCCTTTCTCTGAGAAAACAAAAGAATTCATAAACATTCACAAAGGGCTTTGCACTTTGAAGGTTATTAATCATTCCTCAATGCCAGAGCACAAGATATCTTTCAATAGCAGAATTAAAACTATGGCTTTGACTCCAAGCTCCAGTTTTTAGTTGTAGATTTACGGTGACAATTCAAGGGTCAGAGCGGCCAAGCTAAGATGAAATGCAACTACTCCTAGAATGCAAGAAAATTCTTCACATATTTCCATGCAACATACAATATTTCAAACAAAAACCACCCATATCACTATGGGATTTCAACACGGCATGCAAGTAACGCCTTCAATTCATTTTAATAACAACATGCAGAAGGAAAGATAACAAATCTCATTATAGACTAATAACTTAGCTCCAAAACACAGTCAAATTTTGCTTTCCTTTTTCCACAAAGCAATTAAACACATGTGTCTCAAATTTCCCACGCATGCATTAAGAATTTCAAATTTTCTCCATTCTTTACAGAGCATGGACAGGTTTATAATCACAAACAATCAACATATTCTAAATCTTGCCTCACAAGCACACAAGATTATTTATTTTCTTTTCACTCTCATTGCCAGCAAACGTTATACCAATTTGAATGCAGAACAAATCACATAATTTGTTTAAGCATTCCACTAAATTTTTCCAGTTCAACTTACTGGTTTTCGTAGTCCGTTCTCCTTGCTCTACAGAGTCCTTTGCTCGTCGTCACTTCCTCTTGCTCCCAAGACACACTAGACCCTCTTTTCTTTTCCAATTCATAAAACATATTTCCTCTTCCTACTAGCTCACTCCCGTTCGTTGGAGATTCCCCTTCCCAAAAACATGCCATTCGCCAAGTGTATACCACACTATCCACGTCCAACAAACTAAACTGATAATAATTCCTTTATATGCTGACCATTTCCAACTTGTCATTTTTTTTTAATTTATAATGCCAAACAACACTCTACCGCCTATAGTAGTATGTATTATTATTTTTAGCATATAAATGGTTATAGTATTTGGCATTTCTTGTTTTTTTTATAAAACAATAAAAATCATTTATTGTTAATGCCTTCTTATAATATATATATTTTATTTTTTTATCTATAGCAATACAAATATGTTATATATTATTTTATTTAAATAAATAAATTCCTTAAAAAAACATAATGTTATACATAAATATAAGATTAATAATTATTTTACCTTGCCTCATTACTTATTTTCTCTTCCAGATCATAACACAAAAATAATCATATCACTACTCTATATTTATTTCTCATTCAAGACTATGGCTCCCATGCATTTTAGCATCTTCATTGCCAATCAAAAATCACAATTTGACAAGCATCAAACATTCCTACAAATGCAACTACATGTTATGCATCTACATGGACCATTGGCAAATACATTTCCTATAGGGTTCTTTGCCCCTATCAACCGATGAATACATCATCACTCATCATTTCCCTGACTTACCTTGCACCGAACAATCCTGCAGTCTATTGAGAAGACATCCTTCGTTTGCATTGTCCTTGCCAGTACAAAACCTGTCCTCTACATCCACATATACATTAGCAGTATCTCATCCTTGCAGAAAAATTAGGCATATAATAGAGTAGAGTTTTGGAGGGTTATTACATTAATGGCTACTATGATCTTGACCAAGTCATTTTGACCCTTAGCCTTTCTGCTAGGTTTTTCCTCATGTTTTGCCCCAAACCCAAGTCCGGGTCCAAAAAATAGGCTTGCCAAATCCGAGACAAGTCCGAGCCTCAACACTGAAAACTGAATCTGTTTTTATAAACAAGCCATAATAATTCCTTGAACATGAAAATGGGACACTTCATCAAAAAATAATGCCCACAACATTATTTTACTAAGCATGGTTATTTGAGCAATACAAAAATAGAAGACAAGGCACCATATGTTTTTTTTAAACCAAAAATAGAGATTAACATCTACTGTAATTGTCATGGGGTCCTTGCAAATTAAAATGCACGTAATTGCCACACACAGTACTATGAACAAATTATATTTAAATTATAGCTTAAAAATGGCATTGAGGGGAACATCTCTAGCATATGGCTGAGGGAAGGCAAGCTATCATTTGCCCTGTACAAAAACTACCAATGTTGTTTTTGAAGAAATTAATTTTTCCTAAAAACAAGTCAATTGTTTATTGCAATTAAGCTATGAGTTGCCATAATTTTGCAGGTTATGTGGTTGCTACTTATTTCTCGAAGACATTTTGCATCTTTTATTCCCCAAGCCTATTTTCATTAGAGTTAATCCATAGAAATTGGTTGTGGTGTCCACTTGAGATGTAAAAATATCCGCCCATATTTGACTCCATCCAGTGAGAGATCAGCGTCATACTCCCACTCATGAAGAACTTTTGTTAAGGTTAATGCATATTTTCCCATGAAATCCTGAATAGGTGGAATACAAGGATATGTCAAGTTCTGAGAAGTGAGTTACATGAAACAAACAATCATATACAAAAATGTCGAATCACCTTGTTGAACATGTCATGATCCCAGACTTCCAAAATCAACATATCATGCATGGCATCCTCTACCACAAAGTCAAATTTTTTATTCCATTCAAGATTCAAATTTTTGTTAATCACCTATAAAAGTTATTTGTGTAACGTCAGCAAAGATACAAATAAGTAATTTGAGATGGCCAAAGCTAAATAGTCACACAAAACTTACTCGTGTTCTCTTTTTTGCATCTATTTTTTTCATATTAAGTACTACATATGGATCAACTTTACCCATAAGGTCTGTTGCAGTTAAATCCTTTGCTTGTTTCATAGTCACAAAGAGAACACCACTGTTAGGTTGTGTGGAGTCAAAAATGGGGTTCTTACTTTAATCGTTTTTATACAACAATTGTATTTGTTGTTGGGATGTCACCCAAGGAAGGATTGGTCATTTACTAAACTTGGAGTATGTACATCTATTCATACCTATCATTGACACCATGGATAGACTGGCATTGAATTTTGGGCAATTGAGAACAGGGCAAATTGGTTGGTGCATTTGGTCTCTTACCTGTACATGCAATCTGCCATGAGATTTGGCTTTGATTGGGCAGTGTGATTGGTCCTTATTGAATATGGGCATCATGGTGCATTAACTCTCTTAGCCTGGATCAGATCAGAGGTTGTTCTTAGTCTTGTATAGGTTGTGGATTCAGATTGCTCTGAGAGTGCAGGAAAGGAGTGTTTTTTTTGTGTTGAGTGATACTACAATCAGTTGGAATTGTATTTGAGGATGATATTAGAGCTCTCTTGTTTCTTTGTTCATTTCCAGACAGTTGGAATAATGTTGTTATGGTTGTGAGTAACTCTATTCCAAGTTCAGGGAAGTTAGTGTTTGAGGATGTTGTTAGCACTATTCTTAGTGAGGACATGAGGAGGAAATCCTCAGGAGAGTCTTCATCTTTAGGGGCTGCATTAACTACTAAAAATAGAGGTAGGAAGAAAGAAAGAGGCAGGAGTCAAACTAGAAGCAAATCAAGGGGTAGATCAAAGAGCAAAGGTAAAGGTAAGGTTGAGTGTTGGCATTGTGGGAAGACCGGGCATTACAAGAAGAACTATTGGGAAAGAAAGAAAGAAGGCAAGAATGATAACAACAAAATTGAAACTCAAGAAGCAAACATTGTAGGTGACCTTTTGCAAGATGCTTTGATTCTTTCAGCTTGTTCGATGTGTTTGGGTAAAATCCACACTTCTCAAAACTTTGTTGACATGCTTATGAAAGTAGTAACAAGGGAGAAGTTGGGATTTTGCTCAAATTTCGTTGGACTCAGGGATTGAGTTCCTAGTATACACCTTCCACAGGGGTTGCGGGATTAGTAACCAAGTTTTAGACTCCAAGTGGGAGGTTGTTAGGTTGTGTGGAGTCAAAAATAGGGTTCTTACTTTAATCTTTTTTATACAACAATTGTATTTGTTGTTGGGATGTCACCCAAGGAAGGATTGGTCATTTACTAAACTTGGAGCATGTACATCTATTCATACCTATCATTGACACCATGGATAGACTAGCATTGAATGTTGGGTAGTTGAGAACAGGGCAAATTGGTTGGTGCATTTGGTCTCTTACCTGTACATGCAATCTACCATGAGATTTGGCTTTGATTGGGTAGTGTGATTGGTCCTTATTGAGTATGGGTGGCATGGTGCATTAACTCTCTTAGCCTGGATCAGATCAGATGTTGTTCTTAGTCTTGTATAGGCTGTGGATTCATATTGCTCTGAGAGTGCAGGAAAGGAGTGTTTTTTTTGTGTTGAGTGATACGTAGTATATACATGTTGTGATAGTCGATCTGTAGTTGCCTGGAGAAGAGCGATAGTCTAATAAGGATTTGAAGCTCAGGATGCACCGAATGAAAGTGGTGCATGAGTCTTGATCAGAGTTGCATATGCATTTTATGTAGAGCATAGCCATTTAGACTAAGCACGGGTGTATGCATACAATAGGTGTAACGGTAAATAGAGTTGTGAAAGTGTTTGTTGAAATGTCTTGCATCTTAATACAAGGATCCTTTTTTTGGTCACTTTCTTCAAGAAAGAGCAATTATGGCCAGAATTGGATAGTTTTCTTATAGGTGAAGATGATGAACCACTCAACACAACTCCATACATGGTTGTTATTCCAAAGTATCACCTTGTCATTCATGACCAAGATACAATAGTGGAGAAATCATATGTTGCTAAAACAAATGGGGAAGCTCTTCATGATGTTCACAATCCCTATAGGTATGAATATTTTACACATATCTCTTTAATATTTGAATATTTTACACATATCTCTCTATTTATAAATATTTATAAGTAAATAGTAACATGGTTTCCATTGTTTACCTCCAGAGCCACTGTTGCCATGGAAAGAACTTCACATGCCACTATCAGACCGCTCATGCACTCATCTTGAATTTGACATTACTGAATCAGGATTAATGTGAGCATAGTTAATACTTTGACATTTTGATTTTTTAATAAATTTTCATTAATTTGAATAAAAAAGTAGTATAATTAACGATTTTGAGTAATACGTCTCATTCTTTCATAAATGTTAGAAGTAGTGTCAAAACACTGGAAAATGATCAGCTCCTAATCCTTTTTAGATGTTTCTCATGTAGGTCTTATAATAAGACTCTGAAACAAGAGGAATCCTTGTTAAATGACAAAGGCTTCAGTTTATATTTTTTTATTAATAAATTTATAGAGAAGGAAGGCCAAATGAGGAATGACATGGGAGAGGGAGAGCTAAAACACTTGTATGCTATTGTTTTTTTTTATCTTTTGTAGTTACGAGGCTGGCAATCATGTTGGAGTATATGCAGAGAACACCCTAGAAATGATTGAAATAGCGGCCAAGCTTCTTGGAAATCCTCTTGATATGATAATATCTCTACACAGAGAAACTAAAACTAGAGATCTTGTAGCTGGAGCTAGTTCTCTGCCTACTCCCTTCCTAGGCCCCTGCACTTTGCAGACAACATTAGCACGATATGCAGACATGCTCAATCCACCTTGTAAAGTAAGTAGGCATGCATTTTCTTGTTTTTGAAACTTTCATAAGTTCGAGTTTGAGGGGTTAAAGAAAAGTGAAACATTATATTTAGAATAGTTGTAAAGTACTGTAATTCTTGTCATTGGCAGTGGCATCCTTCCAAATTTTTTATTGCTTATTGACAAATTCTTAGAGTTACCATGTAAATCAGCAACAAGATGATATCGTCCCTCTTATTTGATTGAGCCCATTATGAAAAGGGACAAACAATTACATCGTTAGATTCTTCAGTTGTTTAGAAACTTGATTCTTTTGACTTGATCATTAGCAAATATTTTCCAGTGTAAAATTATCATCAAGAAGTTGCCCGTTAAATATCACATCCATCTTTCCAAACATCTTCTCTTCAACCTGATTATGTAACCTGTATCCTTTCTTATCCGAACTATAAGCAACTAATGTTATTCTTGTGCTTTTAAAATCTAATATATCTCTTTTTGCAGTCAGAATGTAAGGTAGGTTGGATGACCTAATATATTTAAATGTGCAACACTGCAACATAAGGTTTCTTAGAGTTTTCTAGGTGTCCTTGCCTTAACTTCTTGTGGGAACCCTATTTCGAACATAAACTATTGTTGCCACTATCTCAGTCCAAGAACTCTAGTGCAGATTGCTATAAGCAAGGACACTTCTTATACATTCCATCAATGTCCTGTTCTTCTGTTCTGATACACCATTATATTGAGGAGGATAAGGTAGTTTAAGTTGCCTAACCCTTCCTCTATCCCCTAGAATCTGATTAAATTCTTCAAAAAAATACTCACCTCTATTTTAAATTTAATGTTAAAATGACATTCAGGAGGATTACTCTTGTTATAAGTTGGTTTGTTCTATGTCATATGCCACTCTCAGCATGGTGGCTCCTAAATTGAGGGAAAAACCAGCACGTCTATCTTAAACAAAGTTTGCATGGTTGTTCTCCTCTTTTCTTTTGTCATTTTAAATCATCTTTATGGCAAGGCTTTATGTATTGACTTGCTCTCACACAATAAAAATCAAACAACTTTATCTTTGGATGTCATACCTTGTGGCCATTAAGGTTGCACCTGCTAGGTCTGTGACTTCCTCCATTGTATATAACCTCCTCTTTCCCTTTATGATTAATAGACCTTCTATTGTGTCACTCAAAATATTCTTGTTCTTCCTCATTTCTTCTTTTAACAGACTGGCCACCACTTAATCAAGTGACAACTTCCCATCTTGGTAACAAATAGTTACACCAGATTCTCATATAAACCAAGTAAACTTGTTCAAAACTTTAAAGTATAGCCACACCATCTTCTTCTGATACATCAACATCTTCCAGCTGAGTCATCAACGACTTTAACTAGAGTCTAGCTACTTGAGAATACAGGCTGCCCCCTTCTAACATTTATCAATCTAACAAACTTACTTCTCAAGAGCAAAGTTGCAGTTTTGTCTGGCCTCAAAAATCTGACTTAGCTTATCCCAGGCTTGTTTGGAATTTTTTATTTTTTATTTTACCCAAGGTTACTGTGTGTAAGATGGCATGTTTTAGAATAAGCACTATAGTTTCTAGGGTCTCGGTATACTTCCAATCCCATATTAGAGCCACAACAGGTCTGCTGATCTAAGGCTTGGACCATCTACTAGTTGTCCCATATCCTTCTCCAAAAGAGTCATGTCTATCTTGTGCTTCCAAATATGGAAGCCTTTACCCTAGGCTTCTCTCTCACATAGAACTTATTGCCATTCACTTTGTTCTTAGAACCCCTTAACTTATAAGTTCTATTTTATTTTTAGTTTGACTTGAAGTTCATCAAACACTTTGTATGCACAGGCCTGTGTTGGAACTTGGCTTTCCTGTCTATTTTCTTTGATATTTTTCTTTTGGAAACCTATTTATTAAAACAAGGAAAAGTAAAAAGTGAAAGTAGAAACTTTCAACAAAATAGGGCTATCGACGACCTTGCAAACCTCATTCACTCTCCCAACACTGACCAACAGTAGTATAACTTTACCTGCATACCTCCAAGAATTTTGAAAATCCTTGGACAATGTTCCCTCATGAGCACTTCAGGTGATTTCTGCCTTCAATATTTAACTACTGTGCTTCTTCCTCTCAATGAGTCTATGTTGCATCTCCTAGGCTCCTTCACATGGGTGCTCATCCCATGCAAAGATATAGAATAAACAAATATGGAAAAATGTTAGTGTAAATCAGCAAACAATATAGTATATGTCAAAAAATATTAAGGCTAGATAGCCTAAACCATCATCATCCCTCCTATTTGATTGAGTCCATAAATATAAGGACAAACAAATCTACTGGTTATCGATAGCAATACTAGTTATTTCCATATTGGCACTACATATGGGTTCTATAGAAATACCTCTATGGATGTAGGCTATCCTCCTAACAAGTAGGTTTTAATAACAATAAGTAGATTTTACAAGGCTACTTTTAATTACTAGTGGTCCACATGCATGTTTATCATGAATTTCAAGTTGTGAAATTGTGAACTTTAAGTGATAAACTATGTAAGAACTTAAAATTCACTACTTGAATGAACAAGACCTTAATATGCATTTGGTTTTCATTTACAGGGGTCTCTTTAAGCATTAGCAACATATGCATCTAATTTGAAAGAAGCAAAATGGTTAAAATATCTATCTTCACCAGCAGGAAAGGTATGTGCCAAGAACTTTTTTGTTCCTTGCAAGGTCACCATAATTTACAACGCTGCTAGATTTTACTGCTAGCTTTTGTGAAGTTGTCTCAAGTTAGAAAAGAGAGATTTTTGTAAATTGAGTTCCAAGATTTCTCTTTTCAATGTGATTGCTTTAAATCATTAGTTCATATGTTTCTTTGTGGATTGAAATGTCATATTGCTTCCACCATCAGGACGAGTATTCTGAATGGATATTATCATGTCAAAGGTTCCTTTGGGAGTATTTTTTGGTGTCATTGCTCCACGCTTGTGTTGGAAATTTGAGTTAATTTGAGGCATTTTATGTTGTCATTGATGTCACATGGATCATTGATGTCACATGGATCATTGATGTCACATTGAGTTTTGGTGGCAAAAGCACTTCATAGATAATCATCTATGATATTTTGGAGAGCATGGATATATACAGGGTTTTTATGAAAACCAAGGCAGGCAAAATAAAAGGTTTTATTTAAAACCATGGTGGGCTTATGTGGAAAGGGCTTTTCTTAAAAGCCAAGGTGGAATTTTGTTTCATCGAAAAAGGACCTCCGGTGATGAAGATATTAAAGTTTAAAGTTTAAGTTTAAATTAATGGAGGGCCGACCTATGTGCAATTAATGGAGGTTGGCATATATATATATATATATATATATATGTAAAGGTTTCAATTTATTTTGGAAAGTGGGCATATTATATATCGTCGAAAAGCTTATTTCGAGGGCTATTTGACTAACTTATTTAGAAGGAGAAATAAGGTGTGTGTAAAGAGATATTTCTGATTTTGCAAAGGGGTTCCAAAAGTGAAGTTTGCCTTGTTCTTTTTCAAGAGGATTAATTCTTTCATGAGGTGACAAGGTATGCAATATTGTGATTTATTTTATTTTATGGTATAAGTGGTTTTGGGAGTGAAAAGGTTATGCAATGTTTTGATTTATTTTATTTTATGGTACAAGTGGTTTTAGGAGAGATAAGGAAGTTGTGCAATTAAAGGCCTTGGTGATGATTATTGAAAAGTGGAGTAATGTTGATTATTTTGTGATCTACTAACCCTTGTGAAGATTGGCAAAAGAATTTTGTGATTGTGGCAGATTTACAAAGAGGTTTTTTCATCTTCATAAAAGGTATGGGCACATTCTCCTATTGATTGTTTATGGTGGTTGATTTCTGAAATATCATTGGAGGGAAAAGGATTGTTTGTGGTTTCCTTTTCGAAAGTGGTTGGTTGAATGCTTCAAGGTTTTCTGAATTGAGAGTTGTGTCTAAACCTTGTTTTATAAGCATAGTTGTTGAAGCCCATTGGTTGTGAAAGAACTTGAGTTAGAAAAGAACATGAGTATCATTGTTATGTGAGATTTGTGGTTGAGCATTGTTGGAAACATTTGAGTTGGTTGATACATACTTGGACTAGGGTTGTGTGAGAAAGAGTTGTTCCTTGTGATGATTGGTTGAGTTGAGTTGATTGAGCCTAGTCAAGTGATGTGTGAAGTGATTGTTCAAGTTCTATGAAACAAACTATTCCATCATTCTATGTTGAGTTGAGATTAAGGTTAGAACATATTGAGTCTCTAACAATTCTCTTTATGGTTCTATAAGACTTGAATTGAGTTGAGGTTGATTTGAGTTGAGAGTGAGATTAGAACATATTGAGTCTCTAACAATTCTCTTTATGCTTCTATGAGTTGATTTGAGTTGAGTTGAGATTGATTTGGGTTGAGATGATTTAAAAATATTGAGTCTCTAACAATTCTCTTTATGCTTCTATGAAGTTAATTTGAGTTGAGATTGCCATTCATTGTTGAGTTCATTTTGAGTACTACTTGAGCATGATTGATTGAGCCTTTGAGAAGGCCTTTGGGACAGATTTGAGGATAGTGTTGGGACAGATTTGAGGACAATGTTTGGACAAGTTCTTAGTGAGCTTGTTAGAGCATATTTGGGCAAGTTCTTGGTGAGCTTCTAGAGTATTTGGGCAAGTTCTTGGTGATCTATTTGATTCTAGATTGTAGATTTGGGCAAGTTCTTTGTGAGCTTGCTAGAGCATATTTGGGCAAGTTCTTGGTGAGCTTGCTAGAGCATATTTGGGCAAGTTCTTGGTGAGCTTGCTAGAGTAGATTTGACAAGTTTTGTGTGAGCTTGTTAAGCAGGTTATATGTGAGCCTATTGAGTAGGTTCTTAGTGAGCCTATTGATAGAGCTTTGGAGGTGATAGAGTATAGAGGATAGAGTCTCAGTGGATAGAGATCCAGTAACCAACATAGTTGAAGATAGATCTGAGTGAGGAGTCTTCAAGTGGAGAGAGGTCCACCAGTTAGTGCAGTAGAGAGACAGAGTCTTCTAGAAGATCACATAGCTAGAGCAGAAGGGGAAAGAGTTCTCCTATGGAAGAGATCCATGAACTTGAGATTAGGGGATCAACATCTCCTTTGGACAGAGATCCATAAACATTGTAATTGGGAGTGATTCCCAAAGATATTGATTGAGAAAGTTTTAGTAAAATATTTTCTCCGTGGAGTACCTCACATTGGGGGAACCACGTTAAATCTTGTGTCTCAATTATGTGTGGTGACTTGTGCTCTTGCTTACTACTACTATCTGAGTTATTAATGCACACTACTATATTTGGTTATTGCAATTAAGGACATTAATTGATATTGATTTGGAAAGAAAGTAAAAAGTGGTCTTATACTATTCACCCCCTCTCAATATAAGCTTGTGTTCTTCAATTGGTATCAGAGTGGGTTCCTTCGAAAAGGCTAACAACTTGAGGGTAGATTCTACAAAGAACACAGATGGCTTCATAGAAAGGATTATCTTCAAATAAGGCTCCATTGTTTGATGGTAACAATTATGCTTTCTAGAGCATGAGAATGAAGAACTACTTGATATCACAAGGATATGAGGTATGGCAGATGGTTGAAAAAGAGTATAAGGTTGAAGGTGATCCCGAGGAAGATAAGACTACTAGGAAATTGGTTGAGATCAATGCAAGAGCAATGAATTGTATTTTGAGTGGGCTACATGAGATAGATTTTGCAAAGGTCATGGTATGTACTTCAACTAATGAGATGTGGACCAAGTTGAGGAATACTTATGAAGGAGATTCCAAGGTAAAGTTGGCAAAACTACAAACTCATAGAAAAATATTTGAGGAATTGAAAATGGAAGATTCTGAAGATATTGCAAAGTTCTTACTTTGAGTTGATGAGATTACTAACACTATGAGAGGCCTAGGTTTTGAGATGAAAGAATCAAAAGTTACTCAAAAGGTTTTGAGATCACTTCCCATGAAATATGATGCAAAGGTTTCAACAATAGAAGAAACAATGGATATCAACAAGTTAACAATGGAAGAATTGCAAGGTACTCTCACAACTTATGAGATGAGGGTAAGTAAGCATCAAGCTCCAATAAAAGAGATTGCATTCAAGGCTTCTAAAAAAGAGAAAGGGAAAGTTTCAGAAATAGATAGAGTTTTAGAAAATGATGAGGAAGCTAACTTCATCAAAAGGAATAAGGACTCAAGGAATTTTAGAGATATAAGGAAAGTCAGGTGCTACAAGTGTGGTGATCTTGGTCACTATGCATACAAGTGTCCACATGAAGAAATCAATGATGATGAAAAATAGGGTCAAAGAAGAAAAGAAGATGGAAAGCATAAGCATGACAAAGATGACAGATTCAAGCAAAACAGGTATGAGAAGAAGAAAATTTTTTGTAAGGCAAAGAAATCTTACTACATTGTAGAAGCAAGTGATAGTTCAGATTACAGTGATAAAGATCAGTCAGATGAAGAAGAATGTACATTCTTTGGAATAAGTGAAGAAAAGCAAGAACACCTATTCCTAGGTATTGAAGTTAAAGAAGAGGATGTGCCTATTGAAGAAAGACATGAAGAGCTTGCCATAGCCATTGAGCAAGAAGATAGGTACAAGAAAGGTCTAAGGATACTAAAATGCTTCATATGTGGAGATTTTGGGCATATAGATGATGATTGCACATACTACAACAATTACAACAAGGAAAGTGTATTTGAAAAAGAAAGCAACAGTTCTAGTGACAATTCCAACAGTAGTGAAAACAAAGAAGTCTCATTTTTGGTAATAGAAAAGGAAGAGGATGAGCCAAGTAAAAAAAAATCAGAAATCAAAAGGTTAAAAGAAGAATACAAGAATCTTGAAAACAAGATTCGAACAGATGTCAAAATCAGAGAAGAACTACTTCAAACAATCAGTAATCTCAGAGAAGAGCTTCAAAATGCAAAAAGGATAGAAGAGAGGATGAATGAAGAACTAAGGGTAACAATGAAAAGACATGATACATTAGATGAAAAGATTCAAAAAGGAGTGGAAACTTATTTTAAGGTTGTATCTTACTTCCAAGAAAAGTCACACTCAAAAGGAAAGGAAGTTCTAAAAGATGAAAGCAAGGAAGCACCTAAGATTTGTGAGGAAAGTTCCAAAGTTCCTATGGCTCCAAATATTCAGTTTGGTTCTTGTTTTGAGATAGGTGAATCAAGTTCAAAAGGAAAATAAATTCTTGAAGAGAAAGGCAAGGAAGAGGTTTTAGATGCTACAAAGAAGGTTCAAGAATGCAATGCACAAGTTGAAGATGATCATAAGGATAATGGTCAAGAAAGGTATGAGGAACCAAGGCATGAACAAAGGGCTTTTCAAGGATATTGTTTTTCTTGTAATGGATTTGGACACAGGGCTATACATTGCAGGATCCATGGATCAAAGAAGTTTGATTTTGCTAGAAGAAACTTCAAGGGAAGAAGGTATGGTTTTCAGGGACATTGCTTCTCATGTAACAGGATTGGTCATAGAGATTTTTAGTGCAAAGGAAATGAGCAACATGGTTTTGGTTTTAGAGCTACACAATTCAGAAGTCATGGTCATAATGGTCATGAAAATAGAGCTTCACAATATAGGGTTCAGGAAAGGAATGGATATGGAAATTATTTTAAGAAAGAATTCAGGACATGGGCACCATCCAAAGGCTACAATATCAAGTGTTTTAATTGCAATAACTTTGGGCATATTGCAAGATGGTGTAGGACTCAATTCCAAACAGGTTCAAGGCAAGAAGGTCAAAAAGGTTCAAGACAAGAAGATCAAGTAATTCATCAAGAGAAGGATATCAAAAAAACATGGAAGGAAGTTGATAGAGGAAAGAATCAAAGTAATATGGGAGTAAAGGTACTCCCACCCCAAAATTAATCACCTCAAGAGAGAAGGTGGTGAGGGGGCTATGCTTAAGAGTCATATATTTTAGCCCCATAGGTGTCCCTTTTGCCATTGATGTCAAAGGAGGGAGAGATTTGAGTAAGGGGGAGAGCATTGAGTTAGGGGAGCAGCCTCCAAAGAGAGCATTGAGTTAGGGGGAGCAGACTCCAAAGAGAGTATTGAGTTAGGGGGAGCAGCCTCCATAGAGAGTATTGAGTCAGGGGGAGCAACTTTGATTCTCAGAGATGGTTTTTGCAAGTGATTGTGGTGTTTGCATTAGAGGTGTTGCCATCAATGACAAAGGGGGAGATTGTTGGAAATTTGAGTTAATTTGAGGCATTTTATGTTTTCATTGATGTCACATGGATCATTGATGTCACATTGAGTTTTGGTGGCAAAAGAACTTCATAGATAATCATCTATGATATTTTGGAGAGCATGGATATATACAGAGGTTTTTATGAAAACCAAGGCAGGAAAAATAAAAGGTTTTATTTAAAACCATGGTGGGCTTATGTGGAAAGGGCTTTTCTTAAAAGCCAAGGTGGAATTTTGTTTCATCGAAAAAGGACCTCCGGTGATGAAGATATTAAAGTTTAAAGTTTAAGTTTAAATTAATGGAGGGCCGACCTATGTGCAATTAATGGAGGTTGTTTATATATATATATATATATATATGTAAAGGTTTCAATTTATTTTGGAAAGGGGGCATATTATATATCGTCGAAAAGCTTATTTCGAGGGCTATTTGACTAACTTATTTAGAAGGAGAAATAAGGTGTGTGTAAAGAGATATTTCTGATTTTGCAAAGGGGTTCCAAAAGTGAAGTTTGCCTTGTTCTTTTTCAAGAGGATTAATTCTTTCATGAGGTGACAAGGTATGCAATATTGTGATTTATTTTATTTTATGGTATAAGTGGTTTTGGGAGTGAAAAGGTTATGCAATGTTTTGATTTATTTTATTTTATGGTACAAGTGGTTTTAGGAGAGATAAGGAAGTTGTGCAATTAAAGGCCTTGGTGATGATTATTGAAAAGTGGAGTAATGTTGATTATTTTGTGATCTACTAACCCTTGTGAAGATTGGCAAAAGAATTTTGTGATTGTGGCAGATTTACAAAGAGGTTTTTTCATCTTCATAAAAGTGTATGGGCACATTCTCCTATTGATTGTTTATGGTGGTTGATTTCTGAAATATCATTGGAGGGAAAAGGATTGTTTGTGGTTTCCTTTTCGAAAGTGGTTGGTTGAATGCTTCAAGGTTTTCTGAATTGAGAGTTGTGTCTAAACCTTGTTTTATAAGCATAGTTGTTGAAGCCCATTGGTTGTGAAAGAACTTGAGTTAGAAAAGAACATGAGTATCATTGTTATGTGAGATTTGTGGTTGAGCATTGTTGGAAACATTTGAGTTGGTTGATACATACTTGGACTAGGGTTGTGTGAGAAAGAGTTGTCCCTTGTGATGATTGGTTGAGTTGAGTTGATTGAGCCTAGTCAAGTGATGTGTGAAGTGATTGTTCAAGTTCTATGAAACAAACTATTCCATAATTCTATGTTGAGTTGAGATTAAGGTTAGAACATATTGAGTCTCTAACAATTCTCTTTATGGTTCTATAAGACTTGAATTGAGTTGAGGTTGATTTGAGTTGAGAGTGAGATTAGAACATATTGAGTCTCTAACAATTCTCTTTATGCTTCTATGAGTTGATTTGAGTTGAGTTGAGATTGATTTGGGTTGAGAGTGATATTAGAACATATTGAGTCTCTAACAATTCTCTTTATGCTTCTATGAAGTTAATTTGAGTTGAGATTGCCATTCATTGTTGAGTTCATTTTGAGTACTACTTGAGCATGATTGATTGAGCCTTTGAGAAGGCCTTTGGGATAGATTTGAGGAAAATGTTGGGACAGATTTGAGGATAGTTTTTGGACAAGTTCTTAGTGAGCTTGTTAGAAGATTTGGGCAAGTTCTTGGTGAGCTTGCTAGAGCAGATTTGGGCAAGTTCTTGGTGAGCTTGCTAGAGCATATTTGGGCAAGTTCTTGGTGAGCTTGCTAGAGCAGATTTGGGCAAGTTCTTGGTGAGCTTTCTAGAGCATATTTGGACAAGTTCTTTGTGAGCTTCTAGAACATTATTTGCAAGTTCTTGTGAGCTTGTTAAGTAGATTTGACAAGTTCTGTGTGAGCTTGTTAAGCAGGTTCTGTGTGAGCCTATTGAGCAGGTTCTTAGTGAGCCTATTGATAGAGCTTTGGAGGTGATAGAGTACAGAGGATAGAGTCTCAGTGGATAGAGATCCAATAGCCAGCATAGTTGAAGATAGATCTGAGTGAGGAGTCTTCAAGTGGAGAGAGGTCCACCAGTTAGTGCAACAGAGAGACAAAGTCTTCTAGAAGATCACATAGCCAGAGCAGAAGGGGAAAGAGTTCTCCTATGGAAGAGATCCACGAACTTGAGATTAGGGGATCAACATCTCCTTTGGACAGAGATCCATAAACATTGTAATTGGGAGTGATTCCCAAAGAGATTGATTGAGAAAGTTTTAGTAAAATATTTTCTCCGTGGAGTACCTCACATTGGGGGAACCACGTTAAATCTTGTGTCTCAATTGTGTGTGGTGACTTGTGCTCTTGCTTACTATTGCTATCTGAGTTATTAATGCACACTGCTATATTTGGTTATTGCAATTAAGGACATTAATTGATATTGGTTTGGAAAGAAAGTAAAAAGTGGTCTTATATTGTTCACCCCCTCTCAGTATAAGCTTGTGTTCTTCAACTTGCAGCCTTGATTCTACTCCACCTCATCAGCTCCAAGGTAATGATAAAAAACTATAGATTTAATCTTATTCTGTCATAGAATCCAACATACTGAAATGAGGTTGTTGTGTTGTGACTTGATAGCTTTGCACCAAACAGAGTCCATGTTACATGTGCTCTAGTCCATGGCCCTAGCCCTACAGGACATATACACTAGGGTGTCTGCTCTACATGGATGAAGGTAATATCACAGAGTCCAAATTTACAACTAAAAATTAACCAGTATTAGGACTTAATCAGATTGAGATGAAGTCTAACTTGTGTTTGTTGCTTGTCTTGCAGAATTCCATCCCTTGCATTGAATCTAATGATGATTGTAGTTGGGCACATTTTTTTATTAGGAAGTTAAATTTCAAGCTTCCCTCAGATCCCGTGATTCCCATTATCATGGTAGGACCTAGCATAGGCATTGCACCATTTAGAGGTTTCCTCCAGGAAAGAGCTGCCCTTCAAAGATCTGGATTGCAGCTTGGGACAGCTCTCCTCTTCTTTGGATGTAGAAATAGGAAAATGGTAACAATACTCATTGTCACCATAGATCCTCATTGATAAATTTGATACTAATTCGATGAGAATAGTGTGCCTGATCACTTTCTGAACAAGATAAATTGATTACGAGTGCACATGAACATGCAGGACTTCATCTATGAGGAGGAGCTTAACCAATATGTTGAACAAGGAGTGTTATCTAGATTGGATGTAGCCTTCTCCAGAGAAGGTCCTCAAAAGGAATATGTGCAACACAAAATTCTGAAGGAGATGAATATCTTCAAAGATACACATTTTTCTTCACAAGGAAGAATTAGACTTTTCCACAAGTTCCACTGAAGGTTTTATTGGATTGATACTAAGCATCTCATGGGAAATGCTTTATAGCCCAAAAAAAGAGATTTGAGATGCCTTTGTTTGATAGGTTACTAATTTTATCAACAGTAGATCACATCTACCTGCATTAAACTGTTCTTTACAAGCTAGCTATGTATGGCAGCTCATTTTGCAAGGTGGCTATTTCTATGTATGTGGTGATGCAAAGGGGATGACAAGAGATGTGCATCAGGCATTGTTGAACATCATTCAAGAACAGGTAAGTATTCTTATGAATGGATTAGCACAAAGAATTAAAAGGACTATATGCAATTATGATTAGGAAATACCCACCCTGTTATGTGACGGTGATTGTATTTTGTTTGTGGTAGGAGTCTGTGGATGCCAGAGAAGCAGAGTCGATGCTGAAAAAGCTTCAAATGGAAGGCATATATCTCAGAGATGTATGGTAAAGGGAAAATGGCATGCAAAAAAAGTTAACTGCTATCATGTATGTTGCTTGATTTGTGAACCTGAAAGTGATCAACAAATTTGATTCTAATGCTGAGAAAAAAGGGCTCCTTTTATATGTGAAATAAAATGCACCAGAGCGGTTGGTTTTGTTCACTTGATTGACAACCTCTATATGGACTTAATTATTTGGCTTATAAGAATAAAATTTCTACCATTCACTTGATAATTTACCTCAAATTCCTAAGAAAATTTTTAAATCACAAAAGTGATATGGAACAATTTGGGTAGTTTTTATCATCGTCGTCATCTTCATCTTCAGAGCATACTAGTTTAAGATAGACAACAATCTGCATTTTATTCTAGACATTTATTTTTTATCTTTTCAATTTTTTGAAAACTTAGGTCCAAAATATTTTAGAGTCAGTCTTAATGTCAAAGGTGCTTTGGCACTTGCTCTAGGTCTGGTCTTTGTCAGGCATATTCAATTAAAAAGATAATAATTATTTTCTAATTAATGAAGGGATTTCATTATCTTCATTATGTCAAAGATGTACAAAATTTTTGGAAATGGTAAAATTTTGCGTAAATTTTGAAGATCAAAGAATTATTGTACTTGAACACTACCTCACACATCCCACCATGATTTCAGGGACCAAATATACTCATTTTTTTAATATTTTGTTGATGATTCAAAATTACAAGGCTTATAAAAAGCTTACATAAAGGCAGATGTGAGAGACTAGTTTATTTGGCCATGAAAATAACCCAATTTTTAAAATTCAAATTTGTCATTCAATATAAGAAAGGCAAATTTAGTTTCAACCAAAATTGTTTGTACGTCAACCTCTAAATTGGATGTTGCAACAATATTTGACACATGCCAAAAGCCGAGTAAACCAATATCCCCCTTAAGAATTACTTGGGAGGAAGAAGAAATTACATAGCATGGAATTGAAAGAAGAATCACACATCATCCCCCCTTAATAGTAGTATGTTCAAAATCAAATTTTTTTTTATAGCTTTTTTGAAGGTCACCATGGAAAGAATCTTCAGGTCAATCCAACCAAACCATCGTAGTCACGTCAAAAATGAGATGACACATCCTGATAAGCACAGGAGGATCCATGGAGGTCTTGGAAATGCAACAGGAGATCCTAGGAATATCTACCCAGCTAGAGATCAGCAAGACAAGAGTAAGGGGAAGTAAGGAATTTGAAACGGGGTCCTCCCTCTAAGAGTGAGAGACCTAGAATATAATCAAAACTTGATCTTGTATATTACTGGTTAAATGAAATGTGTGAAGACTAAGAATATACATATTTTTACTTCAAGTTAGAGCTCAAACCACTAATTTTTTTATGCTCATAAAGACTTGATAGTTTTATGGAGTCAAACATGCTCAAAGGATATACATTGATAAAATGGTAAACCTACCAAGGGATATTAAAAATTGATTCAAATATTTTTGGTAAAATGGTAAGTTTTGAGAAGGGGTTATTTATTAGATAGGGGTTTATCACTAGGGGTTTAATAAATTAAAAGAGGAGGTGGTAAATTTTAAAAATAGGGGATTTTTTAAGAAGCCCATGAATGCATGTATTTTGAGGGCTTTCAACTAAGTGGCACCCTTGTGGTTTGGGTAAGAAGATCAATTGCAAGTTATTTTGTTTGGAAGAAAAATTCTAGATCTAGTTGTCTCTATATAATTTTAGCTTCAACTCAGTGGGAAGATGTTTATTTCTATAAAAACCTAGTTTACATTAGGGCATGATATATATTGTCAAAAAAAAAACCCTAGTTTGCATTAGGGCATCACTATGGAACTCCAAAAGTTTTCTAGAGAATATGATATTGATGTTAGGGATTGGTGGAAAAATTTTAAATCCTTGTATCATTGTTATCCTCTTTGGAAATGTAGTCTTCTTTGTTGTCTTAGAGGAGAAGCTCTTCTTTGGTATTGTAAAATTCCTCATGCCCATCAATATGAACTAACTTGGAAAATAATGGAGCATGGATTCTTGAGTAGATGGGACCCATATAAAAAGATATCTAGTTTGAAGGTCACCATCAAGGGATATGAAGAAGAAATAAATATGATCCAAAAAGAACAAAAGGAAATAAAAAGAGAGCTAGAAAATTTCAAAGATGTGGTAGAATATAAAAAAGATGTCAGTATGTAGACAGAGGAAACCATACCTTTTGTAGAAGATAAATTAAAATGGACAAAGAAATTTGTTTGAATCTAAAAAGTCTATTTTGCAGGTTCATGGAAGCATTAAAAAATAATAGGTTATTATTTCCATTGACCCTAGTAGTAGATATAATTTTATTAATATTTCCTTGGCTAAGAGGTTACAAGTTCAAGAAACAAAAATTAGGGGCACACATCTTGAGGGTGAGAATGTTTAGATTTTTGAATATTTGAAGATCACCATGGATAAATATGTTTTACATTTAGATTTTCATGCTATTCATATGGATAATGATAATATTGTTCTTGGTTATCCTTGGTTAGATTCTTTGGGTACTGTTAACATTAATATGCAAAATAATTTTATGAAGTTATGGTACATGAAAAGGAAGATAACATTGCAGGATATTTCTCAGCTTAACGAGCAAGGATCCAAGGAAAATAAAGAAGTGGTTGTAGAGAAACAAATTGAAGAACCAGAAACAAAATCCAAGAAGGAAGTAGCAGTAATAGAGTCCATGGAAGAAATAGCAGCAACGAAGTCCATGGAAATAACAGTTTCAGAGTCCAAGGAAGCTTTGATATAAGAGCACAAGAACATACCAAACAAAGAGAACATGAAAGAACAATGTGTAGAAGAATTTAAAACAATGGAGCCAAATGTTGGGAAGTCAAAGAAGGTAGAACATCAAGTTAATATTGCACCATATCACCATCCACACCACCATGAGCGAAAACATTCTTGGAGGTATGACTCAAGGCAACAATATTATAGTTCTACATGGAATCGTAAGGGTACCAAGTATGGCAGTGTTTGGCAGAGAAAGCATAGTGATCTTGGTTTTCAAAGTAGTTCATCAGCATCAAGGAACAAGTGGACCCATCATTCAAGCTGTCAAAATACAGCAGCAGAAGCATGGATCCAATGAAGCAGATTTGGATACTCAAGTAACAAAACGGTATACCAACATCAACATGTTTCACTTGGATGGATGGATGATCGGGATTGGTACCAGTTGCTAACTTTGCTTAGCAAATCATATTATCTTGTTTCTTCACATGTTTCGAGGACGAAATATTTGTAAGGAGGGTGGCATGGTAGGGTACCTAGGAATAGATATTTAGGGATATATTATTATATTGTATAAGGGTTGGCATGGGCCACACATAACCCAAGGTTGATTGTATTATAATATTATATTATATTAGTAGTAGGCTCCCCAAAGTAGAATAAGAAGATGGATATATAAAGAAGAGATATTTGTCATTGTAATCATTATGGAGATGAATCTTATGTAATTGTCTTTGCCCACGAAGTGGTTTATGGAACTTTGCCCTCCTTATGTGGCTCTCTCATCTTGGGAGATCTTGTGGACTTATTCATTCCTTGAGGATTATTATTGGTGATTCCCTACCTTAAGGGTATTATCTATCTCTCTCTCATTTGTGGATTATTATTATGGATAATTATTTATGGATGAATGATTTGATATTTTTGCATATTGGTGAATGATTTCTGTTTATGAGAATAAAGTTCTGTAATAGAATAATTGGACCAATCATTCAAAATATTCAAGTAGCAAAATAATAGAGCCAATAGAGCAATTATGGATATTTAAGTGGCACAATGGTAGTTTGGCATTATCAAAGACCTCTACCAATAAATATTTTACTCAAATAGATGGATGATCAATATTGGTACCAGTTTTCAACATTGCTTAGAATATCATATTATTTATTTTCTTTTCATGTTTCGAGGATAAAACATTTATGAGGTGGAATGCTATGGTACCTAGGAATAGGTATATGGGGATATGATATTATATTGTATATGGGTATTATGGATAGTTGGAATGGGACACACACGACCTAGGGTTGATTATATTATTATATTATATTATAATAAGATGGGTATATAAAGAAGGTATATTGTCATTGTAATCATCGTGATGAATCAATCATTCATATGAAGTATTACTTGTAATAATATTTACCCACAAAGTGGCTTATGAGACTTTGCCCTCTCTAAGTGGCACTCCCATATTGGAAGATCTTGTGGATTTTTTCTTCCTTAAGGAGTATTATTGCTGTTGCCCCACCCTAAGGGTATTATCTATATTTTTTTCATTATGTGGATGAGTGATTTGATATTTTTGCATATTGGTGAATGATTATTGTTAATGAGAATAAAGTTTCATTATCGCTTGAGAATTTACAAATAGATTCAATTCTCATCTCAATTGAGTTGCTATATCTCGATACCATCTTTTTTCATTAAAAATTTGAATTATTGATTTTCAATTTCTAGATCTTCTTCAAATTTCTTTGTAAATACAAATATTCAAAATTCAACATCCTTCTTAATATTTTCCTGAAATAGCCTTCACAATACCAAAACTCCACCTCTATTGTCTATGCACTGCATCTTAGTAGAGTAATATTTTAAAAACTTCATGCTATAATAGTCCTCTTTACTAGATCTAGATTATTATTTTCCTTCATGAAGCATAAGCGCAACCACAAGAACTATAATAAAAAAATTATATGAAAACACATTAATGTTATAAAATACAACAAATATTACTGGTACATCTTAATCATTATTTGATTTAGATAGCCAACCTTTTGTTATCAACTTTAGATAAACTTACTACTTACTGTAACCATGACAAAGATAATTTAACTTCATGGTCCTCTATTAAAATCCCTCTATTGGCTAGCCTATCTGCATATTTGTTTCCTTTCCTTAACACATGTGTAAACCTGATTTCTTCAAACTCTATAGAGAGATCTTGTATTTCCACAAGATCTCTTATATGTTCCATGGAGCCTTTGCTTTCATCTAAATTGTATTTATTACTATTACTAATTTGCCTTCCATCCATACATTGTTCTATTTCATTTATCTACAAATTTTTAACCCTTCCAAAGCCACCAAAGCTTCAGCTTCATTATTGATCTTAAATACACTATTAAAAGCATAATGTAACAACATATCGCCCCTAGTATTTCTAATTATTCCTCCTCCATTTTTTGTTCCTCAATTTTATTTAAATGCTCCATTAAGATTCAATTTTACCAACTCCCTTCTACTGGTGTCCACTTTATATTCTTTGCCTCCTTTTTTTTCTTTTGTACCCAATGTCATAATTCCATTTGATAACTTGACTCCATTTATTAAGGCTTGCTGCTTCAATATTAGAGATTGGATGAGTTTATAGGGTTGGTTTAGACTCCTCTATGACTAAATAAATCTTCCTTTTTATTACCTATAAACTGTTTTCCTTTCCTTTAAATATTCTTCTATTCCTTTCTATCCATACAATCCAAAGTATTGTATCTTTCAATGTATCCCAGATTGTCTATAATGCCTCATTATTTAAATTACTCTACCATTGCTTTAACCATTCTTAAATTCGACTATTAATCACCATGCATTTACCAAACATATTAAGAATCCATTATCATAGTTCCCAGACTATTGAATATCTCCTCTTCCTTTTTACGTAGAACACACTATGAGAAGCCATGAAATCCCCTTTTCATTAGTTAATCCCAAGATAAAAATTTCCTATGACCTACTAGCCATACAAACATTTTAACTTTTGGAATACTCAGGTTGACCCAAATATCTCTCCATATTCTTATGATTTTCCTATTTAGGCATTGGATAAGGTTATCCCAAGATAAAATTATTCTATGAAATACTAGCCAAACAAACATTTTAACTTTAGAAATTCTTGGGCTATCCCAAATATCTCTCCATATTCTTGTAATATTCCTATTTTTTTGGTGCTTTATATTATACCCACTTCTTATTGTGTATTCTATTGATCTATTCAACTTTAAAATCAGCCTATCCTCGACTCCCCTCGAAATAATCATTGTTGTTATAAATTTTTTCAACTACCTCCTAACAGTAATGTCTTGTATACTTGTAAAATAATATTCTTTCCATTTGTATATTCCTTCCTAGTCCTTGTACAGAATGCCTGAAATCCTATCACCATATTTTTCTTGAAGTAATCTCATCCGTGGTTTCAAAATTGGATCTAGACTAGGTGGTTTTTTATCACACCAAGTATCCATCCAAATAGAAAAATTTTCTCCAGTTCCCACCGCCCATCTTAGACCTTTAATCACTAAATCAATTGATTTTTTTAATACATCCATAGTGTAGAACCATTTGGTAGTGAGATTGCAAAAAACAATTATGCTTGGGTCATTGGGCTCAACATATTTACTTAGAAGAATTCTTTCCCATTGTTTTTGACTCTCTTTGTACAATCTCCAAATTACTTTTCCCTAAGATCTAGTTTTCATACATAATAAATCTTAAACTGAGACCTCCCTTAGTTTTATCATCACACACCTTGCTCTATTTCACCAAAGGAAATTTTATTTTATCATGTAATCTTGACCACAAAAATAACCGCATAATATAGATCAAACTTTTTTCTATCAATTTTGGCATAGTATACAAGGACATATAATATGTTGAAATTGCTTGTAAGACTAATTTAATTAGTACCACTCTTCCTTCCAAATATAACCATCTACCTTTCTATGTCGATAGTTTATTATAAACTTTAATTATAACTAGATTCCATAATTATATCCTCATTCTCCTCTAAAATAAGGGCATCCCTAGATAAGTTGTTGGAAAATTTGCCTCCTCCATTTGAAGTAACCTGCACATCCCTATTTTGATTCTAGCTGAGGTGTTTAGGAAGTAAATTTTGAATTTTATCCTATTAACTTTATGCCTTGATGCTCTTTCATATTCCTTTACTAATGTATTCCAAGCTTTGGCCTCTTTTATCATTTCCCTCCCAAAAAGGGTTGTATCATCTACAAACTATTTATGGGTGATGTTTTCAATGTTATTACTAGCCTTAAGTTCACTTATTAGCCCATATTTGTTAGCCTTCTTCAAGTTCTTACCCAATACCTCTACCATAATAATGAACAAATATGGTGATAGAGGATCTTCCTATCCAAGACCTCTTTTAGCTTTAAAATATTTTGTTACTAACCCATTGACCAACACTGAATATGAAATTGTAAAGCCAAGCTTTAATCCATCTAACCTATTTATTCCCAAATCCAATTTTTTCTAATACTACAAAAAATCCAATTTAACCCTATCATAAGCTTTACTCATATCAAGTTTTTAGATCATTACTCTCTCTTTTCTTGAAGTTTTTGAATGCATAACTTCATAAGCTGCTATGATCCCATATAGATTCGCTCTCCCTTTCAAAAATCCTCCTTGCTATTCTAAAATAAATTTGTCTAACAATGGTCTTAACTGATTTTCCATAACGTTGGAGATAACTTGATATGCCATATTACATAGGCTTATGGGCCTAAATGAGCCAAACAATTTTGCATCCTTCTTTTTTGGATTTAGCATAAGATGTGTTGCATTTATTTTATAAGGTATGAATTTTTTTACCCTAGACTGTTCCACTACCACCAATAAATAATCCTTCACTATATCCCAATTATGTTGATAGAATGTTGTAGAGATCCCATCCAGACCTGGGGATTTATCCTTATCAAAAGAGAAAATAGCTAAATGAACTTCTTCCAAAGTAATAGACTCCATTAGTTTCATATTGTATTTATTTGTTATAACTGAAGGTACTTCTTGTAGTATTTTATCATTAAGAACTTCAAACTCCTATGATCCTAGAATATTTTAGTAAAAAAATATTATCTCCTTTTTTTATTTCACTCTGGTCTTCAATCCAAACCCCTTATACTGATTTAATTCTACTAATTTTGGATGCTAATATTTGTACTATTGTCATCCTATGAAAAAACTTTGTATTTTATCTCCTTTTAACCAAGTCTATCATAATTTTAATATCCAAAATTTCTCTTCCTTACTCCAAATATTATGATATTCACTAATCAATAGCTTGGATTATTATGAGTACTTAGCTCAACTTCTATGAACAACCAGATACAAAATTTTATGGTAATTAGCTCAATAGAGGTCGAATACATGGAAGCCAATATTACTAGTTGTGAGGCCATCTGGATTTGTAAGTTGCTTACAATATTGATTGATCAAGAGTTGGATCCCATGGTGATATACTATGATAATCAAAGTTGTATCAAACTCTCTAAGAATCCAATATTTCATGACAAGTCCAAACACATAGACATAAAATATCACTTCATACGATATAGGATTCAAAAGGGAGCCATAAAGCTCCAATATATTCCCATAGATCAGTAGGTAGCTAATATTTTGACCAAGCCCTTAGTGAAAGGGAAGTTTGAAGCATTTAGAGATAAACTTGGATTGGTGCATAATTCCTTCCTCGCTAAGAGGGAGTGTTGAGAAATGTAGCTTGGACAAGAACTTCTTGCACAAGCTTCAGTATGAACGTGCTAGAAGTGGTTCGAGATATTTCAAATTCTATTTTGTAATTCACTTAAGTGATTCTATTTTAAAATTCACTTAAGTGATTCTATTTTGAAATTCACTTAAGTGATTTTCTATTTTAAAATTCACTTAAGTGATTCTATTTTGTAATTCACTTAAGTGATTTTCTATTTTGAAATTCACTTAAGTGATTCTATTTTGTAATTCACTTAAGTGATTTTCTATTTTTAACCATACATCTCAAGATGAGATGAGATCTAATCTTAGGGTTACCTTTTCAAGGATAAAAGGAGAAGGTCAAGAGTGTTTTACACACAGAAAGAAAAGAAAGTGAATAGATTGCTGAAGGAGAACTACAAGGCTA
This sequence comes from Wollemia nobilis, assembly GCA_028583015.1. Classification (NCBI taxonomy): domain Eukaryota; kingdom Viridiplantae; phylum Streptophyta; class Pinopsida; order Araucariales; family Araucariaceae; genus Wollemia; species Wollemia nobilis. Next base: position 1,519,613 of record JAQPPZ010015334.1, read on the forward strand.
TAGTGCAGAGATGAAGAGTAAATTTTTTATCCGAAAGGTAGCAAGAGAGCAAGTTGTCCTACTGTAACTATAACCTCCTCCATTACATAAAATATGCATGTTTTGTAGTATATTTTCTGTTGTTCATTCTATTTATTTTTCTAGCCATCTGTGTGACTGTTGTATATTTAAAATAAATTTATATTAGATCTGATTTATAGGGAAACAATTATCTAGGGTTAGAAAATTTTACATGGTATTAGAGCTAGGTTCTATGATTAATATTCTCAAGGGTTTACAGTAGTAGATTAATTTTGGATTAAAAACCACTAGCTGAGGGTTTCATACTTTTGCTTAAAGGACTAAGCTTATTTGCAGGATAGTTTTTTGAGTCATTCATATCAAATTTGAAAGTTTGTGTAGTAGATCTTAGAGATGGCAACAACTAGTCTCAGATTTGAGGATAGATTAGAAGGTGCCTCCAATTTCTTGCCCTGGAAAGTGAGGATAATGTTATTATTAGAAGAGAATGATCTCTGGGATATTGTCAAGGATGTTGTGACTCCATATACATATCCGCAGCAGTTGGTAGCTCATAGAAAGAAGTAAGTTAATACCAAGTGGATGATATTAGATGATGTAAAGGATCACCTGATTCCTCACATATATGAGAATACTACGACAAAGGAGATGTTCGATGCCCTGGTTAGCCTCTACCAAAGTGAGAACATAAATACAAATATGATAATGCAGAATAAACTCAGATATATAGAAATAACCAAATCTAACATTGTTACCAATTACTTGATGAAGATCACGTAGATTCGTGATCGATTAGCAGCAGCAGTTGGGGAGAAGGTTTAAGACACAAAGTTGGTGAATGTGGTACTAAATGATTTCTTAGCTTCATGGGAACCATTTTTCAAAGGCATCTATGCTCATGAGCACCTTCCCACCTATGAGAAACTATGAGATTATTTCATCCAAGAGGAGACTTAGATGGAGTCAAAGACCAACAAGAAAGGTGGTGATGATAACCTAAATCTCTTTGGGTAAACCAAGAAGGGAAAAGGTAAAGGACCCAACAAAGGTAAGGTAAAGAGTGAGGAGTCAACCTCATATCCAGGGAAGGACTTGAGCATTATCAAGTGTTTCTTTTGTCATAAACATGACCATTATGCATCATAGTGTCTAGAAAAGAAGGGCAAAGGGAAGCAACAACAGACACAGGTAGAAACCTCTATAGAAACTCAGATGAGCAAGTTTTCTACCAAATTTGAGAAGATTTCTCATTAGTCTCTTATCTTTCTACCAACATGGTTTTAAGGGATGCTTGGTATGTGGATAGTGGGGCATCTCGACACATGACATAAACTTGACAGTGTTTTACCAGTCTACAAGAGCAGGACTCAGGGGTTCAGGTTGAGCTTGGTGATGATACCAAATATCCAGTTGAAGAAATTAGTACCATTCATTTTTTACTCCAATCAAGGAACTCTTTAGAATTTGATGATGTTTTGTTTGTTCTAGGTCTCAGGAAGAACTTGCTTTTAGTTTTGGTTATGGAGGATAAGGGTTATGCAGTAGAGTTCAAGAACTAGCATGTCCTTATTAGACCAAAATAATCTAGCCCAAAAATAACACAAGTGATAGAGGTTAAGGAAGGCAATCTATACAGGTTGTAGGGTGAACCTGTTCGAGCACTAGTTCATAGTAGTAAAAACTTGTGTGAGTTGTGGCACAAGAGTATGGGGCACCTGTATCATAGAGCATTGCTTATTTTGAGGGAGATAGTCATAGGTATTCCAAATTTTAGCCTTCAGCAAGAGACAATATGCATAGGGTGCACGCTTGGCAAGCATGCCAAGGTTATTTTACAAAAAAATGAGCATAGGTCTAAGGAGATACTAGATCTAGTATATTAAGATGTTTGTGGACCAATGTCAGTAGCATAAATTTTAGGTAGCATGTACTATGTTTTCTTTATTGATGATTTCTCTCACAAGACATGGATCTACTTCTTAAAGACCAAGGATGAAGTCTTTAGTAGGTTTTAGGAGTTCAAAGCTCTAGTTGAGAACCAAACAGAGAAGAAGACCAAGGTCTTGAGATCAAATAATGGGGGTGAATATACCTCCAAGGAGTTTGATGGTTTCTACAAGCAAGTAAGAATCAAGAGGGAGCTAACTATTCCATTCAACCCATAGAAAAATGGGGTTGAAGAGCAAAATAATTGATCTATCATAGGGACTACTGGGATCATGATTCATGACTAGGGCTTGTCGATGTTTCTTTAGGCAGAAGCATGCAACACAACAGTCTACATCTAGAACAGGTTTTTTGATAGGATCTTGGAGTACAAGACACTAGAGGAGGCATTCACTGGTGTGAAACCAGAGGTGAGTCATTTTCACATCTTTAGATGTCCAATTTATATCCATGTTCCTGTAGAGAAGAGGATAAAGTTGAAGCTCTCTAGTAGGAAGGGTTTATTTATAGGTTATAGTGAGACTTCAAAATCTTATAGGGTTTATATTCCAGAGAAGAGGAGGATAGTAGTGAGAAGGAATATAAATTTTGAGGAGGACGTTGCATCTAGGATGTCCCATGAGCCTATTCTAGTGATAGATAATGAGGAGCAGGAAGCTCTGAAGGTTGAGCCAGAGTCACCAAAGACACCAATGGTTTCTAGTTTAGAATAACAACCTTCAGGTGAGAAGGAGGAGATATTAGCCCCTTCCAATTCTATCAGGAGACCTCAATGGCTTACACATACATTGAGGGATGCTCGAGAGTATGTTGAGGCTCCTAGTAGCATGATTAGGGAGAGCAAACCTCCAAGGAAGTTTTCAAACTACATGGAATTGATAAGTAACATCATAAATTCAGATCCTTCCAATTTTTAGGAGGCAATATACCAACAGGTTTGGTGAGATGCCATGGTGGAGGAGTACACCTCCATTAAGAAGAATGATATTTGGGATATAATTCCAAGATCAAATGTGAAGTCAATTATGAGTTCTAGGTGGCTCTACAAAATTAAACATGTTGCATATGATAACATCAAGAAGTTCAAGGTAATATTTGTGGTGAGAGGGTTCTCCCAGAAAGAGGGAGTGGACTATGAGGAGACATTTACTTCAGTCATCAAATATATTTTCATTAGATCAGTTATGTCTTTAGCTTCATCTATGGGATGGCAAATTCATCAAATGGATGTGAAGACAACTTTTCTTAATGGGATCATTGAGGAAAAGTGTACATAGAGCAGCCTTACGACTTTGAGGTAAATGAGAAGGAGTCCCATGTTTTTAGGCTGAAGAAAGTCTTATATGGACTCAAACATGAACCGAGAGCATGGTATTCCAAAATAGATGGATACTTACAGAGTGTGGGCTTCACCAAAAGTGATGTAGATCCTAATCTATATTACATATTTGTTGGGACTGATCTACTCATTTTAGTGCTATATGTAGATGATTTGTTTCTTACAGGTGGAGAGAAGCTCATTGCAGAGTGTAAAGCATATATGGTAGCTAATTTTGAGATGGACATTGGCATGATGCATTGCTTCTTGGGTTTAGAAATTTTGTAGAGACTAAGGGAGATATTCCTTGGGTAGGGTAAGTATGCAGTTGATATCCTAGAATAGGCTTTGTATGGAGGACTACAAACCTATGGCCACACCCATGATCACTAATCTAAAGAAGATGACATATTCATATTCATAATTGGTGGACCCTATGTTGTACATGCAACTGATAGGATCCTTGATGTATTTTGTTAAAATTAGACCAATTATATGTTTTGCAATGAACAACTTAAGTCAATTCATGGTGGAGCCAAGGTAGGAGCATTGGGTAGCAACAAAACATGTGCTTAGATACTTGAGAGGCACTATGGAGTATGGTCTACTATATCTTGGAGATGGTGAAGTGAGGTTACAAGGGTATACATAATCAGATTGGGCAGACAGTGTTGCAGATAGTAAGAGCACCTCAGGGTGTTTCTTTAGCTTGGGATCAGGCATGATATCCTGGTTCAACAAGAAGCAAACTTCTATGGAACTTAGCTCAATAGAGGTTAAATACATGGCAATCAATATTACCATTTGTGAGGCCATTTGTCTTTGCAAGTTGCTTATAGTATTAATTGATCAGGATTTGGATCCCTCGATGATATACTATGATATTCAGAGTTGTATCAAACTCTCTAAGAATCCAATATTTCATGACAAGTCCAAATACATAGACATCAAATATCACTTCATACGAGATAGGATTCAAAAGGGAGATGTAAAGCTCTAGTATATTCCCATAGATCAGTAGGTAGCTGATATTTTGACCAAGCCCTTAGTGAAAGGGAATTTTGAAGCATTCAGAGATAAACTTGGATTGATCCATGATTCCTTCCTCACTAAGAGGAAGTATTGAGAAATATGGCTCAGATAGGAACTTCTTGCACAAGCTTCTGTATGAAAGTGCTAGAAGTGGTTTGAGACATTTTTTGTTGGTAGGTAAAAAAAATTATTTACTGATCGGGTTGAGGGGGCCCATCCCTATTACATAGGGCATAAACACTGTCGATATTACAAAACAAGCCAGTTTTAAACATAAAGTCTGAGGGTTCAACCCTTCCACACAAGACAAAGTAAAAATTGTACATCCAACACAAAACTAAACATATTGTAGTGCAAACCCAACACTCCAAAAATCAGGGACTGGCTTCCCAGGGCTACTATGATACCTCCTTCCCATTCTGGTTATCCATCTCATTCTTGATAGGGCCAAGGAGGGCCTCAAGGACATCAAGAAGTTCTTGTACTTCATTGATAGCATTGGACAAGCTAGAACCAGTCTCCCTAATGATGTTAGCTACTAACTTCAGTAGGTCCATAATTACTGATTGTTGAGCTAGGTGCAGCAAAAGTATTGTCATTGTTGTCAACACAGACAAAGAGATCGGTTGATGCAGTGGACAGGAGTTTAGAGGTCATATATAGCATGCACAGTGAATTTCCAAGAAGACCGAAGTGGCCCATATGCAAAAGCTCAAAGAAAAAGACAAGTAAGAAAACTGTCACGATATCGCGACATGTTGAGCAAGCATGAGAAACTGTCGTGATATTGCGACATGTTAGAAGAGAGAGAAAGCACAAAGAAAACTGTCATGATTTCGTGACATGTTAGAAGAGAGAGAAAGCGCAAGAAAAATTGTCATGATTTCGTGACATGATGGAAGCTGAACTGTCACGATATCGCGACATGTTGAGAAGCTGGAAATACTGTCGTGATATCGTGACATGTTTTAAGAGAGAGAAAGCGCAAGGAAAATTGTCGCAATTTCGTGACATGTTGGAAGAGAGAGAAAGCGCAAGAAAAACTGTCGTGATATCATAACATGTTGGAAGAGAGAGAAAGCGCATACAGAAAAAACTATCACAATTTTACGACATGTTCGATGAGAAGGCACATGCAAGAAAACTGTTGTGATTTTGTGACATGTTCGATGAGAAGGCACATGCAAGAAAACTATCGCGATTTCGTGACATGTTTGGAGAGAAGGCGCAAGCAAAGAAAACTGTCACGATTTCGTGACATGTTCAAAGAAAAGGCGCAAGCAAAGAAAACTATCATGATTTTGTGACATGTTCGGGGAGAAGGAGCTCGCAAAGAAAAGTGTCACGATTTTGTGACAATTTGCAAGAGAGATAGTACGGACGAAAATGTGTCACGATTTCGTGACAGGTTCAAGAGAAAGAGCTCACAAAGAAAAGTTTCGCGATTTCACGATAATTTGCAAGAGATACAGTATGGATGAAAATGTGTCGCAATTTCATGACATGTTTCATTTTTGCAGTCTAAAGCAAAGAGAAAGAGGAGAGAGAAAAAGGTGTCACGATTTCGTGACATATGACAAGAGAAAGAGCTTGCAGAGAAAAAGTGTCACGATATCGCGACATGTTGGGTTTTCGTGACCCAATGAGAAGAAAAGCGCCAAGGAGAAAAAGTGTCGTGATATCGCGACATGTCGGGTTTTCATGACCCGATGAGAAGAAAAGTGCTAAGGAGAAAAAGTGTCGTGATATCGCGACAAAAGGAAAGAAGGAGAGTATGGAAGCGAAAGTGTCACGATTTTGTGACATGTGTTTTCGCGAGCGAAAGACAAAGAAGAGCACAAGGCAACGAAAGCGTCATGATATCGCGACATGTGTTTTCGTGGGTGCAAGCCGAGAAGAGGACAAGGAGGCAAAAAGTGTCGCGACATCGTGACATGTTGTATTTTCGCTGGTGCAAGCCGAGAAAAGTGCAAGGAGGCGAAAAGTGTCACGATATCGCGACATGTGTTTTCATGGGTGCAAGCCGAGAAGAGGACAAGGAGGCGAAAAGTGTTGCGATATCGCGACATGTTATGTTTTCGCGATCAACGACCAAGAAAAAGTCAAAAGGGCAAAAATGTCACGATATCGCAACATATTGTTTTTCGCCATGCAAAAAGAAGAACCCAGCCGAAGTAAAGTTAACTGAAGGAAAATGACAGTTACAGATGCAATTGTAGAGGAAATACATGCATAACTAAAGTCATACGGTAGTTCAAGGGCCGATGCAGAAGAAAATCATGCAGCTAGAATAAGAACAGTAAACTGAAGTCAGAACGAAAGGTATAGGGGCAGTTACAGTGACAGTAAATAGAAGTCATTACTGCAGTTACAGGGTCCGTTACGGAGTCAATTCATCGAGCGGTGGCTATACCGAGAATCCCAATTAAAGAGACAAATCCATTAATAGGTTGCGTATAAGAATAGTGTGTCAGAAAGGAGTTACTTACAGGAGTGGCTATTAATAGGCTGCATGCAAGATTATGGAAGTTACAGAAGACTTAGGGTTTCAAGATGAAAATATTGTTATAAAAGGGTAGTTGCGTGCAGAAGTAAAGTTTGGCTTAGAATTGAAAAGAGTGTCGCCATAAAGAGTTAAAGTGCCACTGCTGAAAGAGTAAATGTGCCACGAGGGCAGTTGCGTGCAGAAGTGAAAGTGTAGCTCAGAATTGAAAAGTGAGCAGAGAAGGCTGTCAGAGCGTAGTAAATAGAGCATGTCAAAAAGAGAGCGGTCGAAAAGACAAAGCACATCAGAGAGAGAGCGGCTGAAATACAGAGCATGTTAGAGAGAGTGTGGCAGAAGGAGTGCGACTGAGAAAGCATGGCAAAATGAGATAAAGGTAGAGACGTAAGAAGCGAAGGAAGAGAACTATAAAAGGGTCGCTACGTGGAGAAGTTAGGGAGCTGCTCATAGTGGAAAAGTGCCATCGTATAGAGGAGAAGTGCTACGAAAAAGGGCAGAGAGAGCATGGCTAAAAGAGGGAAAATAGAGCTATAAGAGTGCAGTAAGAGTGAGTCGTAAGAAAGCCGTAAGATTGAGCCATAAGAAAGCCATAAGAGTGAGCTGTAAGACAGGGCTGTTAGAGTGCGGTAAGCAGAACCATTGGAGTGGGTGTGTTTCATGAATTGAAACAAATATTGGATGAGCAATAGACCAGTGAGGGTCTTGTAAAAGCAAAGGCATTTTTATGTCAAAATAGATTCAAAATAGAAATCCAAGTTGGTGCTTGGAATCAGGGGTTGGTGCTCCTTCCAGTCGGTGCTGGTAAATCAGGGGTTGGTGCTCCTTTTTGTTGGTGCAGATAAATTAGGGGTTGGTGCTCCTTCCAGTGGGTGCTAGTAAATTGATTGTAAAGTTGGTGCTTTGCAAAGGCTGGATTTGGATGGGAGTCCAAGCAGTCTATTTTTGAGGAGTAGCCAAAACTGGTGAACCTCATTACATCTTGTGTTGTGTGATGTTCTCTTGTTGTAATTGCTTCATGTGGTTTTAAGCTTTCATTATTTAAGATTTAAGAACTGTAGATTTAAGTTTAAGAAAAGGCTACACTAATTCACCCCCCCCTCTCAGTGACATTGTAAGACTAACAATTGGTATCAGAGCAAGGTTCCTGAACAAGCTCAATCGGCTAAGGTGATCTAGGAAGTGACACAATGGCAGTTGGTGAAGGATTCTCATCAAACAAAGCTCCATTGTTTAACGGGACTAATTACGTATTCTAGAAAATCAGGATGTAAACATATCTGTGTGTGTTGGGATACGACATATGGGACTCAATAGAAAGTGGATACATAATACCCACCACTCTTCCAATCGATGCTGTTGGTAAGAAACAGTTTGAGAATGACTCAAAGGAAAAGAATGCTATCATGTGTGGTGTAGCAAACAGTGAACTGGTAAAGATCATGAGTTGTAAAATGGCAAAAGAAATTTGGGACAAATTGAAGAGCATTCATGAAGGAGACGATAAGATCAAGGAGGCCAAGTTGCAAACTCATCGAACTCAGTACGAAGCGTTAAAGATGAATGACAATGAGAACATAGCGACATATATGCTGAGAGTAAATGAAGTCATTAATGCCATTAGAGGACTCGGCAAGAAAATCGAAGACACTGCAATCGTAAAAAAGGTATTAAGATCTCTTTCCAAAAGATTTGATTCTAAAGTATCAGTTATAGAATAAGCCAAAGATCTAAATACGTTTAGTATGGATGAGATGCATGGTTCGTTGACTGGGTATGAGATGAGAATAGGAAATTCTGATCCCACAGATAGATAAGCTGCTTTTAAAGCCCACAAAAATACGAAAGCAAAACAAGAATCCGAAGATGAAGAGACATTAGATGATATGGAAGCAAACTTTGTCCGAAAACTAAAAATGGGACAAGGAAAATACAGAGGAAAGCTACCATTTAAATGTTTCAGCTGTGGAGGCGTTGGGCATGTTGCAGCTAGATGTCCGCTTAACAAGGAGAACAAAAGTGATGAAGAAACGCACCGAGAAAGAAGTGACTGGAAGAAAAAGATGAATTTCAAAAAGGACAACTTCAAGAAGAAAAGTTTCATATCCAAGAATGTCAGCTCCTTTGAAGACAGATCCGATGAGGATTCTGAAGAAGAAATAGGTGAAACTCTGTTCATGGCATTCGAAGAAGAAAATACAAAAGAAGAATAGGAAAGTGATGGAAACCTTGAGGCTGAGGCTGAAGTAAATCTAAGAGGTGAGTTGATCGCTGCACTTGAAGAATTGAGGATAGAAAAGAAAAAGAACAAGAAATTGGAAGAATATGGGGATGAGATTGAAGATCTCTTCTTACAGGTTCAAAAGGCCAAGAAAACAGAAGAAGCCTTGAAGACACACATAGATGATGAAGTCGATGTATGTAGCAAACGTGAAGAGGAATCTAACAAAGTTATTGTTGATCTAAAGCTACAAGTAGAAGAGTCCAAAAGGATTGAAGAAACCCTCTGGTCACAGATCAATGAGAAAGAGATTGTTTGCTGCAAACGAGAAGAAGAAATTGTGTTATTGAAGAAACAACTAAAAGAGGCCAATACAAATCTCAAATTTGAGAAGAGCACAGAGTTGTTAGATAAAATGATAAAGCAACAAAGAAGCTCCATGGACAAGCTTGGTCTTGGATATGAAGCTGAACAACCATCATCTTCCAAAAATGCAGAGAAGAAGAAGTTCACTGATGAAGGAAAGAAGAAAGAAAAGTCTGAAGCTGAATCTTCAAAAGGAAGAAAATATCAAAGAAGATCTATAGCAAAGCAACCACCACAAAAGAGGTTCTCTCACTCTCACTCTTTCATAATAATGCTTTTAACGACTATTGTTTTAGATGCAGCAATTATGGTCACCAGGAAATTTATTGTGGATTGAATAATAAATCAAGGAGTTATGCTAGTAGAAATACATCTGCTCTTCTGAGTGAACACCATGTGCAATGTTTTAAATGTAATGGTCATGGGCACATAGCAAGGTTTTGTCCAAGCACCTCTGCATCTAATCTAAGGCAAGACCGTAGATTCCATCAGACACAAAGAGTGCAACACAGACAGGGAACATATCATGTGCAATACAGACAGGAAAATAATTATCCATCAAGGATGCACAAGAGACAACCATGCAAGAGAAATGTTCAAATTCATGAAAAGGTGCAAAACAGGGATGTAGTTGAAAAACTCAAGCCCAAGTTCAAGAAAATCTGGAGAAAGATAGAAGAAAGGGAATTATGTCTCCTTGGACTGAAGGAGACTACTCCGCTATTGCACTAAGCCACTCCAGGTGGCACATCCTCAGGGGGAGTAATATTAAAGTTTTATTTTAATACTCCTATGTATTTGATTGGTTATCTGAGGATGAATGGCAGGCAGTCGAGAAACTGTCGTATAGTTGTTAAAGTGTGTTTTCAGTTTATGCAGTGGTTTGAGGTAGTGTTGTGTATGTGTGTGAAGTGAGTGCGCAAAAAGAGCAGAGTGCATAGAGAACACAAAATGCGAATACGATTGCTAAGTTTGGCTATAATGAATCCGATAAAAGTGCAAGGAGGCGAAAAGTGTCGCGATATCGTGACATGTGTTTTCACAGGTGCAAGCCAAGAAGAGGACAAGGAGGCGAAAAGTGTCACGATATCGTGACATGTGATATCGCGACATGCTATGTTTTTGTGGTCAACAACCAAGAAAAAGTCAAAAGGGCAAAAATGTCATGATATCGCGACATATTCTTTTTTGCCATGTAAAAAGAAGAACCCAGCCGAAGTACAGTTAACTGAAGGAAAATGACAGTTATAGATGCAATTGCAGAGGAAATACATGCAGCTAAAATAAGAAGAGTTAACTGAAGTCATACGACAGTTCAGGGGCCGATGCAGAAGAAAATCATGCAGCTAGAATAAGAACAGTAAACTGAATTCAGAACGGAAGGTATAGGGGCAGTTACAGTGACAGTAAATAGAAGTCATTACTACAGTTACAGGGTCCGTTACAGAGTCAATTCGTCGAGCGGTGGCTATACCGAGAATCCCAATTAAAGAGACAAATCCATTAATAGGTTGCGTATAAGAATAGTGTGTCAAAAAGGAGTTACTTACAAGAGTGGCTATTAATAGGCTGCATGCGGGATTATGGCAGTTACAGAAGACTTGGAGTTTCAAGATGAAAATATTGTTATAAAAGGGTAGTTGCATGCAAAAGTAAAGTTTGGGTCAGAATTGAAAAGAGTGTCATCGTAAAGAGTTAAAGTGTTGCTGCTAAAAGAGTAAATGTGTCATGAGGACAGTTGCTTGCAGAAGTGAAAGGTAGCTCAGAATTGAAAAGTGAGCAGAGAAGGCTGTTAGAGCGTAGTAAATAGAGCACATCAAAAAGAGAGCGATCGAAAAGACAGAGCGCATCAGAGAGAGAGCAACTGAAAGACAGAGCACATCAGAGAGAGTGTGGCAGAAGGAGCATGGCTGAGAAAGCGTAGCAAAATGAGATAAAGGTAGAGACGTAAGAAGCAAAGGAAGAGAACTATAAAAGGGCCACTGCGTGGAGAAGTTAGGGAGCTGCTCATAGTGAAAAGTGCCGCCATATAGAGGAGAAGTGCTATGAAAATGGCAGAGAGAGCGCGTCTAAGAGAGCATGGCTAAAAGAGGGAAAACATAGCTGTAAGAGTGCAGTAAGAGTGATCCGTAAGAAAGCCGTAAGAGTGAGCCATAAGAAAGTCGTAAGAGTGAGCCGTAAGACAGGGCTATTAGAGTGCGGTAAGCAGAACCATTGGAGTGGGTGTGTTTCATGAATTAAAATAGATATTGGATGAGCAATAGACCAGTGAGGGTCTTGTAAAAGGGAAGGCATTTTTATGTCAAAAGAGATTCAAAATAGAAATCCAAGTTGGTTCTTGGAATCAGGGGTTGGTGCTCCTTCTAGTCGGTGCTGGTAAATTAGGGGTTGGTGCTCCTTTCTGTTGGTGCAGATAAATTAGGGGTTGGTGCTCCTTCCAGTGGGTTTTGGTAAATTGATTGTAAATTTGGTGCTTTGCAAAGGCTAGATTTGGATGGGAGTCCAAGCAGTCTATTTTTTAGTAGCCAAAACTGGTGAACCTCATTACATCTTGTGTTGTGTGATGTTCTCTTGTTGTAATTGCTTCATGTGGTTTTAAGCTTTCATTATTTAAGATTTAAGAACTGCAGATTTAAGTTTAAGAAAAGGCTACACTGATTCACCCCCCCCGTCTCAGTGCCATTGTAAGACTAACACCGATGCGCGTGGTGTTGAGGAAACACCTTTTTGGCATTGAAGAAATACCTTTGTGGCTACAAGAGCTGCCGTTTGAGACAATCTTTATGTATTTATTCTGGTGTTGAGAAAAAACACCCTAGGTGTTGATGAAACACCATTGTGGTAGCTAGTGTTGCTTCTTACGAATGCACGTTGCATCATGATTGGCTACCGTGCTGACTTCCTGGGGGAAGACATCTTCCCAAGTGATTAGGCTGTCTTGATTGGTCGCTATGTTGGCCAGGAGATCAACTACTTTATTGGCTTCTCTGAAAACGTGGGTGGTCACATTTTGGGGGTGCTTCTAAAGGGAAATATGATAGTCTTGGATAATATTGTGGATGTTCTGTCCTCCGTTGCTCTTGCGGTTGACATGGTTAACCACAATGAGAGAGTCACCCTCAAAAATGATTGGATTGGCCATGTTTTTGCTGAACTGGATACACCTCCATAGAGCCCGAGCTTCTACGTAGTTGTTGGTTTGAATCCCTACATTTTTTGCAAAAGCCAAAATGATATTGCCCTCATGGTCCCTGATAACTCCTCCGGCCCCTGCCTCTCCCAGATTACCTTTGGAGGACCCGTCAAAGTTGGCCTTGAGCCAACCGGGTGGGGGGGAATCCATTTGGTGTTAGCCCTAGAACTGGGAGGATTTTGAGGTTTGGAACATTCAGTAGAGATCCCCAAGCTCTTTATCACTACAATCTCCCTTTCACAAGAAGGGGGATCTGAGCATGGGATGATGCTAGCATTTTCTAGGGCAAAATACAAGGCTTTGATGGCAACAGTGTTGGGGGTCCTGGGCTTGTCGTTGAAGATACGATTGTTTCGCTCCAGCCAAATTTACCAAAAAACATGATGCAACAGGGTTTTCTAGAGAAACCTTAGTCTTGGGTATCTGAAGACATTGGGCCACTGAGTGATCAAGTCAGGGATGAACTTGGGCCATGCCCAGCTAACTTGGAACCTACTTGTCAGGGAGGAAAAGACCTCAATGGTGAAGGGACAGTCAATGAAGATGTGTTGAGTGGACTCCTAGGCCTGGGTGCAGAGATAACATCTATTGGGGACTATGACCCCCCTCTTAATCAGGTTGTTTGTGGTCAGAACTCTATTGTGGACCGCAAGCCAGTAGAAGTGGGCAATTTTTGGGATCAAATGTTTGATCCAAATAGACCTGGCAATGGTGGGACTGTTGATGGAGCTCAATCACTTGGGGGGGTGACAGCCAGCTGGTAGGCTGACTTCATAGAGAACTACCCATCATTGGTGCCCTTCCAATAGAGTTTGTCATCCATTTGAGTCTGAGGGATGAAGTTCACCCTGAGAATGGATTGAAGGGCAGTCTTGGCTCTGTCTAGGATAGCATTCCTGACCCTGAGCTGGATCGTCTTCCACCTACGGATATCTTGAGTGGTTGTTATGAAATCAGTGACTCTATGACCAAACCTATTATCGGTGAGGTGTTTTATTGCTGTGATATAAGGGTCTTTGATGAGAGGCTCATCCCTGGCCCACGGGTCATGCCAAAAGTTGATGTCCATTCCATTCCCAAGCTACCATATTGTTCCCTATTGGATGAGGTGCTTTGTTTGGGATATTGATCGCCAGAAGTGAGACCCGTTACTAGGAATCCCTTCATCCCTGAAAGAGTGTTGTTGGAGGTATTTCCTTTGAATGATGGAGACCCAGTCCAAATTGGCTTTGGTAGCCACTTTCCATGCCTGCTTGGCCAGGAGGGCCTGGTTCATGAGGCTTATTCTACGTAGGCCGAGCCCACCTTTGTCTTTAGGGGTGCATACTTTGTCCCAGGCCATCAAATGAAACTTTCGTTGATTATCCGTCCCTGCCCAAAGAAAGTGCTTCTGGATATTTTCTATGCTTTCTCCCACAACATTTGGAATTTTGAAGATAGATAGAAAAAAACTGGGATACTTTGGAGAACAGACTTAACTAAAGTGGCTTTACCTGCTTGTGAAAGGAGCGCCCCTTTCCACCCTGATAGCTTCTTGTGGATTCTCTCAGTGATGTTGTTCCACATGGTCTTGATTGGCCTCCCTTGAAACATTGGGAGCCCAAGATAGGTGGTTGGGAGGTCAGCGATCGTGCAACCCAAGATGCTTGCAATTTTAACTTGCCTCCTTGCCGGGGTATTGATGAAGTAAAGCTTGCTTTTGCTGAAATTGACCTTCTGGCCTGTAACTTCCTCATACAGATTGAGGATAGACTTGATGACCTTGGCTTCCAAGACAGAGGCTGAAGTGGCCAGCAAGGTATCATCCACGAACTACTGGTGAGTCGAGGGTTGGAGGTTGGACATAGCCTTGATACCAGAAATCAGTCTTTTTGAGTAGGCAAATTTGATAACTCTTCCCAGGCTTTTCGCCAAGATGATAAAGAGAATGGGGGACAGGGGGTCCCCTTGTCTCAATCCTCTAGAGCTAGGGAAGTATCCTGCTGCTGAACCATTGACCATGATAGAAAATCGGGGGGAGGATATACAATTATAGATCAACTTGACCCAATTCTCATGGAATCCAAACTTGAGGAGGATTCTGGTTAGAAAATATCGATCCACTCTATCAAAAGCCTTGTTCATGTCAAGCTTCAGGAAGAAGGCTGACTTGTTGGACAATTGAGTTGAATGGATGAGCTCGTGGATAGTGATGACCCCATCGACAATGTTTCGGCCTTTGATAGTGCTACCTTGGCAAGGATCAATGATGGACGGGAGGATGTTGGTCAGTCTGTTAGCCATGGCTTTGGTCAAGATTTTGTAAATGACGTTGCAAAGACTGATGGGGCGGTAATCAGACAGGGATTGGGAATTCACCCCTTTGGGAATGAGAGCTAGGAAAGTGGAGTTGACATCCCTGGGAATGAATCTGGATGCTTGCATTTTAGAAATGGCTAGGCAGACATCATGTCCTACGATGTCCCAATAGGTCTGGAAGAACCTAGGAGAGAAACCATCAGGACCGGGAGATTTGTTTGGCTGCATTGAGAAGAGGGCCTGATGAATCTCTTTAGGGGTAAGGGGGCTGAGAAGGTAGGTATTGGTGGCCTCAGGGATGGAATTGGGGATGTTTTCAAGGAGGGATTCCACAGCCTAGCCGAGGGGGAGGAAGGGACACCAAGGAGGGATTTGAAATGGTTAACAACTTCTTCCCGAATCTGGTGGATATCAGTGGTGCAGGATCCATCTTGCTTGATGAGGGATTTTATCCTGTTGGCTCCTCTGTGCTTAAGGGTGGAGATGTGGAAAAATTTGGAGTTGGAATCTCCTTCCTTAAGCCACAACTAGTGAGATTTCTGGTGCCAAAACATTTCTTCCTTTCATAGAGTATTATGGTATTCTGATAGCAGTAGTCTCTCCTCTATTCTCAGATTGTCATTCCCCTGCCCTTGTTGGAAACTGTCCTCAATCTGATTCAGTCTATTTTTTATGATATTTTTGCTTTCAAAGATGTTTTCGAAAGTCTCTTTGTTCCAAACCCTCAGCTTGCTTTTGATTGATCGAAGTTTCTGCATAACCTGGTTTATGGTCGTCCCTGGGACCTTTTCCCCCCACCATTCAGCAATCCAATTTTTGAGGTCTTGATGTTGTGTCCACATCGATTCAAAATGAAAAGGGGTTTTAAACTGGGGTCTGTTGGCTATTTCAAACATCAGGGGGCTGTGATCCGACCCAATTTTTGGGAGGGCCTACAAACTGGCATCCCCAAAGAGAGGGAGTGCTTCTTGGGACAGCAGGAAATGATCTAATCTCTCTTGAATAAGATTTCCACCAACCCTTCTGTTGCTCTAGGTGAACTGGACCCCTTTTAGTTGGACGTCCATCAGTTCATTTGAGTCAACAAAGTGAGCAAAGTCCTCTATGGCTCTGGAGGTAATTGCATTCCTACCTCTTTTCTCAGATGGATGCAAGGGAGTATTGAAGTCCCCTGCTAGGATCCACGAGATTTCCTTGAACGCTTGTCTCATCTGGAAAAGGTTGTTCCACAGGATTATTCTATCCTGTGAGGTGTTGGGAGCATACACATTGGTTAGGACCCAGGAGAGCTGGGTGTTTGACTCATGAAAAAGAATGTTGGCCAGGCGTCCATCACCTAAAATAACTCACCCTTCAACCTTGGCTGGATTCCAGAGGTACAAGAGTCCACCTGAGGTACCTTGCGTTGGAGTGTAGACAAACTCACACTTTCTCCATATGGTTTTGGCAATTCTTGGTGACCATTGTTCACTTAATTTGGTTTCTTGGATGAGAAAAATCGTAGGATTCATTTCCTTCCGCATGGCAGTAGCCAATCTCTGTTTGACTGCCCCATTTAGTCCTCTTGCGTTCCAAGAGAGGACTTTCATTTGGAACTCTTGGAGGGTTTTCTGCCCCCTTTGCCTTGTTGTGTGGGGGTTTTGGATCTTTTAGTTTCTTCTTTGCTTAGTAACCCTAGGTCCTGGAGCAAAGTTTTTTGGGTGTCGTTGGCTATATCCTCGACTGCATCTCTATTTCTCAGATCTACCCCGGAGGGCCTTCCCTTCTTTCTGTCACCTCCCACATCAATTTGGGTCCTTTTGTAACTTCGGGTCTATTTTGGGCTCCAAGGTTCCGGGGACTCTTGGCCAGAATCTTCGTTATCACTTTTGGCTATAGGGGATGTGGATGGGGAGTGGGGTGACCCAATTTTACTGGGTGGGGAGAATGATGGTGGGGGGATGGGGGGTTGGGGTGGTTTGGGGAGGGGATTCGAAGACACATGACCATTGTCAAGTGTGGGGGAAGAGTACCGAGGTGGGGATGGGGGGGTTTTTTGTGGGATGGTCTCAATGGCATCCGGTTGGAAGGTAGGGTTTGAAATAGGGGCTTCCTCACAGAGGATTTTTGCATATTGGAATTTAGCATTGCGACCAGAGTTGCTAAGTAAATCAAATTTGTTGGAAGTGGAGAACAAGTTACTTGCCTTTTGTTTGTCACCGCTTGGAGGGGGAAAGGCCTGCTGCTTGCCTTTATGATTCTGGTTCTATCTCATCCTACCCTTTGTCTTTGGATTTTCCCCCTAAATTGGGTGGGCCACTGTCTATGACTCTGTCTGCAAGTTTTTGTGGTTTAGGCACTAAGACGATAGGTGCCCTTGTAATTGGCACTCTGAGCAGAAAGCTGGTTTGTTTTCAAACTCCAGTGGTTGGCTTCACCTATAATTCCCATAAATTAGGTTAACCTGGCTGGGAAGCTACATTTCAAGATTGACATTGACACAAATATGCGCTTGCATCAATCGAGTCTGAGCACGGGTTGCCGGATCGATGGCTACCAGTTCTCCTATTGCTTGGGCTATCGCTTGGAGAGCATCTTCGTAGAAGAAGTGTGGTGGCAGGTTTAGGAGCCGCACCCATATGGGGGCGTAGTTTATGCTCTGCGACTCTGGATCAAAGTCTTCTCCCCACTTTTGGAGGAAGAGACTTCGCCTCCCAAAAAACCATGGACCTCCTGATAAGATACGGTCCGCATCTTCCTGGGTGTTGAGGTGGACCATGAAAAACCCTCGGGACATGGCTGACAGCTCAAGGCAACCTCTAGTTTTCCACTTGATCGTCACCCATCACCTAAGTGAGTCCATGTCCGGCCTCCCTCCAACAAATTTCCCTACCAGGGAAAAAGCATCTCTGTTGGCATATTCCATCATGACTTGCTTAGGGCAAAGGATATTATAGCCTTGGGTTATGAAGGCATTCATTGTTGAGGACCTAGGTTTAGGTTTTCCCTATAGTGCTTCTAGAAAAGAAGATTGATTAATCTTCTTGTTTGTTGTTTCATGTTTTTCGGGTGGGTCTTTGCCTCTGTGGCCTTCTTTCCCGTCTCCTCCCGTGCCTGGGTTGGCTTCACTTTCTGGTTCATCCTCTACCCTTTGGGAGTTGGGATCGTCACTTTTTCATGAGTTGGTCCCATGATTTCCATTTCCTCCTTTCTATTTCTCAATCACCAGCTCTTCACTCCTAGAGTGATCATTTTTGCTTTCGATCTTCTGCCTCCCACCCATCGAGGGCTCGATCACCACATATTTGCTCGTCTCCACCTGCCTTTTGCTCACCATCACTCTTTTCTTCCTAATTTCAAAACTCAGGTTTGAGACATTTTGAATCCTATTTTGTATTTCACTTAAGTGATTCTATTCTAAATTATATTTTGTATTTCACTTAAGTGATTCTATTCTGAATTCTATTTTGTATTTCACTTAAGTGATTCTATTTTGAAATTCACTTAAGTGATTTTCTATTTTGAAACTCACTTAAGTGATTCCATTTTGTAATTCACTGAAGTGATTTTCTATTTTGAAATTCACTTAAGTTATTCTATTTTGTAATTCACTTAAATGATTTTCTATTTTTAACCATACATCTCAAGATGAGATGATATCTAATCTTAGGGATAGAGAGATTAGGGTTACCTTTTCAAGGATAAAAGGAGGTCAAGAGTGTTTTACACATTGAAAGAAAATAAGGTGAACATATTTTTGAAGAACTGAAAGGCTATTATGCAGAGGTGAAGAGTGATTTGCTAGCCATAAAGGTAGTAAGAGAGTAGGCTATCCTGTTGTAATTGTAACCTCCTCCATTATATAAAATATGCAGGTTTTGTAGTATATTTTTTGTTGTTCATTATGTTTATTTTTCCATCCATCTATGTGACTATTGTATGTTTAAAATAAATTCATCTCAAATCTGATTTTATTTAGAAATATAATGGCTCGAACAAGAACTTCTTGCACAGACTTTAGTATGAACGTGCTATAAATGGTTCAAGATATTTTGAACTCTATTTTGAAGTTCACTTAAGTGATTTTATTTTGAAATTCACTTAAGTGATTTTCTATTTTGAAATTCATTTAAGTGATTCTATTTTGTAATTCACTTAAGTGATTTTCTATTTTAAAATTCACTTAAGTGATTCTATTTTGTAATTCACTTAAGTGATTTTCTATTTTGAAATTCACTTAAGTGATTCTATTTTGTAATTCACTTAAGTGATTTTCTATTTTTAACCATACATCTCAAGATGAGATGAGATCTAATCTTAGGTGGAGAGATATTAGGGTTACCTTTTCAAAGATAAAAGGAGAAGGTCAAGAGTGTTTTACACACAGAAAGAAAATAATATGAACAAATTGCTAAAGGAGAACTGCAAGGCTATTGTGCAGAGGTGAAGAGTGATTTGCTAGCCAAAAAGGCAACAAGAGAGAAAGTTGTCCTACTAAAACTGCAACCTCATCCATTATATAAAATATGCAGGTTCTATAGTATATTTTCCTTTGTTCGTTCTGTTTATATTTCTAGCCATCTATGTGACTGTTGTATGTTTAAAATAAATTCATATTAGATCTAATTTTATTTAGAAATATAGGGCAAAAATTATATAGGGTTAGGAAAATTTACATGGTATTAGAGCTAGGTTATGTGATTGAGATTCTCAAGGGTTTACAATAGTATATTATTGCTGGATATTAAAAACCAATAGTTGAGGGTTTCATACTTTTGCTTGAAGGACTAAGCTTATTTGCAAAATAGTTTTTTGAGTCATTCATATCAGATCTAAAAGTTTGTGTAGTAGATCTCAGAGATGGCAGTAGCTAGCCTCAAATTTAAGGATTAATTGGAAGGTACCTCCAATTTCTTGCCTTGGAAAGTGAGGGTAATGTTCTTATTGGAAGAGAATGATATCTAGGATATTATCAAGGATGATGTGACTCTGCCTATAGATTCACAAAAATTGGTAGCTCACAGAAAGAAGGAAGTGAAGGCCAAGCAGATGATCTTTTTTTTTAAGCAAAAAACCCCTTGTGGAGCCGCCTTGGTTTGAGAGACCATGAACAGGGGGTTCTACACCATCAAAGTCACCCGAGGGTCGCACCCGACCCTGCCCGCACCAACATTATCAATTATATTTTGGATACCCAATTTAGCTTTTTGGTAGGGTGGAGATTTGAACCTGGGACCTCCCTTGGAGGATTACCCTCTCCTCTCTAACTCACCTACAACACCTAGGTAAGCATATGATCTTGAATGCAGTGAAGGATCATCTGATTCCTTACATATTTGAAGACTAAGGCAAAGGAGATGTTCGATGCCCTGGTTAGCCTCTATCAGAGCGAGAACATAAACAAGAATATGATATCGAGAAATAAACTTAGATATATAGAGATGAACAGATCTAACATTATTACCAGTTACTTGATGAAGATCACACATATTCATGATCAACTGGCAGCAGTAGGGGAGAAGGTTAAAGATACGGAGTTGGTGAATATAGAACTGAATGGTTTCTTAGCTTCATGGGGACCATTTGTCAAGGGCATATATGCTCATGAGCACCTTACCACCTATGAGAAACTATGAGATGATTTCATCTAGGAGGAGACTCGGATGGAGTCAAAGGATAGCAAGAAGGGTGGTGATGATAACCTAGCTCTCTTTGGGTAAACCAAGAAGGGCAAAGGTAAAGGACCCAACAAGGGTAAGGTAAAGAGTGAGGAGTCAACCTCATAGTTAGGGAATAAGGACTTGAGCAAGATCAAGTACTTCATTTGTCATAAGCACATTCAGTATGCATCACAAAGTCCAGACAAGAAGGACAAAGGGAAGCAGTAGTATATGCAGGTAGCAACCAATACGAAAACTCAGATGAGTGAGTTTGTTGCCAAATTTAAGAAGGATTTCTCATTGATCTCTTGCCTTTATACTAGTATGATTCTAAGGGATGCTTGATATGTGGACAGTGGGACATCTTGGCACATGACATCAACCCGATAGTGTTTTACCAGTCTACAAGAGCAGGACTCAGGATTTTAGGTTGAGCTTGGTGATGATGCTAAATATCCAATTGAAGGAATTGGTACCATTCAGTTTTTTACTCTAATCAGGGAACTATTTAGACTTTGATAATGTTTTATTTGTTCCAGGTCTCAGGAAGAACTTGCTTTCAATTTTGGTTATGGAGGATAAGGGTTATGCAGTGGAGTTCAAGAACCAACATGTCCTTATTAGAGAAAAAAAATCTAGCCTAGAAACAACACAAGTGATAAGGGTTAGATAAGGGAATCTATACAAGTTGTAGGATGAACTTGTTCAAGCCCTAGTTCATAAAAATAACAACTTGTGTGATTTTTGGCACAAGAGGATGGGGCACCTGCATCATAAAGCATTTCCTATTCTGAGGGAGATAGTCATAGGTCTTCTAGAGTTTAACATTGAGTAACATAGAGTATGCAGAGGGTGCACGCTTGGCAAGCATGTCAAGGCTATTTTCTCAAACAATGAGCATAGGTCTAAGGAGATACTATATCTAGTATATTTGGATGTTTGTGGACCGATGTCAATAGCATCAATTTTAGGTAGCATGTACTATATTTCCTTTATTGATGATTTCTCTTGCAATACATGGATCTACTTCTTAAATACCAAGGATGAAGTCTTTAGTAGGTTTTAGGAGTTCAAATCTCTAGTTGAGAATCAAACAGAGAAGAAGACTAAGGCCTTGAGATCTAATAATGTGAGTGAATATACCTCCAAGGAGTTCGATGGTTTCTACAAGCAAGCAAGAATCAAGAGGGAGTTGACTATTCCATACAATCCATAGCAAAATGAGGTTGAAGAACGAAATAATCAATCCATCATAGGGGCTATTAGGGTCATGATTAATGACCAGGGCTTATCGAAGTTTCTTTGGGTAGAAGCATGCAACACAACAATCTACATCCATAATAGGTATCCTCACAAGATCTTGGAGGATAGGACACCAAAGAAGGCATTCACCGGTGTGAAACCATAGGTGAGTCATTTTCGCATATTTGGATGTCCAATTTATATCCATGTTCCGGTAGAGAAGAGGACCAAGTTGGAGCCCTCCAGTAGGAAGGGTTTATTTGTAGGTTATAATGAGACTTAAAAAGCTTATAGGGTTTATATTCCAAAGAAGAGGACGACAATAGTGAGCAGGGATATAAAGTTTGAGGAGGACGTTGCATCTAGGAAGTCCCTTGAGCCTATTCCAAATGATAGAGAATGAGGAGCAAGAAGATTCAAAGTATAAGCCAAGGTCATCAAAGGTACTAGTGGTTTTTGTAACCAGAAGTATACTCAAATAATCAAAAAGAAATATTGATTTCAACATTAGCGATTACATAGGATAGTGTATAGTATTTATAATGTGATTTAATAAAATAACTACCATCTATCTCACTAACCATCATGGTAGGAGAGACATGTAGCTAACCACTAACCTAGGTAGAGAGTTCTAACCAAATCACTAACCTAAATATCTGACATAGGATATTTAGGTACTTACCTAGTTTAACCATGAGGCAAAATATCTCATGGCAATTACATAGAAAAGCAAATATAATAACCCTACGTAGTGTAATGCAATACACTACCTTAGTTTACCCTAACATCCCCCCTTTATTACATTACTTTGATATACAAAGTTTACTTCGAAATAGTTGAAATTTGACATGTCCAAGTGCCTTTGTAAAAATGTCTACAACCTATTCGTCGGTGGGAATGTGTTGGAGCTTGATTTTGTGCTTAGGAACTTCATCACAAATGAAATGACAATCTGTATCAATATGCTTAGTTCATTCATGATGCACTGGATTTTTGACCAAGTTCAAAACACCTGAGTTATCACAAAACATGTGAATGGGAAGTTTCTTTGGTAGGCCCATGGTAGCCAAGATGCGACTTAGCCATATCACTTCACACACGGCTCCATGTGTAGCACGATATTCTACCTCAGTTGAATATAAAGCAACCACGTATTGCTTTTTACTATGCCATGAGACAGGACCAGATCCAAGATGAAATACATAGCCTGATGTTGATTTTCTATCATCTATGGATCTAGCATAGTCAGAGTCAGTATAACTCTATAAGAAGAATGAGTTATTCTTCTTATACTCTAGACCATAATCCGCACTACCCTGGATGTAGTTAAGAACCCACTTAGCTTCTTTCCAATGAGATACCTTTGGTTCTTGCATGAACCATGAGAGATAGTTTACAACATAAGTAATATCTGGTCTAGTATTAGTCAGATAGATGAGGCTCCCAATCATCTATCTATAAAGTGTGTCATCTACCTGTGGTGAGTCTTCATATCATGATAACTGTAGCCCTGATTCCATTGGTGTTGCTTTAGGCTTACAATTAGTCATACGATATTTTTCTACTAAAGTCTTGGCATACTTTTTCTGAGTCACCCTAAGATGATTATTTTTTTTTTCTATCTCAAGGCCAAGATAGTAGTGGAGAAGTCCTAGATCTGTCATATCAAATGACTCTTTCAAGTCATCTTTCACGGTGTTAATCAAGTTCTCTGAATTGCCAGTGATGATCAGATCATCTACATATAACACAAGAATCACTATCTCAGAACGTGTATTCTTGATATAGAGATTTGTGTCATATGTACTTCTCTTAAATCCATGTTGCAGTAGGTGACTATCCATTTTTATGTACCATGCTCTTGGGGCTTGTTTTAGCCCATATAATGATTTGACCAACTTGCAAACTTGTTGCTCATGGCCTTCCTCAGCAAATCTAGGAGGTTGAGTCATGTACACTTCTTTTAAGTCACCATTTAGAAAGGCACTTTTTACATCCATCTGATGTAATTTCCATCCGAACTGTGTTGCCATAGCACAAAGAACTCGAATGGTGGTCATCCTTGCTATAAGAGCAAAGGTTTCATCATAGTCAAGGCCTTCCTTTTAAGCATAGCCCTTCGCCACAAGACGGGCCTTATGCTTGTCTATGGTACCATCTGCCTTATATTTGACTTTGTAAACCCATTTCCAGCCTATGGGTTTCTTTCCTTTAGGCAAATCTACCAGCTTCCATGTTTTATTCTTGATGAGGGATTTATATTCTACACCCATAGCTGCCTTCCACTGAGACATTCTAAATTCTTCATCAACTGTAGAAGGTTCATTCTCATCATATGCTGACAAGTAAACCCTCTCCTCATCTATTTCCATATCATCTTCCCTTGGTAACTTTCTATCAATAGAAAGATCTTAAAAATCTGCACAAAGATCATCAACTGAAGTGGATGCTTCATTCTTTTCTTTCTGAGGCATGCTTTGTGTCTTTGGACGATTGAGATTAAGATCAGGTGGAGAAGTGAGTTTGGAATCTTTCATTGTGCTTGTATACCATTTGGGTGTCTTTTTCTATTGTGTAGGAGGAAGTGGATGTTCCTCCTCATCATCTAGGTATACTGATGTAGTGTTGGGTGTGAAAGCTTCATAAAATACTACATATCTACTGACATGTATCTTCTTGGTAAGTGGGTATATCATTCGATATCCTTTTGAAAATTCATCATATCCAAGAAATACACAAGGTAGGGACTTCTCATCTAATTTATTTTTTTTCTCCTTGGGTATATGCATAAATGCCTTACACCCAAATATTCGTAGATGAGATATGGAGGGTTTCCTACCACTCCATGCAACCTGAGGAGTCATACCTTCAAGAGCCCTTATGGGAGCCCTATTCAAAAGATATACTACAATTTGAACAGCTTCAGCCCAGTAAGTTTGCTCAAGGTTGGCCCCCTTAAGCATACATCGAACCATTTCCATAATGGACCGATTTATTCTCTCAACAACCCCATTTAACTGAGGAGAATAGGCTGTTGTTAACTTTCTCTTTATCCCATGTGTCTGTAAAAATGAGGAAAATTACTTTGATGTGTATTCCCCCCCTTGATATTAATGGAGTGTCTTAATAACACATTATGATTCCTTCTCAACAAGCTTTTTGAACTGTTGAAAATAGGAAAATGCTTCAGACTTCAACTGTAAGAAGAAGACCCACATATTTCGTGAGTGATCGTCGACAAACTTTTGAAAATAACTTTTTCCTCCACTACTTGTAGACATGGGACCACACAAATCTGTGTGAACCAACTCCAAAGGTACCTTAGCTCGAAATGAGCTAGGTTCAAAGGGTACTCTATGTTGCTTTTATGACAAGCAATCAGAGCACACTGGCAAAGTAGATTAAAGAGTAGGCAGTCCTTTCACCATTTGATATTTACTGAGCTCAAGTAAATATCCTGAACTTAAATGCCCAAATCTCTTATGCCATAGAGATGTGGCCTCCTTTGTGGTTACTGCCATTGTAGTATGTGTTGAGGTAATTGCATTTAAGAAAAATAAACCATGTTTGTATGAACCTATTGCTATCTGTTTTCCATTTTTAGTGATAAAGCAACATTTCTTTTCTTTGTCCACTGAGAAATTGATAGTCATGTTATTGTCCAGGATTTGTGGAACTCATAAGAGATTATTTTTCAATCCTGGTACATAAAGAACTTTTGAATAGTACATTCTCCATCTGGAAGGGAGACTGAAACACTTCCTTCTCCCTGAACTCGATAGGTTTGATCATCAGCAATGGTGATCGGTCTACCTTCTTGAGCCTCAAATGTCTCAAACTAGGACTTATCGCCAGTCATATGCTTACTAGTGCCTAAATCTATGTACCACACTATGTCCTTGTGAGGGGAATATGTATGTGTCATGAGCACTTTGTGTGCTCATTCAGAGTTCGAACTAGAATCTTCAGCTGCAATGTGTCCCTGTTGTTGTTTATTCTTGTTCTTGGGTTTGCCTTTGCCCTTCTTGTTTCCTTGTTCATTGGGTGATTTGTTCTTAAACCAACATCTTTTGGCTTCATGAGTGTCCTTGTCGCAAATCTTACAATACTGATTCTTATTCTGAGTCTCTTTGCCTTTACCCTTGTCTTTATTAGAAGAATAACCTTTCTGTTGATTCCACTTTTTCTTACCACCTTGTCTGTTGGAGAAAAGAGCATTTTTGGATGCCTTATCTCTTTGGAGTTGATTAGCTTCTTCTGTTTGAAGCATATTTACCAACTCGACAAAAGTCACTGTCCTTCCAGAGACTTGTAATGAAGTGATCGACATTCTGTAGGAGTCAGGAAGTGCCCTCAAAATGATAGAGGTCAAGACTTGGTCTTCCACTTTTTCTCCTAAGGATTGCAGTTTTGTTTTCAATTATGCCACTCTGCAGAGGAATAGCTCTATTGTTTCTCCTGATTTCGTATAAAGAGTATGAAGCTATGTTTGGAGGTGAAGAATGGTTGATTGATTCTTCCCCACAAAGATGGTTGTCAAGGCATCCCATGCCTCTTTACCATTATTAGCTTCACTAATATGAGGTTGGATATCATCAGTAATAGCTAGCAAGATCATCAAGGATAGTTTTCTATCATTTTTATCAAAAGCTATTTGATATGCTCCTGCTGATTGAGGTCTAGTTTCACTTCCATCCACTATAGACCATAGATCCTCTACAATTAAGATAGCTTTCATCTTAGTCTTCCATGCGGAATAATTTGAACCTTTGAGCAGTTGCCTCTCAATGAGATACTTGTGCATCATGGCCATGGTGAAGGTTTCAAATGTGATAGGACTAAGATATTTGTATCTTGCACTATACCCTCAAAAGAGTATATGGAAGATGTTTCAATTTGCTTCTAGAAGATATTTAATGGCACCTGCCTTAAAAACCTAAACAAGGGATGAAAAATTTGAGGATTTTAAGCCAAACAAATAGAGCAAATTAAAGGGGTAGGTTTTGAAAGACTTATGTGTGCTCTCTAGTATATTTAATGGTACCTGCCTTAACACCCTTCAAGAAGGATGGAAAGTTGGAGTAAATTAATACAAACAAAGAGTGTTAATCAAGGTGTTTGAATTTTGACCTTTGATGGGGGAAAAAAAATTGACTTATGTTCAACCTGTGCAAAGTGTAGCACGTTTTGGAGTGAAATATGGGTTTTGTGAAATGCTTCTACCAATGTTGTATCTGATTATTTAATTGCACACAAAAAAACATGAGTGTTAGTGCAATAATAAAAACATGAGAGCAACCCACATTAGTATCACTCTAGGTGTCGGATGCAACCGAAAATGCACCTAGTATAGTCAATTTTTAAGAGAAGGTGTCGAGTACAATCAAGAATGCACCTTTCTTATGCTGAAATATCCCCCCTTTCTATTTACAATTTTGAAAAAAAATAGAATCACAAAATGTGACTTCTATCCCCCCTTAATTTTTACAAAATTTGAAAAATTTGAGCACCCCTTTCAAGAAAAGTTGACACACGACCCGCGTTTGAAAGGTTTCCAGACCATTCGACACACGACTTGGTTTTTATGTCTTCAACACTCGAAAAAATATGTTGAGCATTAGGATAAAAAAAGGTCCAATTATCCTTCTCAAGGTTACAAAAAAAAAAAATTGCAATATTATGTCTTATATCCCCTTTGTGAAGGAGAAAACAAAAGCAAATGTTGGGTTTTGTTGCTAAAAAAAAAATTGTCCTTGCTCAAGTTTGAAGTGTTTTGGTTTTGCAATAAAAATAGGGAGTTCCTATGTCTCTTTATCTCCAAAAAATTGGGAGAAAATAATAGAAATGGAGTGGAATTATTGCAAAAAACATAGGTGTGCCTGAATGATTTTCGAAGTATTTAATGTTCAGTAAAAATGGACCACCAAATTGTAATTCTAATGCATAATTTTAGTTACTTTAAGCATAATTGATTAATAATAAAAAAAACTATGGGTTAAAAATCATTTAGTAAAGATAGCAATAGATTAGGAGTTGAACTGGCGAGAAAATTTTTGAGCAGGTGACATGCGATGTTCTAGGGTTTGTGGAGCAAAGGAAATTCCAAGGCATCAGGTGGGTTGCCGTAGTGTTTTTCTGGTTACCATGGATATGAAGGAACGTCTGCTGCCCCAGGAGGGCCCAATGAGGTCTCCCTCCAGCCCTCTCTCTCGGGAGAAAGAGCTCTTACGCTGAATTGCTAAAAGAAAATTCTTCGTCTTCCAATGACGAAGCTCGTAGAAATACTCTTCATACGCTCTTCAAGAACGCTCGGCAAGAGCTCAACAGCACATCGAGTCAATGGATGCCTTCCACAATCCGCCTCAAGACCCAAGATTGTCATCGAACCAAAGATGGTCGAAGACACAATCATATACAGAGCTAACCATGATCTGATCTATAAATTCATGGGTATCCGCCCTACCCTGAATTTCTTGCATACCTGGGTCAAACAAAACTGGGAGCCTCATGGTGAGTACTCCTTATGGTTTATTAGCAATGGGTATTTCATTGTTAGTTTTTCTTCTCTAGCCGATAGAAACAGGGCGTTTGAATCAAAAAAGAGGAACCACGGTCCGACAGGGTTATTTGTTCAACCCTGGAGAGTGGGTTTCGATCCTCGTATTGAACCCACGGCTGTCCCGGTTTGGATCCGGTTGTACGCTCTTCCAATGGAGTTTTGGGGTGAGCAGGTTCTGGAAATGATCGGTAACTCCCTCGATAGACATCTGGGCGTCTCCAAGGACACCATAGAAGGTAACACAGCTGTCTTTGCAAGAATTTGCATGGAAATGGATATTAGCCACCTCTACCGATAGAGGTGGAACTTGAACTGGCAGGACTATCTTGGATCCAACAGCTAGATTATGAGGCTCTGCCCTTCAGATGCAGAGTTTGCCACAAACATGGGCATTTGGCCCGGTTTTGTCCAAATATTTTGAACACAAAAATGGAGGCCCCGCTTGGAATGCCAAATCGCCCCAGAGAGGGTAAGTCTACTCTTGCCAAAGAACCATCCAATACTCCTCAGGGTAATGATGTTCAGAAAGATGGCTTTGAACAACCCAAAAGAAGGAGAAAGCAAAAGAAAAATGGTAAGGAGCAATCACAACTCAAGCCAACCAATAGATATGAAATTTTTAAGACACTAGTGGATCAAGAGGATCAAGTCATGGAAGGAGTGGATGGGAATATTGAGGACAATAACATCCACACTCATGCTTCTCCTTCATCTCCCCCCGTCTTAGAACAGGTGATTGAGTCCACTGAGTTACCGCAACCAGAGAATGCAGGGGCATTGATAGTGCACTCCCAAGCGCAACTAAGGATGTCAGCATGGGAATTGCATAAAATAATAGAGAAAGGCCAGCCCTGGGGATAACTCAGGTGGAAAAGAGATCCAAAAATAGCAACTCTCAAGGAGCGGGCAGAAAATCAAATAAGGACCCCGCTAGCAGCTCAAGGAGACAAGCCGATCACCTGGAGGATCGGTGAGGACAATTGATTCTTACTACTCTCAAGGTTTTCAATGATTATTCAATCTTGGAATGTTAGGGGTTTAAACAAGTAGAACCCATCAATCTGCTGTTCAAAGACTCTTAGGAAAATGTAAAACAGACTTTTTGCTTATCCAGGAGACAAAAATGTCTTTAGATCTTATGTGTAAAACAGTTAATAGAATCTGGAGGGGCGCTGGTCATATGGATGTGGCTGCCCAAGGTGCCTCAGTGGGGGATTGTTACTCTTTGGAACCCTCTGGAATGGACTGCAATAGAACATATAGCTTGGAGGGGTGTTCTCACATCTCATTTTAGGAATAATGTCACAGCCGAACATGTTTTAATCACAAATTTTTATGGGGCTCAAAACCTTGATGGCCAGAGGCTCCAATGGAAAGCTGTACATAACATGAGGTCCTCAAGGGAAGATTTAGACTGGATTATTGCCGGGGATTTTAATGCTAAATTATCTGCTCGAGATCAGGAAGGTGGAACCCCAATTTTGGATCCAGGGGATCGGCTTCTGATTGCCCAAGTCCAGGCCTTTCACTTAGTGGATATTAAAGGCCCTGGAACCTACTTTACTTGGACTAACAAGAGGAGGGAGCCACATAGCAGGAAGGTAAAGCTAGACCATTTTCTGGTCTCAGAGGAGGCATTTGTAAAGTGGAATACTAAATTCTAGATTTTGGAGGGCCCAGTTTCAGATCACTTTCCCATTTTGTTGGAGGGAGGGACTATGACAGGGCAGCATCACAAACCTTTTAAATTTGAGAATTTTTGGTTACAAAAGGAGGATCTTCGAAAGAAAATTCCGCAGTGGTGGGAAGAAGGCCGTCTACCTTTTGGGACAACAATGTTTAGATTCCACAAACAACTTCATTTTGTCAAAGTTCAACTGAAACAATGGAGGCAAGCTAATAAGTCAGATTTCCAGCTCCAAAGAGCTCCCTTGGTGGCCAGATGGGATGAGGTTCAAAAACACTTTAGGGAAGGAACAATTACAGAGCAGCTCAAAACCGAGGATGATGCCTTGCGTAAAGCGGTTGAGGACATTGATAACCAAGAGGAGACTTACTGGAAACAGAGAGCAAGAAACACTTGGTTATTAGAAGGTGATAGAAATACCAAATTTTTCCATCGATCACCTTGTGCTAGGAGACAGATGAATAACATGGAAGCCCTTCAAGATGAGAATGGACACTCCTTTGATACTCTTCCCGGTATGCATTCCCATTCAATGGATTATTTTTCTAAACTTTTTAAGGAAAGTATGGAGCAAGATGTTGAGTCTCAAAATGAAGTTATTGATGTCATACCCTCTCGTTATCTCTCGAAGAAGAAAATCAGACCCTTCTTAGACCCATTGATAGAGATGAACTCGAAGAATGTGGTCTTTGGAATGAGCACCGGCAAATCTCCGTGTCCGGATGGCTTTCCTATTGAGTTTTTTTCAGGCCTTTTGGGATACTTTGGAGGAGGATGTTTTGGCTGTCACAGAGGAGTCCATAACTAATAAAAGAATGCTTAAGGCAATAAATCATACCTTCATCACTTTAATTCCAAAAGGGGAGGAGGGGGCTCATATCTCTCGATTTCAGACCTATTGCCTTATGCAACGTGATTTATAAAATAATCACAAAGATAATGGCTGAACGGCTAAAACCTCTCCTTCATAACATTATCTCCTCAGAGCAAGGGGGTTTTGTAGAGGGTAGACAGATCTTGGATGGGGTGGTTCTCGCTCAGAAGGCAATCCATACAATGCAAAAATCTGGTAATAAAGGAATGTTCATTAAACTGGGATATGTCCAAGGCTTATGATAGGGTGGAGTGGAGTTTCTTGTCAAAGATGATGGCAGCCTTTGGTTTCTCTCAAGACCGGATAGATTGGGTCATGAGTTGTGTTTCTACGCCTTCTTATTCTCGTTCTAATCAAGGGTCTTCCCTCGCAACCTTTTGGAGCCACACGTGGTCTTCGTCAAGGGGACCCTTGCTCTCCCTATCTTTTCCTCATTTCGGCTGAAGGATTAGGTAGACTTTTCTTGAGGAGAAGACATCAAGGTGGGTGAGGAAATTTTGACTCACTTACAGTTTGTGGATGATACAGGATTGGTTGGAGTGGCCAGCTTCAGGGAAGCTAGAGGAATCAGAGATACTCTTAATGTCTACCTTAGGGCTTCAAACCAAGTCATCAATGATAAAAAATCCAAAGTGGTCTTTTTCAATCTTGACCAAAGGCTACAGGACAGAGTTATAGAGATCTTGGGATTCACAAGGACTTCTCTTCCAAGTGGTTTACTTGGGGGTTCCTTTGCATTTCAAAAAATTAAAAATAGATATTGAGAAGGATCTTTTGGATGGTATCAAAGATAGAATGAATCATTGGTCTCATAAATGGTTAAGCTATGGGGGTAGATTAACTTTCTTACAGTCGATTATTCAAGCCATGCCAATTTATAAATTCTCTATCCCGGCTGCCCCACATACTATATGGAAAGAGCTGGACAAAATGGCTAGAATATTTTTATGGGAAGGAGCAAAAGGGGAGAGGAAATGGGCCTTGGTTGGTTGGGATAAAGTTACCCACCCCAAGGAAAAAGGAGGGTCGGGACTGAGAAGCTCCAAGCTTAATAACAAAGCTTTGGCCGGAAAACTGTACTGGAGGTGGATTTCCCAACCAACCTCCTTATTCAATAGAATCCTAACCAGTAAATATTTGGGTCATGTTCACCCCAATGAGGTGGGCCGTTTCCCTCTGGATGGTACTGGATCCTTAGTGTGGCAGGCTCTCAAGCTTGGATCTCAGGTTATTAAAGACCAATTGTTTTGGAAAGTGGGGAGAGGGGAGAAGGCACGTTTCTGACCGATTCATGGGACCAGCACTCCACCCATCATTGCTGAGTTCCCCGAATTACAACCAATTAAATCCGCCATAGAAGCCAAGGGTTGGGTCCAAATTGAAAGTTATTTCAACACTAGCCAAATGGGGGAGTATAAGTTTAAGAAGTTTAAGAGGTTGGAGGAGTGGCCAATTACAATCCCTCCGGAGCTGGCACCCATCTTGACCAAAATCTTGACAGAAAGGTTTCTCACAGGGAGAGACGAGGAGGATGAATTAGCTTGGGGCTATGGGAACCTTGGTGTATATACAGTGAAGGACGGATACGACAAGATCCTCCCGGAGCCTCCCCCACATTCATTTTCGGTTCAGGATTGGAGAAAGATTTGGCACTCCAAGGGCTGGCCGAAAGTAAATTTCTTTGCCTGGCAGTTTATGCACAATGGAATTCTCACTTTTGGACAATCTCAGAAGTAGAGGAATCATCGGTCCATCTCAAAGGTGTATTATGCCACAAGAACGAGGAAACAACTGATCACCTCGATGTTTGAGTGCCCTTTCACGCGTCAGATTTGGAAGCGTTGGTTCTCTCACTATAAACTCCAGGCTAATGGTGATCTGAATCGGACCAATATTTGGGAAAGATGGAAGAGGGGTAGATTTAAATCTAAAGCTCTTCGAATTGGTTGGGAGCTTGGCTTACTTTTCATCTGGTGGCAAGTGTGGTTGGAGAGAAATGCCCGTATTTTTAGAGAAACTTTCTCCTCGCTAGATGGAGTTTGGCAGGTCATCCGGAGCAAAGTCACGTAAACCCGTTGCCATCTATGCTAAAGAGGAAAATCAAGGTTGGTCCTGGGCCACCTGGAAGAGGGAGCTGAAGAGTAAGAGAGACAGGACAGAGCTAGCTGGAAACCACCCCCGTAAGGTTGGATTAAAATCAATACCGATGGAGCTGCAAAAGGCAATCCGGGTAGTGCCGAAATTGGTGTAGTTTGTCGGGATCATGCTGGTTCAGTGCTCTATTGGGAACTGCAAGGCTTGGGAAGAGCCACAAACAATGAAGCAGAAGCCATTGCTATCAAATCTGCTTCCATCTGGGCAGTTAATCAGGGCCACAGGAGGATAATTCTTGAATCTGATTCTCAAATTCTGGTTGGCGCTCTAGATTGCATGAGGAACTTTGCTTCGAAAGCATGGAGGTTGAGGATTCTGGTCTCTCAAATCAAGGAACTATGGAGGGAATTAGATGATGTGATCCCCATTTATGTGAGTAGAGATTTAAATAAAGTGGTCGATTTCCTTGCGAAGATGGGTGCTGAGAAAGAGGTAGGGGTGCAGCTGCACAGTGACATGCCTTTGGAGGATGAAGTGATTAGGCAGGGTCTTGAAAGATCCTTGAGACAATGAGCAAAGAAAATGCTAAGGGTGGTTTTTGTCGCGATATCGTGACCTATTGCACCGTCGTGGCCTTTGGAGGGAAGCTGTCGCAATATCGTGACATGTTGCACCGTCGCGGCCTTTGGAGGGAAGTTGTCGCGATATCGCGACATGTTGCACCGTCGCAGACTTTGGAGGGAAGTTGTCGACATGTTGCACCATCGTGGCCTTTGGAGGGAAGCTGTCACGATATCGTGACATGTTGCGCCATCATGGCCTTTGGAGGGAAGCTGTCACGATATCGTGACATGTTGCGCCATCACGGCCTTTGGAGGGAAGCTGTCGCGATATCGCGACATGTTGCGCCATCGCGGCCTTTGGAAGGAAGCTGTCACGATATCGCGACATGTTGCGCCATCGTGGACTTTGGAGGGAAGTTGTCGCGATATCGCGACATGTTTCGCCATCGCGGCCATTGGAGGAAAGTTGTCGCGATATCGCGACATGTTGCGCCGTCGCGGCCACTGGAGGAAAGTTGTCGCGATTTCGCGACATGTTGCGCCGTCGCGGTTTTCGGAGGAAAGTTGTCACGATATCGCGACATGTTGCGCCGTCGCGGCCATGGGAGGAAAGTTGTCGCGATATCGCGACGTGTTGCGCCATCGCGGCCAATGGAGGAAAGTTGTCGCGATTTCGCGACATGTTGCTCGTCGCGGCCGAGGAAGGATTATTGTCGCGATATCGCGGGCGGAGCCGCGATATCGCGACATGTTGCTCGTCGCGGCCAAGGAAGGATAGTTGTCGCGATATCGCGACATGTCGCGATATCGTGACTTGTTGCCTCGTCGCGGCCAAGGATGGATAGTTGTCGCGAAATCGCGACATGTCACGATTTCGCGACATGTCGCTCCGTCGCGGTCAAGGATGGTTAGTTGCCGCGATATCGCGACTTGTCGCGATTTCGCGACTTGTTGACTTTTTGCGGTCAAAGGTGGTTTGTGTCGCGTTTTCGCGCCTTGTAATCTTGTGTTTTCTTTGTTCTCGACTGGGAAGGGTCTTCTCCCTTATGTAACTGATCTTTGTTTTAATACAAGTTTTTTCAATTTTTTCAAAAAAATAATCATTTAGTAAAGAAAAAAAATGATTTTTAAAACAAAGTTATTAAATTATTATTAAAAAAAAACTTAAAATAAAAAAAATAATGCAAAAAAAAATTAGGAGGGGTCCATAAAAAAAAATACCTTCCAAAATCATGCAATGGGAATCTATCCTACAATCCCTCGACCTCGAATCTTGTCGACTGGCTAGCTAGCCAGTCGAGCTATGACAATCGACAGGAAGGGAAAGGAACATAGTTACCTTTCCCTTCTTTGCTTGCGTGGGCGGGAAAAAAATGGGAATTATACCACATCACCCGCACAGGCGATCTTGTGGGTTGTAAAAGGGCGGGCAAGCCATTTTATCATTGATTGCCTTCGGGTAGTCGATGAAGAGCTATGTTTTGCCACCTCAACCAGTCGAAGATCACCACCTCAGCAAGCCACGGGAATAAATCATATGACACCATGTCAATAAGCCAGTTGAACGAATCAAATGATGCCACATCAGATCACTACCACGTCAGATCGAGGATCTTGCTAGGTCATTGCCATATCAGATCGAGGGTCCCGCCAGATGGTTGCCACATCAGATCAGTGTCATCAAATCAGGGCCATCAAATTACCATGTGAGGGACTAGGCCAGTGCCAATGAATACCACGTGGAAGGTCATGAGTCGTTCTCATGTCTGAGTGTTACAGATCCCGTTTCTCAAGATTCGTGCCATTGCAGACATAGTCCTCCGCCAAAGAGTGCGTCGAGTCGAATCGGGGTGACTATCGCATGTAGGCACAGTAGTAGGAGATTATTGCGGGATTCGTGTAGATGGCAGATCTACCATGATCGTGCACTAGGTCTGCTCTGATCGGGTCTATGCCAGCTAAATCAGGGCCTGGTCAGGTGTCAGGCCGAGCGGAGCATGCAACAGAATCAGTGAAATCATGCCATGAAAGGATCACCAACAAAAGGGCCTCGTGAGCCATGCAGGTATAGGTCACCAACAAGACACCTCGAGATCCGTGCAGGGTCCAAGAAGGGTGGAACGAGCAAAGCTCGTGTTAAGCCACCTAGCAAATATACCAATGTAACTAGAAGTATGCTCAAATAATCAAAAAGAAATATTGATTTCAACATTAGCGATTACATAGGATAGTGTATAGTATTTATAGTGTGATTTAATAAACTAACTACATCTATCTCGCTAACCATCATCGTAGGAGAGACGTGTAGCTAACCACTAACCTAGGTAGAGAGTTCTAACCAAATCACTAACCTAAATATCTGACATAGGATATTTAGGTACTTACCTAGTTTAACCATGAGGTAAAATATCTCATGGTAATTACATAGAAAAGTAAATGTAATAACCCTACGTAGTGTAATGCAATACACTACCTTATTTTACCCTAACAGTTTTTAGTTTAGGATAACAACCTTCATATGAGAAGAAGGAGACATTAGCCCCTTCCAGTTCTATCAGGAGATCTCGATGGCTTACATATACATTAAGGGATGCTCAAGAGTATGTTGAGGCTCCTAGCATCATGATTAGAGGGAGCAGACCTCAAAGGAAATTTTCAAACTACATGGCATTAATGAGTAACATCATAAATTTAGAGCCTTCCAATTTTTAAGAGGCAATAGATTAGCAGGTTTGGAGGGATGTCATGGTGGAGGATTACACCTCTATCATGAAGAATGATGTTTGGGGCATAGTGCCAAGATCAAAGGGGAATTCAATTGTGAGTTCCAGGTGGCTCTACAAAATTAAGCATGTTGCAAATGGCAGCATCGAGAAGTTCAAGGTAAGGTTTATGGCGAGAGGGTTATCCCAAAAAGAGGGAGTGGACTATGAGGAGACTTTTGCTTCAATTTCTAGATACACTTCCATTAGAGCAGTTATATCTTTAGCTTCATCAATGGGATGGAAGATTCATTAAATAGAAGTGAAGACAACTTTCCTTAATGGGATCATTGAGGAAGAAGTGTACATAGAGCAACCTCAGGGCTTTGGGGTAAATGGAAATGAGTCCCATGTTTGCAGGTTGAATAAAGCCTTATATGGACTCAAACAGGCACCAAGAGCATGGTATTATATGATAGATGGATACTTGCAGAGTGTGGGCTTAGCTAAAAGTGATGTAGATCCTAATCTATATTACATATTTGTTAGGATAGATCTACTCATTTTGGTGTTATATGTAGATGACTTGTTTCTTATAGGTGCATAGAAGCTCATTGTAGGGTGCAAAGAAAATACAGTAGATGAGTTTAAGATGAAGGCCATTGGCATGATGCATTACTTCTTGGGTTTAGAGGTTTGGCATAGAATAGGGGAGATATTCCTTGGGTAAGATAAGTATGCAGTTGAGATCCTGAAGAGGTTTCAAATGGAGGACTGTAAACCTATGGCCACACCCATGATCACTAATCTAAAGAAGGTGATAGCTTCAAATTTAGAATTATTGGACCCTATATTGTATAGGTATTTGATAGGATCCTTGATGTATTTGATTAATACTAGACCAGATATATGTTTTGCAGTGAACACCTTAAGTCAATTCATTGTGGAGCCAAGGTAGGAGAATTGGGTAGTAGCAAGACATGTGTTCATCTACTTGAGGGGCATGGTGGAGTATCGTCTGAGATATCTTGGAGATGGTGAAGTAAGGTTGCAGGGGTATAAAGTCTCAGATTCGGTAGACAATGTAGCAAACTAGAAGAAAACTTTAGGGTGATGCTTTAGCTTGGGATAAGGCATGATATCTTGGTTCAGTGGGAAGAAGACTTCTATGGCACTTAGCTCAATAGAGTCCAAATACATGGCATCCAATATTGCTAGTTATGGAGGCATATGGCTTTGCAAGTTGCTTACAGTATTGATTGATCATAAGTTGGATCCCACGATGATATACTGTGATAATCAAAGTTTTATCAAAATCTCTGAGAATCTAGTATTTCATGATAAGTCCAAATACATAGACATCAAATATCACTTCATACAATACAAGATTCAAAAGGGAGTGGTAAAGCTTTAGTATATTCCCACAGATCAGTAGGTAGTTGATATTCTGACAAAGCCCTTAGTGAAAGGGAAGTTTGAAGCATTCAGAGATAAACTTAGATTGGTGCAAAATTCCTTCCTTGCTAAGAGGGAGTGGTGAGAAATGTAGCTCGAACAGGAACTTCTTGCACAAGCTTAAATATGAGCATGCTAGAAGTGGTTAGAGATATTTCAAATTCTATTTTGTAATTCACTTAAGTGATTCTATTTTGAAATTCACTTAAGTGATTTTCTATTTTGAAATTCACTTAAGTGATTTTCTATTTTGAAATTCACTTAAGTGATTTTCTATTTTGAAATTCACTTAAGTGATTCTATTTTGAAATTCACTTAAGTGATTTTCTATTTTGAAATTCACTTAAGTGATTTTATTTTGTAATTCACTTAAGTGATTTTCTATTTTGAAATTCACTTAAGTGATTCTATTTTGTAATTCACTTAAGTGATTTTCTATTTTTAACCATACATCTCAAGATGAGATTAGATCTAATATTAGGGTTACCTTTTTAAGGATAAAAGGAGAAGGTCAATAGTGTTTTATACACAAAAACAAAAGAAGGTGAATAGATTGTTGAAGGAGAACCGAAAGGCTGTTGTGCAGAGGTGAAGAGTGATTTGTTGTCCAGAAAGGTAGCAAGAGAGTAGTTTGTCTTGTTGTAACTATAACCTCCTCCATTATATAAAATATGCAGGTTATGTAGTATATTTTCCACAATTCATTCTGATTATATTTCCAGCCATCTGTGTGATTGTTGTATGTTTAAAATAAATTCATCTTAGATATGATTTTATTTAGAAATATAGGGCAATAGTTATCTAGGGTTGGGAAAATTTAC
This sequence comes from Wollemia nobilis, assembly GCA_028583015.1. Lineage (NCBI taxonomy): Eukaryota > Viridiplantae > Streptophyta > Pinopsida > Araucariales > Araucariaceae > Wollemia > Wollemia nobilis. The sequence goes on from JAQPPZ010015334.1 coordinate 1,558,145, forward strand.
AAATTCTATCTCGTTTTCACAAATCCTCCTTGCTCTTCTAAAATAATTTTGTCTAACAATGGTCTTAACTGATTCACCATCACTTTAGAGATAATATTATATGCCATATTACATAGGCTTATGGGCCTAAATGAACAAAACAATTATGCATTCTTATTTTTTGAATTTAGGGCAATATGTGTTGCATTTATTTTATAAGGTATGAATTATTTTACCCTAGACTGTTCCACTATGACTAATAAATAATCCTTCACTATATACCAATTATGTTGATAGTATGTTGTAGACATCCCATCCAGACTCGGGGATTTATCCTTATCAAAAGAGAAAAGAGCTAAATGAACTTCTTCCAAAGTAATAGGCTCCATCAATTTCCTATTGTCTTTGTCTGTTATAACTGAAGGTACTTCTTGTAGTAGTTTATCATTAAGAACTTCAAACTCCTATGATCCTAGAATATTTTAGTAAAAAAACATTATCTTCTTTTTTATTTCACTATGTTTTTCAATCCAAACCCCTTCTAGTGATTTAATTCTACTAATTTTGAATGCTAATATTTTTACTATTGCCATGAGAAAACTTTGTATTTATATCTCCTTTTAACCAAGTCTATCTTGATTTTAATATTCAAAATTTCTCTTCCTTACTCCAAATATTATGATATTCACTAAGCAACAACTTGGATTATTATGATCACCTTTTGGAATTTTGAAAGTTTATGTTTTAGTTCTTCTTTCTTCTAAAAAATATTTCCAAAAGTGTTCTTGTTCCATTCTTTTAATATAGATGTCATTGATTTAATTTTTTTTGGAAGTGTATATAGCCCATCGTTTCCTAAATAATTCCATGTTTGTGCTATCATATCAATAAATTGAGGATGGTCTTCTCACATCTAATCATATTTAAAATATGATATTCTTTTAAATTCACTTCCACCATTTTAACTTTTATTGGCTAGTGATCTGAACAACTCCTTGTGAAGGTATTAATTTTAGCATAAGTCCCTTCATCTAGCAATTGATATGAGAAAATGCACTATCGAATTCTTTTGCTATTAGGTTTTGGCCTCTACTATTTTTGGTCCATGTATAGTTGTCTTCTACAAACTCAACCTCCCATAGAATATTATTTTGAATAAAATCTTAGAAATATCTCATACTTTGGGTTAATTTCCTAATTCCCCTAAATTTTCATCTAGTTTGGTTATGGCATTAATATCTCCTATGATCATGAATTAGGATTCTTGGTCTTTACTTCTCATAAAGGTTTCAACCCCATTATATACTTCTAATTTGAATGACTAAGTTGTAGGTCCATAGACATTGATAAAGATGAAATGAATATCTACAAAGTAGCATGTGACTATATGCTGGAGAATATTACATTTTTTGATACATTCTAATGTACCCATATGGTACCTATGGTACAATGTAAATATTAGAATAGGGTTTGAGTATATAGTTTAAGAGTGAGATTTATCTTTCCCCTTTATATAATTGGCTATGTGGAGGATATGCACAAGTGTCATGACTCATGTAAGTAAGTGTGCAAGTGTGTAATGAGAGAAAGTGCACAAGTGTCATGTAATTAAGTGTGCAAATATATAATGTGAGGATGTGCACAAGTATCATGTATTAGGTGTGCATGTAGAAGTGTAAGTGTCATATAGAAGTGTGTAAGTGTCATAGAGTTAACTATGCAAGTAAATAGAGAGTCAAGAGTCATATATACAAGTGGTAAGATATGAAGCCAAAGGACATGTGAGAGTTATCTTATGCATGGAATAGGAAAATATGTATCTCCTAGATATGTGAGGAGAACAATAGTCAAGTACTTGAAGAGTTATATTTGTATGGCTATGTTATGGAGACAAATCTCCATGCATTGTAATAGAAGAAGATCACATTCAAGCATTAATAATATTGAAGCTTGTATGCATGTTTAAGCAATTCTATTGTAATTTTCTTCATGTTATTGCATGAATGATTTTGGATATTTTATATTTATATTTGATATTTTATTGAATGCTATTATAATTTATATTGGCCAACTTATATATTGATTGCTCTTATATTTGAGACTACTCAAGATCTAGAATATTGGGACCTAAGATAATCTGGCTTAAAATCCAACAATGGTATTAGAGCTACTTCAAGTAGTCTCTATTACTAGCATCAAAGGAAGTATTTGGTGTGAATTTATATTTAGAGTCACGTGAAGAAAATGTAGACTCATATTACTACAAATTTTGAATTTATATATTGATATATGATAAAGGTCCAATTATTATATGTTGGAGTCTTTCCACTCTAAAAAGAAGTGAAGACTAGGACTCGACTTGAAGAATTGATTGAGGGGACAAATTAAAAGTCACCCTAATTTTTTGGATTCTCTCTGAAGATAGAGAACCATATATTGAGTGGCCAAAATCCATCTAAAAGAAAAATTTAGTTTTAAAATTTGGGCATATTTGGGCATTAAGCATGTAAATATGTAATTTTAGGATGTGCACAAGTGTCATGTATTAGGTGTGCATGCAGAAGTGTAAGTGTCATATACAAGTGTGCAAGTGTCATAGAGTTAAGTGTGCAAGTAAATAGAGAGTCAAGTGTCATGTATACAAGGGTCAATATGCATACAAGGGTCAATATGAAGTTATGGTACAGGAAAAAGAAGATAATATTGCAAGATATTTCTCACCTTAAGGAGCAAGGATCCAAGGATAAGCAAGAAGCAGTTATGGTAAAGGAACAAATTAAGGAACCAACATAAGAATCACAAGTTGAGTATATAGTAGAAGCAACTACAAAGTACATGTAAGAAACACACAACACATAAAAAAAAGGCACAAGAGAGAAGAGTATGAGGAAGAATTTAAAATAGAGAAACAAAATGCTAAATAATCAAATGAAATACACTGTTAAGTTAAAATTGCAGTATATCGCCTCCACACCACCCTAAGTGAGAATAATATTGGAGGTATGGCTTAGGGAATCAATATTATTATGGATATACATGGAGTTAGAAAGGCATAAAGTATAGCAGTGTTTGGAAAAAAAGCATATTGATTCTAGATTTCAAAGGGGTACAATAGCATCAAGGAATAATTGGACCAATCATTCAAAATATTCGAGTAGCAAAAGAATAGAGCCAATAGAGCAATTATGGATATTTAAATGGTATAATGGTAATTTGGCATTATCAAAGACCACCACCAATTAATATTTCACTCAAATATATGGATGATCAATATTGGTACCAGTTGTCGGCATTACTTAGAAGATCATATTATTTAGTTTATTCTCATGTTTCGAGGAAAAAATATTTATGAGGTGGAATGCTATGGTACCTAGGAATAGGTATATGGGGATATGGTGTTATATTGTATATGGGTATTATGGATAGTTGGCATGGTCCACACATAACCCAGGGTTGATTATATTATTATATTATATTATATTATGATAATGAGTGAGATGAGGGTTTATAATATGGGCATATAAAGAAGGTATATTATCGTTGTAATCATCGTGATGAATCAATAATTCATATGAAGTATTATTTGTAATCATATTTACCCATAAAGTGGCTTATGAGACTTTGTCCTCTCTAAGTGGCACTCTCATATTGGAAGATATTGTGGATTTTTCCTTCCTTAAGGAGTATTATTGGTAAGGGTATTATCTGTTTTTGTTTCATTATGTGGATTATGATTATGGAAAACTATTTGTGGATGAGTGATTTGATATTTTTGCATATTAATGAATGATTCTTTTTAATGAGAATAAAGTTTCATTATAGCTTGAGAATTTACAAATAGATTCAATCCTCATCTCAATTGAGTTGTTATATCTAGATACAAACATTTGTTTTCATAAAAAAATTAAATCATTGATTTTCATTTTCTAGACTTCAATTTTCTTTGTAAATACAAATATTCAAAATTAAACATTCTTCTTAATATTTTCTTGGAATAACCTTCACAATACCAGAACTCCACCTCTATTGTCTATGCACTACATCTTAGTAGAGTAATATTTAAAAAACTTTATGCTATTATAGTCCTCTTTATCAAATCTATATTGTTAGTTTCCTTCAAGAAGCATAAGTGCAACCGCAATAACTATAATAAATAATTTATATGAAAACACATTAATGTTATAAAATACAACAAATATTACCGATGAAAAATATTTAAGCAAATCTAAATCATTATTTGATTCGGACAATCAACCTTTTCTTATCAAATTTAGATAAACTTACTACTTCCTCTAACCATGACAAAGAGAATTTAACTTCACGGTCCTCTATTAAAACCCCTCTATTGGCTAGACTATCTGCATATTTATTCCCTTCCCTTAACACGTGTAAACCTTATTTTTTCAAACTTTGTAGAGAGGTCCTGTATTTTCACAAGATCTCTTATATGTTCCATGGAGCCTTTGTTTTCCTCTAAATTGTATTTATTACTATTACTGAATCACCTTCCATCCATAGATTGTTCCATTTCATTTGTCTACAAATTCTTAACCCTTCCAAAGCGACCTAAGCTTTAGCTTCATTATTTGTCTTAAATACACTATTAAAAGCATAATGTAAGAAGATCTCACCCCTAGTATTTCTAATTATTCCTCCTCTTGTTGGTCCTCAATTTTCTTTAAATACTCCATTAAAATTCAATTTCACCAATTGCACTTCTAATGGTTTCCACTTTATATTATTTGCCTTCTTTTTTTTCTTTTGTACCCAATGTCATAATTACATTTGATGACTTGACTCCATATATCAAGGCTCACTGCTTCAATATTAGGGATTGGATGAGTTGATAGGGTTGGTGTAGACTCATCTATGACTAAATAAATCTTCCTTTTCATTATCTCTAAACTAATTTCCTTTTCTTTAAATATTCTTCTATCCATTTATATCCCTAAAATCCAAAGTATTGTATCTTTCAATGTATCCTAGATTGTCTATAATGTCTCACTATTAAAATTACTCTACCATTGCTTTAACCATTCTTCAATTCGACTATTCATCACCATGTATTTCCCAAACATATTAAGAATCCATTACCATAGTTCCCAGACTATTGAATAGTGTCTCAAGATATGGTCTAAACTATCCTCCTCTTTTTTATATAGAACACACTACGAGATAAAGTGCACAAGTGTCATGTAATTAAGTGTGCAAATATGTAATGTGAGGATGTGCATAAGTATCATGTATTCGGTGTGCATGTAGAAGTGTAAGTGTCATATAGAAGTGTGCAAGTGTCATAGAGTTAACTATGTAAGTAAATAGAGAGTCAAGAGTCATGTATACCAATAGTAAGATGTGAAGCCAAAGGACATGTAAGAGTTGTCTTATGCATGGAATAGGAAAAGATGTATCTCCTAGATATGTAAGGAGAACAATATTCAAGTACTTGAAGAGTCATCTTTTTATGGGTATGTTATGGAGACAAAGCTCCATGTATTGTAAAAAAATAAGATCACATTCAAGCATTAATAATATTAAAGTTTGTATGCATATTTTGAGAAATTCTACTATAAGTTTCTTCATGTTATTGCATGAATGATTTTGGCTATTTTATATTCATATTTGATATTTTCTTGAATGTTATTATAATTTATATTGGCCAACTTATATATTGATTGCTCTTATATTTGAGACTACTCAAGATCCAAAATATTGGGACCTAAGATAATTTAGCTTAAAATACAACACTAAAGAAGCTATCCAATGACTAAATAGTAATGTCACAATAATATGGAGAGATATTTGGGACAACCGGAGCATTACAAAAGTTAAAATGTTTGTATGGATGGTAGGTCATAGGGAAATTTTATCTTGGGATAACCTAATGAAAAGGGGTTTTCATGGCCCCTCACAATGTGTTATTTGTAAAAAGGAGAGTATAAACCATCTCTTGAGACATTACTCAATAATATTGGAACTATGGAAGTTGATTCTTAATATATTTGGTAAATACATGGTGATGAATGATAAAATTGAAGAATGGTTAAAGCAATGGTACAACACTTTTAAAAGTGAGATGTTACAAATAATCTAGGATACATTGAAAGATACAATACGTTGGACTTTATGGATATAAAGGAATAGAAGAATATTTAAAATAAAGAAAATAAATTTAGAGGTAATGAAAAGAAATATTTATTTTGTCATAGAGGAGTCTAACCAACCCTATCAACTCACCCAATACCCAATCTAGAAACAAAGAGCCTTAATAAATGGAGTTAAGTCATCAAATGGAATTATGATGTTGGGTACAAGAGAAACAAAAGGAAGGCAAATAATATAAAGTGGAAACCATTAGAAGTGGAGTTGGTCAAATTCAATTTTAAATGAGCATTTAAAAAAAAATTCAAGACCAATAGGAGGAGGAGGTATAATTAGAAATACTAGAGGTGATATCTTGTCACATTATGAAATTAATAGTGGATTTAAGACAAATAATGAAGTTGAAGCTTAGGTGATTTTGGAAGGGTTAAAAATATGTAGACAAATAAAATGGAATAGTGTATGGATGGAAGGTGATTTATTAATAATAATAAATGCAATTTTGAGGAAAGCAAAGGCTCCATGGAACATACAAGAGATAATTATGGAAATACAAGACCTTGATATAGAGTTTAAAGAAATCAGGTTTTTGCATACGTGAAGGGAAGGAAACAAATGTGTAGACATGATAGCTAATATGGGGGTTTTAATTGAGGATCGTGAAGTTAAATTCTCTTTTCCATGGTTAGAGGAAGTAGTAAGTTTAGCTGAAGTTGACAAGAAAATGTTGACTACTTGAATCAAATAATGATTAAGATTTACTTTAATGTTTTCCATTGGTAATATTTGCTTTATTTTATAACATTAATATATTTTCATATAAACTATTTATTACAATTTGTGTGGTTGCACTTATGCTATAGGAAGGAAACTAGCAATCTAGATATGGTAAAGCGGACTATGATAGTGTGATGTTTCCAAAATATTACTCTACTAAGATGCAATGCATAGACAATAAAGATGGATTTTTGGTTTTGTGAAGGTTGTTATAGGAAAATTTCAAGAAGAAATATGAATTATGGAATATTTGTATTCACACAAAAAATTGAAGAAGAACCAAAAAATGAAAATCAAGAATTCAGACTTTTTATGAAAAATGATGTAGGTATCTAGCTATAGCATCTCAATTGAGATGAGAATTAAATTTGTTTGTAAACTCTCAAGATTTAAAGGAGATATTTGATATTTTTCAAGGGTAGCGGACCCAAGTACAATCCCTTGTTCTCCACCCCGCCCCAAAACAAATCCCATAAATAGGCCTTGGATTATTTTTAGCCCATGCTTTCTCTATACAAAAGCTAAAGAAGGATAAAAAATGGAATTATTTCTTCCTTCTACTTGCTCTGATACCACATGCTATAATTTAATATTTGAATAATTTACATTATACAATGATAGGTATTCAAAGTACATAAGATGACTTATTTAGGCATAACAATCTTGTACCTAATTTTATCCTATGCCACATGCATGGACCTTGTAAATGATGGTTCAATAACATGCCCTATCACATAGACTATGATGGTGGTTACATCTTTGTCCTATAACGAATCTTATAAAATATGTGTTGAGTGGCTACTTACCTATATAAATGCCTACTACGGTGTAATAATTCCTAACATTCCCTCTCTTATGACATCATGGTCTTGGAGAAGAAATTTTTGAATTCTTCAAATTTGATTCATCCTAATGATTTGGTGAAAATGATTACCTATTGTTCTTGAGTAGGAAAAAATTTGAGCTAGATGTTCTATTGTTGAACATGTTCATGAATGAAGTGGCATCCCATGTCAATGTGATTGGTCCTTTCATAGAAAATTGGATTACAAATAAATTTTAGTATTCCTTAGTTATCTCAATGCATGATTGTAGGTTTATCTTATAGTACTTCCATATTTTTCAACATATGTTTTAGCCATGTTGCTTTACACACTACTATCCTTATTTTATGGTATTATGCTCTTGTAGAAGATCGAGCAACTATTTTTTGTTTCTTGCTTCTCTAAGATATAGGTGTAGACCCTAAAAAGAATTTATAACTAGAGGTGGAATTTTGGTTGTCAATACAACTTACGTAATTTGCATATGTATAACATATTAACTAGAATTAATCACTTCTTTTAAATTCTAGACTATAGTTTTTAGTGCCTTGTATATATCTTAGAATTCTCTTTACTATCTTCAAATGTGTCATATTTTTCTCCTGCAACTTACATGAGAGATAACTTACCACAAAACTAATATTCAATCTTGTGTAAGTTAGGTAGATGAGATTCCTAACTAGTCATCCATAGAATATTGTATTTACTAGAGGAGAGGAATCAAAATGTTAGAGTTGTAAACCTAATTTTATAGGAGTTGATATAGGCTGACAATCCTTCGTGTGATATTTCTAAAATAGATTATTAACATATTTTCTTTGTGAAACAAATATGTGATGATGGTTTTGCTTTACTTCCAATTCTAGGCAGTAGTGTAATAACCCAAGATTGGTCATGTCAAAGGATTTCTTCATGTTTTATTTTGTTGCTATAATCATACTTTCAAAACTTTCTATGATGACCAGACCATTTTCATACATATTGTTGAATATAATCTCCCCCCTTGCTCTTTATTATAAATACTTGGATCATATGAATTTCTTTTAAAACAATGCTTTCCAAAATATTCATTTATCTTGATGTACCATGTTTGAGGAGCTTGTTTAAGACAATGGGGAGATTTGATCAATTTGCATATCTTTGTTTCTTTCCCAAGTATGACGAATCCTTCTAGTTGAGTCAAGTAAACTTATTTTAAATCTCCATTGAGGAAGGCACTTTTCACATCCATTTGATGAATTTTACATCAAAATTGTGTAGCTAGAGCAAAAATAATTCTAATGGTTTTTATTTTTGTTATATGAAAAATGTTTCTTTATAATATATGCCTTCATTTTGTGCATATCCTTTTGCTACAAGGCTTTATTTGTATTTATTAATACTTCCATATAATTTATATTTGACCTTGAAGACCCATTTACATACAAAAACTCTTTTCTATCGTGGAATATTAATGCAGTACAATATTACCTCAATACTTGCCTACTTTTACATTGATCTTCAAATGTATTTATAGAAATAAAATATGCCAATACAATTGAGCAAAATAATGGGATAAAACCAACAAAATCAAAACTATGTTAGATGCTCTTACCAGAGGATGGGCAGGTCAGGATAAGCGTATCAGATCAGATATGATCTCAAATTCCTCCATCTACATTATAAATATTATATTAATTGTTTTGGATCATAAAGTATTACATTACTTATTACTATTTTCCCTATCACTCATATAGAAGTCTTTTTCCAAATGCTTTACAAAAATTGGAAGGCCTATGGTGGTGAGAGAATTAGTGCTTGAAGCTAGTGGGTCTAGTGAGTCTTTTGGGCAACGGTTACCCAAGTAGAACCAAATGTTGCCTTCAATCTAAAAATGAAGAAGAACATGGTGTTGGTTCATGAACAATGGCTATGATGGTAGTATAGAATATGAATGGATGGAAGAGTTTGTAAAGGAGGAAGAATGGGATGCATGTTGGATTGACCATCATAAAAGGAGAAAATATACCTCCTCAATTTGGAAATCCTATCAAGTGGAAGAGGCAAGGTGTTGGATAGGAGCAGAAGTAGGAAAAAGAGCAAGAATAGGAGTAGGAGTAGGAACAAGAGTAATTATAAGTGATCTATTGTTGTTTTCCTAAAGAGGTGTAGCATGATGAGTGGATAATTAAGAGTTGTTCTTGTGTGTCCTTTTATTATGGTGTACAAAAAAATTAATGCAATATTTTGTGTCTGATAGAGACTGGTGTGGACCAGATGTGTGGTGTTCTTGGTGCATCATATGAGAAATATTTTGTGCTTATGCTACAAAATTTGTGTTATTATATGCATCATATTGAGCCTTCTTATCATATTGGTAAGGTTTACCTAGCAACAAACCACAACAATCCATAGGGTTCACATCACAAGTGAATTTATCCACAAACTTGGGGTCAAAAGCAAAATATAAGGTGCAAGTGTGTGTGATATTTGAGGTAGTGCCACTATCCTTCCATAAAAGTGAGTATGGTAAAGGATGTGGGCCTATTAGTAGTTGCAATTTATCAACAATGGACTTCAAAATAAAAAAAATTATGAGCCATTATCAATGATACTATCCATATAGAAGTTATGAATAAGGTCAACATGAGTGACAAACAAATTATCACGTTCCCCTATAGAAGAGTGATGATTGAGTAAAGTGATGTTATTAAGTCTACCTTTAACTCATTATAGGTCATGTATTCTCTATAAGTCTCAATGGGAACATTCTTTGTTTGCTCATCATGGACTATACAAGCAAAATTTTCTTTTTCTTTTTCTTTTTTGGACACACAAATTTCTTGTCCCTTATATTTACAATGATGACAAGGGAAGAAGAAAAATGAATAAAAGAATAATATGGAGTGCTAAAGGAGGAAGAATATGGAGAGAAATAAGTATATCTCTTTGATGCCTAATATAGTTGATAGGGTAACTTGGGACCACCAGATGAGATAGAGTGTCACGACCCCCTCGTGTGTGCAACAAGATTTTCCTTGGCAAGTTGTGCTTGAAAGAAAATCACATCAAATTTTGTAAAGGAAGTGTATTTGAAATACCTGAAAAAATCTCCTTGAAGTTTTCTTTTGAAATTTGTAATGAGAGTGGGTGCAAGATTTGGTACATAAAGCAATACATGTTGAATTGATAAATATAATCATGCATGGACATGTGCCCACCTTACCATAATCAAAGCCATTGATTGAGAAAATTATCATCATAGTTAGATGGATAGAAGATATCCTTCAAGGCGACAACCAATTGATCCTAAGTGTAGATGGGATTTTGTGTACCTTGGCATTCAATGATCAAGACTTTATCCATGCTAGAGAAATTCAATTTGGCAAAGGGAACTTTGTCATCATAAGATAATTGACTATAAGAAAACCATGTTTCCATATCTAGGATCCAACTATTGAGGACTTTAATAATCCTAGAGCCATCATAGATTTTGACTTTATATTTGTCATGAGAACGACTATTAGGTGGTGAATATTAGACATAAATGTTATTGACTATGTCAACCAAGTAATTGACTAGTATAGCTATTTTAGCCATCTTGTCTACTAATTCCAAATTGGTAGCCATAATTTGACTAAGTTGTACCAGGAAAAACCTTTAGCTAATTTTGACCAACATTAATAAAGAGGTAATTTATTTTTACAATTTAAATTAATCTTTCTCCAAGCACTATCACTACTAAGGTGTCAAATACAAAAGATTTGATGCTTGCAAATACATGCATGATGATAAAAATCCTCTTGGTGGTTTGCAAAAAAAAAGTTTTGGTCCTCTTATGAAAGCGACTTTGCATCCCAAAATGTCAAGCTAAATGAGCTTTTCCAAGTAATTTGAATGTTTACTATGCTTGCATTTTAGAGAAATTTTGAAAAATTCATGCATTTAAAATACACTTGGTATAATGATGTAAGAAATGATAAGTACGTGGAATTAAAATGAGTTCCCTACATTAATTTTAATATTTGGGACACCCAAAGATATACCTTGGAGAAATGAATGGGTTTATCATGTTTATTTGTATTTGTTCTTATTGGTCAAACAAGGCACCACCCATGGAATCATAGTTGGTTCACATGGTCGTAGCTAAGGAAAATCCCTTATAAGTAGTTGAAGGTTTGAATCCAATAGAGAGAGAAGGGGTGATAAAATAAAATTGAGGAACCATGACATCAAACATTTAAACAACATAAAAAAGGATGGTATGGGATGTGTGGTCTTCATGTTCATCATATCACTTGTTGAGAACTTCACCTACAACCTTCTATTCCTTCTTCACCTTTTGTCTTCATCTTTGTGAACAAGCAAAGTTGCCAATAAACTATTATTGTCACAACCCACATGTCATAGTAGGGGGGTCATATGCAAGTGTGTTTATGCACACATCACAATAGAGAGGGGGTTTATTTTTTATCAAGCACAGAGGGCTACTCAGGAAGATTGTATTTGGGGGTAGACTATGGTGGCACGCAGGTGGCCACTCAAGAAGGCCACTTCAGGGGCAGACTATAACGGTGCATGAGTGGTCATATAGGAAGGTCATGTCATGAAAAACTTTAGTGGCACACATGGCCATATTTGAGGATAGTGGAGAGGAGGTACCATGCATGTTGACATGAAGGAATGCACACAAAATACATAGTGCAGCACCTCAATGAGGTGGTAAGTGGGTCTTGCACATACAGGAAAGGGTGAAGCACACTCATGGTGATTTTAGAAGTATCTCCTACTAATGTTTCTCGATGTTCTTTGGAGCACTGCGTACAATATGTAATCTAGATTAGGCCTTGGTCATGATCACCAAAATCACCCACATTAGTATATTCCCTTGAAATTTCCTCCTCTACATAGGTTCCATGTCGATCTTCATCACCATAAGTTAACTACCTGAGGAATTTTCCAAATAGATAAAACAAGAGGTGATGCTCTAAAGTAATCCAACCTTTTCATGTGAATTAGATCAACTACATGCATAGAAATATTTTAGGCCAACAAAGTTATGAAATTTTCCAATTTTAAATGAGTACACAAAAATGCATGCATTAGGAATTTGTCAGGAAAACACGAGGTGATAAATGGTTAACAAAGAATTATTGTACCATCAGAGTGGCTAAAAATAATATTTATTTTGAGAAAATCCCCAAAAAAATAGGCACCATAGATAAATGGCCTCCTGAAATAGTCATTATCAATGGTGTTATAATCCATGTTCATCGATGATAGAGGTATGGACTTTCGGAGGCCCTATGATGTCAAATTAGAGGTTGATGCTTTATTTTGAACCAAAGAGTGTGAATATTTCAAACCTCCACTAGAATTTCTACATTATAAGCCTTGACAAGGCTTGTATAACCATAAAATAGTTGAACTCATTTAGAAAACTTTGACAGTCTCGTTTGGATCTCCAAAGTCATAGGAGAACAATGTCGTGGTGTGATATAAAAAGGCTCTTGAATGAAAGCCTTTATGATCTTGCAATAACAAGCAAGCATAAGGTGCAACCAATAGATGATACAAAAATATGAGAGCTTAGAATAGACCTAAACCATATATCAATAAGAAGAACCCAATCCCATGATTAAAACTAGGCACTTTAATACCAGTTGATGTGGGACAAGATTACCTCAATACTTGCTTGCTTTTCCATTGATCTTCAAACATATTTATAGGTATAATATGTCAGTATAACTGAACAAAACTGTAGTACAAAACCAACAAAGTAAAACTATGTCAAATGCCCTTGCCAGAGGATGGGCATGTTAAGATAAGCCTCTCAAATGATCAAATATGATCATAAAATTATTTTCCTACATTATAAATATTACATTAATGATTATAGATCATAAAGTATTACATTATTTATCATTATTTTCCCTATCAAAGATAAAAAATATCCCAAGTATTGTTTTTTAATAATGCCTGATATTCAGTGTGCATGGAATTTTTCCAAGTAGTGGACTAAAGGGCTTCTTGTACTGTAGATGGATCAACTATACTAATTAGAGCTATAATTTATGCATTGTGAGTCATACTTCATGTTCTTGGTCTTATAGAAGAGAAGTCTAGATTTCCATCTATCCTAGATGCTTTTAGTGTACTAGTGTACCACTGATAGATAGATCTTCTTCATCATTATTATCATTGATAAATTCTTCATTTATGATTTCTTCATCACTTTCAATCATTACTGGAGTTGTGTTATATGAAGATTCTTGTGATGGTGATGAAGGTGATTTTCATTCTTCATCAAAGATAACATCATGACTAATATATACTTTCTTTGAATTTGGGTCCAATAGTCTGTAGGCCTTTGATTCATAATTGTATCCTAGTAATATGCATTGCTAATATTTTTCATCCAATTTATGCCTTTCCTCTTTTGGAATATGCATGTATGTTGTACAACCAAATACTTGAACATGAGAGATTGATGGTTTGTGTCCACTCCATGCTTCTTTTGGAGCAATATATTTAACTGATGTAGTGGGGGCTCAATTAAGTAAGTAAATTGTTGTATGTAGTGCTTATACCTAAAAAGAGTGTCCAAGTTGTGAATATTTCAACATACTTTGTACCATTTCCATGATTGTTCTATTTCTACATTCTACAATACCATTTTTTGTGGTGAGTAAGTTGTTGTCAGTTATCGTTGAATGCCATGTTCTTTCAAAAATGCTAAAACCTCATTGCTAGTAAATTCCCCCTCTCAATATAAGTAGAGTACATGGATATTTCTTCCTATGGTGGCCTCTACCTAGGCCTTAAATTGCTAAAAATAGAAAAAATGCTTCATCTTTGTTATTTAAAAAATATACCCATATTTTTTTGGGTATGATCATTAACAAAGAGTTGAAAATAGTTGGTCCCATTGTAACTTGGAGTTATGGGTCTACACATATCAGTATGAATCAAATAAAGAGATGCCTTGGCTTGATGTTGCTTCCTAACTAAGCAACAACAAAAAATCTCTATATACTTATGTAAAGGAAAATCGTCAACTATTTTTTGTTTTATAATGCAATAAGGGGGTCATAGCTCAGATGACCATATCTTTGGTGCCAAAGTGATGTAGATACTTTGGAGTTGACAACTAATACTAAGTTATCATGATGCATTGTGTTAATTTCAAACATATGTCCCTTTCCTTTTACATATGCAATTATTTTAGAATTCTTAGTTTTATCTTGAATTATGTAAACCTTGGATCATTGTTGTGTATCAAACTTGACCTTTAGATTATGGTCAAGTAGTTGATTAACAGAGATAATATTTTCTGTGAGTATTGGAACATATAGAACTTCTTTGATTCTATCTTCATGATCAAAAGTGTAACTATATATAACTTGTGCCTTTTATCTCATAGGATGTGTCATCCCCAAGATATTTTTCCTACATGTCTTGAATACCTTATATTTTGGAACCAATTTTTTTCCTATCATGTGTCTAGTTTCTCTAGAGTCTATATACTAGATATCACTGAGTTAGGCATGTGCAACTAATGCATGTTCTCTTTTGTGATGAGAATTATTTATTTTTAGTCTTTTGAATGGCTACTTCCTTTTAAGAGGTACTTATTTTTAGTATGTTACCTCTTCCTTTTGAAGTAGATTCACCAGCTTCTCAAAGCTTGGTATTGCTCAATAACATTTAGTGTAGTCACAAAACATTGTATATGGATGAGAGTGATTGTAAAATAAAAGAAATCAACATTTTCTTAGATACCTATGTTCCTAATTCTTGCAATGATATTCACAATTTTATTATTCTTCTCATTAATCCTTCTACCTTCTCCATTCTTTGTCTTTAGACAACATAGCTAACTTTTAAGGAATAGAATCTAATTTTGATTCATATTCAATTTCTCCCATGCATCTTTGGTTGTGGTCATATCTCTAATGTATTATTGGATCTCATTCGCTACTCCAAACATGATGATGAGTCTTACCTTTTTGTCTACCTTGTCAAACTTTTCTCTATCTTCTCCTTCTTTAGTAGGACAGGTAATGCTTCCATCTACTACTTGCCAAACTTCCTCAAACTCAAGTTGTGTCATGAGTTTGGTCTTCTAGGCAACATAGTTGTTTTCCCTCAATAATTGGAAATTAGGTAACAAAAACTTTGGTGCTCCACTAGCCATACTAAATCCTTACAAAATCTGAATTTTCTTTTTTTACTAACTCTGCCTCAAAAATATCATTCCAATGAATATATATTTGCTTATACTCGAAATTCAAATGATAATTCAAAAATTATGATAGAAATCTATATTGTTAAGTAGAGGGAATGGTACTTCATCTTATAGAATATTCCTTTGAATTAATGGAAATTTAGCCAAATTATCTTGTAGGTCCATTTTCTAGGATCAAATATTAATCACAATATTAAAGCATTCAACTCTTTGGCCAATATCAATTAATCTCATTCATAGAATAACAAAAATATTTCTCAATAATCAAACTCCCAATATTATTCATAAATCATCAAATATATCAAGGAACTTATTCCCAGATTATATTTTTGTTATTCAATACAATGCATGGAACTTTGTCTCCATAATATAACACTACAAGATGACTCTTCAATACTTGACTATTGCTCTCCTCAAACATCCATGAGATGCATCCTTTCCTATTCCTCACACATGACAAAACTCTCATGAATATTATTTTTACATCTTGCCATGTATCATATGACTCTTGCATATTTGACACTCTTATGACTCTTGACTTACTTGACACTTTGTACTCTCTCATAATTTGCACACTTGAACATTTTATTATATTAAACCTTGGACACTTCTCACACATTGACACATACATTAGAGAAAATAACTCACACTCCCTAATCTAATAAATCATTCCTTGATCTAATTTTTTTAAATGTACCAGGTGCTATCAAATAATGTAATATATCTAACACCCCCTCATATTACATTATTTGGTATGAAAACTTTTAGTCTTCAATTTTCATCTTCTACTACAACTTCTTCATTCTTTGTCTTTGTCTTCAAGTATGGTAAGACTACTTGTGCTGCATCTTCTATAATCTTGATTATTTCAAAAGTGGCTTTTGCAATAACCTATTTAAGTATTTCATCCAAAGCCATTAGTAAAATTCCTTTCATAGTGCTCCATTCATGAACATTTTTTCCTTTGTACCAACATGTATTGTGGGTATTATTATGGCTTCCACAATTTAGACAATGAACATGATTGCAATAATTGTTTATTTATATCCATACTTATTTCATTGGTTACACCTTTGAGTGTAATTGGATTTTGGATAAACTCTAGTAGGAACATAAAACTTGTTTCTTGATTTGATATCCTTCTTTGATGCTATTGTAGTTTTATAATCTGATTTTTCATTTTCAAAACAATCTTTCATACATCATCTAATAATCATGAGAAGAACACTTTCTACTTAATTTTGAATATGTTTTATCAATCATGCTATCTCATGCTATTTTCCTTTTCCTTGAATACACATTTTATTTTGTTTTTGATCCATAATGAATTTTACCAAACTTTGTTATTCAAATCAATTCCTTTGATGTTGGATTCCTTATTTCTTCCAAATTTAATTATACAATTTCTTGAAACAATTTCAAATTAAAATCAACTTCAACATTCAATAAATCTTCAATTCATCTTCTTATAACTCCCTAATTTCTTCAATATTCAATAAATCATTAATAAATCTTCAAGTCGTTAAACTCAAAAATATTTATCAATAATCAAACATAATTCCTAATTTCAAAAAATTCCTTTTATCTCCCAAATTTCAAATTCATAATGAATTATCAAATTCAATTTTATCTTCATATATCTCCCAATTCAATTTTCTTAAAGAATATTACATTATTTGGTAGATGTAAATGTACTCCATGGTACAATTGTAAATATTAGAATAGGGTGTGAGTCAATAGTTTAGGTGTGTGATTTATATTTTTCCTAAAGTATGTATCTATGTGTAGGATGTGTACAAGTGTTATGAGTGAGAAAGTGTGCAAGTGTGGAGTGTGTAGGAGAGTGCAAAGTGTCATATAGTAAAGTGTGCAAGTGAATAGAAAGTCAAGAGTCATGTATGCAAGTGGCAAGATGTAAAACCAAGAGATATGAGAGGTTTGTCTTATGTATGGAATAGGAAATGATACATCTCCTAGATATGTGAGGAGAGAAATATTCAAAGTATTGAAGAGTCATCATTCTATGATTATATTATGGATATAAAGCTCCATGAAATGTATCTAAAAATGAATGAAATGTTTCTCAATAATAAAGATCTTGTATATTTGATTCATCAATAATATTGTGAGTGTATTGTTGATTCATATTATTATATTTCATTAATTTAATATTCATTTACATTGATATTATTTGGTGATTGAGCCATCATATATATTTTTTGTGATTCATATTTGATACTAAATATTGGGACCTATGATTAAATATGGTTAAAAATCCAACAATGGTATAATATCTACCTTGAGTAGACTCTATCAGAGCTACATTAGAGACAAGTAATTTGTATAATTATCTATCAGTGGCATTCAATCCAAGAAAAAAACTTGGATAATTATGCTATCAAAGCCACATTTATCCTCAATTTGAGTAAGAAGAATTTGAAGTAAAAAGTTGTAGGTTAAAAGCTAGCATCAAAGAACTTTGGTGTGAATTCTTGAAAAGTGAAGGTAAAAAATTGTAAGTTAAAATCTAGCATCCAAGAAGAACTCTGGTGTGAATCCGAAGGAAAACATTTAGAGGAAGAGCCATGTGAAGAAAACGTAGGCCAAAATAAATTATTATTTTTTAGGTTAGTGATTACCTTGATATTATTAAATATTTTGTGAAGTTGGTATAGACAGGCAAAAAATATCATACCCCATTGAAGCATTCCAAAGAATGTGGTTTGGAATAATAGCATTGGCTAAGATAAGTGAAGTCTAGACATAATCATACATTGCTAAGCAACAATCTAGTAAGCTAGGAAAAACGTGGATGAAGTCATTCGTCATAGTTTGGTTGCCTATGAAAGATAAGGGTCGATGAGAAAAAAAGGAGTAGTCTAAAATAAAGCAAGCAAAAATAAAGAGGCTAAAGAGCCAAGGTATAAGTCTTCCATAAAGAGTAGTCTAAGTCACCTAGGAAGTGACGTCCAACAAAAGTCCTCTTGAAGGATAGAAAGAGATATTGTAGCCACCTATACTAAGTAAAGTCTAAAATTCCTCTTGAAGGATAGAGATAAGAAGCCATTGTAGCTACCTATGATAAGTGACATCCAACTAAGAAGTCCTCTAGAAGGACAAAGATAAAATAGGAGCCATTGAGGTACCTAAGCCAAAGCAATATCTAGCAAAAAGAGGATAAGAAGAAAGGAGCGATTGATCTATCTAAGTTAGAGAAATATAAAGAAAAAATAAAAGGATACAAATAAGGGAGCCATTAAATATAAATGATAACTACCTAAGTTAAGAAACAAAGCAGTAATAAAATAGAGAGGTTAGAGTTAAGAGACACTAATAAAGCAATAATAAGCCTAAATCCATCATCTGAGTGTATGAGTGCCATAGCAAAGAAGAAGACTTTAGAGCCTTCTTAGTGAAGATTCTTAGCACCTTAGCCTACCTTAGTGCCAAAGAAATTTAAACCTAAAGGAATGAAATTCTGGTAACACATTGGAAGAATTCAAAATGCTAAGATTTAGAACATTCATGTGAAGGAAAAAAGGAGAGAACACGATCCAAGAAAAATAATTGGGCGACTATGATTCATCAACATCCTGATGAATCTAAAACAACTTGAAGCATCTAATGTCTAGTGGAAAAAGCGCTATGCTTTTTAAGGTAAGGTTTGAAATATTTCCAATTGATTAAAGTGCCTACGTCAAGTTTAAATATAGGATTTATTGTATTTTTTAATAGGGTGGAGAATTAAGGCTTTAAAAATTTATTTCTTTTTGTAAAAGAAATTTATATTGGAGAGATAAGAATAAAGTGGATTTAAAAAATTATTTTTCAAAATTTGATTTTTTAAATTTGAAAACTGGAAAAATTGAAAAATTGAAATTGTTTATTGAAATTAAACTTTGGAGAAATAAGGATTTGTATTCTAAAGGAAAAAAATTTGAAGGATTTGAAGAAACAAATAAATTTGATATTTAAATGAGTTCCATTATGTCAAATAGCAAAATTTTCCTTTTTGAATTACAAATTTTGAAATGACCTGATTTTGCATCATGGAGAAACAAAATGAAATCAATTATCATTGTTGAAAAGCTTTGGGAAATAGTGAATGGAACAAAGGATAAACCAAAATATGAAAATGGAAAATGAAAATTTGAAGAAGATGATGCAAAAGCCCTTATGTTGATTACATTTGGGATAATTGATGAAATTCAACCATATATAAGTGATGCAGAGACTTCAAAAGTTGCTTGGAAAAAATTATGTGATATATTTGAAGGAAAGAACAAAGCCACTATATTGCATTTGCAATCACAATTATATTCATTAAAGGTCAATAGTGGAGAGAGTTTAGAATCTTTTCTTCAAAGGATAGCTTATTTAAAGGCCAAGTTATTAGCTCTAGGAGAAAAAGTAGAAGATAAACTTCTTGTCCAAGTTACATTAAGAGCACTTCTAGAGAGTTACAAACATCTAGTCGCTTTACTTCAGGTGCTAAATAAGGAAACAACCTTTGATAAATTAGTTGATATTCTTCAAGAATATGAGGTGAAAATTTTAGTCAAATATGAAATGACTAAGAATGCTTTGATATCTAAGGAAAATACACCAAGTTACACTACAACATCATTACAGTCTCAGCCTATATGGAAATAAAGATATTATCACATATACAGGAAAAAGTGCCAAATTACAAATTTTTGTAGATATAATTCTTTGAATCAAAGAAATCAAAATAATAGACCTTTCCAAAATGTTTAACCAAGGCAATATTAGCCTAAGTACCAATATGAACAACAAAAATAACTACAACGAAGAGAAGAAAGTCAAAAGGGAAATTTAGCCCGAGAAATTCAAGATATTCAAGGGATAGAAGAAGGTACAAAAGAAAATAAAACTAGAGCCCTTATAACAAGGATTATATTTGAAGATCTAATTGAAGAAAATTTTGAAAAGGATGAAAATGAAGATCATTTGAAAGTTCCTAATGGCACTAATGATACAGGTAATAAAATAAAAGTAGCAAAAAACAACTACAAAAATAGGACAAAACTATGAGAAACAATAGAACATGGCCAAGATCAAGACAAAGAAGAACAAAACAAAGAAACAAAAAAAGAAGATAAAAAAGAGTTAGAGAAAGATAGCAAAAAAATTGCAAATACTATAGGAACTAGGTTAACGAAACAACATCGGAATCTAAAGTAGTTTTAGAGTCAGAGTAGAAGAACAAATGCAAGAATAAGAGATTAAAGACTAAAGTCTTCAATAACCAAGAGGATTTTTGGAGAATACTACATTATTTGGTAGATGTAAATGTACCTCATGGTACAATTGTAAATATTAGAATAGGGTGTGAGTCAATAGTTTAGGTGTGTGATTTATATTTCCCCTAAAGTATGTGTCTATGTGTAGGATGTGTACAAGTTTCATGAGTGAGAAAGTGTGCAAGTGTTATGTAATAAAGTGTGCAAGTGTGGAGTGTGTAGGAGAGTGCAATATGTCATATATTAAAGTGTGAAAGTGAATAGAATGTAAATAGTCATGTATGCAAGTAGAAAGATGTAAAGCCAAGAGGCATGAGAGGTTTGTCTTATGTATGAATATGAAAGCATACATCTCTTGAATAATTGAGGAAAGCAATAGCCGAACTATTGAAAAGTCACCTTTCTAAGGTTATATTATGGAGATAAATCTCCATTAAATGTATTTGAAAATCAATGAAGTGTTTCTCAATAATAAAGCTCTTGTATATTTGATTCATCAATAATATTGTGAGTATATTGTTGATTGATATTATTATATTTCATGAATTTTATATTCATTGACATTGATATTATTTTTATTGAACCTTCATATACATTTTATATGATTCATATTTGATCCTAAATTTTGGGACCTATGATTAAATTTGGCTAAAGAGCTTGTTAGAAATAGATTATATTACATCATTTGGGTCATGTAAATGTACCTTCCTAGGTACATACTTAGGACATTAGATTACTTTAGGGGGAAGTTATCTAGTTACTTCATGCAATGTAATAAATGCACAAGTGTCAATGTGCAAGCTATCCCTTGTACAACTAGGTAGAGTGTTGGCCAAGGAACCTATCTTCCTATATAAAAAGGCCTCATTGTAACAAGCAAATATATAGAAACATATAGATAGATAGGTAGTAGCATAGTGTTGTGTGGATCACCATATATTGGTGATGGGTGCAATGTAGTCCAGTAGCTTTGTTAATGGAGTGTTCATTTCCTCCATAGCTACATTGTATTCATAATTTCTATTTATAGCATATTTTAGTCATCTCGTAGATTTACTTTCATATTATTCTGCATCTTGTGATTGCTATCTCCCATTGCACACTGTATCAAAAGCTAACAGTGGTATCAGAGCTATGGTAGATCTAGCCACAATAGATCAATAGGAAAACCACCATTATCATTGAGCCTGAGTTTTTTGTCAACCTGATGTGCTGCTGGACCAACCACTATCAAAAAATCTTAGAAGAGCCGAGGTGGTAGAATTAGGGAGAGCCACAAGTGAGGACTGAGATTACATTTGGCTAGAGTATTTCCACAGAGTTGCAAGAAAACTCGTGAAGACTAGGACTCAACATTCAATCCACTAGATTGACAAATCAACTAGTGAAGATCATTCAAGATATCTAGAATTTATTAACTATTGCCCAAAGTTTCTTTTGTTGCAGAAAATTAATTCTCAGATGATTGGGACTCCTCCTACAATAGAAATCTAGGAGACTTCAACTTCATTACCTAAAGGTCGGTGTGCCTTCATAGTGTAGAGATTAGTTCCTTGTGCAAGAAAAGAATACTACGGAAGAAGACTTCTAGAGAAGAGTCATGGTGAAGTTAGGAGACTGGAGATCTCCATTACTAGATTGAGAACTTCACAGAAGAAGAAAAGGCCATAGAAGCCTTGATCTAGAAGAAAAGGCCATAGAAGCCTTGATCTAGAAGAAAATGCCATAGAAGCCTTGATCCAAAAGAAAAGGCCATAAAAGCCTTATTCGAAGAAAAGGCCATAGAAGCCTTGATACTAAAAAAGGCCATAGAAGCCTTGATATTGAAAAATGCCACAGAAGCCTTGATACTAAAAAACCACATAAGCCTTGATCCTGAAGAAGACTCCAAAAGAGAGTATCTAATTTAGAAGTAGATTAAAGATTTCAATACTAACACTTTTTTGTAGGGAAAGGAGATTCAGTGAGTTGGGAAACTTCCTACAAGAAAGTTAGGAAGAGTATCTTCTTCAGAATCAATCCAACACTTGAAGAAAAATTGAAGATAAAGAGATTAGGAGAAGATCTCATTGAAGAACTTCTAGTCTTGGAAGAACAAGAAGGACTAGGAGAGTCCTGCTCGAATCCAAAGCAGAATCAGAAGATCAAGAAGATCTCACCACCAACACTTCCAAGAGTAGAAGGTTGAAGCAAAGGTCTCAAGGAAGACCAGAAGAAGTTACAAGATCAAATACCTTGGGGAGGTCTCAATGAGCATCTAATAAAAGGTTTGGAGAGCCTTACTGAAGAAATCATCAAAGGAGAACTCATTGGAGAAATTCACTATAGAAGATAGTGAAATATTTGGGATAATTGTCGCCATCCAACAAGCCCAAAAGAAGAAGAAGAATTTGGTAAGGAGTGCCAAATCCTAGAAGACCTCAAGATATTGAATCTTGAGAAGAAGATCCTGCTTGAAGTCAGAATTTGACTTGAAGATAGAAGAAGCTTGCCAAAGCTGGAGACTTGAAGATTACCTCTCATAGCAAGAAGGCATCATTTGTTGAGATAAAGACTTCAAAAGCATCTACAAAAAAAGGAGGAGACTACAAGAGGAGAACAAGCCACCAAATCCTAGGCTCATGAAAGAAAGTTCGAGACCACTTTTTGGTGAAGAAGAAACTAAGCAGCAAGATCCTACTCGAAGTAGCAACCTGGTGATCTTAGACACCAACATCCTCTACAAGATCAACATCCTCTATAGAAGTGGAAAAGGAGCTACAAAATATTTCAAAAAGGTAAGCAACTATTGGTGCAAGTAGATTCATTAATTGGATTACTTATCAGATTTGTTAAAGCACCTTATTTGGATTAAAGCTGCAAGAAGGAAAATTGGATTACAGTCTTCAAAAGTGCAAAAAGAGAAAAGTTCCTTTTAAGGTTCATTTGCACATTAGTTAGGAGTTGATTAGATTACAAAATTACAACTACATCTATCAACTACCTATCATCTACTTTGGAAAAAGAAAAGAAGACTAAGTCCTACAATATTAATTGTAGCAAAATTGTAGAATAATTATTGAAGATTCATTTCAAATTATTCTTGATTAGTTGCAGTAAATTGATTAAGTGCACTTATAAGTTATTTTGAGAGTTAATTGGAGTGATAAGGTGTGATTGTTAGTGCATTAAAAGTGAAATATTAGTGGGTTCATTTGCACTACTATATTACTCTCAAAAAGCTTAGTGTTTGTGTTCTTGAGAAAGGCACAAAATCAGAATTTGACAAAGTGTCTAAAGACACTATTAGTGCACAAAAATATGCAACACATAGTGGCCAAGTGAAGCCACAAAAATTAGGTTAGAATCCTCCAAAACTTGGAGAAGAAGACAACTAACCGAAATCAGAAATAGAAGCTTCAAATATTGAGACTTGGTGAGTCTCAAATCCAAAGCATTACAGGGTTTGGTGCAAGGAGAAAAGTGCAGAAAATTACATCAAATAAGGAGCTTCTATCTAAGCTTGGATTTATCATCAAAGTATCCAAGAAAAAAGGGGAAGGTGTCTAAACAAAGAGACAACCTCAAAACCCCTACATTGCATTCAAAAATTCTGCCACAAAACCAGAAATTCAGACCTAAAAAAAGGAGTGCAAAAGAGGGTGCAATAAAGGTTATTTTATACATAAATTTGTTACATTGTATTGCACTATCCTAATCTAGTTTATACAGAAAAGAGGGCAGATTTGAAGGTGCCTCAAAGGTACAATATCCATAAGGTAAACCAGCCAATGATAGCCGAATACTTGCACACTCCAAGCAAGGCAAAAGAGCACCATAGAAGGGTTATATTCCCTACTTCTTGGACAGCCAAACCTACAAGCAATAAAGGCACAAAAGCAAAGAAGGGAGAAGCATTATATTTAGGTCTACAAAAGGAGCATAACAGGTTGAAGGAAAGCAAGCAAAGCAAGATGTACGTAGGAGCACTCTACACCATTATTGGAGCACCACCAAGGCTCCACCAAAGCTCCACCATAGCATTGCTTCTCACTCAAGGCATCATCAAAAATATCTTTAGCAAAGAAATCAAAAAGACCAAGCTCTGCTAATAAGGATAGTGAAGGGTTACATTGAAGGAGCAAAGGCCCATGCACAAGGAGGAAGTGACACTTGTCACTTGGAGGAAAACCCTAATATTCCATCCATGAGCACTCATCTTGGTCAAAGAAACATTACTAACAATAGGTTGGTACATTGAGAACGTATGAGACACTTGTCTACAAAGAGAACAAGCGCTCACCTAAAGAATGTAACTCCTAGGCATTATCTAGCATCATTCATCCTAGGTGCTCAAGAAGAAAATGGATGTGCCACTTGGCACTTAAATCAAGATTCCATTCCATTTAAAGGGCGTCTAAGACCGAGGACTTCAAGGGGCATTCACGTATCCACATTCAACACTTCGGAGTCATCGCATATAGAGCTGAACTACAACATGGAAGCAAGGAGAAGAGCCTTCAATGCTCTGGTCCGAAGAGGTCAAAGGCAGAGATTAAAAAGGCCATATTTGGAGCATTAAATTCAAGGAAGGTTCCAAGCATTCTATTGGAGGAAATGACCAAAGCAGAGACATTAATATAGCAGCCCTTGCACACTAGAAATTAGCATCGATTATTGCGGTCTCTGCATAGTGAAAGGTAAGATTTATTCCCATTATAAAAGTGCTTTCATTTTTAGGGAGTTATAAGGTTGATAAATCAAGGTTAAACTTAGAAGAATTTAACCATATTGAAAGCCATATTTCAAAGGGAATAATTTATCAAATCAATATAATATTTGCAATATTAAACTTAGGAGTAATAAGGGTTTCTACTGGAAATTGATTTTAAAAATATTTGCAAATATTATTGTGTTCTAATTTTCTATATTTGGGAGCTATAAGGATTACAACACCAAATTAAGGTTATTGAAAATTAGAAACACTAAATCAAATCCTAAGGGATATTAAAAGAGGTTATTAAGGCTTTTTGCTAAGGTTGGAAATTTATAATATTCTTGTCTCAAAATTCCTCAAAAAGGGACAAAAGAAATCCAACATTAAAACCTCTTCAAAATTGGAAAAGTGCTTAGTTCAATAGGAGCAATAAGGGATAATAGAAGTTGATTTTGGGATTTACAAATACTTTACAAAATCAACCAAAAATTGAACTACATTTTACAAAAGCACTATATTATATTCCAAAACATACTAGGGAGTCATAAGGCATTCTACAAAACTTGGTAATATCAACATCTATCAAAGATTATCAAGTTGCAAATCCATTGGGAAGATATAAGCTTTCTACAAAACCTAAAATTCCATTAGGTTATATACTCTCATTACTAGGGAGACATAAGGAAGCCTACAAAACCTAAGGACTGATAAAGGTTTTATCAAATCAAGCTTATATACTTCAATTAGGAATCATATATCCTAATATAGGGAGTCATAAGGTAGACTACAAAGAAAACCCTATCTCATTTCTTCAATTCTACTTCTTCAAATGGGAAAAGGATGTTAGCTTTTGATGCAGCATGTAATGAGAGATGACACACAAGATGCAGAATAAAATGACATAAAGCAAATCTGCAAGATGACTGAAAATAATACATATATAAAAATGATGGTGGTGTTTACAAAATAGCTCTGGAGGAAATGAACACTCCATGAATAGAGCTACTGCTCAAGAATGGGCATTGAGCATATTACACCCCACTAGATTACATCACAATGCTACATCATATCACTCTGACTCTATATGACTCTCTCTATGATCTATCTCACTATGATGATTCTATTGATCTATACCTATGGCCCTTTATATAGGAAATAGGTTCCTTGGCCAACACTCTACCTAGATGTGCAAGGGACAACTTGCACATGTACAACTTGCACTTTGACACTTGTGCAGTTATTACATTGCATGAAGTAACTAGATAACTTCCCCCTAAAGTAATCTAATGTCCTAAGTATGTACCAAGGTAAAGGTACATTTACATGATCCAAATGATGTAATAGACTCTATTTCTAACACCCCCTGTATTACATTATTTGGATATTGAAGACTTCAGTCTTCAATGTGGATCTTCATAGATTCCTTGAGATTCTGAATCTTCTTCTCTATCAGGTTCATCATCCTCGTCTTCTATCCAACCACTTTTATTGCTTTCTTCGTGAGTGTCTTCATTTGGTTCTGACTATTGGTGATTGAGTAGAGCATGGTGCATTTGTCCTCTCATCTTCTTGATTTTGATTCTTCTATGCTTACCTTTTTTATGTACTGGTCCTTCATTTTCTTGAACTTGTTCCTTTGAAGATATGTTAGCATCATCATGAAACATTACACTATTCTATGAATTTTCAATTGGATCCAGAATATATGTATTTTCATGGATTGATCCTATTGCTTTTATTTCCCCTTGTTTCATGATGAGACATGTATTGATTCCATCCATATATCCAAAGTTTACCATATAGTTGTCTTCTACTAACTTGCTTACTGAGATGAGATTGAATGTTAGTTCAGGAACATACAATACATTCTGTAGTAGAAGATTTGGAAATGATCTACATGGTGTTACACATCCATATCCATGTATGGGATAAGTTTGGCTATCTGCAATTCTTAGTCTGTAGCCTTTAACATCTTCAAGACAATCGAACCATTGTATATTTCCTATCATATGATGACTTGCTCCTGAGTCAATGTACCATATATTTTCAGGTTTGGGATGATTTGAGAAAAAACCATATTCATTATATGACATTCCTTTTTCCATTTGAAGAAATAGAAGAATCAAGATAGGATATATGATTCTTGAAGAATATAAGCTCGATTTGATAAAACCCTTTATTGATCCTTGTTTTGTAGACTACCTTATGTCTCCCAAGTAATGTGAGTATTTTACTCCTAAGGATATTTAGGTTTTGAGGAAATCTTATATTTAACTTGATAATATTTGATAGAAGCTGATATTACCAAGTTTGTAGAATACCTTATGACTCCCTATTTTGCTATGGATAAGATATAGTGCTTTTTGTAAATTATAGTTCAATATATAATTGATTTTGTAAAGGTTTTGTAGATGGCAAAATCAATTCTTATTATCCCTTATTACTCCTATTGAACTAAGCATTGTTCCCAAATTTTAAAGAGGTAATAATGTTGGACCTTTTGTCTCCTTTTGATAGATTTGAGACAATAATAATAATATGTATATCCAACCTTTGAAAAAGCTTTGATAAACCTCTCTTTATAAATAACCTATTGGGAATTAGGTTGAGTGTATCTAATTTTCCAATTAATTAATTTGAAGTAGTAGTCCTTATGACTCCCTAATATTTGGATAAATTAGATCACAATAATATTTGCAAATAATTATTATATTCCAGTAGAAATCCTTATTGCTCCTAGGATTTATATTGCAAATATTTTATATGATAAAGTTTTCCCTTTTGATAAATTGCTTTCAATTAATTAAATTCCTTTAATCACAACCTTATAACTCCCAAGGAAAGAAAGCATATAATAATGGGAATTCAACTTTACCTTTCACCAAGCAATATACGATGTTGTTCTTGTTGAGAAGCTAGGGTTGCATGTAGTTTACGTAGACGTTGTGACTGCACCCTCCAATGGAAACGCTTGGAGCTATACACATTCCAAAACTGGTACTGCTTGGACTCTCGCTTTGACCTCGCTTGGATTGAGCATTGAAGGCTCTAGCACCTTCTTTCCATGCTGTAATTCTGCATTGTGCATGTAGATGATGAAGAGTAAATATCGAGATGAGAATTAACTTGCGCTCTCTCTTTGACCTCGAGCATTGACATCCTTAATATGGAGAAGCTTCTTGTCTAAGGTGCCAAGTGGCACGTCCATTTCACATTGAGCGCTTGAGAGGAGTTTGGTGCAAATGATGCATTCGTCCTCCTTCTTGTAACATCCGGATGTTACACTTCTTTAGCAAAACGTTCAATTTCCCTGGAGACAAGTGTATCCCATACACTCAATGCACCAACCTATTTTTGTAACTCCTTTCTTGAAGATGAGCGCTCTCTTGCCTTGAGCGTTAGGGTTCTCCTTTGGTGACAAGTGTCACACTCTTTCTCTGCATGGACATCCTCCCTTTCATTGGTTCAAATGGACCTTTTTGGAATCCTTTAAGCTTCGAGAATTCCCAACTCCTCTTTCATTCACTTGCACTTGCTTTCAGCTGGGATATGGAGCAATAATGTGGAGGCTTTGAGCATCGATTTTTGCCAATGATCGTGGAGTGAGTAATGCTCCAATGGTGCCTTTTTTCCTTTCTTCCTTGCTTGCATACGTCCTCCTTTCGTAGATGCTATTGCTCTTTGATTTACGTTGTTCTCCCTTTGTTGTATTTTGTAGGTTCGACCATCTTGGATGCGAGGAGTGTGAGCCTATTGATTGGCTCCTTGGGCTGAGCTTGATTGCTGCTAGCATACGACCACCTTTGGCTGATTTTTTCAGCAAGTGCAGTGCTTCTAGAGCACCTTTAAATCTACCTTTTTCTCCCTGTATAACCAGATTAGGATTTGTGCAATATAATGTAAAATAAAGTATTCTTATTGCACCTTCATTTTGCACTCTTTTTTCACATCTAAATTTCTGGTTTTGAGGCAGAATATTTGAGTGCAATAGGGGTTTTGAGTTTGTCCTTTAGAATGGACAACTTCCCCTTTTAGCTTGGATGTTTTATGAAAGGTTCCAAGCTTGTAACCACATAATGGAAGCTTTATTTTGCTGTATTTTTCTGCACTATTATTGTGCCTTGAACTTGAGACTCACCAAGTCTCGTTCAATGCTTCCTTTGATGCTCTTTTTGGTGGTTACATTCTTCTCCAAAAACTTGGAGGATAGAGCTTATATTGTGGCTTCCTCAGGCCACCCAAAGTTGCAGATCTCTGTGCACTAATAGTGTCTTTAGACACTTTGATTAATTCTATTTTTGTGCCCTTCTCAAGAACACAAGCAATAATATTTTTGAGAGCAATCTAATAGTGCAAATCTAATAATATTTTAATGCACTAATAATATCACCTTATTACTCCAATTAACTCTAAAAAACTAATGCACTTAATCAATCTACTGCAACTTAATCAAGAATAATCTGAAATGAATCTTCAAGAATTATTCTAAAATTTCTTTAACAGAAAGGTAATAGGAGCTAGTCTTCATTTTCTTTTCCAAAGTAGATAATAGGTAGTTGATAGATAGTTTAAAATTTCTAAAATCTAATCAACTCCTAAAGTGCAAATGAACCTTAAAGAATCCTTTATTTTTTTGCACCTTTTGAAGACTCTAATTTAATTCTCCTTTTTGCAACTTCAATCTAGTTAAGGTGCTTAAACAAATCTGATAAGTAGTCCACTTAATGAATCTACTTGCACCAATAGTTGCTTACCTTTTTTGAAAGCCCTTTTTACCACTTCTGTAGAGGATGTAGATCTTGATGTCTATGAACACCAAGTTGTTGTCTTAGATGAGATCTTGCAGCTCTTTCTATAGGCTGCCTTGAACAACTTCTTCTTCACCAAAATATGATCTCCCTTTCACGAGCCTAGAATTTTGGTGGCTTGTTCTCCTCTTGTAGTCTCCTCCTTTTTGCTGTAGATGTGAAGAGATATTTGATTCTGAAGTGGTGCCTTCTTGCTATGAGAGGTAATCTCTAGGTCTCCTAGATTTGGTAGGCTTCTTCTCAAGATTCTGTATATCTTGAGGTCTTCTGAGATTTGGTACTCCTTGCCAAATTCTTCTTCTTGGGCTTGTTGTCGGATGGTGATAATTGTCCCAAATATTTCACTATCTCCAATAGTGAATTTCTCCAATGAGTTCTCCTTGGAACTCCTTTGATGAAGTCTTCAACAAGGCTCACCAAGCCTTTTACCGGATGCTCGTAGAGACCTCTCCAAGGCCTTTGATTCTGTAGCTCCTTCTGGTCTTCCTTGAGACCTTATCTTCAACCTTCTACTTCTGGAAGTGTTGGTGGTGAGATCTTCTCCTGGATATCTAATTCTGCTACCTCTGTATTCGAGTAGGACTCTCCTAGTCCTTCTTCATCAATGAGATCTTCTCCTGATCTCTTTTGCTTCAAGTGTTGGATTGATTCTGAAGAAGATACTCCTCCTAACCTTCTTGTAGGAAGCTTTCCCAACTCACTGAATCTTCCTATTCCTACAACAAAATATTAGTACTAAAATCTGCTTCTGAGTTAGATACTTTCTTCTAAAGTCTTCTTCAGGATCAAGGCTTTTGTGGCCTTTTTCAGTATCAAGGCTTCTGTGGCCTTCTTTAGGATCAAGGCTTCTATGGCCTTTTTTAGTACCAAGGCTTATATGGCCTTTTCAAGGCTTCTATGGCATTTTCTTCTAGATCAAGGCTTCTATGGCCTTTTCTTCTAGATCAAGGCTACTATGGCCTTTTCTTCTTGTGAAGTTTCCAATCTAGCAATGGAGATCTCCTATCTCCCAACTTCACCATAATTCTTCTCTAGAAGTTTCTTTTATAGTATTCTTCTCTTGTAGTAACTAACCTCTGCACTATGAAAGCACTCTAACTTTCTGGCAACGAAGTTGAAATCTCCTAGATTTCTATTGTAGGAGGTGTCCCAATCATCTGAGAATCAATTCCCTACAATAAAAGAAACTCCAGGTCAATTTTTCTAGGTCTCTTATATGAGCTTCACTAGTTGGCACATCAAACTAGTGGATCAAATGTTGAGTCCTAGTCTTCACAAGTTTTCCCTTGAAACTCTGTGGAAAGACTCCAGCCATATGCAATCTCAGTATTCCAGAATCTGAGATTTCTTTCAGTCCTAATCTTGTGGCTCTCCTTAATTCTACCACCTAGACTCTTCTGAGTATTTTTGTCAGTGACTGGTCCAATGGCGCATCAGGTTGACAAAAAACTCAGGGTCAATGACAATGGTGGTTTTCCTATTGACCTACCATAGCTCTGATACCACTGTTAGCTTTTGATGCAACATGTAATGAGAGATGACACACAAGATGCAGAATAAAATGACATAAAGCAAATCTGCAAGATGACTGAAAATAATACATATATAAAAATGATGGTGGTGTTTACAAAATAGCTCTAGAGGAAATGAACACTCCATGAATAGAGCTACTGCTCAAGAATGGGCATTGAGCATATTACACCCCACCATATTACATCACAATGCTACATCATATCACTCTGACTCTATATGACTCTCTCTATGATCTATCTCACTATGATGATTTATATGATCTATACCTATGGCCCTTTATATAGGAAATAGGTTCCTTGGCCAACACTCTACCTAGATGTGCAAGGGACAACTTGCACATGTACAACTTGCACTTTGACACTTGTGCAGTTATTACATTGCATGAAGTAACTAGATAACTTCCCCCTAAAGTAATCTAATGTCCTAAGTATGTACCAAGGTAAAGGTACATTTACATGATCCAAATGATGTAATAGACTCTATTTCTAACAAAGGAATGCCATACAACGAATGTGAAATCTGCTCCAACAAGAATCGATCTACAAAATATGAAAACATGTGGTACATTGACTCAGGAGCCAATCATCATATGATAGGAAATATACAATGGTTTGATTGCCTTGAAGGTGCTAAAGGCTATAGACTAAGAATTGTAGATAGCCAAACTTATCCTATACATGGATATGGATGTGTAACACCTAGCAAATCATTTCCAAATATTCTACTACAAAAAGTATTGTATATTCTTGGATTAACATTCAATCTCATTTCAGATTACAAGTTAGTAGAAGACAACTATATGATCAACTTCGAATATATGGATGGAATCAATACATGCCTCATCATGAATCAAGGTGAAATAAAAGCAACATGATCAATCCATGAAAACACATATATCCTAAACTCAATGGAAATCTCGTAAGATATTATGGTGTTTCAAAAAGATGCTAACATATTTTCAGAGGAAAAATTTGAAGAAAATGAAGAACCAGTACACCACAAAGGCAAGCATAGAAGAATTAAAATCAAGAATATGAGAGGACAATTGCACCATGCTCTACTTAGTCATCAACAATAAGAACCAAATAAAGATACTAAAAAAGAGAATAATAAAGGTGGCTGGATAGAAGACAAGGATGATGGACCAGATGAAACCAAAGAAAATCAAACTGAAGACCTTACTCAAGAAGAAGATCCACATTGAATACTAAAGTCTTCAATGCCCAAATAATGTAATACAGGGGGTGTTAGAAATATATTATATTACATCATTTGGGTCATGTAAATGTACCTTCCAAGCTTACTTCATGCAATGCAATAAATGCACAAGTTTTAATGTGCTAGCTGTATATATGCAAGTTGTCCCTTGTACAACTAGGTAGAGTGTTGGCCAAGGAACCTATCTTCCTATATAAAAAGACCTCATTGTAACAAGTAGATATACAGAAACATATAGATAGATAGAGAGTAGCTCATAGCATTCGTAGGTAGTAGCATAGTGTTGTGTGGATCACCATATATTGGTGATGGGTGCAATGTAGTCTAGTAGCTTTGTTAATGGAGTGTTCATTTCCTCCATAGCTACATTGCATTGATTTTTGTTATTTCTATTTATAACATATTTTAGTCATCTCACAGATTTACTTTCTTTTATATTATTCTGCATTTTGTGATTGCTATCTCCCATTATACACTTTATCAAAAACTAACAATGATATCAGAGCCACAATAGATCTAGCCACGGTACATCAATAGAAAAACTACCATTACCATTGAGCTTGAGTTTTTTATCAACCTAACGCGCTGCTGGACCAACCACTATCAAAAGCTCTCAAAAGAGCCAAGGTGGTAGAATTAGGGAGAGCCACAAGTGAGGACTGAGATTACATTTGGATATAGTCTTTCCATAGGAAAACTCATGAAGACTCAGACTCAACATTCAATCCACTAGATTGACAAATCAACTAGTGAAGATCATTCAAGATATTTGGAATTTATTAACTATTACCCAGAGTTTCTTTTATTATAGAAAATTAGTTTTCAGATGATTGAGACTCTTCGTACGATAGAAAGCTAGGAGACTTCAACTTCATTGCTTGAAGGTTGGTGTGATTTCATAGTGCAGAGATTAGTTCCTTGCGTAAGAAAATAATACTGCGAAAGAAGACTTCTAGAGAATAGTTGTGGTGAAGTTAGGAGACTGGAGATCTCCATTGCTAGATTGAGAACTTCACAGAAGAAGAAAAGGCCATAGAAGCCTTGACCTAGAAGAAAAGGCCATAGAAGCCTTGTTCCTGAAGAAAAGGCCATAAAAACCTTGACCTTGAAGAAAAGGCCACAAAAGCATTGATACTGAAAAAGGCCACGAAAGCCTTGATACTGAAAAAAGCCACAGTAGCCTTGATCTTGAAGAAGACTCCAAAAGAGAGTATCTGATTTAAAAGCAGATTAAATATTTCAATACTAACACATTTTTGTAGGGAAAGGAGATTCAATGAGTTGGGAAACTTCCTACAAGAAAGTTAGGAAGAGTATCTTCTTCATAATCAATCTAGCACCTAAAGCAAAACTAAAGATAAAGAGATCTAAACAAAGGACCCCTTTTAGGATTATATTTATTTCCTCCTTGGAACGAAAAATGCTTAGGAAGAAACCTTTGGGAAGAAAGGATAGACTCACTCATTGAGACTTCTATCTCCTATCAATCCATTTTCTCAAAGTCGAAGCCCTTGGCCAAGACCCATTAAATTTACCAATAATTGCCTCATCTTTGAGAAATGAGAATCGTTGCTCTATGAGGTCCTCCCTAACCTCTACTACTAGGGATGATTCTAAGGATTTAATTGTGAATTTATCCATAGGAAGGACACTATAACTCAATATCTACTAAATTTTACCAGTATATCCTATAGCAATTATATTATTTAAAAATAAACCTGCAATAATTTTCATGATTATCCAAATGGAATGTCTTGCCTCACTAATGCCCGAGCCCTTCATTGCTTCTCCCATCATCTAAACCCTAGCTGATAATTTTCTACAATTTTGTTTTCCTACGACTTTAAAAATCATCAGTGCCTTTGTTTTGGATGCCTAACTTTACAAGATTGTATCTCCCTTAATATTGCTTGGATTCCTTTATACAACCAATCATTTTAAAACTCTTCAAATTCCACATAAATTGGTCCAAAAATCATCTAAATTAGACAACCTTCTCAAAGATAAGACTCATACAAGACAAAACATTTTTATGAAAAAAATTACCTTTACGTTATCCTTGTTCCAAACAATTTTCTTCACATAGATATATCTCCGTCAATACTGCTTGGATTCTTTTATATAACCACTCATTTTAGGGCTCTTCAAATTCCACACAAAATAGCACAAAAATCTTCCCAATATTGTTCTGGTCCCTGGAATAAATAAATGTAGAATGTAATATTCGATACCAAATTTTGTTGCCAGACATTGATTTGGAATTTGATAGTTAAAATCTTTATTCCTTTTCTGTCTTGCGTACACAGCCCACAATTTATTATTTTACATTAACAAGTTAAAATCTTTATTCCTTTGAGTACACAACCAACAATTTATTATTTTACATTAATGTTAAATTAATTATTAAAAACATATAATTCCTCTACTTTATTATTAAATTGTTTTTTTTTTATCCCCATGCTAACTTTTGAACCGTGTGCCTATAAAACTTTCGGGTGAGACCGATACCAAAATACGAAGGGTTTTCAACGATGAAACCCTATCTCTACTCACCATGGCATTGCAGCAGCCATGTTGTGGGTGATGGTGGTATG
Source organism: Wollemia nobilis (assembly GCA_028583015.1). Lineage (NCBI taxonomy): Eukaryota > Viridiplantae > Streptophyta > Pinopsida > Araucariales > Araucariaceae > Wollemia > Wollemia nobilis. Next base: position 1,594,167 of record JAQPPZ010015334.1, read on the forward strand.
GCATTGACTGAGAATCCTGCAATGTTTTCAATTTTTATTGGAGTTCCTTCCTTTAGGTAAGGTGTTTTAATCCTTTGCTATGTTTTCAATTTTTATTGGAGTTCCTTCCTTTAGGTAAGGTGTTTTAATCATTTGCTCTTCTTTGTTTTCACTATCTATTTAATAAAAGCCGTGCTTTTGGGGTTTCAATTGTTAAATATGGGAATTAAATTAAACAAGCGCTTGCTTCATTGATCAGAGAGGATGGAATTAATGGCAGTTGGGATGCATTGGCATGGGCGGCATTGGAAAAAAAAGTATTGAGAGGGCGATGGTGTAGAGGAGAAACTCACAACCCTCTTACACTAGTGGATTTGATATACGGTATATTGTGTTTTAAATGAGCACGAATGTTTTTTTTTATAGATATCGTTTTGTTGATTGTCTTTATACTTAGATGTTCAGAGTGATAATAAGTTTATATCTTCGCTGATATTCTATATTGCGATGATTCATTTAAAGGACTTCTCTGGTATTGTATATTGAGATGATTGATTTAGATGTCCTCGAATGATCTGTATTATTATAAAGAATAACATGTTGCAAATAGTGGAAAATGATGCCATTTAGGTCTTTTGTGGTTATTTTTTTAATTTATTTTGAAGTTAAAGGTTATGAGTCATTGGTTTTTCATTTTTTATTCTACATATTGAATTATTTTATTTTAAGGTTAGTTTCATTGCATTCTATACTATAGATAAGATTAGTTTTATGGATTCATTTGTCAGAGAGAATAGGTAGTGTTGGATGAGATATTATAGGAAGATAGATTTCCAATAGTAAAGCCGTGCAAATTAGATGATTCGGTTTAAAAAAAAATGCATGTTTGGAAACCTTCATACAAAATCACAAATTCAAAAGAAGCAATGGCCACCTCTTTGTTTTATTCGCAATGTCGGACACTGTTTGGCAGAGGATAGCTGATGCTGATGCGTCACTTGAGTCGTGTCATATCCATATTGCCCATTTGTGGGAAATTTCATATTCATTAGGATTTCACATTTATGAAACTCGCTAAGATATTTAAATTTGGTAGCACATTGTCTGCCATAAATTTATGTTATCATGAAGATAAATTTAGAGTACTATAATGGGTCAAAAGCATTAAAAAGTGTTCTCTTATTGTTGGTTTGCAGACAGTACTAAAATGAGTCAAAAGTACTAAAAAGTGTTCTCTTATTGCAGACATCCTTTTTTGCTATCTGTATGGGAGGGACAATACAAAATGTTTGCAGATATTCTATCAATTCAGATTGCGTACATCAACTGCAAATGTCAAAGGAGATCTCAAAGCTGACATTGACATTATCACGGAACTAGATAATGTCATTGCTTTGACTGAGCTCCGAGAATTATAGATAGATAGAAAATGTTGTTATCTTGATCCATTTTCAAGGATTACATATACAAAATGTTGTGGTTTTGACTCAGCTCCAAGAATTACAGATAAAGAATGTTTTTAGATTCACCTTCAACGGATACAAATAGAAAGTCTTGTGGTTTTGACCCACCTTTAACAACTATGGATAGAAAATGTTGTGGTTTTGATTCAACCTCCAAAACAAGAATTACGGATATGTTATCTTGATTCGCCTTCAACAGATACAAATGTGGTTTTGATCCACCTCCAAAAATTAGAAAGAGAAAACCATGTGGTTTTGATCCACCTTTAACAACTATGGATAGAAAATGTTGTGGTTTTGATTCAATGTCCAAAACAAGAATTACGGATAAAAGATGTTATCTTGATTTGCATTCGATAGATACAAATGTAGTTTTGATCCACCTCCAAAAACTAGAAAGAGATAATGAAATGGTGTTGATCCACTTTTAACAACTATGGATAGAGAATGTTTGGTTTTGACTTCCAAAATGTTTGTTTTGAATCACCTCCAAGTATTATACAGAATTTCATGTTGCTCTTGCGAGGGCTTCTTTTATTATCTGTTGAGGCTTCCTCTTTTGCCCCTACGAGGGCTTCTCTGTCTGTTTTTGTTTTTTCTTGTTTTCGAAGAAGGTGCCTCCTTTTTGTTTTTGATGGTTGGGAGAACTGTTCCTAACTAGAACTTTTTTGTAAAAGGTTACGGGAACCTTTCAAAACCCCTCTTACTAATAAAAAAAATATTATACAGAATTATTCCCCTCTAAAAATCACTTAGCAAATGGCGAAGATTTGAAATTATTGAAAAGCAGTGATTTTCATGTCAAGGGATTGTAAACAATGAATTTTGCAAATTTATTCACTTGATGCTGATTTGAAAATTTTGTAAGCCGGGATTCTGTACCATAAGTACCTTGGAAAAATATGCAAAATCTGTCACGTTTGGCCCCTAGCCTTTTTACACGACTTTGTTTAACATTTATTGTTCTTCCTAAATTTTACATTTGGAACTCAAAGGAGAAGAGTTTAGACTTTGTTTGGCATTTATTGGTCATCCTAAATTTTAGATTTGGAACTCAAAAGGTGAAGAATTTAGATGTGTATCATTTGGAAGTCAGGATTCTGTACCATAAGTACCTTGGATAAATATGCAAAATTTGTCACGTTTGGCTCTAACCTTTTTACACGACTTTGTTTGACATTTATTGTTCATCCTAAATTTTAGATTTGGAACTCAAAGGAGAAGAGTTTAGACTTTGTTTGACATTTATTGTTCATCCTAAATTTTAGATTTGAAACTGAAAGGAGAAGAGTTTAGATGTGTATCATTTCCCTCTAGAGCATTATTTTTTACAAGACTGCACTACCTTGCACTTTGATGTTTTTTTCAAATTGGTTCTCTAGAATGATTTTTTTTATGAACTTTAAAGATTTCTTTATCCTGTGAATAGTAATGGTTAAAAAACCAATATAATTCTTTTGAAAGGTTTAAAAAACTTATTTCAGACTTTGTTTGACATTTATTGTCTCCTAAATTTTAGATTTGGAACTGAAAGGAAAAGAGTTTAGATGTGTATCATTTCCCTCTAGAGCATTATTTTTTACAAGACTGCACTACCTTGCACTTTGATTTTTTTCAAATTGGTTCTCTAGATGATTTTTTTTAAGGATTTTAAAGATTTCTTTATCCTGTGAATAGTAATGGTTAAAAAGCCGATATAATTCTTTTGTAAGGTTTTAAAAAACTTATTTCCTTGGTGGCTGTATGGAGGAAGCTTTATAAATTTATCAAATAGATCTTTTGTAGCAAACCAGTTCATATAGCAGTGTTATATCCCTTGGCAAGATTCGAATCTCAGTCTCTTGAAAGCTGAGGAATTTAACCGGTTGAGTTAATGCCATTTGATGGAAAAATCTACTTTTTTGGAAGGCTTTTTAATTTTAATAAAGAAGATCAAGTAATAAATAGACATGCAAGAATCAAGTGGCATTAGCTCAACTGGTTAGATTCCTCAAATTTTCAAGGAGACCCAGGTTCGAATCTTACCAAACAGTACATGGATAATATCCAAGCTTTGTTGTAATACCACTATGGTGATGATATAATATGGTGGAGCCCGTTTCAATCCCATATAACCCATTAAATAAATAAAAAATAGAGATGCAGGACAAGGTCACAGCTCTGTTGGATGTCCAAACTAGCGTAATATTGTCTTCTTTAAGCTATGCCAATTGCATTTAATATAAGCTAAAATACCATCACACTTTACTTTCTTCTCCTTAACATACACATATTTATACATGCATATACAAATATATACATGTGTATGAGAGATATCTTGAAGTGAACAAAAATGGTTTCCTAGAATTAGCTTAATAACCATAAAGTTTACATGGTCTGTGGGAATATAACAAAGTAGAATATTCAAACTAGTTGTAAAATTGTGCCTTTAATAATTTGCAACTATTTTTAACATAATGATAATTTTTAGCACCTAAAATCAATACAACTGTGACGTTTGCACACTAAAATAAATATTGTGAATGAAATAAATTTTCTTTAAGAAAACAACAAATGTTGCTACTCGAGGACCTGCCTCAGTAGAATGTTCAGCCTCTCTTGAACTTTGAGGAACTCCTTCCCAACTGGAGTTGTTTCACTGCGAAATCCATGAGAGCTTATATCACATGGAGTTGTTCCATTGCAAAAGCCAAGTGAGGGCCAATATTCCCCAATGCATTAGCAGTGGTGAATTTCTTACATCATCGAATATGCAATAATATCATTTTGGATAAAAAGCAACTACTAGTTTATTTTCTTTCATATTTGTAAGTTATGCATTATTCATTTATTTTCTTGCCTGACACAATCCTGCAGTATTCAGTTCATTATTCTTGTTCGTCTCATAGCTGTCTGATTTTGAGAAGCATGGGTTCATGTTCTTTAATCCATCAGTATACTGATGTCATTATTGGCTAAGTGCAAAACTTCAAGAGTAATTACGTCATTATTGCTTAGGTCTGTGGAAACAATTTACCAAGTTGTGATGTAATTATCTATCAGGTGCAAAATTATAAGTTACTTGTATAATATCTATACGATGGCATTCACTGTTGACCCTTTAGTAGTTACTTGTATAATATCTATACAATGACATTCACCGTAGACCCTTTAGATCTACTTACCCTTTAGTAGTTACTTGTATAATATCTATACAATGACATTCACCGTAGACCCTTTAGATCTACTTAAATTGAGTCAATGACGTGAATTGAACTTCCTTGGCAACTTTTGTTGGATAATTTGAAACATCTTCATTTCGTTTAATGGCTATTGGTATATATTTAGTTATTTATAACTCATTAGTTTTGACAACATCTCATTCATGAACTCATCTGATGCTAGTGACAACAGTGCATCCTAGGAATTCTGGAGATATCCCAAGATGGTAACCTTCAACCTTTAGAGCCATCTGATCTCCATTTAAGTTTCTGTACCCCTGGCATTTTTTCCCGAAGAAGGAAAACTTGCATCACTGATAAAGAATCTAGTTCCATTAGTATTGCCTTACTGTAGGTCATTCTGCATTTGGCTTTTATACCTTTAATTGCTTGTTGAATTAAACAATCTTCAACATTGGCTCTTCTGAGGTCATCATTTATGCTTGTTAAGTTCTTGTTTTTGTATGTACTATGTAGTATTATAAGGTTTGGGTTGAACAGTTAACAATTCCAAGCTAAATTAGTTTTCATTCTTTGTTGAAAAGAATATAAAATATGTAGCATTGCTTAATTCCTTTTATTTTTTAACTGTTTTTAAGGCTAAGTTCATTATATCTGAACGCCACATTACTTGTAACTATCAATGAGTTGTCGTAGCATGTCCCTGCTTGTTCAAGGTATAGGCAAAGGCAGCTCGTTGTTCTTGAAATTAGTAAGTTTATATGCAATTCTGGAAGGACTTGTAAATTTTATAGTGTTTTTTTCTTGACTGTTACATGTTTGTCTTTAAAAAGAAAGTTCTATGCGGCCTCAGACATGAAGGGTTTTTATAAAAGCTAATAGAAATATGTTCTCCAAAGTTGGTATCATCCAATGCAGCACACAAACTTGACAGTCAATCATCTGCCCAAGAGGCCCTAAATGTAAAACTTGTGCTCTGTACTAAGTGTAACAATCAACTCCACAAGTCTAAGTTGACAGGCAACCATCTGCCCAAGAGGCCCTAAATGTAGAGCTTGTGCTCTGTACCAAGTGTAATAGTCAACTCCGCGTCTGAAATAGGATACAAATATAGTAGAAATAAAGGTTTAAGTTTGGATTTTCCAATTTAATTCCAATGACTGATTCATTATATTGTGAGGTAAAAAAGTTCAGTGTGTAAATATCTGACAAATGCCATGTAATGTGAAACAATGATGTCCAGATGTAAATTATAAGCATGTAAAATCTCTACAAAAGCCATGCAAGGTCTGGCCCAACAACTTAATGCTACATACAGAGGGTGTTGTAGTCCTGGATTACTCTTTTTTGTCATAGCATGAAGGGACAAATTACAGCCATGTTCAAAGGAAGTTCTTACAAACATCATGTAATCTTATACACCCACAAGGTAATATATATATATTTTGTCTTGTTCTACAAGCCTAGCAAGAGATTATAACCAATGGATCTTCAAATGCAGTTCTTACAAAGTGTCATGAAACCTCATGGTCCATTAACAAGGAAATAAATGACAATCTCTCAAAGCCTTGTGAAACATGCATACTTAAGTACATCATGAAAACAAACTTCCATCTCAACCATAAAAGGCAGCTGTGGAAAAGAATAAAAGAATGAACAATCTCAGGCTCAAACACTTTTTCCATAGCCAAGTGAGGGAGGATCATTTTAGCCAGTAGATTTTCTACACATGTCAAACACAACTAAACAACATAGGTTCTAACTTAACTCCATCTACAGATGTTGCATTTTCTTTTTCTCCCAAAGTTATCAAATAATCAATTGATTAGAAAGGAATTGGTACTTGTTGAGACTCGATTTCACATGATCTTGGTCAAAGGTTTGAAAGTCCAAGAGGTGAACAATTTCTCCCAAAGTTATCAAATAATCAACTGATTAGAGAGGAATTGGTACTTGTTGAGAATTGATTTCACATGATCTTGGTCAAAGGTTTGAAAGTCCAAGAGGTGAACAATTTCTCCCAAAGTTATCAAATAATAAACTGATTAGAGAGGAATTGGTACTTGTTGAGAATTGATTTCACATGATCTTGGTCAAAGGTTTAAAAGTCCAAGAGGTGAACAATTTCTCCCAAATTGATACTTGTTAAGAATCGATTTCACATGATCTTGGTCAAAGGTTTGAAAATCCAAGAGGTGAACACTCGAACTGATATATGCAAGGTAAAGTGAAAAAATTTCATTGCTTCCACAGGGAAGTCTAATATTTCCAATAGGTATGTAATTTTTTAGTTTACCATATCACAGAAATCAAATATTTATAGGGGACTAAATTCTTTTGTATATAGATATAGTTGAAAATAAACCTTCTGAGTTCACAGGATAAAGGTTAGCCACATGCCTCAATTACTTTGTGCAATCAGCACACGGACTTGATTGGAACCAACAAAACCTTGCTGACATTTAATTCTTGCCCATGATGGGCACTTACTCTTGCCTATTTCCATTATTTGTTTGATAAAATGGCACAAGCTGGCATAAAAAATGTATGTTGAGAAAAAGAAATCAGTAGAGTTAACATGGTTAGTAGAGAGCTTAGATTTGAAAGGCATTAATATCAATGCCATCCTAAAAACATGCTTGCTTAGACATAATAAATATCAAGAGTGATGGAACTTGAACAATGGATTACAAGTGTTTGAGAAGAATATGGTTTAAAGGCTGAATAATTTTAGGTGATCAATTTGATGAATTAGTAACTATAGATGTCATTCAAATCATTAATCTCTTTCAAAGCAGTGCTAGACAAAAACCGATTTAAATTAAATTAAAGTATCATTGGTACAAGGAAAAATGTGGAGTAATTGTGTGCAACTTCTGGAGTTAGAAGAGGCACAGTTTTTAATCGGAATTCGTGCATCCAAATAGGCGTGTAACCTTTGGCATGACTGATCAATCCGGATTTTTTTAGCTTTAATTGGACAAGGATAGTAGGGGACTAAATCGCTGTATATATATAGATATATGGTTGAGAATGGGCCATTCAAGTTGACAGAATAAATGTTATAGTCACATTCCTCAATTACTTTGTGCAATTCGCACATGGACTTGGTTGGCACCAATTAAACCATGCTAACATGGGTAAGTTCAATTCTTACCAGGGTGAGCACTGCTTGCCAATTACCATAATTATTTTGATTAAAATGGCATGAACTGACGTGAGAAATGTATGTTGAGGAGGGAAGGGAATCAATACAATTAACATGGTTAGTAGAGCTTAGATATTAAAGGCATTGATTTCAATGGCATTTAAAAATTAATGCTTCCTCGTATATGATATGGAATATGGAACTTGAACTAGGGACTGACAAGAGAAGATTGTTTAATGGCTGAAAAATTTCAGGTGACAAATTTGATGAATTAGTAATTGCTATTTAAATCATTGATCAGTTTTAAAAGTAGTACAAATACCAGCCAAGTTGAAACTAGACTAAGGCATCATTGGCCTTGGGAAAAAGCAGAGTACCATGAACTGTGTCTTGTTGAAATGTAACTTCTAGATTTAGTAGAGGCAGGGATTAAACTCTAAAATCATGTATCAAAATAAGCATGTAATGTTTGGCACAACTCATCAATCCAGATATTTGAGCTTTGACTGGACAATTAGGAGGCTCTCCTTTCAAATTCATGATTGTAGGGTGATCTTTTGTGGCAAAGAGAGTTGCTGGAACTAGTTACAACTCAATTCTACGAATCAGAACCTCAAGATGCTACTTTCCAATAGCAAGTGAACTTGACCTCACTAACTCATCTCAGACGAGCAATCGCCCTAAAGGCACTTGAATGACAAAACATTGAACCCCTTGAGCATTTTAATGAATCTTATGGTTCTGAAATGACACAAATATTTATAAAATACGAAGGCCATAGAAGAGGGAAAATTTGCTCCTAGTGTGTTAGCCAACTCTCCCACAATGCTACTAGGAGTGTTTCCATCAACATCATTCCTACATCACCACAAATACTAAAAACTTTAAAAATTATGCAGAGGAGTTCAATTACAGAGACTGATTCACTCAACAAGATTAAATCTAAGGTTGTCATTTAATGCAATAGCAAGAGAACTTGACCTCACTAATGATGGTGAAGCAAATCAACTTAATTAATGCAATGATGCTTATTTAATACATGTTGCTTCATTACTATCAATGATCGTTACACACGATGTGGTAGATACAAACGATGCTTCTATCTAGAATAATGTGATGAGTTATTCCTAACATCCCTCATTACATTATTTGGTATACAAAGAGAATTGCAAAACAATTCAAACTTGACACATGCAAGTGCTTTTGTAAATATATTCTTAACTTGTTTGTCGGTGTGAATATACTGGAGCTGAATCACACGATTTTGAGCGTGGTCTCGAATGAAGTGGCATTGAGCTTTAATGTACTTAGTTCTTTCATGAAACACTTGATTCTTGACCAATTTCAAAACACCTTGATTGTCGCATTTAAATAGTGTTAGATGATTTTTTTGTACATACAATGTAACCAAATTGCTTCACATGCAGCGCCTTGTGCAACGCAATATTCTGCCTTTACAGATGATAACACTACTACTTGTTGTTTCTTGCTATGCCACGAGATAGGTCCAGATGTTGATTTTTTGTCATCTAGTGATCCGTCATAATTAGAGTCTGTGTATCCTTGTAAGAAGAATTTATCATTCTTCTTTTATTCCAATCCATATTTTGTTGTACTACGGACATAGTGTAGTATCCTCTTTGCTACTTTCCAATGACTTTCTTTAGGATCCTACATGAATATTGAAAGATAACTTACAACAAAACTAATGTCAGGGTTGGTGTTCGTTAGATATATGAGACTCCTAATCAGTTTACAATAAAGAGTGTCAGAGACTTGAGGAGACTTGTCATATCGAGACGGTTGTAACCCTTGCTTCATTGGTGTTGCCTTAGGTTTATAGTTTGTCATCCAATATTTTTTTTATAAGTGTCGACATATTTTGTCTGTGAGATCACAATGTGATTTTTCCTTTGCCAAACTTCCAAGCCAAGATAATAGTGTAGAAGTCCCAAATCTGTCATATCAAGACTTTTTCAAGTCGTTTTTTACAACCATCAATTCATTTGTACTATCTGTAATGATCAGATCATTGACATATAACACGAATATTACTATCTCATGTCCAACTTTCTTAAGATAGATATTTGCATTTGAGGGACTTCTTTTGAAACCATGTTGCAATAGGTGCTAATCAATTTTGATGTACCACGCTCTAGGAGCCTGCTTCAACCCATACAAAGACTTGATAAGTTTGCATACCTTTTGTTCTTGCCCATTGGCAACAAAGCCTTCAGGTTGAGTCATATACCTCTTCTTGGAGATCACCATTCAAGAAGGCACTTTTGACATCCATTGATGCAACTTCCAACTGAATTGTATTGCCATGGCACAAAGAACACTGATGGTTGTCATATTTGTTGTGGGTGCAAAATTTTCTTCATAGTCAATTCCTTCTTTTTGTGCATAGCCCTTTGCAACGAGGTGTGCCTTGTATTTATCAAGTGATCCATCTTCCTTATATTTGATCTGTTAGCATTTGATGATATATAAATGCAACCACAATATCTAATTTGAGCAAGCAATGTTAACTATATGATAATGACAATATAACATGCAGGAAAACTATATGAGAAACTTCTTCAATAACTCAAAAAATAGCCATTAATGAAAGCTCATGAAAATAGTACAATGTAATATAATGGAGGTCTTAAACACTCCAAAAATTCTTGCATGACCTACATTGTATCTACCTTCTCTGCTCATCACTATGCTCTACTACTATATATGCTTCTCTCTTGCATTCTCTTTTCCTCTTGCTTCACTCTATCAAAGTCCTATATATAGAGAGATATGAACCTTGGCCTTTCACCTACCTATGACTCTTCATATTCCTATTCTATGACTCATATACATGTGGACTACATGCACATTTACATCATTGCACATTCTAACACTTGTGCATTTATTACATTGCATAAATTAAATACTCAAACCTTAATCTAAGACACTCTCTTAATCTAATGATGTACCCAAGGTGGTACATTGGCATGTACCAAATAATGTAATATATTCCAACACCCCCTTGTATTACATTATTTGGGTATTGAAGACTTTAGTCTTGAATATGAGTCATGTTCTTCATCTCGATCAGGTCCTTCTTCTTCTTTTGGTTTAGTCTTCATATTGTCTTTTCTTGTCTTCATCATTCCACTGCTTTTTGGTATTTCAAAGTGATTGGTAAAATCTTTGTCCTTGAAGTTTTCCAAGTATCTTTGATGAACTAGAGATCTCATAACTTTGCAAGTTATAAGTGGATCAAAATTGATCCATTTTCTTTCCTTTGGTTCTTTGAATGACCTGTCTCCTTGTTCTTCAAAAATTTCAAACTTGAATTTATTGTTAGTAGATGCTTCTGAAATAAGAACTTGAAAGAGACAATCTAATATGAATATCAATTTTTCTTCAAATATTTTATAGTACTTGTCTTTATAGTAACAAAAGAAAGATGAATGAGATTTTCCTCCACAATATTTACATGGATGGAAACTCCAACATTTTGCTTTCTCATGACCAAATTTGTTGCAATAAGTGCATTGTGAAGATATCCTAACTTCTTTGTTACTTGTCTTAGGAGAATCAAGTTCATCCATTTCCTTGATGAAATGGTCGAACCATCTATGTACAATTGAAGCTATTCTTTCATAAGTCTATAGGACATCTTTCTGATCAATATCCTTATCTATCTTTTGAGTATGGTTCTTGATTTTATTCTCAATATCTTCATTAATATAGTTGTCATCAATTCCTTTCATCATATTATTGGAAGATCTTTCTATAGAATCTACTTTCGCCCCTTTGTTTTGAGTTTTCAAAAATTTCTCATCCCCTTTTTTTTTTTTTTTTTTTTTCTTTTTTTTTTTTTTTTTTTATTAAATAAATCATCTCTCCATCTCACCCTTTTTTCTCTTTTTATTATTATAATATTTTCCATATTTCCTTTTGAAATAATATTTCTTGTTAAAAGGAACAATTTTGGTAGAATTTTAAAATTTCTAAACCTTTGAGGTTGTCTACCTTATGACTCCCTAGTTTTAAGTATATGATCAAACTTGATAAAATATTTTCTATTCTCAAATTTTGTAGAACCCCTTATATCTCCCAAGTGTTTTGAATGTACTATGGTCTTGATAAAGTGCTTAGCTTCCTTTAGATTTCCTTTTGAGTTGAATCCTTAATGTTTTTATGATAAATTTAATATAGTGTTCAACTCCTATTTTTCACCTTATTTCTCCCTATTGATATATGCACTTTCAATTTGATAAAGTTCTCTATTTTTCAAGACCCTATAGTTGGATTCCTTTTGTCCCTTCAATTTGTATAAGAGACTAGTATCAACAATAATTTTCCAACTTTCAAGTAATTCTATGTTTTACTTCCTATATCCTTGAATTAATGATATGGTTTCTAAATTTCAAGATTTTTAATTTGGTGTTGAACTCCTTATATCTCCCTAATTTAGAAATTTAGAAAATGATAATATTTGCAAAAATAATGCTTCAATTTCAAGGTAGAAAACCTTATATCTCCTAGTTTAATTATTTGCAAATATTTTGATAATTGAATCTCAAATAATGCAATTTGAAATAGCTCTTAAAGATATAATCCCCTTGCTTTAATTGCTTTCTAAACCATCAATGATTAATCTAAGGTTGTAATTTCCTTATATCTCCATGCAATAATTAGCTAAACTTAACCTTAGAAATAATGTACCTTATATCTCCTTGCACTTGATGGAAAGCAAATATTAATTCAATGTAAATATACCTCTCTTTGATGTGATGCGCTACGTGTTGATTGGTTTCTTCCTTGACTGCACTTTCAAAGATTTTGAATGTTGTATTCTCCTCAGTCTTCAAGGTATGACACTATGCATTAATTGCACCTCTGTTCTATGGTGCACTCTAGACTGTCCTCTTCTCCCTTCAATGCTCTTTGACCTATGGAAGCTTGATATGCATGCTCTTCTCAGGTAGGGCTATTAATACTTCTCTATCTCCCTTTGGAATGCATGCCACATGGCATTTATGTTGCCCTTGAACATAGATCTCCTTGTTAGGTGGCGTAGGGACATTACAGTCTTTAGAATACGTTGATTTAGGTGGCACATGCATTATCTCTCCTTATGGACATTGAAGTAATGATGTTTTATTCTTTTCTTGCTTGAATGGAGCGTTACTTCAGACTTGGATGCTCTTCTCCTTGCGCAAGCGTTATATTTTTGAGGCGTTACTAAGAATTCATAGGTGCTCTTCTCCTTTGTGCCAAATGGCACAAGATTCCTTTGTTTGGTGTGGCAAGTGGAGGCTTCTTCCCTTGCATGTAACCAAGCACTCAATGTCCCTTATCTCCTTAACACTCTTGCCAACTCCTTGCAAGTTGTTTGGCTTCTCTTGCAAAAGCAACATGCTTTCTCCAACAATGTATGGTGGCTCCTCTCCAATGAAGGTGGCTCCTCCTATGGTGTTTCAATGCTCTCTTCTAGGTGGTTGTTCATCCAAGCTTCTCTCCTCTTCCACTTGGGTAACACTCCTTGCTACTTGTATCTTTGTTATGTTATTCTCCTTGCAACTTGCACCTTAGTTGTGTTATGTTGTCCTTGCTATTGGCGCTATGTTGTCCTTACTTAGTCTCCTTTCTTGTTGTAGGTTCCTTTTGCACTATGAGTGTTGCCTTCATGGGACTATGGCATCATATTTGGTGTCTTTAGACACCTTGAATAAGATGATTTTGAGCCCTTAGTTGGCCCTTTTCCCTTTGCTTCGTAGCTTCTTCCTTAGACTGGATAATACTATCGCTTGATGACTGCAACTTTATGCTACTTTGGTGTCTTAAGACACTTCAACTTTTGTCTTCCTTTTGTTGCTTTGGAAAAGATAAATATGGTGCTATTATGGACTGCAAATAAATATACTATAAACTAAGATAGAATACCTTAGTTGCACCTGGATTTCGAGACTTTCTTAGTCTCTTTATGTAGATTTCTTCCTTGCCTTTAGTAAGGTGGAACCTTCTCTATTCCTTGGTGGTTGTAGTGCTCCTTTGGTGGCTTCTCTTCACCAAGACTTGTTGCAGATTTACCTGTGCTTAATGGTGGATTCAATGTTGCCTTCTCCTCCTTGGCAACTCTCTCCTAAGTCTCCTTGCTTGGTTAACTTTCCAATGATGATTCCAAGATTTTTAACCATGCAAATACTATGCCTTTTGGATGGCTATGCTTTGCACTATAGTATATCAAATCTATGCTTGAGAATAATGTCTTCTTTGCTTTCAATAGATAGTAGGAAGTTGATATTATTCTTTTCCTTTGAAAAATATCTAACTCCTCTTTCTTATGTGTAGGTTTTACTCCTTGTAAAAACTATCTTTTGCACTTCCTTGAAGACTTAAACTAGAAACCTTCCTTTTGCAACTTTAAACCTTGAATTTGGTGCTTAATAAAACTTAATAATAAGATAAATATAAATGTTCAATTAATGAACCTTTTGCACCAATGTTGCATACCTTTTTGATCTTCGTATGGTGATGGATTTCTTGGTGATTTGGATCACCTAATTGTTGCTTCGAGTTTGATAAATTTGCAGCTTCAATTTGTATTACTTTGTTGCTTTAAACTAGTCTATTTTGCAGCTCTTCTTGCTGTTCAAATCAGCTCCTTAACTCTCCCAATTTGCAGCTTTGTAACTCCTTTAACTTGTTGCCCGAAACTGTGGTTTTGTGGCTTCAACTCTCCTCCAAGTAGCCTTCTTGAATTCTGAAAATTAGCAGCTATTAATGCTGCCCAAATGTTGCCTTCTAACTATCCTTGAACTCTAAAATTTTTAGGTTCTCATGTAGCCTATTTCTCCTCTGATATGCTGTCCTCAAATTTCTCTAATCTGGTGGCCTCTTCTAGATCCTTTCTCCTCTAGTCTCCTTGTCAAATTTTGACTTCAATCTTGGCCTATTTTATGGCCTTCTTCTCAAGAATCTAAATGTCTTGAGGTCTTTGGAAATCCTTTCCAGAATTTGGAAAACTTCTTGCCAAATCTTTCTTTCTTTTGGGCTTGTTGTCGGATGGCGATAATTGTCCCAAATTCTTCTCTATCAGGTACTCTTCCTTGCTAGCAATCTTCTCCAATGGACTTCTCCAAGTCTCCTTCAATGAGGCTTTCCTAGCCTTCTCCTTCTTTCTCTTTTCAAGTTAGCTTGAGGTCTTCTCCTTGGGCCTTCAAATCTTGCAACTTCTCTAGTCTTCTCAAAACTTCAATGAGACCTTCCTTGGTCTCTCTAATATTCAACTATGGAAGTTTTGCAATGAGATTTCTTTCTTGGATCTCTAAAATCTATTGCTTCTAAAATCTGGAATATAACCTTTGCTAGGCCTTCTCTATCTTCAATCTTCAAAATCTAAAAGTTCGTCAATGGGACCTTTTTCTTAGGCCTCCAAATCTTCAATCTTCAACTTGTTGCTTCAAGTGTTGGATTGATTCTAAAGAAGATATTCTTCCTAGCTCTTGTAGGAAGCTTCCCAAATTTCTTTGAATCTCCTCTTTTTTGCAACAAAGTATTAGAAAATGATAATAGTAATTTCTTTAAATCTAAAGAAAATAAACTTCACTAGTTGATTTGTCAATCTAGTGGAATCAATGTTGAGTCCTAGTCTTCACAAGTTTTTCTGCAACTCTGTGGAAAGACTCTAGCCAAATGCAATTTCAAAAATTCTGAAAATGAGATTTCCTATCTCCTCTCAATCTCTCTTGTGGCTCTCTCTATTTCCTATCAATCTACCTTGTGCTCTGATACCACTTTTAGCTTTTGATGATATATATTAAAGGAAATGCAACCACAAGATCTAAAATGAGCAAGCAATGTTAACTATATGATAATGGCAATATAATATGCAGGAAAACTATATGAGAAACTTCTACAATAACTCAAAAAATAGCCATTAATGAAAGCTCACGAAAATAGTACAATGTAATATAATGGAGGTCTTAAACACTCCAAAAATTCTTGCATGATCTACATTGTATCTACCTTCTCTTCTCATCACTATGCTCTACTATTCTATATGCTTCTCTCTTGCATTCTCTCTCTTCTTCACTCTATCAAAGGCCTATATATAGAGAGATATGAACCTTGGACTTTCACCTACCTATGACTCTTCATCTTCCTATTCTATGACTCATGTACATGTGGACTACATGCACATTTACATCATTGCACATTCTAACACTTGTGCATTTATTACATTGCATAAAGTAAATACTCAAACCTTAATCTAAGACACTCTCCTAATCTAATGATGTACCCAAGGTGGTACATTGGCATGTACCAAATAATGTAATATATTCCAACATGATCTTGAAGACCCACTTGTAGCATATGAGCTTCTTTTCTTTAAGCAAATCAATGAGCTCCTATGTTTTGTTTTTTATTAGAGTTATACTCTATTTCCATAACTACCTTCCACTTGGGAAAGCTAAGTGCATCCTTCATTGATTCTAATTATGAATTCTTCATTACTAGAGATATTAATCCCATATTTATTTCTTATTGAGACATACTACGAGTACATGGGCAAGTGGAAGCAAGATAAGGAGGTGCATCATGTTTAGAATCTTTGATGGTACTCGTGAACTATTTTGAACTTTTGAGTTGTTGTGAAGGAGCAATTGCTTCAAGTTCATCAACAATTGCTAGAACATCTTCTTGGACTTCTTCATAAAACTCTAGGCTCACAAAAGGATATGTAACATCTTGAGGGGAATAAAAATTTGACTTAGGTTCAACTACTTCATCAAATACCACATCTAGACTTTTATGCAATTTCTTGGTGATTGGACTATCAAACGATACCCTTTAAATTCATTATCATACCCAAGAAATATGCAAGGTCGGGTTTTCACATCCAACTTGCTCCTTTTTTCTTTGGCACATGCATGTATGCATTGCTACCAAATACTCTAAGATGTGAGATTGAATGGTTTCTTCTTTCAACAACCCCATTATGTTGTGGAGTTGTAATGTCCCCTTTCCTAACTAGCCACTATGTACAGTATGGACTTGCCTATACAATGGTTCCCGTAGGCAATGTCGTGTGTTTGGGAGCCTCCAGGTGTTGTGGAGTTACTGTTGGACGTTCAGTTTTCAGTGTGGTCAGCTTTCAGGACCGTTTCCAGCAGGTTTCAGGGGGACTTACTATTTTTAGTAAGTCGATCAGAGGCAGTATCTTGGGAAGCGGACGTTACGGATGGATTTTTCGGCGAAATGGGTGTCCGTTTCCAGTATTTTTTCTTGGGTCCGGCCTTAGGAGGATTATTATTTTAATGCCCGAAAGTTATTAATGTAATATTTAAATGTAATGTTTAAATATTCTAATGTTGGGCTTATATTTTATTATTAAGGGGTTATAAGGGGGATTTTTGGGAGTCATAAGGTAAGTTATAAATTAAAATTAAGATGTTATCTCCCTAGGAGTTTGGGACGACCCCTCATGGGGCTCTTTAAAAATAAATTTAAATGCAAATGAAATTAAAGGAAAAAAAACAAACTTGGCCGACCCAATTGTGAGAGGGAAATAAAAGAATGAAGTTGAATTCATTTTCACATCTTTGGCATTCTATTTTCACAGTCATTCTGGAGAAGCACTTGCAGATTGGATTTGCAAGGGTTTGTAGCTTGTTTGGAGACGAAAACCTCCGGCAGGAGCACCATTCTTGAGGTTGAAAGATATCTTCAGAGTGGTTTGGGGGCATTCGCACACAGTGGGTGCAATTGTGCTTGCATTGAAGACATTTACAGCATTGGAAGAGCAGATTTGGAAGGGTTTTGAAGAAGTTATCAGTTGCAAATTAATTATTCTTCATTACACAGCCAGGCCGTACCATCTAGAGCTTATTGGAGAGGATTGTGATGTAATTACCAGCTAGGGTTTGAGGATTTGAGGGTGAACTATTGCATACACTCCAGCCGTACACCTTTGAGGGGTTTGTGAAGACTATTTTGCAGATTCTAGCTAATTCCAAGGCAGCCGTACTCCTCCTTGAGCAGGCCGTACATCCTCCATAAGGGATGTGTTGCTGCAACTCACTCAAACGCCTCCCTTGGACAGATTTCTATGCTTGGGAAGGGGTCGCCTCAATAGAGGGTGCTCAAATATGCTCTTTGTTTGATGGAGACTTGTAATTTCTTGATCATTTGATGAATATAAGTGATTTACCCATTGTTGGTGTACATTTCCAGAAATATTCAGACTTCATTATTACCCGGGTACTTCATTATTCTCATATTTGCTCAAAAGGGTTTCATTATTTATATTAGTAGAAGATTGTGCTTAAATTTCAATTCAATCGGAGTGATAGTTTGGAAGATAGAGATAGTTCTTTATTGCTGCATTTCATTTCCAGTATTTCCTTATTGTTGCAAAAATACAAAAAAAAATCAAATATTGCACAAAAACACAAAAAACAATACAAAACTCAAACCAAAAAACAAGGGCAGAAATTTTGGTGTTCATATTGGGGTTGGACACTACATTGGTATCAGAGCCAGCTCATCCTGCCATCCTATTGGGGTTTCATTAGATGAGTGGTCACCACTATTACACTAGAAGGAACAGGGCATTCAATGACGGTGAACAGGTTAATCAGCCAGAGTTAGAGGAAAATATGGGTGACAACAGGGAAGGTAACAGGGGTAATGGACAGCAGCCAGTAGACCCAGATAGGCAGATGTTTGAGATGTTCCTGCAGGGCCAACAACAAATACAACAGACTATGGCACAACTCCTAGGTCTTATGACACAACAAATGCACCTTAATGCACAAATCAATAATGGACAGAATCACAGGAACAATGGTGATGGAGAAGGTTCAGTTAATAATAACACTAGGGGAGTTAATCAGGCGAACAGGGACAGGACACAGAGTTCCAGGCCATTGATGCCTACTTTCATTCCTAGAGCAGCTCCACAGGAGGATAGAGAGCCTACTATACAGGAGATGCAGGAGTCATTTACGCAGGAGTGGAACCAGGCTAGTGAGGAGTTCAGAGCAGGGATGTCCTTCCGAGACTATGTTGACATGAGGATGCGACAGCAGCCTATTAGGAGAGGCAGACAACAGCATACACAGGGTCATGATTTGCAGAGGAAGGTGGGAAAATTAACTATTCCCAACTTCGATGGTTCCGGGAAGACCACAGCTCGTGCTTGGGTGCATAAAATGGATACCTATTTCCAGCTTAATCCGACGACAGAGGATGAGGCAATAAAATATGCAGCACTGCATCTAGACGGAGTGGCACATGAGTGGTGGCACCATGGGTTAGTAACCCTTGGTCATGATCAGATTCATACCTATGCAGAATTCACTAACAGATTGATTGATAGGTTTGATAAGAAGGATCCAAAACTAGAGTTTAAGGAATTGGCCCAACTTAAGCAGTGGGGATCAGTAGATAGTTACATTGCTGATTTCCAGAAGCTCTCTGTTCTAGTGACTGACATTTCTGAGAGGAGATTGATTGTACTGTTTATTGATGGATTGGCTGATCCTTTACGAGGGCTTGTCAAAGCCTTCAATCCTCCTACTTTGCATGATGCTATTAGGAAGGCACGAGACATGGAGACCACCTCTTCTAAGGGTAAATTCATTCCCAAAGGAGGTGACTATAAGAAATTTAAGGACAAAAAACCTTTTGCAAAAGGGAGTGACCAGCAAAGAGATAATTTCAAAAAGAAGGACAACGATACTACTAATGATTTGAGGAAGAAGAATCTTTGTTTCTGATGCAAAGAACCTTGGAACCCAACACATAAATGTGGTGACAAGGCTAAAATGAAGCAAATGGAGCAATTTTCTAGTGAGGAATCAGAGTATGAGGATGTTGACCAGCAGGGTGTTAGTGATAGTAGCAGCTCGGAGAGTGAGGAGGAATCACATTCAGCACCTGAGCCTGATGAGCCAGTAGCACAGTTGTACAGTTTTCAGAGGGTGGCATCTTTTAAGGTTCGGGGAGTACTTAAGGGGCAGCGCATAACCACTCTCATTGATACAGGGGCTACGCATAACTTTATTGATGAGAGCCTTGTTGTTAAGCGAGGGCTACCTGTTGAGTCATTTGATGGATTTCGGGTGATGGTTGCTAGTGGGACTACCATTAGCTGCACTAAGAGGATTCCTAGCTTGCGCATAATGTTGGGAGAATATGAGTTGCAGGATGATTTCTATTGTGTGAATATAGGCGATACAGATGTTGTTTTAGGTATGCATTGGATGAGCTCCTTGGGAGAATTTACTATGAACCTGAAAAGTATGGAGATGAAATTTGAAACAGGTGGCAGGAAGGTTGTACTCAGGGGAATTTCGGATGGTAGCCTCAGGACAGTCTCATTTAGGAGAATGGAGAGGTTGTTTAGACATGGGCAGATTGAGTGGGCAGCAGAGTGTATTTTGATGCCTACAACAGAGGAGCAGCCAGGGAAGACATATCATCCAGATATACAGGTTCTCATTAACAAACATCATAAGGTATTCGAGAGTATTCCACCTGGGAGACCACCTGAGAGGGGTACAGAGCACATCATAGAGCTGGAGGAGGGAACTAAACCAGTCATCACTACCCCATACAGACATCCCAAGAGGATGAAGGATGAAATTGAAAAGACCATCAAAGAACTTTTGGAAATGGGACACATTCGGCCAAGTAAGAGCCCATTTGCATCTTCGGTGGTGTTGGTTAAGAAGAAGGATGGGACCATGCGCATGTGCGTGGATTACAGGGCTCTGAACAAGAAAACAATAAAGAACAAGTATCCCATTCCTAGAATAGATGAATTGATTGATGAGCTGCACGGTGCTACATATTTCACCAAGATTGATCTTAGATCTGGTTATCACCAGATAAGGATGCGGGAGAGTGACATAGAGAAAACAGCCTTCAGATGTCACTATGGACACTTCGAGTTTCTGGTTATGCCGTTTGGTCTCACCAATGCTCCAACCACCTTCCAGTCATTAATGAACAGGGTTTTTAGAGGGCAGCTACGCAGATTTGTACTTATATTTTTTGATGATATTTTGGTTTATAGTAGGACATGGGAGGAGCATCTTCAACATGTGGATGAGGTATTGGGTATCCTTGAGCGTGAGTCTCTATATGCCAAGGAATCCAAATGCGAGTTTGGCATGACAAAATTGTTGTACTTGGGTCACATAATCAGTGCAGAGGGAGTTAGGATGGACCCAGATAAGGTGAAGGCAATTATGGAATGGCCCACTCCTACAAATTTATCACAGCTCAAAGGGTTTTTTGGTTTATGTGGGTTCTACAGAAGGTTTGTTAAGGGCTTCTCACAGGTAGCAGCACCACTCACTGATCTAACGAAGAAGGGAGCCTTTATTTGGACAGATGCAACACAGGAGTGTTTTGACAAATTCAAGCAGTTGGTTTGCTCTAGTCCAGTACTTGCCATACCAGATTTTAGTAGACCTTTCGAGTTAGAGTGTGATGCCTCTGGGGAAGGCATTGGGGCCGTTCTAATGCAAGATAAGCACCCTATCACGTTTGAGAGCAAAAAACTTAGAGGAGCAGAGAGAGCTTACTCTATATATGACAAGGAGATGCTTGCTATAATGCATGCCTTAGTCAAATTTCGGCAATACTTGGTGGGAGGTAAGTTCACAGTGAAAACCGACCACAATAGCTTGAAGTATTTCATGAGCCAAAGGGATTTGAATGAACGCCAACAAAAATGGGTGAGCAAACTTCAGGCGTTTGATTTTGATATTGTTTATGTAAAAGGGAAGAAGAATGTAGTTGTTGATGCTCTCTCGAGAAGGCCGCATTTGTGCTCTTTGGGTGCAATTTCAGAGGATTGGAAGGAGCATATTATAGCAGATTATGCAAAGGATGAGTGGGCAACCAACATTATTGAGGGTACTAGACAGGATGACAGGTACTCGGTGGTGAATGGTTTGATCATGCACAAGGACAGAATATTTTTGGTACCAAATTCATAGTTTAAGGGGACAGTTTTGAGGGCTCTTCATGACTCACCATTAGCAGGGCATCCAGGATTCTTCAAAACATACAGGCAGGTGAGAGAGAGGTTCACATGGAGAGGACTCAAGGATGATGTCCTAAGGTATGTACGGGAGTGTGCAGTGTGTCAACAAAACAAGGATGAGCACACTAAGCCCGCTGGTTTACTTCAGCCCCTGCCCATTCCTGATAGGAAGTGGGAAAGTATATCAATGGATTTTATAACAGGACTACCCACAGTTCAGGGG
Source organism: Wollemia nobilis (assembly GCA_028583015.1). NCBI lineage: Eukaryota > Viridiplantae > Streptophyta > Pinopsida > Araucariales > Araucariaceae > Wollemia > Wollemia nobilis. Next base: position 1,616,194 of record JAQPPZ010015334.1, read on the forward strand.
AGAGATTGTATTTACGTCGTGGTTGACAGATTAACAAAGTTTGCACACTTTTATGCCATTTCAGCCACTTATTCAGCAGTGCAGGTAGCAGAATTATTTTTCAGGGAGGTATTCAGACTACACGGTTTGCCCAAGTTTATAGTCAGTGATAGGGACAGCCGCTTTATGAGCCATTTTTGGCAGGAGCTGTTTAGATTGAGTGGGACACAACTTACTCCGAGCACCAGTTATCACCCACAGACAAATGGGCAGACGGAAATTGTAAACAAATGGGTGGAAGGCTACTTGCGTAATTACATCTCTGGGCAGCAGAAGGCGTGGATAAAATGGTTGCACTTATGTGAGTATTGTTATAACACCACATATCACATGTCTATCAGGATGACTCCATTTATGGCTCTGTATGGATACGATGCACCGGACTTCATTGATTTACTGATTCAGGATTGCAGAGTGCCTAAGGCACAGGAGTTGCTACAGGATAGCCAGGACATCTTGAGAACCTTGAAAGATAACATTCAGCAAGCGCAGAACCAACAGAAACAGTATGCGGATCAGCATAGGTCGGAGCGCACTTTCGAGGTTGATGATATGGTGTACCTTCGTTTGCAGCCATACAGGCAATCCACTCTCAAGAAGAGTGGGAAGGGGAAGTTGAAGCCTCGATTTTATGGTCCCTTCAGAATAACAAGGAAGATTGGGGAGGTAGCCTACGAATTGGATCTTCCAGCAGATAGTAAGGTCCATAATGTTTTCCATGTCTCTCGCCTTAAAAAGGCGTTAGGACATAACATCACTCCATCTGCAGTTCTACCACCATTGGATGAGGAGGGGCGGCTAATATTGGTTCCAGAGGCTATACTTGACACCAGGGAAAGGAAGCTCAGAAACAGAACTATTAAGGAGTACCTGGTCAAATGGAAGGACCTGCCAGTAGAAGATGCCACTTGGGAAGATGAGCAGGTGTTGACAATTGCTTGGGGACAAGCAATTTTGGGGAGGGAGGACTGTAATGTCCCCTTTCCTAACTAGCCACTATGTACAGTATGGACTTGCCTATACAATGGTTCCCGTAGGCAATGTCGTGTGTTTGGGAGCCTCCAGGTGTTGTGGAGTTACTATTGGACGTTCAATTTTCAGTGTGGTCAGCTTTCAGGACCGTTTCCAGCAGGTTTTAGGGGGACTTACTATTTTTAGTAAGTCGATCAGAGGCAGTATCTTGGGAAGCGGACGTTACGGATGGATTGTTCGGCGAAATGGGTGTCCGTTTCCAGTATTTTTTCTTGGGTCCGGCCTTAGGAGGATTATTATTTTAATGCCCGAAAGTTATTAATGTAATATTTAAATGTAATGTTTAAATATTCTAATGTTGGGCTTATATTTTATTATTAAGGGGTTATAAGGGGGATTTTTGGGAGTCATAAGGTAAGTTATAAATTAAAATTAAGATGTTATCTCCCTAGGAGTTTGGGACGACCCCTCATGGGGCTCTTTAAAAATAAATTTAAATGCAAATGAAATTAAAGGAAAAAAAGCAAACTTGGCCGACCCAATTGTGAGAGGGAAATAAAAGAATGAAGTTGAATTCATTTTCACATCTTTGGCATTCTATTTTCACAGTCATTCTGGAGAAGCACTTGCAGATTGGATTTGCAGGGGTTTGTAGCTTGTTTGGAGACGAAAACCTCCGGCAGGAGCACCATTCTTGAGGTTGAAAGATATCTTCAGAGTGGTTTGGGGGCATTCGCACATAGTGGGTGCAATTGTGCTTGCATTGAAGACATTTACAACATTGGAAGAGCAGATTTGGAAGGGTTTTGAAGAAGTTATCAGTTGCAAATTAATTATTCTTCATTACACAGCCAGGTCGTACCATCTAGAGCTTATTGGAGAGGATTGTGATGTAATTACCAGCTAGGGTTTGAGGATTTGAGGGCGAACTGTTGCATACACTCCAACCGTACACCTTTGAGGGGTTTGTGAAGACTATTTTGCAGATTCTAGCTAATTCCAAGGCAGCCGTACTCCTCCTTGAGCAGACCGTACATCCTCCATAAGGGATGTGTTGCTGCAACTCACTCAAACGCCTCCCTTGGACAAATTTCTATGCTTGGGAAGGGGTCGCCTCAATAGAGGGTGCTCAAATATGCTCTTTGTTTGATGGAGACTTGTAATTTCTTGATCATTTGATGAATATAAGTGATTTACCCATTGCTGGTGTACATTTCCAGAAATATTCAGACTTCATTATTACCCGGGTACTTCATTATTCTCATATTTGCTCAAAAGGGTTTCATTATTTATATTAGTAGAAGATTGTGCTTAAATTTCAATTCAATCGGAGTGATAGTTTGGAAGATAGAGATAGTTCTTTATTGCTGCATTTCATTTCCAGTATTTCCTTATTGTTGCAAAAATACAAAAAAAATCAAATATTGCACAAAAACACAAAAAACAATACAAAACTCAAACCAAAAAACAAGGGCAGAAATTTTGGTGTTCATATTGGGGTGTATGCCTTGCTACCAAAGACTCTAAGATGTGAGATTGAATGGTTTCTTCTTTCAACAACCCCATTATGTTATGGAGTATAGGTTTTAGTGAGTTGTCGCTTGATACCATTTTGTGCGAGAATCCTTGAAAATTCATTGGATGTATATACCCCCCTCGATCTAAGCAGAGGACTTTAATGCAATGCCTAGTTTCATTTTCCACACACTGATTAAAATGCTAAAAACACTGGAATGTTTTGGACTTCAGTGGCAAGGACACCCACATCTTTATGGAGTAGTCATCAACAAACAATTGGAAGTATCTTTTACCACCAAAATTGTTTGTCATGGGTTTGCACAGATCGATGTGTATCACAATGGACCTTTGGCTCTATGAGTGCTCAATTTAGATGGTACTTGATTTTGCTTCCCTGATAAACAACCCAAGCAAAGTAGCAAGGTGGGTGAAAGGTTGGGTAGACTGATCACCATGTGATGCTTACAAAGTTGAAGTATCATTAATTAAGATGTCCATATCTCTTGTATCAAAGGGAGGTTGTAGTTATCGTGGTTGCTGATAGTGCTACATTAGGAGTAGATTGGACGTTTAGGGCAAACAAGCCATTTTTGTAGGAACTAATTGCTATATTCTCATGACTTTTGGTGATAAAACACCTCTTATGGCCATTATCAACTCTGAAAACCATCATTTTTTGATCTAGTAGTTAGGGCACTAACAACAAGTTGTTTGTTAGACCTGGTACATATAGTACCTTTTTTATTGTGCATTTTCCATCTAAAAGATTAAGCAAAACATCACCTACTCCTTGGACATTATAAGTTCTATCATCAATGATAGTCATCGGTTTCCCTCTTCCAATGAATTAAACCACTATTTGTCCCCTATCATGTGTTTGCTAGAACCATAATCAATGTACCAAATATCATCCTTGGGTTTGGTTACAAACTTTTTCATTAGAACCTTGTGTGCCTATTCAAAATCAAAATATGATTCTTCAATGACAACATACCCTTTTTCGTGCTTCTGTTTGGGATGTGGCTTGTATTGCTTCTTCTTATTTTGAGATTGATAAACTCTATCACCTTGAGTCACTTAATTGTACCAACAATGCTTGCTATCGTATCCTTTTTCATAGATATGACAAAACTTCTAATGCTTTTGAGGTTGCTTCTATGACGAGGATGAAGGACCTTTATGTAAAGAATCGTTTTGTGGTTTCTTATTTCTATATTCTTAGTGATGAGTGCACTGGTTGAAAATTGTTCCCTTAAATTGTTGGTTGCTTCTTCTTCTTTAGCAATATGACCAACTCTTCAAAGTAAATTGTCCTATTTCACACTTTTAATGAGGTTATGAGCACTCGAAAGGAATATGGTAAAGCTCAAAGTATAATTGGAACTAAGAGGTTATCTTCCACTTGTTCACCCATAGCATTTAGTCTTACCTTTAGCTTTGTGACTTTGCAAATAAATGCCTCTATACTTTCTCCATATGCCACTCTCAATGTGTGGAGTTGTGATTGAAGGGTAAGAATGGTGGATTGATTCTTCCCTTCATAGATGGTAGTAAGGGTGTCACATGCTTTCTTGGAGGTCTTTGCTTCACAAATATCGTTGGATCCATCGGTTTTAGCAAGGGTGATGAGCATAAGTGCTTTTGTATCAACATCATCATATTTCTCTGCTTGGTCCCAGTCACAATATCCCATAGCTTTTTTACTGTCAAGCTAGTTCTCATCTTTGTCTTCCATGGTCCAAAGTTAAGACCTCTTAGGATCTATGAATATGTAAGAAAGTCCTCTAGGGTGGACATGGTGAGAATTCCTTATTTATCCAAATGGTTCCCCTTTCAATACACCGTCAATTTGTTACACCGAACCTTTCAATATACCTACCTTTTCGATGTACCTGTTGGTACGTGGAAGAAGCTAGTATGCTCGATATACGTGGCCATACGTGAGAGACCTAGAGGTATGTGAAAGAGTTCGATACATGGTACTTAGGTAGTATGGAAATGGATTCGTCCTATCTATAACACATGCTTAAAAAGATCTCCTTGGAGTGTCTTAATTTCAAGGTTTATGTTGAGTGATAGTGGCATACATGGTGAATATTGGAGTGAATAAAATAAAATGGGCTTGCCTTATTACTTCCCAACAATGTATAGGGATAAACCCCAAATATCGTTTTTGCAACTATTTTAGGCGTTAAGCGCAATAACGAGTCACGACGATATTACCTGTAAAAAAAAAGATCAAAGACACTATATATACGAAACGTTGCTTTAAACCTTTAAGGTTTGATAAAGGGTGACTGTTGTTTGTTTGTTTTTAACAAATGCAAGTTTTGTGAAAAATGATACAAACCATAAAATCATGTTAAATTTGAACGTATGGACCTCTATCAAAAATTCAAATTTTTACGATCACAATTCTTGTTTAAATTTGCAAAATAAAGTTTAAAAGTTTGCAAAATCAATTTTATTATCCTTTGGAATTTTTTTAATGAATCACCATTAAATAAAAAATAATAAACCTTTTGAATTTTTTTTAATAAATCACCCTTAAATTAAAAACAATAAAAATAAAAAAATGCACTTTTACATCTTATAAGTTTATAACTCTTAATTGCACTTTAAAAGAATATAAAGTGCATTATTATTTTTAAACAAATAAGGTCTTATAGTTGAAAAAAATTATTATTATTTTTAACTATAAAATTATAAAAATACTTATCTTTTATGACCGTAATTGTGCGATACAAATTATATGATCCGAATTCAATCCTCACAATAAATATTTATAAAAAATATAATTAAAAAAAAAAACTTGCCCCATTTGTGGATATAAAAAAGAAGATTACGTGGATATGCAAGAGATTTAAACCTAAGCCTTATCAGCCACAAAGAATCATGCTTCCAAATTGCCAGCTCTGCTATGAACGGAATGTGTTGATGAAAGAAGCGAGCGCTACCCTACTTGTCCTTTCTCACCAAGGCGTGCGTTGCAATTGCCACGGATTCATTGATTCACAGCCAACGTGGACGCGTAAAGCAAGAGATGGACGTCACGCTCAAGGCCCTCCCTCGTGCCCAACTACTACAAGTGTTAGACGTTAATCTAGCAGGCCTGCTTCCATAAACTTATTCTAGCTTGTTGTTGATTCGGAGATTATCAATCGCTTAAGATCTTTGAGTTATCGTTTTACCAATTTACTAGCTTGTTGTTAATTCGGAGATCATCAATCGCTTAAGATCTTTGAGTTATCGTTTTACCAATTTACTAACCATAGGACGTAAACCAATTTACTAACCATAGGGGTACGTCTTGTTTTAAAGGCTGAATGTTGTTAGACATCAATCTAACAGGCCTACTTCCATAAACTTATTCTACCTACTTTGTTGTTGATTGGAGATCACCTATGGCTTAAGATCTTTAAATTATCTTCTTAATATTTTTTTTAGTCTAGGTACGCCTTGTTTTAAAGGCTGAATGTCGTTGAAGCCTGTAATGCCAATGGCTGGTTTGCATTTTTAATCTGTCAGCGGTTTTTGAGGACCCCATCAAGCATAAGTGAGTTTAGGCTCCAATAAAAAACAGGTGGGGTAATGGGGTTACTCCTGTCCATCAGGAACTCATAACATTTGTATATATTTAGAAACAATTCATGTGACTGGCTCGTAGCGATTTTTATGTTTAAAATGTTTAAATAAAAATAAGGTTGAAAGTATTGCTGGAAATGTTTACCAACATGATTGTATTATATGTCTATTTTGACAGTTGAGGGTTTTTCTCTTTGAGATGATGAGGCCTCCACTGCTGAAGGGATAATTAGAACAAGCTTATATGTAAACTAGAAACCTCTAATACCAAGGATCAGTCAAGCTAAGCTTAAATTCCACAGTACCATGAAACCAATTTGATATTTGTATGTACAATTTTGTTAGTTTTGACATGGTCTAGACTTTCAAGCCCTTGCCACAGGCAGCCTTTTGCTTTGGGACATTTGAATCTACCTCTGCAGTATACAATATATCCAAATTCTTATATGTTTTATGGTGAGAGTTGCAAAGCCAACCTCTGTTGGTGGTATTGCTGCTGTTTTTACCCTTTCCACTGAAGAGGGAAAAAAGATTGATGTCAGAGATGCAGCTTCTTCTTGTTTATATGGATTATGTTCATATCTAAAAGATTCGTTGTTGGAAGTCATAACTATGCCGCAAACAGACATGATTTTGATGTGTGCAGCGCCAAGATTTCCGAGAGAGTGAAGCTTGAACCTTGTGCATCATGTTAAAAAATGTCTACATTGCTCGAACAGGTGCACCATGTTAAAAAAAAAAGTCTATATTTCTTGAACAGATGGAAACTACGAGAAGAATTATATGCTACCCAAGCCAAGAAAGCTGTATTAACGCTCAAATCATGGACACTGGATAAATAATAGATGCAGAAGATCCTATCGCAGATAACTATATTAACTTCGAGACTGGTCCTGCACAAAGTGAAAATTTTTAGTATTTAGTAGTGATAGATCATGCAGGTCATGTCTTAAATGTCTTTTATGAGTCTATCATTGTTTTTTTCGGTTACATAAGAGATGGTTACAATCACATTATTTTTAATAATTAACAAGCGTACTGACAAGAGCAGAGTTCAAATTACATGGGCTGCTATCAGCAAACTTATTCCGCTTTGTTGATCTGACATGACAAGTGTAAGGTTCAAACCACAGGGGCTGCTACCACCAAACCTATTCCGCCGACGTAAAGGGACCACCAATTGCCATCATCGTTGATCTAACGTGTATTTAGAGGATTCAGATCAGACTACTGCCTAGACTGCCCCAGGTTTGAACCTAAGTTTCTTCTTGGTTAATGCCTGACCAAATAAATACTTACCAATCCACCTAACCTTTCAAAACATCAAGGTACCATTGTTGTTATGATATTCTAGTTAAAAAGGTACCTCTGTTCTTAAAAATATATTATAAGTCATGCTTCTTTGCTCTCTTTTCTCCAAGCAAACAATTCAGCGAAGAGCAGACTCGGTATTGTCTACTTTCCTGTATGAATTATGTACTGTTTTTTCCCTACTCTCACATCTCATTCAGAATGTTTTGTTAAATTTCTTTCTAGAAAACTGATTTTCAGGATGAGGTTCTGTTGATCCTACATAGTCTTAGAATATGTTCCATAATAGAGAATTCTTTGCACTTTACACTGTAAAAGTTGTATTAATGTCGATGGACAATAGCTCACAATAATGTTTTTGCCATTGTTTTTCTCATTTCCGTTGTTTGGCTATTTAAGGTAAGGTCATCCTTCGCCCTAACCATGGACAACGTTTTGGTTACGAACTATTTAATCTTACTAGAATTACTAGTCAGTCTGGACAATAGGCCTCGATACTTTTAGCATCGCAGTGGATTTGGTTTAGAGTTTAACCACATCGAATATAACAAGTCTAACAACTAGTCTTTTGGATAGATATTGTATTCAGAACATCTTAATAGTGTTTATAGTCTTTTGGATAGATCTTGTATTTAGAACATCTTAATAGGGTTTATGTGGCTTAGATCTTGTATTTAGAACATCTTAATAGGGTTTATGTGGCTTAGATCTTGTATTTAGAACATCTTAATAGGGTTTATGTGGCTTAACTATGTAGGCAGCAAATCCACCTTTGAGAAGAAGAAGAAACGATAACACTTAAATTTGTACAATTTTATCAAAAGTTTAATTTTCTCTAACTGTATAGTGTAGGATTGTAAATGTACAATTGGTCATAAACGTATAGTTAGAAGTTAAATGAAATAAAGTGAAATGCACATGAAAGGTAATTTGATAAAAATCAAATTAGGACTTAGTAAAACCTTAGTGCATTTATTGTTTTAAGATATTGTATAAAAGGTAGTTGTGAATAATGCGTTGTCTCAAGAACCGTTTTAGAACGGTCTGGATAAGCATTATAAAGCCCTCCATTCAAGTTTTGATGGTTGTTCATTGTGGAAGATCATGGTTCATGCTTACGAGATGTTGATGGTTGTTATTGTAATAAAGTCTACTTCATACTTACATATGATTCATTAAGGGTTATTGATTACTGTTGATAGTTTCCCATGCATAATGAAGAATTGTTCATTGATGATTTTACATGTTACTGATAATTATTGCCATTGAACATGAATGATACATATTGTGCAAGTATGACCAGAATGATAGTGTAATTGGGTGATTCTACAGTGGAATTGAAGTGATAATTGATTCCCAACCATGTATGATGATTGTGGATGTGAATATTGACCAATAATTTTCTTTGGAAATGGTAATTGATATGTTTGCATGCCATTGTACGGTTTTTGGAAATGAATAGAGAAGTGTAATCTTGGTATAGACTAAGAATAGTGATTCTGGATGTGTATGTTGGACTACTATAGTGGTAATTTCACCATTACGGTCAATTACTCTTTGTTGTGATCAATTATTGCTTATAACTTTGGCAATCTAAGACTGAGGAATTGCAGCAAGGGTTTGCTGCAACCGTACAGTCAACCCCCCTAAACTTTACAACTGATAAATTGCCTTGTTTTGTGTTCACAATTGCATAGTTGAACTTGTCTAAGGTGGAAAATAAGGGTTTCAAAATGAACGATTGCAAAACATCCAAAGTTTTCACCTATAAACTAACTTTTGGCATATTACACAAGTGGTAAATTGTATAGTTCAGGGTGTTGTATGGTTATAACCATACAATTGTACGATTTGGAACCATGTAGTTCCTTTTTGTGAGTTTTGTAAATCGTACAGTTCCAAATCGTACAATTGTATGATTTGGACCAAAATAGTTACAAAACCTTGGAATTCATCCCAAACCTGTCCATTTCACCTCTCCTTCCAGGAATACTCCCCCTGTGCTACATTTGTCATCGTTACCTATAAAAATTAGGTCAAATTGATACAATTGAGAAGAACTCATTATCGTTGTCAAAGATCATTGAGAATCTAATATGGTGCTACATTTAGTGTCGTTGCCTAATCAAAATTTGAGGATTTGAAGCGGTATTATCAAAATTGGGTCAAATTATCACAATGGAGAAGGACCTGTGATTGATAAATTTGGGTAAGAACTAATTGAAGGTGAATGACAGATACAAGTTTATGAATACATGGGATACAAGACCAAGGAAAGGAGCAGATTCTAGTAAGAAATACTAGAATTACTCAAAGAGGGAATGTGAACAATTCCATACAAAATATGTACGAACCAGTGATAGAACAAGTATGGACTTTGAATGAAGGAGACATTGAAATGTGGGAGACATTCTTGATAGAAACATAAGAAAGGGTACAAGAGTCATCAAGAATCGAGGAGGATGTTGGCATAAGAGGAGACGATGAAGAAAATGGACGAGGATACAATGAGTGGTTGGTAACACCTAAAAAAGTGACATGAAGGTTGCAAAGGAGTGCGTAGGATGAGAGTCAGGCACCAGAGCAACAATGTGCAAGGTCTCAAGAAGTAGGACTAGGGCCATAATCGACATTCCAATAAATAAGGTCATGGAGTGAAGACATACAAGAGATTGAGAGATGATTGTTTGGTGAAAATAAGGTACCAAGGATAGAAACATCTGATGAGGAGCAACATAGTGGATCACCCACACAAAGGAAGAATCATTCAAGAATTTTGGAGGATACTTCATCAAGTGACGAAGGAGAAACCTCATCGATGGCTAACTTAGGCATAGAGCAGGAAAGCAGAGATGTTCACCTTTCATGGGAGAAGGGAAGGAGGACCCAACAAGACATATCGGTATATGCATAACCATATGGAAAGAAAATGGTGTAGACCAGCCAGATGAATGGTTGCATCTATTTCTCACCACATTACATGGACTAGCAATGGATTGGTATCTCAAGCAAGAAAATACATCAACATTTCAAGTATGGAATATGATGAAATATGCCTTCATCGAGGAATTTCATCCTTTGAGGGATGATGAAGACATTATAATAGAAATATACACCATAAAACAATGTATTTATGAGGACATTAAAACATACAATCACCAATTAAAACAACTTGCAGACAAGATGCAAATACCACCAATAGATGCACTAGTTAAACGATGGTTTCTTGATGGGTTACTACCAAGATATAGGAAGAAGATGAAGGCAATACCATCCTCAACATATGAAGAAGTGCTAGAGAAAGCAATTTTTTTGAAAGTGAGGCGAAGCAAACGGTAGTAAGAATTGTGACACATTCTAGGCATGAGGACTCGAATAGTGGTGAAGATGATACGATACATCATACTATTTAATCATTTTGAAAGGAATTTGATAAGACAATAACAGAGGCCAAAGGAGATGCAATATGAGATCAAAAAAATATTTGGTGTATAGAATGCAAGACTAAAGGACATTAAATATGAATTGTCCTTGAAATGAATATTGCCACATATGTAATGTATTAGGACACAAAGTAGTAAAATGTCTATTTAATTTGAAATTTTGATAACAAACTCTCACAATTAAAAAATAGGAGGAAAAACCAAAGCCTCAAGGGAATGGACAAAACACAACCAATGGAGGTTATAGAAATAATCGCAGAGGAAGAATGTTGTATCAATGCAACAACCAAGGAGGTTAGAACCGCTTGCAGTATGATTCGAAAGGAAGGCCAATCATACAATGCCGCAATTGCTAGGAATGGGAATATTTTGTGAAGAATTGTCCTTCTCCCTAGATATAGGAGATAATAAAAAATAATGCTACATACATATGTAGATGGTGTGGTTTAGGTAACCACAAGAAGATAAACTATCCCAAGAAAGCAGGTTTGAGTGGCTCACAAAATGTGAATTATTTGGACATTGATGTACCCTCAATAAAGGAGGAGGAAATTGAGAAAGACATACTAGTCATGACACGAAGTCAGACTCAGAAGGATAATTACCCAAAACCTACCAAAGAAAAGAAGATATGGCATGTGGTAAAAATGGTACTTTAATAAGAGGCATAAAAAGCTAAGTAGTTAAGGCTTGTAGAACAAAAATAATTAAAGAAGTCTTGCATATCAAAAAATAAAGTAGTTGTACAAGACTTGGAAACACAAGTTCTAAATACAACAATAGAAATCAAGATAGTTAGTTTGCTTGAAGCCATACCATCACTAATAAGACGATGGACGAGGAGATACAACCACAAAATATGATGAAGGTTCAAAGCCAACTGATACAGGAAGAGGAACAAAAATATTAATTTATGGATCCTACCATATTCATGATTGATGTTTGGGAAGAAACCAGCATTGTTCCATATGAAGATATTGGGGCATAATTTAGCACAAGTTATTGTGGATGGAGGATCCAATGTTAAAATGCTACCAGAGAAAACTTGGAGGGAGATCAACACTCCATCATTATGGGCATCAAGTTTTAGGTTGTATGGTGCTGACCAGTATGGTATTGAGACAAAGGGAGTATTGACGACACAACATGTGATAATAGTTGACTAGGAGTTAATATTAGATTTTGTTGTGATTACTATGCAAAAGCCTGCATATGATGTACTATTAGGAAGAGGTTGATAACAAGTAGCCAAAGTTAATCACAACTGGGAAAAATATCAGATCACATTCAAGAAAGGACAACATAAGTATATTATTAACTTGAAAAATCAAACAATTAGCAAGGACGTTGCCACAACAAATGAGTCAGGCAGTTCTTCAGATGAAGAAGAATATGACCCTAATGAAGAGGGGATGTTGTATCTTGAAGAATGTAGTGAGGACAAAATCCGATTTGATAGTGAACTTCTCCATTGGAAGATAGAGGAGTATGAGATATTTCAACCCAACTGCCTCTGTATTAATATAGAGGAGATCACAAAAAACAAGATGAGAAGGTTAGCAAGAAATCAAAATAAGAGAAACAAGAGAAATGTGTTAGAATAGAGCGTAAACCATAGGCAATAGGAATTATTATTAATAATCAAAAGGGCTTACATAGTACAAACATAGGCTAAGAATAGCCTTTAGAATAATAATCAAATATTATTCCTAATTAATGCAAACAACTACGCGCTTGACTAACAATGCGCTAACCACTAACCTAATAACGTAGTCAAAATGACTACAATGACTAAATTACTAATCAAGATAATATCTAGGTCAAAAGTAAAAAGTAATAAATTAATAGTAAAAAGTAATAAACTAATTTTTACCATGCAGTAAATTAAATCTACCTAGGAGAATCTTACAAATTACCAAATGAGGTAATAATTATAGTTACTGTAGCATAGTAACTCTAACATCCTCCCTTATTACATTATTTGGGTAATGTATATAACTACCCCAATACAATGAAAAAGATGTTGATATGTTGGCTCTTGCTTTGGCTGCTATAAGCAAAAAATGGGTCATTCCTCACTTTGTTTTCACATCAATGAATGTCCTTATTGTAATCTTGTCATCCAACCATATTTCATGGGTAACCAGCCACTACAACCGCTAGGTGTACTAGAGTAGATCACTACATACGAGGTTCATTTTGTTACAATATGATTTTGCAAAAAAGGTTTGATAAGGTAGCTAAGGTGTCGGTTGCTGCCAAAAACGCACCCTTATAAGTTCCACCCTTGTTGCAAAATATGTTGTAATGGAATTTTTGCAAGAAGTGTGACTAAGGTGTCGGTTGTTATCGAAAACACACTCTTATAAGTTCCCCCTTGTTGCAAAACATGTTGTAATGGAATTTTTGCAAGAAGTGTGACTAAGGTGTTGGTCGCTATCGAAAACACACCCTTATAAATATTTTCTCTTTTTAGCAAAAAATGTGTGAAGTAGGAAAGAAATGTTTATCCCCCTTTAAGTGCAAAAATATATGCAACTCATCAAGCTTTGTTAAGTCTTTTACAAAGATTGCCTCCTAGGCAAATTTCAAAATTTACACCAGAAAATCCCCCATTTTATTACAAGTACTTCAAACAAAAAGAGTTTGCTATTTTATGAAGCCTAAAAAAAGGTACAAATACCCCTTTATTGCAAATACTTCAAACAAAAACATTTTGCTATTTATGAAGCCTAAAAAGAGGTTTGGAATGGTGCTTGCCTAGGGTGACAAATTTGTTTCCCTTTACAATGTTGTTTGAGCCATGAGCACTTTGTGTGCTCTTTCTAAACCAGAATCAGAATCAAAATTAGACACTTCACTAGCAACATTACCTCTTTGTCTATTTTACCTTTGTGATGTGCCTTTGCCATTTTTTTTTGCTTTTTTTAAACCAACACCGATTGGTGTCATGGTTGTCCTTTTTACAATTTGTGCAAAACTTCTTTTGAGGTTGCTTTCCCTTATATTTTGAAGATGATCCTAAAGATGATCCTCCCTTATGAAAGTTTCCTTTCTTCTTTTTGCCTAATTGTTTGAGTAAAGTGCATTGTTCGACACTTCATCGCTTTGGAGTTGATTTGCTTCCTCGGTTTGAAGAAAATTGACTAACTCCACAAAGGTGACTGTTCTTTGAGATACATTAAGGGATGTTATTAATATCTTGTAGGATTCTAGAAGACCCCTCAATATTATTGAAGTCAGGATAGTATCTTCTACTTTTGATCCTAAAGCATTCATATTTGACTTCAGTTCTGCCACTCTGCAAAGGAATAGCTCTACTGTTTCTCCTGACTTCATATGGAGTGTATGAAGTTGAGTTTGAAGGTTTAGAATAGTCGAATGATTCTTACCTTCAAAAATGGTACTTAATGCGTCCTATGCATCTTTACCAGTTTTGGCTTCACTTATGTAAGGTTGGATTTCATCAGTAGTAGCTAGGAGAATAATGATGAGAAGACGATTGTTCTTTTTATCCCATGCTTTCTGATCTGCTCTTGTTGATGTGGGTCTTATTTCAGAGCCATCAACTAAATTCCATATTTCCTCTATAGTCAGAATGACCTTCATCTTGGTTTTCCATGCTGAATAGTTAGAACCTTTAAGAAATTATGTATCATTTAGGTATTTGTTGATAGTTGCCATGATGAAGGTTCTAGAATTTGCACCAAGATGATCTTTCTTTCACTCTTAATTGGTATTTAATGGCACCTACCTAAAAAATATCTTTGAATAAAGATGATTAGTTTGAGGATATTTAAGCCAAACAAAAAGAAATGAAAGAGAATTTACTCAAAAAGATATTTAATGGCACCTGCCTAAAAATCCTCATGAAGAGGGATGATTAGTTTGAGGAAATTGAGCCAAACAAATAAGAGTGAATTTTAGGGTTGTATGGAGAGAATATTAATTTTAAAAATGATTTATATTTGTGCAATGAATAACACAAATGAGTGTGAAATTTTGGGTTTTGAGTGCTCTTGATTTTGATGACTTATAATTGTAGAAAAAAAGAAATTAAATGCAATAATCAATCAAAGAGTGCCCACAAATTTTTATCACTTAGGTGTCGGATGCAACCAAAAATGCACCTAATTTGTCAATTTGTAATAAAGGTGTCGAGTAATATTGAAATGCACCTTATTACCAAATTTTGCAAAAAAATTTTGATTTGTGCAAAAATTTGATATTCAAATTCTCCTTTTGTTTTCAATTTTGCAAAGAATGTGGCATAAAACAACTGCCTTTCCTGTTTTGACTGTGCAAAATAAACAAATTTTTAATTTTTAAGTGCTGCTCACTTTGTGTTACAATTTTGCAAAGAAATACAATTTCTTGCCTTCCCCCCTTTGTTTTGAAAAATTAACAAAGTAGCACTCCTTTCAAGTCAAGTCGACACACGATCCACATTTGAAAGACTTTCCAAAACTAGTCGACACACGATTCGCGTTTGAAAGGCTTTCCAGAACTAGTAGACACACGACTTGGTTATATTAGATCCAAAGCCTCTTCTTCATGAGATAAAACTTGCAAGGCATTGGAGCAAAGTGTTAGAAATCTCAATTTGTTGCAAAAAAAAATGTGCTTTGGTTTTTGTCTCTTATCCCCTCTTTTGGAGAAAACAAAAAAACATCATTTCTTACAATTTTGCAAAATTGACCTTTGTTTTTCAATTTTAGTGTATAAATTCAATTAATTCTAGCATAAATAATCAATAATAAAATTATTTTTATTAAAAAACACTTAATATTAAAAAACAAATGATTTTCAAATAAAAAAATATTTAATTATTAATCAAAATACTAAAGAAAGAATTCAAAAATACAATTTTTTTTTTTAGCTTTCGCGGTTTGAAATTTTTTTTTGTTTAGCTCCCGCGAGATTTGATCCCATGACCTCGCAGGTAAGAACACCTTGGTGTTAGGCCCCCAACCACCCCGACTACCACCATTGGTGGGTATGGTTAGGAGCGACGCACTTATGAAGATGGTGGGCTCTAAATTTTTTTTTTAAATCTTATATCCCACATTGATGCAGATGAGAGATTTGATATGGTATATAATCACGAATGCCCACCAATGGATGTGATTGCCTACGAGTAATCATCTAACCAGTATTTTTCCACCTAAACAAACTAATGATAGATTTCCGCGTTGTACGGGGAGAACTAGTCATAGTGCCACATTAGAGACATGAGAAATGCTTCATCCAAGTGTGCAATGCCACTTGTCACCATTTTTCCCAGTCAACACCAATTTATAGCTACCTAGTCATCACCGATTTCTAGCCGCCACATCAATACCTTGGAGTCTATACTGCAATATTAGCTTGCTAGGTGTACCTCTAGATTATCTTTCTAGGTGTATTGTCAAATTAGCTCTCCAATAGTTTACCCAATGTCCTACCACATCAATTGTTGGATAGATACCACGTGTTTAATCCAGATGGCATCTTGGGTTCCACACTAATAGGTCAGAAGTTAGGTTGACGTAGCTTCTCGTGATGCTATCAGGTGGAGGTGGATGATCGTACATCTATCAGGTGAAGGGCTGGCTCTTGTCAAATTGCGTGTCCTCCAAAGTCCATGCACAACACCCAATGCTTGGTATCCACGTTGCATGGAATTCAGTGCTTCCTCACCCATCAAAAAATACATGCCGATGAAGCTTGTAGGTGTGGTCCCTGGTGTGGGAGACAACTACTGGATGCGCTCACTTTCAGGTGTAGTCCTTGGTGAGGGGGACAACTTTTGGATGCACTCAGTTTCGTGCAGTTGTGGTATTATGTGTCGGGTCAGGCCGTGCGGGTTTTCTCATGGTTCTGGCTCGGTGTAGAAAATTAAAGGAAAGCAAGGTGCTAGCACTTTGGAATTTATTAAAACCAATGGATCAAATGATAAAATAAACAAAATAAATCACGATCCCTAATTCAAAAATTCAAAAATTACTACAAATTTGGTGAAACAAAAAAATTGTGAATGCTTCGAAATGAGTGCCAATGAGGTGGGTTTTTGTGCAAGCTCCAGGAGGGATCCAGATAAGCTACTTCCTTGAAATCTACCCACTTGCTTCACTTGCCCAGGTACGTATTCACTTTGATACCAATGTTAGAATAAAGCGTAAACCATAGGCAATAGGAATTATTATTAATAATTAAAAGGGTTTATATAATATAAACACAGGCTAAGATTAGCCTTTAGAATAATAATCAAATATTATCCCTAATTAACGCTAACAACTATGCGCTTGACTAACAATGCGCTAACCACTAAACTAATAATGTAGTCAAAATGACTGTAATGACTAACTAAAAAAGATAATATCTAGGTCAAAAGTAAAAAGTAATAAACTAATAGTAAAAAGTAACAAACTACTTTTTACCATGCGGTAAATTAAATATACCTAGTAGAATCTTACAAATTACAAAATGAGACTGTAGCATAGTAAGTCTAACAAAATGAATATTTTTTAAGAGTTTTGTAGAATATACAATCAGAGATGTATAGATAGATGCAAGACCAGTGCATTCGAAAAATATGGAAAAGGCTAAAGTAGAGCCAAAAAGTATCAAATATGAAGGACCTCGAATCATAGACATAAATCTAGGAATGAAGAATGAACCTAGAATGATCCATTACGATGATGATTGGGATCTAGTATTGAAAGCAACAACTTTCAAGATATTCTTGGAATACAAGGATGTTTTTGCATGGACATATAAGGATTTGAAAGGTATACCACAAAAATTATGTATCCACAAGATTACATTAATGCCTAGGGCACAATCGGTGAGAAGGAGGCCATACAGGATGAACCCCAAGTATGTAGTTTTGGTAAATACGAAGATAAAAAGATGCTGAAATTATTTTTAAGGTTACCATGAGTGAATGAGCTTCTCCTATTGTGGTCATCTTGAAAAAGAAAGTGGATAGGATTCAGATCTGCATATATTTTCGAAGTTTGAATGCAGTAATGATTAAATATCCCTTTCCTATTCCATTCATTAATTCCATTCTTGAGGAAGTAGCAAGACATGAAATTTATTCATTCCTAGATGGGTTTTCGGCTATAATCAAATCAGTATAGCCGAAGAAGATAAGTTGAAGACCAAATTTGTTGTAGAAAACACGATTTTTGCATACAATAGGATGCCATTTGGGTTGTGTAATGGCCTGGCCATATTTTAATGAATTATTCTATATATATTTGACCAGTTGGTGATAGGGAAGTTCAAGGTATTCTTGGATGATTGGTCTATTTATGGTAAGATTAAGGATCATGTACCGGCCTTGAGTGAATACGAGTCAATGTAGGAATGCACATATCTCCATGAATCCTAGGAAATGTTATTTGATGGTACCATATGGGAATTTTATAGGAAATATAGTGTGCAGTGAAGGGTTGAAGATTGATCTTGATAAAATTCATGTCATTTTGAATATGAAAGAGCCATATGATGCGAGTTTGTTAAAAATATTCCTAGGATCCACAAGACATTATTGAAGTTCTATCATGAATTATGTACATTTTTCCTACCCATTGGACTCATTAATAAAGAAGAACATTCCTTTCAATTGGATAGAGGAGCATCAAGGAGCTTTTGAGGAATTAAAAGCAAAACTTGTGAGTAGCCCCATCTTGGTGTTTCCTGATTGGAATAAAGAGTTCCACATTCATATTGATGCTTCCAATTTTGTAATAGGATGCATATTGGCTCAGGAAGGACAATTTAGGTTGGATAAGCCTATTTATTTTGTAAGCCATATTTTATCAAGGGTAAAAAGAAATTATAGTACAACAAAATGAGAAGCTTTGGATATGGTATATGTGATACACAATTTTAGGTATTACCTGTTAGCAAACCCATTTGATTTCTATGTCGATCATCAGGCTCTGTTGTACTTGATAAACAAATTAGTAATACAAGGGTGAGTCAGTAGGTGGCTCGTCACTTTGTAAGAATTTTTATTTCGAGTAGTAGTGAGACCTAACAAGAAGCATGTGATTGCAGAACAGTTATCTCAGATACGATCAGGAGAACCTGTAGGGATGAGAATTCCAAATGAATTTCTCGATGCACAACTATTTGCAATTAATGTTGTACCAACATGGTACAAGTTAATTGGGAAATATCTATCGATAGGAAAGTTGCCACAAGACTTGACAATGATAGAGAAAAAAAAGGTAATCATGAAGTCAGCGCATTTTCAGCTAATAGTTGGATTGTTGTATAAGATGGGTACAAATGATATTTTACAAAGATGCATAATGGAGGAGGAAGTTAACACAACATTAAAAGAAGCCCACGAAGGGTTGACAAGAGGACACATGGGGTCAAACGCCATTGCCAGGAAGAAACTCTTGGTAGGATTATGGTGGCCTACATTGTACAATGATGCAAAAGAATATGTACAAGCATGTGACACTTGTCAAAGAGTGGAAAAACCACTACATAGAGATTTTATGCCTTTGCATCTATCAAAACCTCAAGAATTGTTTGAAATATGGGATTTGGATTTCATCGGACCATTGAAAATCACCCATAGGTGAAAATATTGATATATCATTGTAGCAACATAATACTTAACAAAATGGGTAGAAGCAAGGGTGCTACCAAATAATATGATGAAAAGTACAACTTGATTCTTGTATAAAAAGTGATTACAAGATTCAAAATATTGCTACAAATAATAAATTATAGGGGAGGTCACTTTGTTAATGAGGTTATTAAAAATTTGACAACATAATTTAGGATTTTGCATTCGTTATTACCCCCCAAAAAATGGACAGGCTGAGGCAACCAACAAAGTCTTGGTTTCTACATTATATAAGACCTGTGGTATAGAAGGAGCAAAATGGAAAGAGAGGTTACCATCTCTTCTATGGACTTATAGGACAACATTCAAACCAAAAACAAACCATATGCCATTCCAACTAACGTATGATCAGGAGGCAATAGTGCTAATGGAGTTCTTGATACCTAGTTTGCGGATAGTTGTGGAGCATTTCTTGGGTGACCAAGAAAGCCTAGAAGAGCAACTAGATGCACTCATCACATTGTATGAAAGGAGAGTCATGGTACAATGGGCAATCGAAGTGGTCCAGAGGCAAAGGAAATTATGGTATGATAAACATCTTCATAAATTAGAACTTAAACAAAGTGAATTGGTCCTAAATTTCAATGGCAAATGAAAAATCAAGTTTGGAAAGTTGAAAATATTATGGCTTGGCCCATTTAGAGTTATGGAAGTTATGGACAATGATGCAATAAAGTTACAAAAGTTGGACGAGATAGTGGTACCCAAAATAGTGAATGGTTTAAAGTTAAAACCATATAAAACACAATGTGTGTTCATCACTTTACAAGAAATTGAATAAAGATAGTGATAGGAAGCTAAATCTAGCGAACCACAACAAGAAACCTAGAATAATGAAGGTCTACCTCAATGGGATAATGATATGGGGATTACACGTCTATTTACAGAAGAGGAGGAAGCACAACCAATTATAGAACGAAAATTGGTACCATACCTCGATCAAAGGTAGAGGATGCAAGTACGTATGAGGTTTGTAGATGGAATGGAATGAATTGAATAATATGAGGAATAAATTCCTCCAAATGAAATAAGAAATCAAGAAATGGTACCATTAGCAATAAATTGGGAGCATCAGGAAGAAGCTAACCAAGCAAAGAAGAGAATAGTATATCCAAAACTGGAGCAAAGGGAGTTACCTTGACAAGTAGAGGGATGATACAAGATACGATTAATGGTACAATATGAAGATAGGATGGACATCTTTGATATAGAAATACGATATGTAAATTAAGGTGGAGTTGCAGATGAGGAGTTGGTAGGACTTACTCCATTCACTCAGATATGCATGTTACAAAAAATGATGCAACATCAAGCCCAACAATTGTAGGAAGAGTATGAAGCATTACAAGTGCATAATGCAAGACTTGGGTAACAAATCATCCAAGATTTGGATGAGACCATGCAATGACTTGATGAGCAACAGGTTGTAAGACAAAGGAAACTGGAAGAAATAAGTGCAAGCAATAAGAAAGTACCTCAAGAAAATGAAAGACAACATGAAGATGCAAGTTCTAGTGGGGAAGAAAGGTCATAAGTCAAACCAAGGGGTCTAACACATGATCCACCAATTACGAATAAGGTACTTGAGATAATTTAGTGAGAGATCAAGGAAGACCTTACATCACCTGAACCCCAAGGAAACCTGCATGAAGATTCAAGTGATGAGGGAATGCCTTTACTAACAAGGGATAGTAGCCAGGAGAGTAGTAGTGATGATATCTTGGCAAGGATATAAGAAAATCATGCTCATAGAGATCTAGATGCCTATGTGATAGCCTATCGATAGTTGAGAAGGCAAATAAGAGAAGTGAAGAGACTTCAACAAATAATGACTCAAGTACTGAGTCTAAATTTTCAAAAGAATATAAGAAAAATTTGGTAAATTTTTCCCTACAACATCACTTCGAAGAAGGACGATGGATAAGATGATTGACATGTGTGGATCATCAAATAAGAGCATTACGATAATTGTCACCATGAGCCCAAAGGAATTAAGGACACCTGACCAATATAGAGTTTATGGATGTGAATCCCAGTACTCAGGAAAGAGGAGAACCAAGTCAACAATAAGATCAAAAATAGGGTATCCCAAGTACCATAGGGTAACAAAGAGATCATAGAGGGGGTTTGCAGCAAATGACTGAAGGAAAGAATAATTCAGATCCTCTACCCAAAAATAGAAGGGGAAGGATTCGACCTCCTACTTCGATACGGCCTAGACAGTCGAAGGAGGCACCACTGGTACCCTTCAATTAGACTAGGAATGCACAAGGATGCAATGGGTGAGGAGGATTCATACCAAACCTTACGAGATGATACCCATTCGGGAAACCACCAATGCATCGACAAGGACCCAAAATAATAGAAGTAGGAAGGGGATTGCCTCATAGAGAAGTTGATCCATTTAATATGCGAAGAGGTTCTATAGCAAGAGAAAAATATCACGAAAGATAGGTGTGAGGAAGAGGACTTGCTAGCATAGGAAGAGTATGATTCGAGGAGGAGGCAAGTCGAGGCTAAAAAAGGACTCATTCGCCAAGTTTAGAGGTAGATTTGGTTCGAGGAGATAAGAATAGAAGTCACCAAAATGAGAATCAAGTAGTAAGGATATCTTCATCAAATGAGCAGCCAATAAGGCAAAAGAGAAGTCACGAACAAGAAAATACAACTTTGAAAGGAGAGAATTGTATAGTTGCAAATCACACATCTTACAATTGTATAGTTCCAAATCGTATAGGTTGTAATTATACAATTCCAAATTGTACAACTAATAATGGTATGGTTATAAATCGTAAAGTTGGCCAGCAAGAGGGAGTAAATCATACAGTGGAATAGTTGGAACATGATTATATGATTTCTCAACCCTTGGTGGCATGAAATGAGGTGATGAAATCTCCAAATGAAACATCAGCAAAAGGAATCATACAAGTGAATGTCACTGTATTATTTCCTAGAAGGTAAGTGAGAAAATAGGTAATTTTGAAAAAAAATGTTTAAAAATAAAAAAATAATCTTGATTGTGAAAATCCCATAGGATGCAATTAAGATGAAAGATGGTTGAAAACCAAAAATAGTGGTCTCTTTTGAAAAAGAAAAGAAAAAGAAAAAAGAAAAAAAAAATAAAAGAAAAACAATAAGTTATAATAAAATATTCAAAAAAACAAGAAATAAATGACAAAAATTGCATGCAAAAAAGGATGAGTTGGCAATCACTCATACAAAAAGCCAAAAATACATGCAAAGAGGTTAAGGTGGTAAATTTTCATGCACCAAGATGTTTTGATTATTATTATTATTTTTTTTCAATTTACATGGTGGAATTGGTAGCCGCCACGAATCCAAGCATGTTGTCTGGATTTTTATGGTCACCATAGTATTCTGCATTGTCCGCATCAGAATCTGCCACATAGATCTTTGTGCAGTACGCCCCTATAACCACCATGCCACAATTATTTTAAACCTTTTACACCACTAAAAGCACCATAAAAGGGATAAGCATTTAGTTTGGCGAGGCCCAAGATATGAACCTTGGACCTCCGCTCCCCTTATAGAGTTTGGTTGAACCAATTGGTATACAACTAAAACCTTCAAAGGACATTTTGATTATAAAAAGAAGGTGCCATGCATATATTTTCACTAGATTGTATGAATTATAGGTAAAAAATAGGCGATTTTGGGAGAAAGGAATGTGCAAGAAATGAATTTATCACCATATGGGCATGCAAATAACACAAGTACACTAATTTTTATGACCCATTTAAGAATTTGCACCAAGTGGAATTTCTTGATTTCGAAAAAGCAAGTAGTGGGAGTGCTAGTGAAAAGGTAGGGTTTAATCTTGGAAAAGTAGGGTGTTTTTTTCAAAAAAAAGTAAATATTATGGGAATTACTTGGAAAAAAACCCTCAATGATGGATTTTTTCTAAAAATCTAGGGTTTGAGGTAATTTACCGCAAAGTGGTGAGACGTTGCTTAGGTTGGAGTTTTTATTTTTCAGAATAGTTGACATAGAGTCAAATTTAGAACCCTAATTCGCATGAAGCAATTTATCGGTAAAGGAGAAAGTATTCCAGCGATTGCATGGAAAATTATAAAGGCCATACATGAACACTATACAAATTACCACAGTAAATCCTACCTTTGAAGATTTGCACAATCAAAAGGGAAATTACACAAGTGAACCAAAATTTACATCGAAAATAGGAATTAAACAACAATGACAAAAGGGTACAAAACAAATCGTACCAATTTGACAAAAATATGGATTTTAGGGCAAGTACAAGCATGAATAGAAAATTGCATAATTTTTGAAGGATATTGTATGATATCAGGGCAGTATTGTATGAATTGGAGCTTAAATGGTGTAATTTTAGTGCAAATGTATGATTTAAAGTGCAATTGTATGGAAGAGAGGTGCAATTGTACGATTTGGGACCTATTGTATGATTTCAAGGTGAAATTGTATGATTTGGGTACCAATTGTACAATTTAGGTGAATTGTAAAAAAATAGAGTGTAGTTGTACTATTTTATGAACAACTGTATGATTTTGAAGGTAGTTGTACAATTCCAAAAAGCACTTGTACGATTGTGAGGTGCAATTGTACAATTTTTGATAGCAACTATACATTTTCTAGTACAATTATACAAAATTAGGGTAAGTTGTATGATTTTGATGCAATTGTCTTGCATTTTTCAAATTGAATAAGATTTGTGAAGAGTGGTTTCAAGATGAGGCATTGTGAAGAATGAGCACTGAGCAGGAATTTTGGGCTCATTTAGAATAGATCACAACATCAAGGGGGGAACACTCACCAGGACCACTACATCATAGGGATTTGTGGCCAAGGCACAATGATAAAAATTACCTTGTACAAAATCAAGGATAAGGATTTCAGCCATGAGGAGGACACGAATACTACCCTTGGATAGGAAGAGGTTATAGGTCATGGAGAGAACATAGGAGTTGGCATGGCGGTAGAAGAACAGCACAACTACATTCTCATATAGATCCACAAATAGAACCATCCAAGGCACATCGAAGGAAGATTCATAATGAGATGCATATAGAGGCTACCATGGATGAGAAAACAAACTTGCCCAGTGAGGATGGAAGAGGGCAAGTCGAATTGAAGGATATCACCTTCACACAACCGGTAGGTGAATTGTATAAAAAATGGTAGAACGACCATGAGGACACTCATACAATGAATATAGCCTTGGATAAAGTCAGAGTGAGTATATTGACACAAATACCACCACAGGATAAGGTATTCTTTCATGAATACTTGTTGCAGATGGTGTAGTTGTATGACTTGAACAAGAAATACACCTTTGGACAAATCGAGAACTGTTATCTCAAGGTGGAATTATTGGTTGCAAATTTTTACCAAAAATTTAGGTTGCCAAAGGAAGGGCTCTCAATTAAGAGAAAAGTGGTAAGCGCTATAGAGATCCACTGGTTAATAACCACGTTAACAAAGCTTCAATCCCCATAAAAAGCTAGGGTTTTTGGTCTAAGTGATTGGGGAATAAAACAAAACATGCTAAAAATGAAGGATCTTATGTGTGCTATGAACATGGTGATGTCTTGACTGTCATGCGAAGCATGGTATTTTGAGATGCCAATTTGGATGGCATAGAATGTAGAAGGTATCACATAAGGGGTACAATATGACTAGGGAACATATTTGGCTTAGAGGATACAATGGTTATTGTAGAGGACCAGGAAGAAATTCTCGATGACATTCCATACAATCACTGTAATTTTGGTACGGTCTCTCAGGTTGGAATTACATTCCATGGGCTAACAAAATCTCATGATCTATAGAGAGATCAACCTACTATACTACGATGGGTGAAGATAGTGCTGCTTCAAAAATCTACCTTGAAGAAGCCGAGATAGAAAAATAATACCAGGAAACCAAAACCTCCTTTGGTTGATGAAAATGGGACTTCATTAGAAGAAGTCCACCCTCGAAGGAAGAGATGATGATAGTTGCATCTAGATTATGAGTTATAACAATAGGCATCTACACAACAATTGTAGGAGAGACCATTATCTCACACAAAGGAGATAGTAGTACCAACAACCAATCCAACACGAATTTGAACATACATGCAACGGGGGAGGTAGATGCATGAAAATTTTCCTATGCAAAGTGAGCAGTTGTAATCAATTATCATCGATCTAGTTGATATGCACTTGGGGTTGGAGGACTTAGACTTAAAAAAATCAATGTGCTAGTAGGAGCAGACCAGTTAGGAGTGGTGGTGGGATCTCCTACGTTACTCAGGGTTGATGAGTTTGAACTGTTAGAGACATATAAACATTGGCTAGATAGAGTAGTATCACCACCAAGGACAAAATCAAAAGAAGTGTTAACAATCTTGTTGGAGGGTATGAAGGAGAAGAAGAAGCCTCAATTAAGGATTATGATGAGAGGTGGAAATAGTTAATAGGGAGAGGATAACATGATGTAAACACAAGAACGATTTGATCCAATTCTTGTATCCAAAATAGTGGGAGAAGAGTAGTTGAAATTGCAGGAGGAAAGTTTATATAAACTACAATAGGAAGAGTTACCAAAGCCATAAGAGGAAGTTTAGGTACCTGTGGAAGGACAAAAATCAACTCAAGAAATCATTAATATTGAGGAGATCAGATCATAAGAAGAGGAAGGTAAAACTATAGCACAAATTACACTACAAGAGGGGATTGCAGCAGGTCATAAAGAGGTTGGTGGAAGTTCATGTCCACAGGAGGAAGAGGAAAGGACCCCATCATAGGAAATGGATAGAAGGTTTTATACAAGATTTTTGCTGGAAGTCCCACAGTTTGGCATCTCAGATGGAGAGGGAGATGACATAGATGAACAAGTGGACCATTTCCTAAAGTAGATTTATGATATATTTTCTAGTACCTAGTTGCAGTTTTGAATAGGTTGTATTAGATAACTAAAGCAGTGGAGAAAGAAAAAGTTCACTAAAATGAAGAAGGTCATGGAGTGGATGTACAATGTGGACTACACATTAAGGATAACGTAGATTCATGCACAACACCCATGGAATTTACCTAGAGGTGAGGTAACAAGTATGTTAGGAATTGATGATTTGATGATAGGAATGAAGAAATACTATAGAGCATACCCATAGGTGTACCTAGATCTAGACAAGAGTCAAAGATGTCCACTGAACACACCGAATATAGAATATCAGAGGGCATCCCTAGAATTGACTTTCATATTTCAAAAGTTCAATTTTCTAACACACTGGATTGAGTGGATGAGTGTGGGTCTTGAACAGATCTATTAGGACAAAGAAGCACAAGAAGAAGAAGTAGAAGTGACTCAAATAGAGATGGCTATTATTAAGGAGAAATTAGAATTCCACAAGAACAAGGTTGAGGAGAAGCTTAAGAAGGTGGAAGCAAAAATGAAGGATATGAAGCAAGCATATGATGAGAATCTACAAACACAAGAGGAAGAGAAACAACTTATGGTCCAACAAGCCATAGATCAAAATAAGGAATTGGAGGAACATGATGAGATGCTAAAATGATATGTTGAACACATAAAATAGTAGGAGAAGCAGTTGAGATTGAATAGCCACTAACTCAAGCAGTAAGAAGAACAACTGGTAATCCATAAAGAGCAGTTGATAAAGAATGAGGCACAATTGAAGACATTCAAAGAACAACTACAGATAAAGGATTGCAAGATTGAGAAAATGGCTAAGGATGCTAAATTCTATAATAAAATAATTATGGATTATAAGGCAATACTTCAGGTTAAAGAAGAACGAGGAGCTTGCCATAACGGTTCAAATCGAGATAAAGTTGAAAGAAAAGTTATGCAAGGGTGCATTCGAGTGGGAGAAGAAGTTACTACAACTTTTGGCTACTGCCAAAGAGATAACCAACAAGTATTGCTTGAATTTTGTAGAACTCAGTAACTATGCAGCCAAGTTACAGAACGATCACACTATTCTTCAAGTATAGCTTCAGGATCTTCAATAAGACCAGTCGGCCAAGGGCAAGATGAATGAGTCAGCGAGGAGACCACCCAATTTAAAGGGGAAGGAAGATGTAGGCAACAAATCCACCTCCCAAAATAAGAAGAAATGATAACACTTGGATTTGCACAATTTTGTCAAAATTTTAATTTTATCTAATTGTACAGTGTAGGGTTGTAAGTGTACAATTGTGTAATTGTACAGTGTAGGGTCATAAATTTACAATTGTGTAATTGTATAATTGGTCATAAATGTATAATTAGAAGTTAAATGAAATAAAGTGAAATGCAGATGAAAGGTAATTTAATAAAAATCAAATTGGGACTTAGTAAAACCTTAGTGCATTTATTATTTTAAGATATTACAGGAAGGCAATTGTGAATAATGCGTTGTCTCAGGAACCACTTTGGAATGACCTGGGAAAGCACTATAAAGCCCTCCATTCAATTTTTTATGGTTTTTCATTGTGGAAGATCATGTTTGTTCATGCTTACAGGATGTTGATGGTTGTTATTGTTATAAAGTCTAGTTCATTCTTTCATATGATTCATTGAGGGTTATTGATTACTGTTGATTGCTATTGATAACTGCCCAACATAATGGAGAATTTTTCATTGATGATTGTACATGTTACTAATGATTATTTCCATTGAACATGATTGATACGCATTGTGCAAGTATGGCCAGAATGATAGTGTAATTGGGTGAATCTATAGTGTAATTGAAGTTATAATTGATTCCCAACCATGTATGACAATTGTGGATGTTAATATTGATCTGTAACTCTTTCTAAAAAATGTTAATTGATACGTTTGCATACCATTGTATGGTTTTTAGAAATGAACAGAGAAGTATCATGTTTGGTACAGACTAAGAATGGTGATTCTGGATGTGCATGTTGGACTACTATAGTGGAAATTTCACCATTAGGGTCAATTACTCTTTGTTGTGATCAATTCTTGCATATAACTTTACCGATCTAAGACTAAGAAATTACAACAAGGATTTACTACAACCATATAGTCAACCCCCCTAAATCATAGAATTGATCAATTACCTTGTTTTGTGTTCACAATTACATAGTTGAACTTGTCCAAGGTAGAAAATAAGGGTTTCAAAATGAACGATTGCAAAACTATTTTCACCTGTAGACTAACTTTTGACATATTACACAAGTGGTAAATTGTACAGTTGTAAATTGTACGGTTTGGATCAAAACAGTTACAAAGCCTTGGAATTCATCCCAAAACCTCCCATTTCACCTCCCCTTCTGGAAATACTCCCCCTTGTGCTACAAAATAAAGTAAATCCCTATTTCTAGGAACAATTAAATACCATGGATATCAACGGATCCAAAATTTATCTTTTCCTACTAGCATCCAATGTGGTCATTTCATGCAATTACCTATAAAATAATTGTCTTTGCAAAATTAAACCATTTATTAGTAAGAGTTGTGTATTTGATTTTAGTGCAGCATCAGAATAAAAATAAGAATGAATGATAAGTACCAATTTGTTATAATATCATGCAATTTTTATTCTGATATTTATGTGCCAATTTGATAAATATGGGTATATTTTGATAACTATTATGCTTTATTTACGTGATTTATAATGAATTTGATACATAATACATTGAGTGCTAAATGCTTATTATTTTATATAAAACCATGTGGAATTGTTATGTTTTCAGAATATTATTATATTGCAGGTATGCTTCAGGTGTAGCCATAGTCGGATACATACTAAACATCAGGTAAATTAATTCATGAGAATGTGCGTAGCAGATGGACTATAGAAAGACTTTACAGAAATATTTTACGAAAAACACCTACTGAAAGGATCTACGAGAAAGTTGACTATATAAAATCCATATGATGCGTGAAGTTCCACGTATGATAACAATATAATAGCACCACATGGGTTACATAGTCAGCATGATTAGTTGATGTGGTGGAATTAATATTTGGCATATGATTTGTAATATGTCATTAAATCTATATTTTGTTAAGTTGTTAAGTTGTTGAGATTTAAACGAAACTTTTTTATCCCTTCCCATGAAAAGAGGACAAACAATTGTATTACTTTGTCAACAACTTATTTAAATTTAGGACTTTTGATTATGTTAGTTTGGAAATTACCACTTGGATAATTTCAATTGTAATAAGTCCAAGGTTAGTTGTTAGCGTGTCTTAAATTTAGATTACTTTTGTTATGTAAGTTAGCAACCAAATCTTCGAATATTCGAGATGACAAAAAAACATACATAGAAGACTTTTATTGTAAATGTCTAAGTGACATTATAAATACAATGTAAAGACCTTTGAAAAGGTCTGCTAGTTATTGTCTATTATCAAATATATGGAATTAATTGCGTCATCGATCATTTGAGCATTGTATGCATGAGGATTTGAATATGTCAATAAATTAGAAGTATTTTCTTCATGAACTTGGTAACTGTGTCTTATGGCTTTGTTATGAATTATATGCTTGTGTAATATTTATTTTATTTCCTACATAATGAAACAAAATTAGATTAGTAGAATGAAATATTAAGTTACTAAAGTAAATTAGACTAGAGGAGGAGAGAATTATATTATCTTTTAGGAGGCAGGGCCCACTCCAAGCAAGTCAGTCCCTTGCTTTTTATCTCCTAAAATAGAATATAATTAGTTACTAAGTAGAATTAATCTTAGATAATAAGATTAATCAAATTGCACCATTTTAAACTATAAAGTAAATCATCTAGTTAAAATCATAAACGCATTATTGGAATTGCACCTAGATCCACACCAATAAACATACACAACACATAGAACTAGTCTACATTATAATTACACTTTTAAACATTTCATTTTATTTCGTGTAGTTTTCATTAGTAGAATTAATCTTAGATTATAAGATAAATCAAATTGCATCATTTTAAACTATAAAGTAAATCAGCTAGTTAAAATCATAAATGCATTATTAGAATTGCATGTGGATCCACACCAATAAACATACACAACACATAGAATTAGTCTACATTATAATTGCACTTTTAAACATTTCATTTTATTTCCTGTAATTTTCATTTCCTGCAACTAAAACTAAGAAATAGAATCAAGTCAACATATTAATATTATGGAATAATCTATACTGGATTTACTGTTCTTTAAATCATTTTACCTGGATTAAAATATTTAATATAATATATTTCAGCTTGACAATGAATCCATAGGTAGCAAGAGGACATCTAATGTGATCTTACAACATTTATTAGAGGTGGCCCACATAGGAAGAGAGGTAGAATTCATGAAACCTTGAAGGGATTTTCAATGAGTTTATTTTTGTGTTGGTCCAAAGAGTAGATTGAAATTGGGTGAGCCCTTAGTTCATGCATCTATTTCTTCAAGAGATAACACTTTTAGAATGATTTTTTTTTTTCAAAGTTTAGGGATCTAAAGCTAAGCTCTTTATAGCACTGGTGTGCAATATTAACATATCTAAGGGTCAAAATTGATATAGGAAGGATCACTTGGTGGAGCATCCATTGAAATTTGTGTTTTGTCCAAATTATATTTGATTGTGTGATCTATCAGGTATAAATACCATTGATGATAGATCCCAAATATATTGTTGTTGGTATTTTTTGAGCTGTGTAAAGGCGACGAGGTTCCCACATTTGCTTTTGGGTCTTGTTCCCCTGGGGTGAATGGTCGTGTATGAAAATACATGGCCTGATACGAAGGATTGACTGGTGAAGGTGGACCTCCATTGTAGTGATTGGATGAGTGTCAATTGCAAGTGTTTGGAGCACTCATCTTAGATACCATTGATGTCATAACAAGTCCCTTGTTGCCATCATATCTCTTCACTCAAGCCCCAATGGTATAAACACTTCAAATTATAGGGATTTTGGCCATGGTTTCCCACCCTATCGTTGTCCCCAATACCACCATATAATATATATGTAGATGTTAGGGTTTCCTACCATGGTATTAAAATATTTTGTCATAACCCTAGTTCTTCCATCCAATCTCTTGATGCTTCACCATTATTGCATATTTTAGTGTAATTCATAATTGATGGATTAGAGGGTATACCAACAAATACCTATAGTCCTTCGTTGGAATTTATGCAACCACCCTTTTTAGTCTTTGGCCCATGTCCATATTTTCTTAATAGTTGTGTTCTCCACCAATCACTAACATCCCCCCTTAAGTTGAATGAGGGAAAATGAAAAATATATTTCTCATTCATCCTCCTTATGGAACATTCTCCTTCTCTAATATGCTCTTACAACCACACAAAGATCACATCCAACATAACCGTAGTTAGGATAAATGTTTACTTTGCTAAAGGAACATAGAATGGATCAAGTATTCCATGGGCATAAGACAACAAACATAGTGTATCCATACCTTAATGTGCTTTGAAAATGAAGGTTCCAAACAATATTTATGGAACTTTTATTATTGTAATAGAGGGATAATAGTAAATTATTGTGATAGACTCAACTACTCAAGAAACATAAGCATCCATTATAGATGTTTGGTAGACTTATGAAGAACATAATACCAAGCTTTTATATAAGACTAACATATGGTGGATAGTCAAGGAAAATAACAAGATACTAGTCCTAAACCAATATAAAACACAAATTCTTCAATAAATATAGGTGGCCTAGATTACCTATCCAATTTTCATTAAAGAAGTCCATCAACATAGGATGAGCCTAGATGAATAGTAAGTGCCCATATCGTAGAAAACTTTAGTGCACCATATACTATACTTAGTCAATATCCAATGAATCTCACAAGGCTCCCACATGTACCTAGAAAAATAGTTGATAAAAAAGGTAACATATAGCCTAGTGTTTGTTAGGTGAAGAAGTCCAACAAAAAAATAATATAAGGTGGCATCTAGCAAAGGAGTAGTACCATCATCTCAAAAATTTAATCCTAGACCAAATGGAATTTAGGTGGATTTACTCTCATCCATCCTACATTTCCATAGAAGATCCAAGGTGTACTTAGACTATGAGATAGTGATACAAAAATATGAATTATCAATTTGAATCCACAATAAGCAATGAAGAAGACCCAACTCTATTATATCAAATGTGTTGTGAAACTCATGAATTCATTTTCTATATCAAATATGTTGATATTTTCATGATAATAAGTTCATTGAGATATAACACAATAATAATAATATATCTATCATGATGTTGATGTAATCATCATGCTCTATCTTGCAAATTTGAAATCCACAACTGAGGAAGAAGAAACGAAATACTCTCATTCAAAGCATTATATATTTGCTTAATCCCATACAAGGAATTCTTGAGGTAATAAACCAAAGTACTAGTCCCATGAAGAGTAGATTTCAGTGATTAGTTTATATTGATATCCTATTAGATCCCTCTATGGAGAAAAGTTTATGAATAATACATCATTGATGATGTATCATGTAACAAGTATGAGAATTATGGGGTAGTTGAGAAGATGCTTATAGCTATTGACCTCTTTAGTTCCTACTCATAATTGTATTTACTCTATCACATAAATTCCAAGGTTGATCAATGTTGATGAATCCATTCTATGTTTTTAACATTTGGTATCAAAGCAAGTTGATATTATAGGAGCTTATATTTATGAAGGTGATCTAGTTCTTGAGGAGCAAGAGACACCTCTCAAATTTTATCTACAAGCATACTTTCCTAGTAAATCTAGAAGAGTGTAGATGCTAAGTTTGACCAAGAAGAAGACCTTACTATTTGGAAGGGAAGATAATTTCTTCTTATTGATTATTGTTTATGTTTGTAGGTATTTCAAGCATTTTGTATCTTGAACAAGATTTGCCTACATTTAGAGTTGAAGATATCCAAGAAATTGTTGCTATCTAGTGCAAGAAATATGCCATGTAAAATGAAGTGCATACCATTTGGAGTATTGCACCAATATTTGAATTTTTGGCAATCATCCTCACTATCTCTTTCTATTTTAGTTCATGCTAGTGTTGCACTAGAGTGGAGCAACATTCAAGTTTGTGAAAGGATCATATGAGTGTGGTTTCATCACATAAGTAGTCATCTAGAAGAATGGTTGTATGAAGACATAGGTTGTATGAAGATAGGATCATTTAGATAAGGATCAACTAAAGTAAAATTTAATGTTGATCTTACCATATGTTGACTAAGCCATATAGAAAAAAGGTCATCTAAAGAAGCTATACAATACCTCATTAAACATGAATAATTATTGGAAAGGAGGCATTGTCAATTTGTTTGAAAGAATCACAAGTTTATTTTTTGCAGGAGACTTGTGTATTGAATATTCCAGTTGAACATGGATCTAGGCTATAAGATATTTACATGAGGAAGTTTAATTTGCTAAAGCATGGGGATCATAAAATTTTTAGAATAAACGTGAACACCATTCTCAAGGAGGAGACATCAAGTTTGATTTTTTTGACTATGAGGAGCAAAGGCACTAGTAGAAAGTTTTTATTTGTTGCATGTCAAAGAAAAAATTGTCTTCTTGCATGTAATCAAGGTAAAAGAATTTCCTACAGTGCATGATTTGCACCATATGTACCATTTAGTAGAAACTTTGATAATGCGAGAAAAATTATTCCATACAAAGATCATGGTGGATGTGTTGTTCCAAGATGAGATATCACCAAAAGATGCAGACTAGTTCTGGTCATGCTGTCCCATCTGTGTTAAGTCCACATCAAGGAGGTACCTAAATTTTTTATGTGCATAAAATATAAAAATTTGATACATCATCATTGTAAGGAACATAGTTGGAGTACCATATCATGTTATACATGAAGGGTGCAACATCTAAAAGGAAAGAGGAGGCATAAAAATAATTTTACAAACACATTCAAACTCTAACATCATCGAAAATTCAATTCATTTAATTTCACTTTGATTGAAGAAAAAACATTTTCATTGCATGCACATATAGACCATTGGATTAAAAATTCATGATAATTGTTTAGTTTTATTGATTGATCAATAATGTACTATTGTTCTATGACCTATGCCCATGTTTTTTGAAGAAGAAAAGTCTTGTTTTTTACCCCACATTCATTATGAGATTTGCCATAGAGTAATTTAACTACTAGTACTACTAACACCATCAAAGAATCCAATGAAGTTGCTTGATGGGAAGATTCATACCATCTGTGCTTGTCAAAATTTTGACTAAGATGTTAGTCATTGATTGTTACTTGGCATACAAAGTTTGTTTAAAATTAAACTCTCCTTATTTATCCCACACAATTTTTGGAAAGGCTCTTTGTAGCCTTAAAATATATTTTTTGTACATTGTGGTTAATGAACATAGGTGACAAGATGATGATTCACCTAATATTTTATCACATTAAAATTTTAAGGACTACTAATGTTTTTCCTGACAAGACTTTGTTGATTTCTCATAATTCAAAGCATTAACTGGTTTGAGAGTATAGATATATATAATTTTTTTTATCCCATTCTAGTGGAGCATTATTTTGTAGTTTTGTGAAGATTTACTATGCATATTAATACCCCAAAGAAGTTTTCTTTTGATTCCCAGTTGTTGAAAGGTGACAATTATTTTCTTTGAAGATAAAGTCGATGATTCACCTTGAGTTTGAATATCTATAAGTGTTGTCTAGCATTTTGTAAAGAAATTCCACTAATCTAAATGAATAAAGAAAGTTTGATGAAGTTTTTTTTTAATAGGTTTTGAAAGGATTGCCCTTTACCTTTTACATCAATTTAGTCACATTGAGCTATTTGGTGTTGTTGATAATTGAACCTTGGTGTGGGCTACATCAACTATTTGTCCAAACCGTTGAACCAAAGACTCTTTGGCTTGATAAAGCTTATGAAAAATCTAGATCGATCATAATATTTAGTATTTTGATGAGACCCATTTGTAGATTTGTGATGCTATATCTACAAAGGATACATGAGATAAACTTAATATAGTGTTCAAGTCCAAGAAAAAGAATCAAATTCTAAACATACAAAGCCAATCACATTTCTTAAATATGAGAAGCAATGAGAAGCTAAAAATATTTTTATAATGAATTTCTGAGTTGTGAGTCTCGCTACAAGTTTTAGGTAAAACAATTAGTGATGATGTGCTTGTTTTAATAGTGTCGCATGCACTTCCACCAATGTTCAATATTTTCATAACAACTTTGAACATGACTAATTAGAGTTCCATTTTTGAGACTCCTATGAATTTGCTTTAATAGGAGGAAGCAATTCAAGAGATAAAAACTAAAGATAAAAGTGATTTGATCATGAAGGAAAGAAGTCAATGCAATTGAAGAAAGGTGGTAAACACCCCAACAAGCACCAAAGCCAAAAAAAAGGTAAAGGAAAAAATAATGACAACATCAAGGATAAAGAAAATATTCAAATTCCAACATCACATGCTTCATTTGTGGGAAACAAAGATATATAATTTAGGAGTGCAAGTACAACCTATTATCATAAGGTCCTTTCAATAATCAACAAAAAAATTCATCATGAAGGAAGCAAAAAAGTTCTCATTGGAAAAGGAGGAATGCACCACATCACCAATATGGAAATGTAGACGAGGATATTGATTTTGATACAGAAGGATAAGACTATGTTTGTTCCATTCAATCTTCTCAAGTTATTTCAAATCAAACACAGTTTGGTACATTGATTCAGGAGCTCCTAGAAACATGAAAATATAGAAGGATGGTTCATAATCCTTGACAATTTCTCTTACAATGGGCAAGTTACAATTATTGACAATTTGACTTACATTATTGTTGGAATTAGTGTTGTTCATTTATATCTTAAAGCACATACCTATCGCCTATTTAAGTAATTTATGTTCATAGTCTCATAAAGAATTTACAATCAATTGCTTGATCACAATTTACATGTAAAATATCTAATAATAGCTACAAAGAAACTCTATCTCATTTGAGAGAAAGCAAGTGGTTCAATAATCATTGCTCATTGTACTGGAATAAGAAAAACCTTTTAGATTACATTTGTAATGTGAGACAACCAATATTTGGCAACCAAGGTGGATGAAGCTACCTCACTATGGCATAGATGATTTGGACATCTTAGCTTTAGCCATATGAAGTCAATCCTACATCATTACATGGTATATGGACTTTTATATTTGATAAAACATCGTGACTTTTTTACAATTTGTTTGGCTAAAAATCAAGATCGAGCTCCATTTACCTCAAGCATCCATAGAATAAGTGGTCCACTTGACCTAATGCATACCAATATATGCATACCTATCAATTTAAACTTCAATGTTTGTAGTTACTTTCAACTATTCATTGATGATCATACACGACAAATGTGGATATTTTTTCCAAAGATAAAGGATAGATCTTTCCACTATTTCAAAGATTTCAAAGCTCATGCAGAATATTATTGGTTGTCCCATTTATATACTCCACTTATATGAAGGAGATAATACATAAGTAATCAAAATTTCCCTTTCCTAAAGCAACATGGTATCAAACAAAAAATGATAACTAATAGTTAAAAAAATAGAGTTACAAAGAGGTGAAATCATACTATTTAGAATATAGTGCAATGCATGCTGAGAAATGCAAATTTGGAGCCAATATTTTGGGAAGTTATTCATAATATGCTCTACCTGTTGAAATATGCACCTATAATTTCATTGAATGGTGTCACACTTGAAGAGGTATGGATAATAAATAAAATTTATATGCCATATAGTTGCATGCTTATATGAACTACATGCATGCATATTCCAAAGCATAAGTAGATGAAGCTAGAGGAGAAATCAGGTAATGTATCTTCATTAAATACAATCATGAATTGAATGTATATTGTCTCATGTATTCTAACACCAATAATTTATATATTAGTATATATGTTGTTTTCTTGTTTGATGATGATGATGATGATGATGAAGCCTTTAAGAGAGGATGTTAATCTAGATGAATATGATGAATATGTTTTTTATGGAGCTAATAGATCTAATGACCCAGGGCCATCCACTTGGAGTACCACTTGTAGGCCCAAGTGGTAAGTCAATAGAGTTTGTGATACAAACTTAGATCATGTTCAAGACACATCTAGTTTTAGCCTAAGAATTTGGAGCAAATTTTAAAATAAGGTCAATCTAACCCTCATGAGAATGATGGTGTAAATATATGAACCTTCAATAATTCACAAAGCTCTTGCAACAAAGGAGTGAAAGAATTCCATGAATGTTGAGTATCAAGAATTGATGAAGAACAAGATGTGGTAACTTATTGATCTTCCACCTGGTAGAAATCCTATTGGTTGCAAGTAGGTATTCAAGACCAAATGTAAAATTTATAGGAATATTAAAAACTACAAAGCAAGTTTTATTGTAAAGGGGTATACACAAAAGGAAGGAATTGACTTTGATGAAACTTTTACACTAACATTACAGATCAAAACCATTTGTATGGCTTCCATAATGGTCATAGATTTTGGATGGAAGTTGCATCAAATAGATGTGAATAATGATTTATCAATGGTGACCTCAATGGAGAAGTCTACATTACACAACTAGATGGATTTGTCATACCTAGTTAGGAGAACAAGGTATGTATGCTCATAAAATATTTTTATGGGCTAAAGTAGGCTCCTAGAGCTAAGTATGTGAAGATTGATGAGCATATCCTATGACATGGATTCCATCATAGTCCTTATAATATAAACCTCTACTTCAAAAAAGCAAGGAAGAGAGGTCATCATCATCAATTTGTATGTCAATAACTTGCTCATCACTAGGAGTATAGTGAACCTAATTGAAGATACCAAGAAAACATTGAATCATTCATTTGACATGAATGATATGAAGAACACAAGCTTATACTGAGAGGGGGGGTGAACAGTATAAGACCACTTTTTACTTTTGCTTTAAAATCAACTTTCAAAATAGTATTAAGAAGTATCAATAGCAACAATTAAAACAATGCACAACACATCATCCACAAAGAGACACAACAATTTACGTGGTTCACCCAACGCGGGCTACTCCACGGATAAAATTTTCACTAAATTTTATCAACTCAAAATCTGGGAAAACCTTTCCCAATTACAATGTTTATGGGCACCAACCCAAAGGAGATACCTTCCCCTAACTCTGCTCTTACTGGTGATCCTCTAGAAGACCTCTGCCTCTACTGCCCTTAGCAAGTGGAACTCTATCCATAGAAGACACCTGTCTTCCCTGCTCTGGCTGGAGACCTCTGTCCTCAACTCTTTCACCTCCTAAGCTGGTCCTCTTATCTGCACCAAACACAGTCCTTCGGTCTGGCACAATTCTGTCCTCTTCCTCTGTTCTTTTTTGTTACAGCCGCACTTGGTCGAAACCAACTTTTCACTGTCTACGCAAACACAACAACACTCGATCAACTTATGTACTTCTGCAAAAACATAGTAGCACAGTCTTCGCACACTCTTCACAAACACAACAACACAGTCTTCACACTCTTTGCTTCTCGATGAACAAACTTCTCCCCTGCACTCTATCTACGAATCACACTTCGAACGCACACTTCGATCGATGCGACACAACTGCTCTTTGCGCACCGTGGACTTAACCTATGCAATTTTGATACTCGCATTCGATACCTTCAACTCGAAATAGCCCTCCTTTTATAGAGTAGAAATCATGATCAAAAATCTCAAACTTAGTCGGCTGTTACTCTTCAACTACGTCGTTGCAAAACCCTACGCTGCGTCGGCCCAGATTTAACTTTGTCGGCTCAAGGTTAACTCTGTCCTTCAACCGCCTCTGGTTCTGTAGCTTCTGGCATGAAACTTCAACATGTCACGATATCATGACACCTTTGCCTGTCGTACACCTTCTATTGCCTGTTGTCACGAAATCGTGACACTTATTGCCTTTGTCTGCCTTGACTACGTTCTTGTCGTGAAATCGTGACACTTCTGACTTTTGCTTACGTCATCTTCACTCCTGTCATGAAATCATGACGCTTTAGACTTCAATGCCTTCTTCTCTGCTTTTGTCATGAAATCGTGACACATCTGCTTCTGCTGACGTCATCTGCAACTCTATCGTGAAATCGTGACACTTTAGACTCCATTGCCTTCTTCTCTGCTTTTGTCACGAAATCATGACACATCTGCTTCTGTTGACGTCATCTTCAACTCTGTCGTGAAATCGTGACCCTTATGACTTCATGGCCTTCTTCTCTGCTTGCACTAGCGAAAATGGAACATGTCACGAAATCGTGACACTTTCGCTGCCATGAGCTTCTTTCTGCCTTACACCCTGAAATGGAACATGTCGCGAAATCGTGACGCTTTTGTCTACAAAGCCTTCCTCTCTGCTTCTATCGTGAAATCGTGACACTTCTCCTATAGAAGACCTGCTTCCAGTTTTTGTCACGAAATCGTGACACTTTCTCCAACTGAATGCTGCCAACTCAACCTGTCGCGAAATCGTGACGCTTATCATTTCAGACTCTTTCCTTTGCTGCACGTCGCGAAATCATGACAGTTGTCACTTCGAGCTTTTCAGCATGTCACGAAATCATGACAGTCCTCACCTCGACCTCTGCAGCATGTCACAAAAATGTGACAGTCCTCACTTGGAACTTTGCAACATGTCACGAAATCACGACAGTTCCTGAATAACTTTCTCTCTCTTCGATCTTGTCACGAAATCATGACAGCTCACACTGCGGACTCTCTCTTCTGCAACATGTCACGAAATCGTGACACTTTTTCGTCCGTACAACCTCCTTTGCAGAATGTCACGAAATCGTGACACTTTTCTTTCTCTGCCTTCCTGCACTGTCCGAGTCACGAAAATGCGACATGTCGCGAAATCGTGACACTTTCCATCTTGCTCTTCTTCTCTCGCCAACATGTCGCGAAATCGTGATAGCTTTTTCTTGCTTCGTCTCTGCCTTCCAAGCATGTCGCGAAATCGTGATAGTTTTGCCAAAATTTCTCTCTCCTCAAACATGTCGCGAAATCGTGATAGTTTTTCCAACACTTTCTCTCTCCTCAAACATGTCACGAAATCGTGACAGTTTTTCCAGTCGCTTGCATACTTTTTCTTACTTGTCTTTTTCTTGATCTTTTGCAACTGGGCTACACTGATCTTCTTGGAAAACCACTGTCCAAACCGAAACCTTCATCAAAACACATTCTTTGACATCAAATCAAATTGCTTCAAGAACTCTTTGACATCAATGACAACATCTACACTTAGAGCAAAGGTAATGTACCCAAGGTACCCAAAATTGCCAACAATCTCCCCCTTTGTCATTGATGGCAAACTTTTACTGAAACACATCTTTAAGAGCCAAAACTGAAACCAACTGATCCAACAACTGAGAATCTATCTTTAAAGTTTTTGCTCCCCTTGACTTGAAGCTCTCTTCTTCACTCATATCTCCCCCTTACTCATATCTCTCCCCCTTTGTCATCAATGGCAAAGGGCCACCTTTGGGGCTCGGGACTAAGAATGAGCTTCTTAGCTTAGTCCCTCCCCCACCTCCTGATGAGGTGATTAAAACAAGGGTGGGAGTGAAACTCCCATTAGGCACTCATCATCATCAGTGTCTACAATTTCCTTGCCGGCCTTCTCTTGAATTCTTTGTCCATGTTTCTGTTCTTGTCACTTTTCTTGTTCTTATCCATGCCTTGATCCTTGGACTTGTTCATACTACTGTTTCTGTTCCTGTACCTTGGAAGATCAGCTCTACACTGTCTAGTTGTGTGACCTTCATTGTTGCACTTATAACACGTAACAAAGTTATTTCTATTCGGCATACTTGTTCTTTGAATCCGCCTGTTATGACTAACCGTGTTCCTGTAATTAGCCTTGCAAAAAATTGCCTTATGCCCGAACTGTTGACAAGAGTAACAATACCCTTGAAAGAAACTAAAATTTTTGAAACTGTTGTTTACCCTCTTCATTTGATCTATGCACTGAGAAGCCGTGTGACCAAACCTTTGACACGCAAAACATCTGCCATGAAATATTCTTCTGTTTGACCTCTTGGGTCCCGAATACTTCTTCTTCGCATTCAGAATTCTGTTTTCTATTTCTGCGCATTTATCACTTACGGACTCTTTCTCTGAACCACTCTCTTCATCAGAACTCTCTTCTTTTTGAAATCTTTTACTAGATTCCCCAACTTGTTCCTTGTGTGGTTTAACAAAACCAAGACCTGTTTTATCTGTTGTCTTTCTTTGACCTTTGATAAGAAATTTAACCTTTTTGGAGCTTTCTTGAAACCTGTACAGCTTATCCTTGTAATATTTATTTTCCTCTTTCAAGGAAGCCATTTTTTGTTCTAATTCACTATACTCAAACACCTTAGATTCTAACTCATTCTTGAGTTCTTGTGTCTTAGCCATAGAGACGTCAAGACTTTCTATAAGTTCATCTCTCTCCATACAACATTCATCTAACTTATCCTTGAGTCTAGCATTCTTCTTTCTTTCCTTTTTCAAAACACTAAGAGCATTAGTAAGTTCACTTTCAAGATCCTCTATTTGATTGCATTTTGAAATATCAAGGCCTTTTTCAGATTTCTTATCACTAGAGGTGCTACCCTTTTCAAAAACCATACATGCATTTTCCTTATCATTTTCTGAAGCATCCTCATACATACTAGCAACCAATTCATTATTTGTGCAATCATCCTCAAGGTGCCCAAAATTTCCACATCTAAAACATTTCATGATAATGAATTTATGTTTCGGTTCTTCTTCCTTTTCTGAAATGAACAACATCTCATTTTCATCATCACTAGAAGAACTTTCACTATCACTGCTAGAACACTTACTTGCTTTGTCCAGGTAGAAGCTCTTCTTGTTCTTGTGTGAATACCTCTTTCCTTGATTGTTGTGCTCATCTTTGTTCTTTCTGTAATACCTGTGCTTTTTAGAATCCTTGCTCTTAACATCCTGTATATCTTCATCACTTTCATTCTTGGAGACAATATAGTCAGTAGCATAATGACCAAACTTTCCACAGTTGAAACATCTTATATTTTTCTTGCTTTTGTGCTTTCTAGAAAACTTGCCTTTCTTGTTGTAGTATGCCTCTTCCTCACTAGAAGACTCATCACTCTCTTGAATCTGTTTGCCCTTTGATTTCTTGGAAGCTTTGAAAGCTGCCTCTTTCTTGACATCAACTTTCACTTGAGTTCTCAGCTCAAATGCTGCAAGAATACTATGGAGCTCATCCTTTTTCAACTTATCTAAATCTTTAGCTTCCTCAATAGCAGAAATATTTTCACTAAATCTATTAGGAAGAGATCTTAAAATCTTATCACACACATCATTTTCAGCAAGCTCAAGACCTAGGTCTTTCATGGAGTTAACAACCTCATCCATACGAAGCATGTAGTCACTAATATTTTCATCATCATTCATTTTGAGTTGTTCAAACATACCTTTAAAATGTCTCAATTTGGCCTTTCGGACATTTGCATCACCTGTATGAACCACCTGCAATTGTTTCCACATTTCACTAGCTGTCTTGCAGTGAATAACTTTGGTGAGATCTGCTTTCTGTAAGCCCTTCAAGATTGCATTCATTGCTTTTGAATTGCTGTGATGTAGGAGCCTGTCTTCTTTAGTATAAGGGCCATTTTTAGGAATAGTGTACCCATCTTCAATCACTTCCCAAACCTCATTACCAAGTGCCATTAGATAAACCTTCATTCTTGCACTCCATAGACCGAAATCTGATCCATCAAGAATAGGTGCTGCATTGCCACTTGAATAATCCATTGTGTTCTTAACCAGTTCTTCCTTCCGGTTGTTAAACCTTTTCGAAGGAACCCGCTCTGATACCAATTGAAGAACACAAGCTTATACTGAGAGGGGGGGGTGAACAGTATAAGACCACTTTTTACTTTTGCTTTAAAATCAACTTTCAAATCAGTATTAAGCAGTGTATAGAAAGCAGTATCAATAGCAGCAATTAAAACAATGCACAACACATCATCCACAAAGAGACACAACAATTTACGTGGTTCACCCAACGCGGGCTACTCCACGGATAAAATTTTCACTAAATTTTATCAACTCAGAATCTGGGAAAACCTTTCCCAATTACAATGTTTATGGGCACCAACCCAAAGGAGATACCTTCCCCTAACTCTGCTCTTACTGGTGATCCTCTAGAAGACCTCTGCCTCTGCTGCCCTTAGCAAGTGGAACTCTATCCACAGAAGACACTTGTCTTCCTTGCTCTGGCTGGAGACCTCTGTCCTCAACTCTTTCACCTCCTAAGCTGGTCCTCTTATCTGCACCAAACACAGTCCTTCGGTCTGGCACAATTCTGTCCTCTTCCTCTGTTCTTTTCTATTACAGCCGCACTTGGTCGAAACCAACTTTTCACTGTCTGCACAAACACAGCAGCACTCGATCAACTTATGTACTTCTGCAAAAACACAGTAGCACAGTCTTCGC
This sequence comes from Wollemia nobilis, assembly GCA_028583015.1. NCBI lineage: Eukaryota > Viridiplantae > Streptophyta > Pinopsida > Araucariales > Araucariaceae > Wollemia > Wollemia nobilis. The sequence continues at coordinate 1,660,173 of JAQPPZ010015334.1, forward strand.
ACACTCTTCGCAAACACAGCAGCACAGTCTTCACACTCTTTGCTTCTCGACGAACAAACTTCTCCCCTGCACTCTATCTGTGAATCACACTTCGAACGCACACTTCGATCGATGTGACACAACTGCTCTTTGCGCACCGTGGACTTAACCTACGCAATTTTGATACTCACATTCGATACCTTCAACTCGAAACAACCCTCCTTTTATAGAGTAGAAATCATGATCAAAAATCTCAAACTTAGTCGGTTGTTACTCTTCAACTACGTCGACTGCAAAACCCTACGCTACGTCGGCCCAGATTTAACTTTGTCGGCTCAAGGTTAACTCTGTCCTTCAACCGCCTCTGGTTCTATAGCTTCTGGCATGAAACTTCAACATGTCATGATATCGTGACACCTTTGCCTGTCGTACACCTTCTATTGCCTGCTGTCACGAAATCGTGACACTTATTGCCTTTGTCTGCCTTGACTACGTTCTTGTCACGAAATCATGACACTTCTGACTTTTGCTTACGTCATCTTCACTCCTATCATGAAATCGTGATGCTTTAGACTTCAATGCCTTCTTCTCTGCTTTTGTCATGAAATCGTGACACATCTGCTTCTACTGACGTCATCTGCAACTCTGTCGTGAAATCGTGACACTTTAGACTCCATTGCCTTCTTCTCTGCTTTTGTCATGAAATCGTGACACATCTGCTTCTGCTGACGTCATCTTCAACTCTGTCATGAAATCGTGACCCTTATGACTTCATGGCCTTCTTCTCTGCTTGCACTAGCGAAAATGGAACATGTCGCGAAATCGTGACACTTTCGTTGCCATGAGCTTCTTTCTGCCTTACACCCGAAACTGGAACATGTCACGAAATCATGACGCTTTTGTCTACAAAGCCTTCCTCTCTGCTTCTGTCATGAAATCGTGACACTTCTCCTATAGAAGACTTGCTTCTAGTTTCTGTCACGAAATCGTGACACTTTCTCCAACTGAATGCTGCCAACTCAACCTGTCGTGAAATCGTGACGCTTATCATTTTAGACTCTTTCCTTTGCTGCACGTCGTGAAATCGTGACAGTTGTCACTTCGAGCTTTTCAGCATGTCACAAAATCATGACAGTCCTCACCTCGACCTCTGCAGCATGTCGCAAAAATGTGACAGTCCTCACTTGGAACTTTGCAACATGTCACGAAATCGTGACAGTTCCTGAATAACTTTCTCTCTCTTCGATCTTGTCGTGAAATCGTGACAGCTCACACTACGGACTCTCTCTTCTGCAACATGTCACGAAATCGTGACACTTTTTCGTCCGTACAGCCTCCTTTGTAGAATGTCACGAAATCGTGACACTTTTCTTTCTCTGCCTTCCTGCACTGTTCGAGTCACGAAAATGCGACATGTCGCGAAATCGTGACACTTTCCATCTTGCTCTTCTTCTCTGCCAACATGTCGCGAAATCGTGATAGTTTTGCCTACTTCGTCTCTGCCTTCCAACATGTCACGAAATCGTGACAGTTTTGCCAAAACTTTCTCTCTCCTCAAACATGTCGCGAAATCGTGACAGTTTTGCCAGCACTTTCTCTCTCCTCAAACATGTCGCGAAATCGCGATAGTTTTTCCAGCCGCCTGCATACTTTTTCTTACTTGTCTTTTTCTTGATCTTTTGCAACTGGGCTACTCTGATCTTCTTGGAAAACCACTGTCCAAACTGAAACCTTCATCAAAACACATTCTTTGACATCAAATCAAATTGCTTCAAGAACTCTTTGACATCAATGACAACATCTACACTTAGAGCAAAGGTAATGTACCCAAGGTACCCAAAATTGCCAACATGATATTGAGCTAATGTATTATTATCTTAGCTTATATGTGTGGTAAACTAAGAATAATGTTTTCATGTCACAAATGAAGTATGCCAAGACATTGCTTGAGAAGTTCGAGATAAAATATTAGAAGCCCATAAACACTCCAATAGAAATAAGGTTATAACTATCCTAATATGATCAACCTCCACAAGTGAATGAAGCTTTATAACTAGTTGATTAGGAGTATCATTTAGCTAACACACACTAGACCAAACATTAACTATGTTTTTAACTATATTTTAAAATTCATGAAAGAACCAAAGGTGTCAATTCCTTCCTTTTGTGCATACCCCAATTCATGAATATTTCTGTTAAAAAACAAAAACTATTACCAACGAGTCCTTGGTTGGGACAAATAGTTGATGTAGCCCACACCAAGGTTCAAATCTCAATGATACCAAATAGCTCAATGTGACCAAATCGATGTAAAAATGGAAAGGGCAACCTTTTCAAAATCCCACTTAAAAAAAAATAAACAAAATCTAATATATATATATATATCTTCAAAAATTCCTTATTTCCATCTCAAGTGTCATGATAAATACTTCCAAATTATAATTAGCACCTTTATTGGACATCTTATCAGAAATTATCTATTCTTTGTTTTGTGTGCTTGTTTGTTGAAACCTCAAAATGACTGAACACATTATTTTTCTAGAGAAGTGATGCAAGAGCATCTAAATGGTCAATACTATATATATATGCATATAATGGTTTGAAACCTGAGTTTGAGGAGCATGGTTTTCAAACCATTAGTTTTGTGCACATGGTTTTGGTATATTTTTTGGCTATAAATATGTGCAAAGAGAAGAGAGATAGGTGAAGAGGAAGTGAAGAAAGGAAAATAAAGAAGATTGATACTTTAAGGAGTGCTTACAGGTGGAAAGAACGTTGTGAAGGTTTAAAAAATTGGAACTAGAGCTAGATTTATGGTGCTCTGTGAAGAGAAGTAGAGAAGTCTATGGTAACTATGACCACTTTTGCATTGTGTAATTGTTATGTTACACTATATATATGCGTATAATGGTTTGAAACTTGATTTTGAGGAGCATGGTTTTCAAACCATTAGTTTTGTGCACATGGTTTTGGTATATTTTTTGGCTATAAATATGTGCAAAGATAAGAGATATAGGTGAAGAGGAAGTGAAGAAAGGAAAATAAAGAAGATTGATACTTTAAGGAGTGCTTACAGGTGGAAAGAACGTTGTGAAGGTTTAAAAATTTGGAGCTAGAGCTAGATTTATGGTGCTCTATGAAGAGAAGTTGAGAAGTCTATGGCAACTATGACCACTTTTGTATTGTGTAATTGTTATGTTACACTATATATATATATATATATATATATATATAAACAATATTCTATTTTTTTTGTTACTGTGTTATTTTGTTGTGTACTTTGATCTCATAGTTTAACATTTTTTTGTACATTAAATTCCTACCATCAATTATTTAGACTACATTAGGTGGTATCGGAGTAGGTTTGATTCCTAGTGCTTGGAAATGGAATGAAGAGTTAGACCTAGAGGTGTGTCACTTAGGTATGGATGAGAAAACCCCAAGAATACTAGAAATGTAGAGTTTCTAGAAGCAATTAGAGGTTTAAAGGTTCGAATGAAAGCCATGCAACCTTACCAAAGAAAGAAAACAAAAAAATAAGCGAATTTAAAGATGTTGAAGAAGAAGAACTTGAGGAGGAAGACAAACCATAAGAAAAAGTGATTAAGGTGATTGAAAAAATTGGAAGTAAGTTAAATATGGATTTGCTCAGTTATGCTAGAATTTTAAACCCAAAGGAGTTGATAGACTGGGTTACAGACATGGAGAATTTTTTTTACTATGAGTTGATTAAAGACCTAAAGAGGGTACTTTACTTATACAGGGTTGAAGGTACATGCCTCATTATGGTGGGATCATGTCTAGATAGAGAGAATAAGAAAGGGTAAATAGTTTTATGGGGAATTCAAAGGCAAAAAATTTACCTGTTGATTACCAGATTAGCTTATTTAGAAAATTGTAGAACTTCAATTTTATAGATTGACTATCAAAACAAGCCACATTATGGATAATGAAGAGAAGGTGGCAATATACATCAATGATTTAATATTATCCATTTAGTATGAGATGATCTTGATCAAGACTATGGAAGAAGCTTATCAATATGCACTGTGGGTAGAGGAGAAATTAGCTCGTAAAAAACAAAATAACAATACAGGTAGAGGAAGATCTTCAAAAGGAAGAGGGAGTGGATAACAAGCCCAAAGTAAGGAGGAGAGTTATTCTCAAACAATTAAGTTCAACCATAGTACTTCGAATAAAGGCGAATCATTGAGAGGAAGAGGACATGGACACGAACAAGGTCATGGTTTCACAGACAAGTGTTACGAGTGCCAAGAAGAAGGGCATAGGGCATATGAATGTCCACAAATGCAACATGATAGTGGGCTAGGAAAAAGTGCCCATAACCATATTACATGTGTAGATGAGGAGACATAGCTTCTCCAAAGAGAATGAAAGAACCTAAGCATGGAGAGTTGCTCATGATTGAAAGATTTTTACTGAAGCCTACAAAGAAAACATAGGAGCTAACTCAAAGAAGGAACCTGTTCGGGACCACATGCAAATCTGAAGGAAAAATGTGCAAGTTCATTGTAGACAATGGGAGTATAGAAAACTTAGTATATAAAGAGATGGTAGCTAAATTAGATTTGTAGTGCTAGGAGCATCCAAACCCATACAAGATATCATGGTTGCAGAAGGAACACAAGGTGTTGGTAAACAAGCTATGCATGATTTATTTTCAAATTGGCACATACAAGGGCTCCAAGTTATGTGATATCATATCAAGGATGCATGCCATTTACTACTTGAGAGGCCTTGGCAATGTGATCGTTAAACAATACATGATGGAAGAAAGAACACGACTAACATCACAAAGGATGAACGAATATACATGCTCAACCCGTTGAAAGATCATAAGCAAGAATTAGAAGGTAGCCACAGGATATGTATTCTTGGTGGTAATAATTTTTTGAACAAGATAATAAAGGAAGTGTATTTTTCCTGTGTAACAAAACTTGCTACATATGTAGCACCTGCAACAAAGAAGAGAGAAGATGAGTCACCACAAGAAGTGGATCAAGTGTTTGTAGATTTCAAGGACATATTGACTAAGGATTTACCAAATAATTTACCATCAATTAGGAACATTAATCATCATGTAGATCCGATTCCAAGATCGAGTTTATCATACAAAGCGATATATCAAATGATGTCTATGAAAAATGAGGAGTTGAAAAAGTAGGTCAAGGAGTTGCTGGATAAAGGGGTTGATAAAAAAGAGTCTGATCCCATGCGTAGTACCTGTAGTGCTAGCACCAAAGGAGGAGGAACATAGTGGCGTAGAAAAGACTTCATGGAGTATATACATAAGTTACATAAAGAAGTAAAGACATACCTACAACAAAGTGCAACAAAGTACAAGAATGTTGTAGATGACAATGGAAGAACAAAAAAATCCAAGTGGAAGATTTAGTTCTCACTCATTTGCACAAGGAGAAATTCTCTAGAGGAATCTACAACAAGTGGAAATGAAAAAATATTAGACCAAGTCGGGTTGTGAGGAAATTTGATTCAAGAAATGCATATGAGTTCCATGCAGATACTGTAAAAGCAAAGAGAAAGATTAGTTTAGATTCAAAGTTTAAACAATGGGTACAATAGTTACCAAAGAAAGAGAGAGAGAAAATAAAGGAGCAGATTATCAAGAAGGTAAAGGACCGCGAGTATAAGGAATATCTCATCAAGTGGCTAGGCAAATAAACTAAAGCGGTGACTTGTGTGTCAAAGTCCAATGTTGCCAAACATAGGATCTCCATTGGGACTTTATGAAATCTTCTTAAGATTTTCAATTTCAAGAAACATTTCTTGTTACCCAAGGTGTCTACTGTAAGAGCATTGAATGGTCAATAATAATAATAATAATAATGGTTTGAAACCATGGTTTGAGGAACATGGTTTTCAAACCATTAGTTTTGTGCACATGGTTTTGGTATCTTTGTTTGGCTATAAATATGTGCAAAGGGAGAGAAGAGAGACAAGTGAAGAGGAAGGGAAGAGATGAAAAAAAATAAGACTACTAATTTGAGGAGTGCTTACAAGTGGAAAGAATGTTATGAAGTTTAAAATTTTTCTTGCAGTTGGAGCTAGATTTGTGGTGCTCTGTGAAGAGAAGTAGAGAAAACTGTGGCTACTTTGATATTGTGCAATTGTTATGTTGAACTATAAATTATATATAATAAAAAAGTATTATGTTTTTTTTGTTAGTGTGTTATTTTGCTATGTAATTTGATCTCGGAGTGTAAGGTTTGTTTGCAAATTATATCATTGATTCATATAAAGTTCATTTATGTGCTTTCTTGGAAAACATTTATATTCAGTTTGTATCTATTTCTTTTTAAAAAATAATTTTAACATTTAAAATAGACCATTAGATTTGATTACATTGTCAACTTTGGAATGCTAATAGTTATACAATATCCTCTTTTGTTGCAAATTGCTCTACCTAAAGTGACTTAAATGAGAAGGTTATACAATTGCACCTTCCCCAAGGAAGGAATTTTCAAGTCTCATCCATAAAGATCAAAATTTTCAAAAATCCCAAATGAAAATGGGATGACAAATAACACTTCCTTTTTCCCTTTTTATTTTTTGTGATATGTCTTGCTATTTTCTTTAAATCAATCATTTCCAACAGGTAAAATCTTTGGGTTAATAGAGTTATTTTTCCATGTTATGGTGTGTTATCTTCTCTAAATAAATTATATCTTCATCAAGCTAAGTCATAGGTTTTGGTGCATTTCAAACAAGTTTTTCAAATTTTCAGCATTTTTCAAACCTTCTAATTTCAATTCATCAGTTATGTATGTGCTAATTCAATTTAAAATGCTTATAGTTTAAAAATGTTCAAAACTATTATCAAATCGTAATAGCTCATGTGATTACAAATTTGGGATCCCAATAGAATCACCCATATTGCCAAGTAATAATAAGTTTTAGGAATCCCAAAAGAATGGCTTCTATCCAAATCATTTTATCTTTTTAGTTGAATCAAACTTTATCTGAAATTCAACTTTTATTAAGAAAATACCAATATGGGAAAAATAGTCTACATACAAAAACAAAAAAATCCATATAAAATATAAATGTATGCTTTCATCTAATTTTAATATTCACTAGTTTTTGAAAACTATTAGGAAAAGTGTTTAACTATAAAATTCAAAATATAATAACATTCAGAAAAGATGTATCATAAAAATAAAAAACCAAGTTAAACTAAACAAAATTAAATGTAACAAATATATAATATATATATAGTTCCCTCAAATACATGATGTCAATACCATTATGAAAATTGCAAAGGGAATGCTCATTCAACTACACATTTCCAACAATGACTGAATCCATACATTAACAGACACTCCCTGAATTCATGATGCAAGTGACTCCTAAGGAAACATGAAAAAAAAATCTTCCTACATTTTAGGCCCCCATTCCCACTCCATTTTAGGTCCTCTAATTAACAATAAAAATCAACTCAAGCAGTTACATAATTCCCTATCACCATTTTAGGTCTCCAATTAACAATAAAAAAACCACACTTATAAATAGAAAACTCAGGAAGCCGCAGCACAAGTCCATTAATTCGATGGTTTTGCATCGTTTATAAAGCCTCACTCAAGCAAAAGAAAAGAATATTTATAATCCATCTTTACGTTGACTAAAAACATTCAAAACAGCTCATACTTTAAATTAAGATTTAAATTCAAATCACTGTAAAATTTGGTGAGAGTTTATATAAGGAAAAAATAAACGCCATCAAATGGTTGGCTGCCAGGTCTTTCAATTTTGACAAATTTGACAAATTGAAAGCCAATGAAAGAATGCACAAACCTAAACCTAGGGTGAATTGGAGAGGCGAGAGGTAATCTTTCAAGGGAGGTCCAATCTTCATCCTACTAAAAAGTTGAATTGGGTACCTAAAATCCAATTGATAATGTTGGTGCCGGCAGGGTAGGGTGCACTCTCGGATAACTTTGACGGTATAGAACCCCTGTTAGTGATCTCAAAATGCACAGAAAAAACGACCTCGCAAAGAATTTTTCGAAAAAAAAAAAAAGAATGCACAAAGAGTTCACGATTGCTTAATAAACCCGTGCTCTTTTAAGCATGTTTACGCAAGAATGCATTTGTAGGTGAATTGGAGAGGAGAGGGTAATCCTCCAAGGGAGGTCCAATTTCCACCCTACTAAAAAGTTGAATTGGGTACCTAAAATCCAATTGATAATGTTGGTACACTGACGGTATAGAACCCCTGTTAGTGATCTCTCAAAATGCACAAAAAAAAACGACCTCGCAAAATTTTTTTAGCAAAAAAAAAGAAGAAAGAATGCACAAAGAGTTCACGATTGCTTAATAAACCCGTGCTCTTTTAAGCATGTTTACGTAAGAATGCATTGGACAAGTAATTGTCTCAACCTGCAAAGTTGAGAAATACAACCAACTGGAAATATTAATTCTGTCTTCCTTGCTTTACAGGAGATGAAGCCCTTTACTTACATGTCAACGATCAGCATTCCTTGGGTTTTTGCCAAAGTCAGCCTGACCTTTTACTAAACTGAGCTACTTGGAATCGTGACTAATTAATAAAAGACTTCAAGACATGTAATATATGTGCCAAATATGCAAAAATGATTCCAAAAACTAAAATCACCCTATCAATCTCCTTCTGTGGAACATTTAGAGAACTTTCAAAAAGCTTTACGGTGAATCAGTGCTGGGAAATAAAATGCAAGCAATGTACAGACTGAGCTCCCCACCAAAGAAACAACGACGAAAGTACTGCATGCATAACAACAAAGCCTGCAAGAAGAATTTTAAAACCAGCTGTTTTGCATCAATTTCATCTCAAACATTAAATAAACAGTATGCATAATGACAGGATATGTGAATAAAAGGATCATGCAAAGGCCCACCTTCACAGAAATTATAGGTCAATCATTTAGAAGATTGAGTGTAACTATATCTTGAGTTTCATTGCCATTTGCAAGATATCTTATCTGAACAAAACCAACATAAAACATAGTAACGATGAAAAAGGCACAAGCCAATACTCTGCCAAAATTCTGTAGTTCTCTTATTGAAGCTTCAAGTGAATCTCTCACGGCAAAACACAACACCAGCAACAAAAGGTAATACCTGCCAGCCTGTGAAGGCATCAGTGTTCGAAATGAATTAAAATTACACTTGATGATTATTGTTATTGCAAAAGATTGCAGACACAGAGAATGTGTGAGTGATCGATAGATGGACCCAGTTTCCAATGGAACTAAATAAAATATTGGTGAAAAATGAATTTTTGCGGTTGACACTATTGAGAGCAAATATTGACCTGCAAAAGTCAAGCAGCCCACAAACCCTCACAATAAAAAAATATTATCATTCTTTGCTATATGTCCAATGTTTCAATGAGCACACTTAGTCCATGGCTTCCATTGAAATTTTTAAGTAAAATTTCCTAACTACTCACTTTCCTTCATTTGACCTGCACACAACCCAGATATAATCATTCTACGGTGCATTTTGTTTCTTTTCCTAATTTCAATGTATAAAATCTGTTTGTTACAAAGATATTCAAAAACATTATTGGATTACCTGTAATGATCCATTCTGCAGCCTGATAGCCGGTTTCCATTGAATTCTTTATGTTAATATGCTTAAATTTCTTAACTACTCACTTTCCTTCATTTGACCTCGACACAATCCAAATATAATCATTATACACTTCATTTTGTTTCTTTCCTTTCTCAGTATATAAAATCTCTTAGTTACGAAGTCATTCAAAGCCATTATTAGATTACCTGGAATGACCCATTCTGCAGTCTGATAGCAGGATTGTTTCTAAGTTTATAATTTGTTGACTAATAGCGATATAATTAGGAAAAAATAAGGATAGAATGGGCTTACAACTTGTCAAACTTCAAATATTTGAAATCTACTCAAGTATAATAAATATATATCAGTTTAGTTTATTCATGTTTTAAACTCTAATAAATAATATAATTATTTTATTTATTAAATATTTCAATTTAAATTATATAATATTCTCTTAAATTTTGGACAACAATGAATTAGTATTAAGTGTTTTAAAAAGTTCAATTTTATTTTTTTAGAGGTTGACCTCCAATTTCTTAACATTGAAGTCAGCACATGATAAAGGTCAAGTCAAAATTGCAAATCATGTCTTATTTTAATTTAAATTATATAATATTCTCTTAAATTTTGGACAACAATTAATTAAAATTAAGTGTTTTAAAAAGTTCAATTTTATTTTTTTAGAGGACCTACAATTTCTTAACATTGAAGTTAGCAGATGATAAAGGTCAAGTCAAAATTACAAATCATGTTTTAGGTCAATATGCATGGATGCTTAAAATATATAAACAATTTTAAAGATTGACTCAAAATATTAACAACCCATATCCCATTGAATTGATTTTAAACGCAATTTTTCTATGATTTGGAAGCTTTAATAGATAAAAGAAGGGCAAAAAAAGAATCCAAAAGGGGTAACCCTCACACAAAAAGAAAAAATCAGAAACATTTATAAAAAATAGCTTCCTTTTAACATACTTTGTTGAAGCAAAAACTTACAATGAATGGAGCTTTAAAATAATTTTGAATAAGTGATAAATGTTATAATGTATGTGACAACCCAGAAGATATAAATGAACTATCACTTATAATTAATGAGAATAATGTTCATGCATGGATGATAATTAAATTTATATTATTTTACTTGAACACATAATACACATCACTTTTGTTTTTCTCTTCTTTCCATGAATGTTATCCAATAGACATCTAAAAATATTAACAATCAAATTCTTGATCAGACTTTTCACAACTAGATAAAATCAGTCACAAAATGGTATTTAAGCAAAAAAAAATTTAAATCCAAAAATAATATTTAATAATAATATTAATTATGAACCCCTAACTCATGATGCTTAATGTGTCTACTCTTTTAAATCTGTGATATAAAAAAACGCTCCTCTATACACTACAGAGAATGAAATGGTTGATTTTTGTAATATACCCAACATAAAACAATGACCCTATTACTCAACTAGTGTCACCTTCATCACTATATTCATTAAAATCATATAACTATAATGTCACAATAAAAATAATAATAAAATATATGTACCTCATAAATGCTTTGTTGTATGAGAATTAGGATCATGTATCAAATCTGACATTGTTCTTGTTAAATTTATAGTCATTACAATATTTCTCATAAAAGCAACTTTTAGACTCTTCAATGCCCTTCCTACATCTCTCATAGTGGGTATTTCTTGAGAAAATTAGTTTGTGCAAAGAAAAAACCACATTTATAAAATAAATCAGATATCTATGATGTTCCATATTCACATTCTTCAAAAACTTGCTATCCACAACATCTATTAGCTCGTGGAAAAGCCTACTTTATCACTTTTTTAAGTTTATAACTTCTACAACCATCACATGAGTTGGTATTTTCCTTATAACCATCTATAATAATAGGACACGACAAGTGTAAGAATCCTCCTTTATAGAAACCCCTCCACCTAATCCATACTATACAATAAAGTCAATTAGAGCAACATAGTCAATCGATCCTCTAAGAGTGAGAGTTCTTTGTGACATTAAGAAAAAATAAATAGTTTTAATTTTCAAAGAAAAAGAAAAATATGTACCTAGAGCAACATAGTCAATTGATACTCTCAAAGTGAGTGTTGTGCTCAAGGAATCCATGGAGTTTGTATAAGGCATCAACCTAGATATACCAAAATCAGTTACAAGGGTTGTCACATTCTTATTTAGAAGCACATTGGTAGGTTTCAAATGACAATGGACAATTTGATAAGAGAATCATAATTGAGATATTAATTGATATATTCCATGGCTACTTCTTGAGCTAGTTAAAGGAAATCATTGCAATAGGCCTCATAATGTGTCTATTCTTTAAAATCTATGAAAAATGAAAAAGATCCAAATTCTCCTCCTTATGCTACATGATATGAAATTACTAATTATTGTAACATACCTAGAGCAAAGCAATGACCTTATTAATCAACTAGTCTCAACTTTATCTCTAAATTCTTTATGATCATTTAATAATGAGTCATAATAAATATAATTGTGAAAATACATACCTTGTAAATGCTTTGTAATACCTCTGGTATTAGCTAATATGTAGAAGTTTGGCTATCAAACATCCCTTCTACTTCTGTTCTAGCATTATGATCACGTACCAAATCTGATACGAGACTTGTCAAATTGAAATTCGTTGAAACACTTGCCATGAAAGATGTTCTTAGACTCTCCAAAGCCCTTCTTACATCTCTCATAGTGGGTCGTTCTTGAGGAGATTCATTTGTACAAAGCAAACCAATATGTATAAAAGTATTGTTCACTATTCACATTACTCATCAACCTACTATCAACAATATCTGCTAGCATATTTGGAAAAGCTAACCTCACCCACTTTTGCAAGTTTAGGTCTTCCATAAATAAGGAATCGGATTATCTAGAGTTAGTAATGTTACTACCAATACTATCAACAATATCTACTAGCATATTTGGAAAAGCTAACCTCACCCACTTTTGCAAGTTTAGGTCTTCCACAAATATGGAATCGGTTGGTTTTTTCCTTGTAACCATCTCTAATAATAGAATCCCATAACTATAAACATCTCCCTTTATAGAAACATTTTCACCCAATCCATACTCTGCAATCAAGTTATCTAGAGTTAGTAATGTTACTACCAATTTTTATAAAAAAGTTATATTTTACTAAAAAAATGTTCACATGGGGTAATGTAGCCAATCGATCCTCCAAGAGCATATGGCGTGCTCAAATAATCCATGGAGTTTGTAAATTTTTTTTTTTTTTTAGTAATACTTCTTATACACATCCGCCATGGGGATTGAACCCGGGTTACATCACCGATAATGCAGGTGGCATCCTTACCGATAGACCACACTCATGGGGATGAGTTTGTAGAACTTATTAGCCTAGATATACCAAAATCAGTTACAAGTGTTGTCATGTTTTCATCAAGAAGCACATTGCCAGGTTTCAATCACAATGCACAACTTGGACAGGAGAATCATAATGCAAATGCTCCATGCCATGGGCCACATCTATGGCAATGTTCAAACATTCACTCAGTCCCAATCCACAAACATCCTCCTCATTATTATCAAGATACAAATGCTTTTCCAAACTCCCATTAGATGCAAATTGGAGAACTAAACCTTTGAAATCATTGTATGAACATGCACTTATGACTCTAATGAGATTACAATGTCGAACTCTTCCCAAAACTTTGCACTCTCACTTAAAACTTATTTGCCCTTCTTCATTTTGGAAGCTAAAAACCTTTATAGCAATGATCTTACCATCCCTTAATACTCCTTTGTAAATTGAACCAAAGTTACCTGATCCAAGCAAATTTATTTCATTGAATCCATTTGTTGCAATGAAGAGATCTTGATATGTGAACTTCTGATACCCCAATCTTTTAAAAAAAAAGTTTGAAATATCAAATTGCTGCCTTGAAAACTTTTGGTTCCACATAATTCCCAAAATTAAAGAGCATATTATGAAGACAATGACTCCAACACTTGAGAGTATTAATTTTATAAAAAGCAAATGCTTTTCTTGCCCCTGTTTTGAACATACAGGTGATAAATATTCTTTTGGGCCACAAAGGTTGGGATTTCCCTTGAATAGTGTAGTAACATTGCCATGTGGAAACAAACCTTCTAAAATTTGACTTGTCAAATTATTGTAACACATATTTACATAACAAAGCTCTTTTAGTTGTCCAAGTGACTTAGGTATTGTACCTGATAGAAAATTATAGGAGACGTCAATAACTTGTAGATTCTGTAATTTTCCAAGTGCATCTGGTATTAGACCTTCAAATACATTATGGGAGAGGTTGAGATGCTCTAGGGCTATACAATTCCCAAGTGCCCCTAGAATCTCCCCATCAAGATGATTGCTAGAAATATCTATTGCTTGAGCATTTATAATTTTACTTATCTCTATAGGCAATGGTCCTTGCAAGAAATTTTTTGATAGATTGAGATAAAATTGAATATTCTGAAGACTAGCCATAACCTCTCCTGGTATTTTTCCCCTTAGAACATTGTAAGAGAAATCAACAAGCTCCAAATTTGGAATACTCTTTAAACTAGCGGGTATCTCTCCTGAGAATTGATTGTGATGAAGAAAAAGTCTTCTTAGTTGTTGGAGTCTACCCAGAGAACTTGGAATTCTTCCAAAGAGATTATTCCAACTAACATTTAGAGATCCTAATCTTTGCATCTCACCAATCTCATTTGGGATGGTTCCATAAAGGTTGTTGCTACTCAAACCTAATATTTCCAACTTGTGGAGTCTTCCAATTTCATATGGAATATAGCCCCTTAAAATATTGTTATTGAAGTTCAAGAAGGTTAGATTAATAAGATTGCCAATCTCTTTGGGCATACTTCCACCTATCATGTTGTCTCCTAAGTCCAAGAAAGACAACTTAGAAGAAAGGTTGCCTATGGATGGAGGCAAAACACCAGTAAGATAATTTTGAGCAATATTTAGATATTCAAGATGAGAGCAATTTGTAAGAGCAATAATAAAAGTCAATGAACTATTGCTCCCACTAACAAGGTGATTGTATTTTAAGTTAACTCTTTTAAGCAACAACAACTTACCTAACTCCATAGGCACCATTCCACTTAGCAAATTGTCATTTAGATAAAGAATCCTGAGTTTGGAACAATTTCCAATTAGTATCGAGTTCATGTGGAATGTGTCTGCTTGGTTTCAATATAAAACCAATTTTATGAGAATAGTTCAATTTACCAATGAAATAAAAATTGGTCCACTAAGCCTATTTTCAAAAAGGTAAAGAACTTGCAACTTGTTTAGTTTACCCAATTCAGTAGGAATGAAGCCTGTGAGATTATTTGTTGATAATTTTAAGTCAATCAAAGCTGAGAGGTTTTCTATGAAAGAGGGGATGGAACCTGACAAGACAACTGATTTGTATGAAGGTAAAAAACTTGTAGGTGGGTCTGTTGGATCCTCAAAATCCAACTTGAAAAGTACCCTTAATTCAAAATTTTAAAGTATCCCGTAAGGCCCTAGGGTTAGGTGTTTTTCCAAGGTCAAATGGTTTTTAAAATTTTGAGCCAAGAAAGTGGTACAATTCAAAATATCAAGTTTATTAGACCTTTGAAGTCTTGTTGACCACCCCAAAATCTACCCATTCCAATTTTTGAATGGTCACAAATTGTAGCCCTTATGTACTAATTTTCAAATCCAAAGTCTAAGGCACCATGAAAATTCATCCCTAATTCCAAGGTCTACCAATAATTTCTCAAGTCATAAATCCTAAGATCACCCGCTCACTATATCCCTAATTTCATACTATAATAATGCATAAATAAAAAAAATTCTCTTCATTTCTATTTTTAAACTTGGTCAATGGAAAATAAAAATTTAAACCACCCTTTAGGTCCAAAGGAATGTTCCCCCACTAAAAAAAAATATATTATGATACAAAGAAAAATTATTCCCTAAGGTTTGGTTGAGCAAAGTTAGCGGCTCAAGCGGACGCGGATGACCTCAAACACTCAAATCTGATTGGCACAGATGTCTAAAAGCGTGACTATTCGGCTGGAGAAAAAATGAGTGGCTCGAATGAAGCCAAATGAACCTAAACACTTAACTCCCATGGCTTGGGATCATTTCATATGCTTACAACCGATTGGTCGAAAGGTATGCCCAGAATATTTATGCCTTCCCTAAGATTTGAGTCCCCTTGTGCACATTAATATTCTATTCCCTTTTTGGCTCCAAGTTATATTGGCCATGTTCATTCCTTAGCCTAAGTGCAAAGCCAAAAATATTTTTATTTTGAACCCTTAGGATTTCATATATGCTATCCCCCTCATTTACTTCATAATATTAATTCCCATAAAAATACCCAAAAAAGATACCCCCATGCTGAGGTACTAAGGGTACACGACATATATCCTTTCTTTTAAAGAAGATATTATGTCTCCCCAAAAAATCAAAATGAAATTTCCTAAGGTTGTATCAATTGGAAAATTTATGGCTCAAAAATGAAGCAGACCAACTCAAGCCCCTCCATTTGATTGGTTCAAATAACATGTGGTCCGGGTAAAAGCGGACGCCCTCATGCGCCCATTTTCCATTGGCTCGACCCATTTGAAGCGCCCACAACTGATTGGCCAAGAGCCCAACAAAATAATATTTTTCTAATCCTAAGGTTTAAGAGTCCTCCGCACATTGAAAAGTCTTCCCCCCTTGGTACTAAGATTATATCCTAAAAAAAATGAGCTTAGGGTCCCAAAAAGAATTCCTTAAAGTCCATAAGGTCAAACCTATGTCCATGTCCCTTTTTATTTCCTATTAAAACCTTATACACCAAAGTCTAGCCTTCAAGTTTTACTAGATGTGTTCCTCGCGAGAAAATAAAAAGCTGCCTTAAGATTTTGACATAAAGAAAAGGGATTGAGTGACTTTGGTGCTTGAATACGATTGGCTCGAGCGACTTCAGGCGAAGCTACCTGATTGGTCAAAAGACAAACCAAATTTGATTAGCATGAACATCCGATCAGGTTAAAATTTATCCCACTTATTTTTTTGTCCTAAAGTCTCTTCATAAAATCATATTATCACCCCCTTTCCTCGAACCTTAACCAAAAGAAGAAAGAGGCACCTTATAAAGTTTTACATTAGGAAATATTCGTGTGGTAAAAATTTACCAAAATAAATAAATAAATAAGTTTCACATTTTTTCCAAGGTCCCTTCCTAGAGTCATGATCTTAATCATTTTCACACATATTTTCATCAACCTAAGTTTAAGGTGCTTATCAAGTTCTCATCCCTTGCCCTATTTCATAATAAAACTACATTTCCTAAGCAAAGGGACCGTGGTCATAAACATATGGAAAACATATTTTACAAATCATTTTGTAACTCTTGGCTCATTTAAATTTTTGCCAATGACACATGACATCCTTCTATTCGAACAGGAGAGGTTGATTGCTCCCACCCCATTGGCCAGAGAATTTACAGCTCAGGTGGCCTTGACTGACTAAGAGCACATGACCCAGACTTACTCACTTGAGAAGAAGTACCTACATCTGATTAGTTTGAGATGGACAGTGCAAACAACCTCACTAATGTTGAAATGCACAACTCAGATTATCTCTCGAAATCATGATGAATGACTTGTATCCTACCAAATATTGTAAGTGTATTTGAAATAAAATGTTTTATGCTAACTAATACCTATGGAAGATGAGACAAGGTCGAGATATCTTGGCACATGTGCCTAATAACTGATAAAAAACTCAAAACCAATCTCCAAAAATTACCGATGGCCCAATTTCAAATGCAAGTGCAATTCATCGACCAATTACTAGGCATGATCTATATCCCACAATAGTTAAAGTGGTTACTGGACATGAAGGTGGCAAAACTCAAATGGTTAGAAAAAAGTAACATCATTGAGGAAAATAAAAGCTTGTGCATGCCACGTGCTATTAATACCTGCTTAAATATTCTTTACTCTACTTACAGAGCATAAGTACAAAGAAGAAACAAAAGCAAGTGAGCACTACAAAAACTAAGGAATACTAAGAATAAGAAGCACCCAAGGGAAAGGAAGGAAGATAGTGAAATAGTAGCATTACCATGATATCTTCAAGCACTACTCATCAAAATCCACTTCTCTACTAGTCATAGCAAAAATAGACGTCTTGACAAATGGTCCATCATACTGAGAAATCAAAGCAAAGGCCATCACAATAGATATAGCCAAATTCGTTGAACAGTCATGACCAAGTTATGAAACCACTACTCTCCAATAATGGAAAATTGAAAAGCAAGATATATTTTATTACGAGAATACACAAAAATCTTATAACTACCACTCATGGCTACTCACAAGGTTTTTCAAGAGAGCATGGAGAGCCTGATATGACCAAAGCCCCTAGTGCAATAAGTGGGCCTGCAATTTGGGCAAGCTAATTTGCCCTAAGTTCTATTATTCATCATATATTTTATCATGGTTGGCCATTGTGTATGACTCTCACACCAAAATGATTAGAAACTTTGTAAATCAACCAATGTTTAAGCTCACACCCAAAAATATCAATAAGGTGTTCAAAATGGAAAAGGCTACACTGGTACCAAACAGAAAGGTTCTTTATTCCTAGTCCCAACACTTGATTGGAACTTCATTCTTTACTAGGCTTTTTAATTATGATGCAACTATGAAATATCATTTCCCAATCTATAATATGGACCTACACCCTTAGTTCAAGGACTATGCTAACATGATAAACATAATATGGGAAGATATATATAAATTGGGTTGCTAGGGAGGTGTTATATCTAGTTGTGCAATTCAATAGAAGAGGTCAACCTACCATGTATAGATGGGATATAGAACTTAGCAATACTATGGACAGAGAGCTCAAGGAGCTACATTGAGTAATTGTAGAATATAGGGAAGTGTTGCCCAAGTTTTCACACTACTCCTTCCTCATACATATGATAATGGAACATATGACCAAAGAATTGGTTGAGAAATAAGAATGAGTTTATGAGGAGATGATTTAGAAGAGACTCTTGTGGATACAAGAGGGGTGGTCTAGTCATGCTCAATTCTTCAATACCTACCTCTTGAAAATACATTATAAACTCTACAACAATTCTCTCAATAGAATTAGAAGGGGAATAACTGCCTTTCTACATTGAAAGAGAGTAGGGGATTTATTCCTCATAGAGCAATTCACCTACATTAGAATGTATGGGTCAAATATTCCATCGAAAGTATTACCAAAAATTTTCTCCATGTCTATTGCAACCTTGGAAATTATAAGGTAAATAGCTAAAGAAACTAAGCTGATATTTGCCAAAAGGAAAGATAAATTCCCCTAGATAGATTTACCTTGTAGAATGGGACACTTCATATAAAAAGGGTAATTGAGCCTAATGGATGCGCTATGGAGGATTAACTTATTTGGTTTTTTTGAAGTCACCTAGTGACCATACGAACAATTCAATTATCATAGAAACAACACCATTGACAAAGTGCCCAACGTCGTGGTCACTCATCGGGGTGATGAATTTGAAGACACAATGCAAATTATTGTGAGGAGAGGAGAGTATTTGGAGAATGTGAGGAAGGACTACAAATATAATAGGAAGCATACCTAAATTGAGATGGTGGGAAATTACCCATCCGAATTGAGAGTTTTGAGACAAATTTCAGTTGAAACCTCAGCCCCATTAGTCATCCCCATATGTCTTGAATAGATACAAGACCCGATGCTGAAGGTAATAAAATAAGAACCTGAAGATATGGAGTAGTCATGGAAATGGTAAATTCAAACACGATAAGGGCAGAAGCTTCCCTAAATGATCACTTGATCTTCAGTCCTTCTAAAGAAACAAATATACGTAAAGAAATTATCACCTCCTTTCCTGCCCCAACTTAGCCAACCACGATCAAGCTAGCACAAGACATAATGAATCCCAAATAAAAATCCTAATTATCAACCAATATGCCATATGTTGTACCATGGTCTATAATTATAAATAAGGAGTGAATTGAAATTCCAAAAATAATGCAGAGGAGGATTGAGGAAATTTTTTGGAGTATATAATTTAAAAGATATAGACCCAAAAAGTTCACCAGAATGAAAAGGGGTTAGAATGGAAGGTACAACAAATGAATCCAAAAGTTTTACCCTTTCCAGAATAGAGTAAGTTGTATTTACCACAAATGAAGAAGAACATATCTAGGATATGGAATAAGAGAAAGAGCCAAGTAAAATGCAGTATAATGTATAGGAATCAGAGAGTCAAGAACCACAAACCTCAGGCATACCTCTTACGACAATAGAGGCATCCATACCAGTAAATAAAATAGCATCCTTACAAATGGATCAAGCCAAGGGGTTGGTGATAGTTCAATACAAGAAATAACCTCTAACCTTAGCAAAGACTCAAGCACAACCCCAAGTAGCCACTCTTGAAACACTGTACAAGAGAAATCAAGAATTGACTGCCAAAATAAATAAATTATGGGCAAATAACAAAAGGTTACAAATAAAAGTTGGTAAACTGTAGGGACAAATGCCTCAGTCCCAAAACATAGGGCCATTCTATAGCTATGATCTTGTTAAGAAGTATAAGGAAGAAATAATAGCAAAATTGAAATCAAAGGCAAGGGTATTAGATAAAATAGTCAAAGAACCGACAGATATCACCACCACAATTAGGAACTTAAGGATATTGATACAAGAGACAAACTAGAGAGCAACAACTGTGAAACCAGTATATAAAAAGTGTAAAGAATAGTATAACTTAATAAATAACAAATAAGTAGATGATTCTAGTGGCACGAGCTATCAATGTCCATCAAAATTCCTCAAACTGAACATTTACCTTCATGAGAAACCATATTGGAAAAATTTCTTCCAACATTTAGAAAAGTGGGCAAGCAATATGGATGATCAAAGAAAGTAAGATAGACTTCTGGTGGAATAAATATCTGCAATAGAGGTGGATGAAGTGATAATAAAAAATATACAAGATTTCAAATGCAATGAGAAATACGTGTTAAAATTAGCCCAACAAATCCATCAATTGTCTAAGATAGTTCAACCCATAGTCAAATTTTCTAAAGAATATGAATCATCGATCAATGACTAAGCAAATAAATTATTGAATGTTAAATATTACCTCTGCAGTCTCTTTCAGTGATGAGGCATGGGCACAAATTATAACTCTACTAGGATTGAGTCAACCAAAAAAGAAAAAAGTCAAAGAGGGGCCCACCACAAAAAAATATAGACTCAAGGATAAGCGGGTCTTAAAAATAAAGTGGTGAACAACTATATCTAGTTTTGAAGCTCCAATTAAATAAAATGATAGATTTTTTAATAAAACATCCCAATACTATCAACAAATCAAATACATAGGAAAATGACAAGTGGAAGGCTGAGATTAAAATAGTTATAACAAATCCATGGTCCCAAGGCTACAAAAGGAGTTGTCATGGCTAGAATTAACATCAAGCTTTTCCTTAGCCAAAATTTAGGTCTAGCGTTGTGTTCGGACTAATTTCTAATTGTCGGATGGAATTTTTTTATTGTCGAGATAATTGCCACTAGTCGAGGTTGTTTTTTTTCTTATGCTTACTCTCATTTTAGGAAAACCCTAGCTTTAGGTTTTTTGCTTTTTTATTTTTTTATATTTCTTCAGAGCTTTCGACATTGCACAATTCTGGGATTTTAAAGTCTTATGCTTACCTCAACTTAGAAAAACTCCAACTTTGGATTTATCTTTCCAATGGCCCTCGAAGGAATCCGAACATTTCCAATGGCCCAAAAATGATTTTCAAAAACCAAGAAATTATTTTCAATAGTTCAGAATTGATTTTCAATAGTTCATAATTGATTTTCAATAGTTCGGAAATAATATTTCAATAGTCCAAAAATTATTTTAATTTACAAAATTGATTTTCTATAGCTCAAAAATGATTTTTAATTGCTCGAAATTAGTTTCCAATAGCTTGGAAATGATTTATAATTGCCCAAAAATAATATCCAATATCCTGGGAATTATTTTCAATAGTTTGGAAATGATTTTCAATATTTCGAAGATGATCTTTCAATTGCCCAAAATTGATTTTCAATATTCTGGAAATGATTTCCAATAATCTCAAAATTGATCTTTCAATAGTGTCAGGCTTCCAATAGGAGAGTTTTCATTTGAGTGCTAGGGTTCCAGAATTGCATAAGATTTCAAGTTGCTAGCAGATTTGACCTTATATGCTTTTAACTTCTTCTTAAGTAGCTAGACTTATAATCAGGATAATTTCCTTGCTTAATTTTTGTACTTACAACCATTATGTTATAATTTCATGGGAGTGACCTAGCCATGGAAGGTTGGATAGCCTACATGAAGAAGAAATTTTGAGTCTCAAATCTCCTTGAAATGTAGGTAAAGTTATACTTTTGGAAAGCTCTTTTTGAGATGCATCTAATGGAAATGGTTTCATAAAATTTCATTGAATATTGCAAGAGATATAGGGCCCAAAAAGTGAAGTTATTTGTGTTATCAAGAGAAAATTCAAACCCGCAATGCCTAATTTTAAGTAAATTTAGGTGCTAAGGCTAAGAGTATATAGGCATACGGGTACCTATTAGAAATATTATTTTAATTAATGCTCTAATAAGAGAGGTTATTTGTCATTATAAAATTTTACCAAATAACCATGGCAATAATCATCACAACAAGCTTAAGGTAAGCAAAAATTGGGCACCTATGTTAAAAAGCTTTTAGCTAAACCCGAGTTTTAAAAAAGCTTGCCAAATTTTAAAAAGTAGGTCCCCAATCCATGCAAACTGGGGCATGTTGAGCAAGCACAAAAACAAGTCCCATTGGCTCAAGCACCCACAAAATAATTTTTCCAACTGACCTAGTGCATACCAATCTATGCGGATCCATATATTTTATTTCAATGGTTGTAGTTATTTTTAAGTATTCATTGATGATCATGCCAATGAATGTGGATGTATTTTCTAAAGAAAAAGGATGAAGCTTTCCACTATTTCAAAGAGGTTAAATCTCATGTGTAGAAGATTATGGGTCATCCCATTTGTATACTCCACTTAGATCAACGAAGAGTACATTAGTAATCAATTTTCTACTTTCCAAAAGTAACATGATATCAAAAGACAACTAACAACTACTTACACAGCTCAACAAAATAGAGTTGCAAAGAGGTAAATTCATACTATTTAGGAGATGGTGTGATGCATGCTAAGAAATACCAATTAAGAGATAATATTTTAGGAAGAAGTTCATAATATGGTCTACATGTTGAACCACACACCAACACTTTCATTGAATGGTGTAACACTTGAAGAGGTATGGATGAGAAACAAACCTTTGATGCCACATATCTACATATTTAGATGCTCTATATTCATGCACATTCTAAAGCAGAAGCAGATTAAGCTCAAGGAGAAAACCAAGTAATATATCTTCATTGAATGTAGTAGTGAGTTGAAGGGATATAATATCATGGATACTAACACCAAGAAGTTGTATATTAGAAGATATGTTATATTTGATGAGAATAACAAGTGTATCTCTTATTAAAAGCCACATGTTATTGGTAAAACACCTATTTTTTCTTGTCTGATGATGATGATGATGATGAAGCCTTTGAAAGAGAAATTATTAATTTGGATGAATATGTTTTTGATGGAGCTAATGTATCTAATGATCCAAGACTGACCATCCACTTTGAGTGCTACTCAAAGGTTCAAGTGGTGACTCAAAATAGTTTGTGATATGAACTTAGATCAAGTTCAAGATACATTTCATTTTAGACCAAAAAAATGGAGTAAAGTTAAAAATGAGGTCAACCTAACCATCACAAGAATGGTGGTGAAGACATGAATCTTAAATGGTTCACAAAGGTCTTGCATCAAAGGAGTGGAAAAATTCCATGGTATTCAAGCATTGATGAAGAACAAGATGTGGTAACTTATTGATCTTCCACCTATTAGGAAACCCATCAGTTGCAAGTGGGTATTAAAAAACAAATACAAAGTTAACAAGAGCATTGACAAATACAAAGCAAGTCTTATTGCAAAGGGTTATGCACAAAAGGAAGGAATTGACTATGATTAAACTTCTACACTAACCATGAATATCAAAACCATTTGGATGGCTTCCACAATGGCTATAAGGTTTGAATTGAAGTTACATAAAATGGATGTAAAGAGTGCATTTCTCAATTGTGATCTTAATGAAGAAGTCTAAATTACATAAATAGAGGGATTTTTTAGGAGAGCAAGGTATGTGGGCTCATCAAATATTTTTATGGGCTAAAGCAGTCTCCTAGAGCCTAGTATGTGAAGATTGATGAACATATTTTATGACATGGATTCCATTGTTGTTCTTATGATCTAAATCTATACTTCAAAAGGAAAGGAAGAGAGGTCATGATCATCATTGTGTATGTCAATGACTTGGTCATCACTGGGAGTTTAGTGAAGCTAATTGAAGAGACCAATAAAGCATTGAAGCATTAATTTTACATGAATGATATTGAGCTAATGCATTATTGTCTAGCTTGTAGGTGTGGTAAACTAAAAACCATGGTTTCATGTCACAAATGAAGTATATTAGTACATTGCTTGGGAAGTTTCATATGAAATATTGCAAGCCCATGGACACTCTAATAGAAATAGGGTTACAACTATCCTAATGTTATTAATCTCCATAGGTGAATGGAACTCTCTATCACCAGTTGATTGGGAGTCTCATTTATCAGACATACACTAGAACAAATATCAGCTATGCTTTTATAATTCATGAAATAACCAAAGGTGTATCATTGGAAATCAATAACAAGAGTACTCCAATATATTCAAGTTAAAAATGAGTATATTCTAGAGTACAAGAAGAATTATCAATTCTTCTTGATAGTTTTTATGGATACAACTTATGGAGTATCTATTGATAATAGGATATCTCATTCTAGATATGTATTATTTTTTTAATCCAATACGATTTATTGAAAAAATGAAAAGAAATATATTTCATATTCTTCCACTAATGTTGAATATCACACTAAAGGAGGAGCTATCTGTGAGGTAATATATTATGTTATATATTGTCAAGAATAGGCATCCCACAAAAGCAACCAACCTTCTTGAATTGTGAGAATCAAGGAGTTTTAAATCTTGTTTGTAATTCAATATTTTATAAACACGTAAAACACATTGAGGTTCAAAGCCATTTTATCTATGAACATGTTTAAGAATACAACATACAACTCCAATTTTTTTCAATATAGCAGCAACATATAAACATTTTGACAAAGTCTTTTACACTTGTGAAGTTTGAAATTTTTAGAAATTTTCTTGTATATACTTTGTTTGAGCATTTAAACTAATAAGGGAATATTATGAATAATATGTCATTGATGACGTATGATGTAATGGGTACATGAACTACAAGTAGTGGAGAAGACGGTTATTACTTTTGACATCATTTGTTCTTGTTTATGGGTGTATTTATTCTTCTATCACATTAGTTCCAAGGTTGATCACTATTGATGAATCCATTCTATGTTTCTAAGATAAAAGCACTCGTCACATCCATCCTATGAAATTTCCATCCATAAGAAGCAATAATAGAGAGAATTATCTCTATCAAATCCATTTAGACAATAGGAAAAAATATCTCTAAATAACCAATTCACTCCCAAGAGAGTCTTTTAACAACATGTTATACCTTGTTCTTCTCAATCTGACAATCTGATGTGTACTTGAACTTGTAGATCCACTTAAAACCAACCACATTCTTATCCTTAGATAAAGTAACAAGATTCCAAGTCATGTTCTTAATTAAGGACTCATATTATTAAAATAAAGCATATTCCTACTCAAGAAATCCTTTAGCCTAGGAGTAACAGAGAGGTTATTAAAAATCATCATTATTCAAGACCAAAGCTCAAAAATGAGGGGATTTCAAATAATATTCCTAAGAATGGATTGTACATATTGAAGGAGGGTCCCAAAACACTTAGACATTAGGCAACCCAAAGAAGGCTTGGGCACATCCTATATAGAAACACCATTAGAACAATTTAAAGAATCCATTTAATATTCACCCTTTATAATATCATTAACCCCATGTCATAATGCATTGGGGGTTAAGCTCATATAAAGCAATATTTATAGAAGGAAAATATATCAATGGAGAATCTACCAAAAGGACCAAAAGAAGTTGAAGGAAGAATCTCATAATATAACATGTCACATCAAATGATAATATCCCAACTAGTTAGGTCATAAATATGACAAGCCTTAGAAGTATCACAATAACCCACACAAATACATTAGTGAACCTTAGCCTTGAGCTTATTTGATTTTTTTTAGGTTAAAATCCCATGCAATAGACACAAAGATATAAAATTAGAAAACTTGGGCTTAACTCTTCTCAATCTCATAAGAGGTATCATACACTGAAAAGCCTAGGTTAGCATCTTGTTGGTGATATGTGCAACACAAATTATAGCTTCACCTTAAAACTTGGTCTCCATCTATTTAACATGCAACATATGTCTTCCCATATCTAAAATTACCTTGTTATTTTTCTCAACTACCCGATTCTGCTCAAGATTCTAATGGAAAACCTTCTAAAAAGCAATATGATTAAGAGCCAAAATATTTAAAAAACTTGGCTAAAAAATCACCACTACTGTTAGTTTAAAGGCACTTATTTTTATCCTCCTAGTATTGAATAAATATTTGGGTATGCAAATATGACATTCTAGGAATAGAGGGATGTTCAATGATTTAGTAATTTTGTCAAAAAATGACATGAACTAAATGGTTTGGCTCAACATTTAATGGAGTATGGCATAAATTAATTATGGTTCATGTTCCTCTATAAATAGAGAGAAGATTGTAATGTGTATTTGTCCTAACAAATATAACATATATTAGGGTATTCAAGTGCAACAAAATAGGAAAAGATAATTCTCATCATTAGTCAATCTTCTTGAACTCTTATGATGTTTATGGTTAAATTTCGTCTACAGAAAACATATTTTTGGCTATTAAAGTACAACATAATAGAAAAGGGGATTCTTGAAATTAGTAAAAGAAGGTTTACAATTTTTTATAAAAGTGTATGAGTTAGTAAACAATTTTATTAAAACCAACCTTAATTATAAGGATACCAATCAAATTATGGAAGAGCAAACTCTATAACACTTCTATTCTATTTAGCAAAAAGCATTAAAATGGTATGGAATTTAGGATTTGGTATTGCAATTTTTTATAGGTTCAACTAGTCAAATAATACTCTTGGTTTAAAAACCCCAATTTGTTTATGGATAATTAGTCATGAATTATAGGAAATATAATAATACCTTGAAACTAGGTACCCTTTTTATTACCTTGTGTAGAATAAAAATTGAAGTTGTGGTGAGTCTTAGAGACTTGTTCAAATAGAAATCTATATAGTTGATAAGTGTTAGATTATGGTAATAAAACATACATTATATTAGCAAAAATCCTTGATTCCATACAACAATCAAATCCATCCTTTCAATACAATTCTATCTAAAAAGAAAATCAAAATTACAATTTAAAAAAATATTATAAAAATTAAATTGATATGAAGATCATAACCAAACAACAGATTTTTTAAAAATAATTGGAGGAAAAATTGTGAGGGACGTTTTTTGCATGACTACCCAAACTCTTGAACTTGTTTCGACCACATTTCAATCATCCAGACTTGAATTGAGCTAAAATTTTGAGGGTAGATGACTGACAAAGTCTAGAGCGTCTCCACCAATTTTTAGATCATTTGGAGCAACACAGATCCTAGCATATCCCTATGTGTAAATGGTATTTTTGGCAAGTGACTATGTAAGGGTTTCATCTGGGTTAAGTTCAAGCAGCTCCAAAGGTTGGTTTTCAGGGTCTTTAGACCCTAAAGGTCAATATTTTTATGGTTTATGCTTAAGATTTTAGCAGGAAATATTGCAAGGGATCCAAGATGGGTCAAAAATTTATCTTTCAACATATCTTCATGCTATGAACTTGAGTGACAGTGGCTTCCAATTTTCTACACAAAAGAAAAGTGAAAATCATACCTTTCCATGGTGTCTAGGGCATGGATTAAAGAGATCATGAAACAAGTTTCAAGTAGCTGATCAAAAAATGGCTCAGATCTCAAGTGAATCTAGTGCTAAGGTGCACCCAAAAAATAAATCTACTGTGGAAACCCCTGTCAAGGGTAAGAATTTTGAAGAATCAACCCCAAAAATGAATTTTAGGGATGCCCTCCGTGGTGGACAACCTCAACCTAATGCTAATATTAATATTAGGGCTTCCCGTAAACCTTTAAGAATGCCTAAGATTGATCCCATGGAAAATGGATTTAGGATGTCTTAAAGCAGCTGATGGAGATTGGCATTGAAGATCTGGAAAAAAGAGGACTAATTTATCGTTTCGTGGGTTTTCGTCCAAGCCTATCTAGTTTCAAATTCTGGGTTTTAAAAATCTAGAAAACTAAAGGTGAGTTACAAATCTCTATTTATCCAAATGGTTATTTTCTTGTTTTATTTTCTAATAATGAAGATAGAGATAAAAATTTTCAAGGGGGTCCTTAGTTCTTTGGAAGAGCATGGATTTTCATGAAGCCCTGACATACTAAATTTAAAGTTGAAGAAGAGAATGCCTTCTATAGGTCTTGTGTGGGTTAGACTCTTTGGCCTCCCAATTAAATTCTAGAATTCGACTATTTTTTCTTCAATTGGAAACTCTTTAGGAATATTTATGATGACTATTGATTGTACTAAAAAAATTGAACATATTATTTATGCTCGAATTTGTGTTTTAATGGATTTTGACAAACCCCTACCTAAAAATATCACTTTACAATTTGGGGAGGACACTTGGGAGCAAGTAGTGGACTATGATAACATTCCTTTTCATTGTAGAATTTGCCATGAATATGGTCATTTGGCTAGTGTTTGCCCAAATAAAATTCTAGATCAAAAGAAAGAAGATATAAATTCAACAGGTTTCCAAATGCCTAAGAAGAAGAACACTCATAAAAAACCAAATATGAAAGATCAATCAAAGTTATCTGCTAATATGTTTGAAATTATTTCCACAAATTAGGTCCCAAGTGAGGAAGATGAAATAATGGAAATAGAAATATTAGAAACACAATTTAAATATAAAGGGAAGAATTCACAGACAAACCAACAAATCAAAGGTTTTCAACAAAAAAAGAAAGAAAATATTCACAAGAAAAACAATCTTTTAAATGTTAAAACTTCAAATAATACAGGTCCCAATATAGACTTTGTTGAACCTTCTGGTAACATTTTGACTATGTACAACCATTCTTCAAGGCTAGAAGCCAACTCATATTCAATTGGAGTAAGTCAAGAAACAGGTAAAAAAAACTAAAGATGGATTCTAATCAAAAGGCAGGTTGCAAGACTAATAAATATCATATGGTAAAAGAAGGTGAAAATATTGTAGGGGAAGGTAATATTAATTCCCTTTCCAAATTTTTTAGCCTTGGTATTAATGAATATCATCACTTGGAATATTAGAGGACTCAAAAGTGAGTCTTTAAAAAAAAAATGAAATTAGAAGAATGATTTAGATAAATCATCCACATCTTGTTTTCCTTCAAGAAACGAATATGTCAATAGAGGATATGGACTTGTAGACACCAAATTGCAGCCATTAATCCTCCATCCTAACAATCCCACTGCCCACTTATCCACCATACACATGTCCCGCATTCAAAAGTCCCACTTTAACCCTTTACCGCCATAACCTAATTAGGCTTATTTTAATATTATTTTATATTTTATATAATATTTTATATTATATTATAATATATTTATTATAAAATATGTATTTATAAACCCAATTAACCACAACCGTCTGATCCAATCTAATCTCCATCGTCCATCTTCATTAATCCAATCCTCACCTAAAAAGTAATCTCAACCTTAGGATCTGATTTAATCTTAGCCACACAATTAAAAGTGTAAGGCTAAAACCCTAAGAAAACCCTAATTTGGATTATAAGTAAGGGCATTTACAAATTCTCAAACCCTGGAATCCTGATATTGGAATATGCATCCTAAATAAGTCATTGGCGAAGCCCTAATGAAGTAGAAAGTGATAGAGCCCTAAAAATCCAAAGCCCTAGCTGGCCATAAGACTTCAAATGTTCCAGCCATCCCCACATCCATTTTCCAACCATTTTCCATTGCCTCCATCATACCCATCCATCGTGTCCTTCCCATCCATGCAATTTGCTTCTATAGATTTCACCCTCACCTGTAGGCACAATCTAGATCTTGACAAGCTCGCTGTAGAAGCTTTCCAAGCTCATTGTAGAGCTTTCCAGGCGCACACCAATGCCTATTGTATCGTAGGCTCACTCCAAAGCCTACGAAGCTCATGCCAGAGCCTTTGAAGTGTGCACCAGAGCCTACCGTAATCACCAGGTGCACGCTCGACCCTGTTGTAATCATCAAAGCACAAATTAGAGTTTGCTACATCACGCCATCTACCATCAAAGCTACAACAATGGAGCAAAATATCACCACGAGCAAGGTAAATCTACATTTTTGTTATCCTTTGGTGTTATTGCATTTTACATATACAATTTACATAAGATCTAGGGTTTTTAGTTTTCATTTTCGAGGGTTCACACTGTGGAACCCTCATTTTGTTTACTAACTACTTTATTTTTTGTTGTGTGTGTAGGATTGGATAATATCAATAAAAAGAAAATTGGAAGACTACTGCAGTAAAAGTGGCCCAAACACACATATACCTGAAGCCCACTCATTTTTTTAGGAGAAAAAGGACATTGAAGACACCTTTGTTATTGTAGCTAGGGTTTTGGATAGCCCTAGAATATTGTATTCATTGTATCACAATATTTTTTTCAAGGTAGAATTAATTATACAATGGAGTTTTTCAGCTCCCCCCGTTATCTAATAAAATATTTCTTGTGCAATTTCATTTGTCTTATCATATCTTTTTATTCACTGTTGTTATTTGGTGTTGTGATTTTAGCTCTACAAATGGCGATCATGGTGGGAACCCACAAGGGTTTCATTATTTAAATTGATTTAATTTGCTAACTTGATTTTTCTGTCTGTTGCAGTGATTTTTAGAAGTGCAGAAGTCACCTATTTCGTTGCTAGGGTTTCTACAGCATTTTGCTGCACTTTTCAAAGTTTATGTAGGCACTCTACCATGCCTACACAGGTGCTCTTATTTGCCTACACATGCACCCTACTACACCTATCCATGATTTGGAATAGAGCTAAGGCTTCCGAGTAAGTCCCATACACCCAGTTTTTGCATTTCATGATTTACAAATTTTTTATGTTCTATAGTTTTTCGTTGTTTCAGGGTTATAAAAGGAACTTAAAACTAAGTAATTTGGGAAAGAATCCTTAGAAATATTACATTTAGGGTTTTCTCCATTTATTTATACAAATTTCATTTCTTGTTCTAAAATTATGGATCTAGGTGATTGTTTGCATCTTGGCTTGCATTGAAATAAAAAAGATCATACCTAGTTGCATTCTTAGGGTTAAAAGCTGCTTTCTTTCTTTGTTTAAATGGTAATAACATGAACATACAAAAATTAGTCCTGCTTTATGGTGGCACCTTTAGCGGGGAAGTGGACGAACCCTTCGGTGTTCTTTTGATACCATTTGGTATCATTTGTAGGTAAGGGTTTCAAGCGGTGTACTCTGCTTCGATTGACAAAATTTGTATCTTTATGTTAGATTCTAGTTTAAACTTGGGAATCTTGTTCCTTTTAATATTTCTTAGAACACAACAAACAACAATAAATATAAAATTAATCACACACACTTGCATGATTCACTTTTTAAATAGTAGTGGGTGGATTTCATCACCAACCATTGCTTGAGATTTGGTGATAGTGGTAGTGATTTCCATCCACCAATCTCTACCCTAGAAACCATAGTATTACCCTCGAGCAAACTTTTTGGAGGTCATTACCAACAAGAATCTTGTTGCCCCAACTAGCCATAGCTTTTTACCTGTGTTTTCTTTAAGCAATATTAAGTTACATCAAACACAAAAGCCTACAATGCTAAAAATAATCTCACATTAACAAAATAAAATAATTAATGAACAAGGTAAGCCACACATGGTAAGACCTAGGATTGATTGTTTTATTTTCTTTAAATTTTGAATAAGTTTTTAGTTTGTGTGATTTTGACAAACTTTGAATCTTTGGTTTAACTACTTTATGGTGCTAATGAGACAACAAAAGAAAGTAATAAACCAGATTTGTTTAATGGAAAAAATTTCCCGTGCTCCCGCTACTTCGGTAGTCAACCTATCTAGCATGGTTCAAACTACTTCATCTAGATCATCATATCCATCCCTACTCCAAGTAGGATCCCTTCCACACAATGTGGAAACAACCACCACCCACATAGACATGGAAAAAGTGAGGGCCATCTACAAGTCTTCCAACTATGTCTTAGAACCCCTTAGCCAAGAGGGTTTTGAAGAACCCGAATTGGCTACCTCCCACCTCACCCAAGGACATCATAATTGTGCCTATGAATATGGTATGCCTTCTTCCATGAGCCAATCACAACAAGATCCAAGTGTTCTTAACGCTTACCCCACATCCATCTATTCCAACCCATTATATGAGGAGTATGTTAATGTTGCATCACAAGTTGTCACATCAAATACAACTTGTGAGGATGCCCATGTCCTCTCATCCATAATCATCCATCCCTCCATCATCTCACCTAGCCACAATTTCCATGTCTTCTCATCCATCATCATCCATCCCTCCATAATATCACCTAGCCATAATGCCCATGCCCTCTCATCCATCATCATACACCCTTCCATCATATCATCTAGCCATAAACACATCCTTTGACACATGGTCAAATCAGAAACTCACAGATACATTTGGGCTCATAAATAAATTGCTTTCGCAATGAACAAGAGGTAAACAACCGATCCATGCAAAAACTATGATCCAAGCAGTTCCAAATAAACCTACACCCACCAATAAAAATACAGCATGGGCTCCCTAATATTCTATAGTCTCCATCCCTAATCCACCGCAAATCAACACATCAACCACACCAATTACCATTGCTACCAACCAACCACACAATCCATTCTTCCAACAACCTCCTCACCAATCATCACCATATTTTAACCATCAATATTCACCCCATACCCAACCCAACTCATTTCACAATACCATGTTGGTCACACCCCAACACCTACCATCCAATCCATAAACCAACCACCACATAATCCAAGGTACTCACATTCCAGTAGAAGATCTTAGATTCCAAGCAATACAAAAGTAAATTGATTAGCTGATGGAAATCTCACCAAGAATAATAGGACAAAATCTCACCTTAAGCCAACTGATCCATAAACCAATCCACCCTTCGGTACCATCACCGCCATATTTGGTAGATTTTACGATACCAAAATTTGACAAGTTCAGAGGAACTGAGGATCCCAAGGAGCATGTGAGTTCATTTGTTCATGCATATTTTTGGATTAGTGATGATAATGCTCTTATGCTCCGAACGTTTCCTCAAAAATTAGGGGGAGATGCCATTGAATGGTACAATCAATTGCCTACACATAGTATTTATAATTTTGACCAATTGATGGACTTATTCTTTGAGCATTTCACCATAAATATTAGGAAGAAGGTATCATTATCGGACATATATTATTTGAAACAATGGGATTATGAACCTATCTATGATTTTGGAAACCATTGAAGGGCAGTCATAACAAAGTTTCCATTCTCCCTACCAATGGAAGAATTTTTTTTTTTTTTTACCAAGAGTTGCTTAAAACCCATCTCTTGGATGCTACAACTAAACACTTATAGAACATTTGAGGAAGCTTTAGCAAATGCTAGTGTCATTGAGGAGATAAAAATCCAAGAAGGTGTCATTAAGCCTAAGAAAAAGAATGGCAAAATAAGGGCCAATACCAAAATAATCAATCTGGCCAAACTAAATCAACACAAGCCTACCTGGCTAACACAGGTAATCAAGTCAATCAAGTGGTCATGAACCAGCCCGTAGTGGCTCAAAAACCGGTCCAAAAAAAAATTACCTATCATACGATCCCATCAGTAACCCAATCACCAACAGTACAAAATACAGTGCCAACTATGGAATGACCTACTCATCGCCAATACAATCGACCCCAACATCAATACACTCCTTTAGAGGAGTTGTATTCATCCATATTTCAAAGGTTGTATGAGACAAATAAATTAACCTTACTAGAAATCAGGCCCGATGACCCCACTAAAAGATCGAAAAGTTATAGAGAGCATTTTTTTGCCCATACCATAGAAAAAATGGGCATGATATTAAATCTTGCCATGTTTTCAAGAACATAGTGCAAGACCTCATAGACCTAGGGGCCATTAACTTGGATAACCCTTTAGCTCCACAAAAACAAAAAATTGGGCATATATCAGACACCTCTACCTAACCATGGGGAGGTCCAATATAATGTAGGAGGTAACAATCAACAGACACCTCCTAACCAAGTAAATCATGTCCAACAATATCAAAACTTTGTCGAATCAGTCCATGTGGTCACTAGAGGGCAACAAAAAAATCAACAAAATACTCAACAACCTTAAAATCCACCCCCCATCCAAACATTACCAAATCCATCTCCACCAATAAATCTATTCAATCCATCCAATCAACCCATCCTTTGTCCAATAAGGCCAACGGTAACCTTAACCAGCGGGTTAACCACTAGTTTGAAAATGGCATCAACCAAACTTTCTGTGTATGAGCTTATCCAATAATCCCCTAGGCATAAAGAATCTTTAATGGAAATACTCAAGTCAATTGAGTTAGAATCCCAAGACTCTAATGCCTTCAACAAATTTGTAGGGAGTGTTAGAACCTATATGGAGCTATCAATCACCTTCTATGACTTTGAGATAAAGTCAATGAGTTCAGAATCAGTAGACCCTCCATTACACATAATGACCTTAATAGACAGAAATCCATTCAAAAAAGTCCTAATTGATACGTACTCATCCCTCAATATCATTACTACCACCACCCTTAGTCACCTCAAATTACCTCCATCCCACATTTCCAAATCATCATTCACCCTTAAAGCATTTAACGATGCTTGTGTACCATAATTGGTACTGTTGTTTTACCCATAGAAGTAGGGGCCAAAACATTGCACACAATGTTTCACATCTTAGAAGGAGCCATGGCGTATAATATACTCCTTGGCAGACATTGGATGAGGAAAATGAAATGTGTTCCTTCAACTCTCCACCAATGCTTAAAATATGTTAATGATGGATAGGTCCATTGCATCCCTGCGGATGTCGAACCTTTTAATTATTGTAATTTAATTTCAAATCCTTATGAATCCATGTTACCTTCCACCCATTTCTTGGCACCATCATCAAATCCATCCACATTATCTCTTAATATGACTTCTTCTAATCCATCTACATCTTCTTCTAAGGCTCCCATACTAGAGGAACTACCCATCACATCCCCTATTCAAACATCCACTTCTTCTTGTACATGTGGTCATAGTCAGTCTACTATTAACACATCGTCCACCACATCCACCATTTCTTCTACAACCACTTCTTCTATCTCATAATTACCCCATATGTCACCATATAATCCCACACCACCATAAAACCCCACTCCGTCAGTCGATGTTTCACAAGTTGAACTTTTAGACTATGAAATATTTAATTCACCACCATCCACAACCAACACAAAACCCTTTGAGTTCCCATAATCAGCCACATTAGTCCAATTCAAAGTCCACATCACCAATCCTGGTATAGGTGAGTATGTGGTCCAAGATGTCACCATAACACCCCTAGCCATTCCCACAACCAAAGATTTTGGACGTCCCCGAGACCATTATTTATCCATAGGTGTTGTTTATGACATGAGCGCAACTCCAAATAGCATTAAATTTGTTTATGGAGGGTTGGATTGCTCAACTGGAGAAAACCCACCCGACGAACCAAAAGAGCCTAAATGTGCCATCATACCTAATATGGAGGAGTTTCCAGCTTGCTACTTTAACATGGTCAATTGACAAGGTCAAGGTCTAGGTTCCCATGAGCAAGGGATGCATGATATCTTAGAGGTCCCATATAGAGGTGCCCATGATCGTTCCGGTTTAGGCTATACCACATTGTCTTCCACCGCTTCTCTTGAACAAGCATTTAAAAAGCTTAGCCTCAATGATGAAGACCACCCCATCCATCCATTACCCTCAACATCCTCTCTTGAACAAGCCCTTCAATAACATTGCATTGACGAAGTAAACGAGGATGAACCTATCAACTTCTCCAATCCTGTATTTAATTCTGATGATAAAAGTTATGAAAAGTTTGAATTCATGTCAAATGCTTTTGATGATTCCGAAGAGGAGTCACAACCCATTGTCCCCATCATCCAATAGGAAGAGTTTTACCTCCGAATGTTCCCCATCCATTATCCCATATTCTGCTTACTTCTTCCACAAGAACAGGCAAAACCACCTGGTAATCCACCTTGAGCCACACACATCAGCCAAGAATTGTAACATATGTACATATTTCAAAAAAAAAAAAATCAATCAACAAAACACTTCAAAAAAAATCATCCAAACAATTAAAAAAAACAAAAATATGTGTTGCTCTCATGTTAATTTCACATCCATTATTATAGGGATAACACGACTTCACATTAGTTTAGATTCAATCATTCCATCTACCCATTCATCCAGGCTATCCTTCCTTCTGTTAGGTCAATATGAATTCTATTGACTTATTCACCCCGCTCTGCAATCCATACGATTTGGCTAGGCCAATTCTAATTGATATTAGCCTCATTAACTTGGACTGGATTTCTTCCCCACCCTCCTTTTCATTGCTTGTCCTATCCAAGGAATTTTTAAGGGCTTCAACCAACTACATTCCTCATTCACCGCCACGTTCATCTCCATTAGCTTCCACTAATGATCTCGAGGTCTGTCAGATAGAGTTAGACAATGATAAATAGGAAAATTTGGATGACATATTAGATGACATAAATTTGATCCCAACACCACATCAACTTGAGGAAGGCTCACATATGTCCATTGAAGATACCATCGATGTGAACCTTAGTTCAAATCCCAAAAATCCCCAAGTTGTCAAGCTTGGCAAAAGTTTAACACCCGATGAACAAGAGCAATTCATTGCTCTCCTCAAGAAAAAGAAAGAAGTGTTTGCATGGTCCTACAAGGATATGCTTGGGCTTGATCCTAACCTTATGGTCCATAACCTCACCTTACATATTAACACCAAATCAGTCAAACAAAAACTTAGGATAATTCATCCTACCATGGCCCTCATTGTCAAGAAAGAAATACAAAAGCTACTAGATGTACATTTTATCGTTCCTATTGACTATCCTGAGTGGCTATCAAACATGGTACCCATTTGCAAGCCTAACGGGGTGATACACATTTGTAATAACTTTTGAGATCTAAATAAAGCGTGTCCAAAGGATGACTTACCTCTCCCAAACATTGATACTCTTGTTGACACCTACACAGGCCACGAAATACTTTCTCTCATGGACGATTTTTTAGGATAAACAAATTCAAATAAATATTGGTGACCAACACAAAACGGCATTCACAACACCTTGGGGAACATTTTGTTTTAGTGTTCTACCCTTTGGTCTCAAAAATGTAGGGGCTACTTACCAAATATCCATGACTTACATCTTCCACTATTACATGCATAAAATCATCGAAGACTATGTAGATGATCTCTTGGCTAAATCTAAAAATCGACAAGAGCATGTTGATGTCTTGGAAAATATTTTTGACCGACTTCTAGAATACAAGGTGAGGTTAAACCCCAAAATGTGTGTCTTTGGTGTTAATTCTGGTAAAATTTTAGTATTCATTATCTCCAAAAGAGGCATTGAAGTGGATCCAAATAGGGTCAAGGCCATCATGGAAATGCCACCCCCAACCAACATCAAGGAATTACATAGCTTACAGGGCCAAATTTAATCAATCAAATGTTTCACCGCATAACTTTCTGATAAATGCAGACCATTTAACCACTTGCTACAAAAGGGGGTGTCATTCGTATGGATAGAAGAATGTAAACAAGCATTTGATGACATCAAGCAATACCTAACTTCATCGCCAGTATTAACTCCTCCTAGGCTGGGGGTCCTTTTTCATCTCTATGTTTCAGCTACAAGGGCGGCTTTAGGGACAATGCTTGCACAAAAAAATGAACAAAATCGAGAGCAAGCAATCTATTACATTAGTTGAACATTGGTGAGTTATGAAACATGATACGCTTATGTAGAAAACTATGCTTAGCAGTGGTCTTTTCCACTAAGAAACACTGCCATTATATGCTAAGCCAAACAACCTATGTCATAGCTAGAGAAAATCCTCTGCGTTACATGATGTCTCGCACTTATAACAACACTCATACCGCTAAATGGATAATGCTCCTCATAGAATTTGATCTTGAATTTATTAATCAAAAATCCATTAAAGGTCAAGTTATAGCCAATCAACTTGTGGAAGCTCCATTATCTAGTGATAATCCTTTGATTATTGAGATCCTAGATAATTCGGTATTTTTAGTCACTAAATTAGAAGAAGATATCATTCCAAATGAAGATGTCGATATCACCTTATTATTTGATGGATCCAAGTGCGAGAAGGGTCAAGCTGCAGGAGTTGTCTTTCATACACCACAAGGGATTCCCATCCCCTTATCATTCAAGCTAGACTTCTCATGCACAAACATAGTAGAGTACAAAGCCTTAATCTTAGGTCTTCAATCATCTATAGATATGGGTATCAAGTGTATCCGAATATTTTGGGATTGTAGTAAAATAGGTAATAGGAGAATACCAATGCAAAGAACCTACCATTAAAATTTATCATGAAATAGCAATTAAATTGCTCTCAACATTTGAATGGTATGAAATCAACAAATTACCTTGTTTGATTAATAGATTTTTAGATGCAATGGCCTCCCTTGGATCCTTGATTCCAAAGAATGACTTTGGAGAGGTGCAACCCCTAATAATATCAACAATATCTAAAGCAGCCATTATCCGTGTTGACCCTACAGATGGAGAGGATGCTTGATTTATCCATACAGAACCATGTGAGTCTTGGTCAAGCCCCATAGTAGCCTTATTAAAATTTGGAACACTCCCATCTGACATGTATCGATCTACCAAACGTGCTTTCAAGCAAAGAGTAGCCCACTTTGTGCTCTTGGGTGACATGTTGTATAAGCGGGGTTATGATGGAATCCTTCTCTATTTTCTCTAACAAAGTGAGGCTCAAACAACCATACAAGAAGCTCATGATGGCACTTGTGGTGGTCATTTTAGTGGAATGGACATTACAAAGCATCTATTATGCATGGGTTATTATTGGTCTACAATGGAGCACAACTGTTGCACTTATGTCAAAAATTGCAAACAATGTCAAACACATGCCAATTTAACTCATGTACCATCATAAGCCTTAGAGCCTATACAATTTTTTTGGCCCTTTTCACAATGGGGCCTAGAATTAATTGGAAAAATCTCGCCTTCTTCTTCGGGATAACATATATTAATCATTACTACCACAGAATACTTCACAAAGTGGATTGAGGCCATACCTCTAACCAGTACGACAGGACCTCAAATTATGGATTTCATACTCCATCATATCATCTGTCACTTTGGAATTCCCTCTAAAATCATCTCGAATAATGGTAAGTATTTCAAGAATAAGGATGTCCGAGCACTTTGCAAAAATTATAATTTCCAACATAGTTTCTCAACTCCTTATTACCCACAAGCAAATGGACAAGCTGAAGCTACCAATAAGACCTTGATTACCATTCTCAAGACACTTGTCAAATAAAATCATAAAGATTGGCATACATAAATTCCTTTGGCACTTTGGGCTTATTGAACAAGCATCTAAACACCAATAGGAGCAAAACCATTTTCCTTGGTCTATGGAGTAGAAGCTATTATACCTCTTAAGCTCAAGATTCCCTCCTTATGAGTCTCCTTGCAAGAATTCATAGATGACGATACAACTAGACAAGCATGACTTGACCAACTCACTCTCTTAAACGAAAGGTAAGTCAATGCACTAGAGCATTTACGAGTTTATCAATACTGCCTAAAGCATGCTTACAATGCTAAAGTCCATCTTTGGTAATTTCAAGTAGGGGATCTGGTAATCAAAGAGAACCAAACTAACACCAATGCTTTGTTGCATATTTGTGACGAATTTACAGCCAATTGGTTAGGTCCATATATAATCACTCAAAATGTGGGTAATGGTACTTATAAAATTGCCGATTTAGAGGAAATAGAGGAACCCAAACCACTTAATGTTCTTCATTTAAAGACATTCTATTGTTAAAAATGATACTTTATATGTATATACACATGGCCAAAAAAAAAAACAACAACAAAAATAAATTTCATTTACATAAGCATGCTTTTATGCATTTTTCACACTTACATGCATACATATAGGCATGCATTTCACTTACGCTTGCATATAGATATTCATACTTGCATTCATCACGTCATATTCCTACATTGTACAAATTACATTCATCCCATCCCATGTTCAATTATATGGCATAGTAATGATGATATGGCCATAAAAAAAAAAGTCAAGTTATAAAAATTGGGGGTACCTAGTTCAAAGCAATCATGTGATTTTCACAAAAGACATAAGTCAAAAAAACCATCTGTCAAAATCACAAAGCCTAGATTTTCAATCACTCAACCAGTACTAGTGTAGCAAGCAACTTCCAAATGGATGTCCAATTTCATTTAGGACCAAAAACACACCTTACATACTAAGAAATGAAGAACACAAGCTTATACTGAGAGGGGGGGTGAACAGTATAAGACCTCTTTTTACTTTTTCCTTTATACTTCAAAATAGTAAAGCAATATACCCAAAGCAATATAAAAAAAAAGCACAATATCATCCACAAAGTGACACCAATTTTAACGTGGTTCACCCAGAAAGCTTGGGCTACGTCCACAAAACTTTTCTCTAAAAGTTATCTCAAAGTTCTTTGGGAAACCTTCCCAATTACAATGTTTATGAGCCTTGGCCCAAAGGAGATACCTTCCCCCAATCTAAATTTATGAGCCTCTTCTCAAAGGAGATACCTTCCCCTCTATCTAAATTTATGAGCCTCTGCTCAAAGGAGATACCTTCCCCTCTGCTCTGGAAATGATCCCTCAGAAGATCAACTGCCTCTACCTCTTGCCAGCACGTGGAACTCCTTTCCACCGAAGACCTCATGTCCTTAATTCTTAGCCTAAGAGACCTCTACCTTCTATGATCACGTCCATAGCAGCTTAGCAACCTATACCAAACACAGTCAGTCGGTCTAGTACAAGTCTTCCTCTGCCTGTCAGATATGTCCAACACTTGAAAAAATCAATCCTCTACACACAAGCCTTCTCAAAGACTTGCCAAATCTGTCCTCAGGTTCTTCTCAAATAACCAATGCACCTTTGTCCTCAATTTCTTTGATAGAACTCTCAAAACTCAGCTCACAAGTCCTCTACTAGGACCTGTCCAAATCTTCTCACAAGTCCCCACCGGAATCTATCCAAAACTGCTCACAAGTCCCCATTGAAACCTGTCCAAAACCTGCTCACAAGTCCCCATCGGAACCTGTCCAAAACCTCAGCAAGCTCACCAAGAAAAACTTGCTTAGCATGAACCCACAAAGAGAATTGTTAGAAACCCAATGTGATTTATCAACCTCACAGAAGCATAAAGAGAATTGTTAGAGACTCAATATGTTCTATACTTAACTCCCAGTATCAATCTCAACTCAATCTCAATCTCAAAAGAATAAGATAGATGTAGTATGCTTTTCTCAAGAACATGAAACACAACCCAACAATTGCCAACCATGCAATATCTCATATAACAATGATACTCATGTTATTTCCACAACCAATTAGGGTTTTAACAACAATGCTCATCAAAAAAGGTTTAGTCAACCAACACCATTCAACTCAACATCAACCTTGAAGCATTCAACCAATCATCACAAGAAAAGAAAACAAGTAGAAATCATTTTACCTCCACACTTATTTTCAAAAAACCATCAATCAATAACAACCATGGAAGAATGTGCCCATACCTTTACTTTGATGAAGAAGGAGAACTCAAAAAGCTGTCACAACATTAACTCTCAATTTACCACCAATTAGAGTTAGCAACTATACAATAATACACAATAATAAAGATCCAAAATAACACCTTATTACTCCAACTTAATATTAACCACAAAAAATATAATATACATACAAATTAAAATCTCTTTACACCTTATTACTCCACATAAGAATCAAGCATTAATAATAACAATGTCAAAAAAAATATTACAACTTAACCTTATACCTCCATCAAAAATTCTTGATCAAATCAACTCAAATATCCCAAGTCAACAATAAAAAGATTTACCTTGGCAATACTTAGTTCTCCAACCTTAGGAGAAATTAGGATCCACCACTATAAGCGCCAAAGTGCATTCTCCTCTAATTACATAGCCCAATCACAACCGCTCTCCTTCATGCATCGCAACAAAAGGAAAAATGCACTCGACATTATTTGAAACCTGTATCTCTACCTAGCGAACACCTTTACTCAAACTCCATCGTCGTTGGAGCACAAGTGCCCGACAAAGAAATATTAAACTATCCTTTGTTTTATCTTCACTTGATCGTAGGATATGGAAAACGTATTCGTTTTCCTAGCACTGTCCAAAACATAAGTCACTGAATGCTTGCATTAATCATCTCATAGCACAGTCTAGAAAAACACAGTTCAGGTGCAATTGCCAATCCACTAACGTCAAGAAAAAAAGTAAGGATGCAACCCAAGCTCAAATTCGAGTATGCCAAGCATGGTTTCCAAGACACAAATCAAGCACGATTTCAAAGACATCAATTGGAGATTCGAAGACACAGAGCAAGCACAAATCGAAGACACCAAGCGCTATTCGAATGATACAGAGCAAACACAAATCGAAGACACCAAGCTCTATTCGAAAGATACAGAGCAAACACAAATCGAAGACTCCAAATAATCGATGGTGCACTTACTTTAGAAAATCATCCCCACTTATATAGCCAATTCTCCTTAACTGTTTGACGTCGGCGCTCCTCCAACGATGGCAACACGTCGGTGAAAGAAAACTTTATCTGCGTCGCTTAAGGGTTAAAAGACCCTTTAATAATAATTAAAATAATAATTATTATTATTTTATTAATAATAAATTAAACTTAGACCTTTGTCAAAGGTTTGAGTTAATTTAATTATTAATAATAAACATGGACCTTAAAGGTTTTTCAAGAAGCAAAAACCTTTGCATTAAGTTAAGCTTGGTTTTAATAAAAACCCTTAATGAGTCCAAATGGTTTTAAGAAAAACCTTTAACCTTGTCACCATGGTTTTAATAAAAACCCTTTAACAATATGAAGCTTTCTCAAGATATTTTTGACATCACACTCTTTTTGATATCAACACAAAAATGCCTTTTGACATCAATGACAACTTATACACTTGAGCAAAAGCAATGTACCCAAAGTACCCAAAATTGCCAACAAGAAAGTCTTGAGCATTGTCGATTTATTCCGAACACAATCCTGAACCAACCACATTTCCTCACATCTTAAGAACATTTTGAATTAAGGAGGGTTCGTACCATACTTTGTTAGTACCTTGAGATGAAAATAAGATAATTCTCGCTTGTCCCATCATGCAACATAGTCCAAAGCAAAAACAATGGTTTTTACCACTACCACAACATTGCTCCAAACATAAACATAAAAACATAGAGTAGTAAGGATAGAGTCAAAATTCTCATCACACTTTGGTTGAGAATCCAATTCCCCAAAGCTCTATACAAAATCAACAAATTCAACCCCCACAACCTCGATCCATAAAAGCTGTAAGGATCGTACTACATTTACCTCGGAAAGTTATGTAGTCATCCCCAAGGCCCAAAATATCAATCCCATTATACTATGGAATGAATCTCCACCGGGACTATAGATGCTTGACTGGTAGTGGAGTAAGCTCATGCGAGGCGACATGTCTCTCTTGCAATAATGGAGACCTCTGAACGCACATAAGAATAGACTAACCTCAGGTCATCTCATAACAGATCATGCTTAAATCTACTCATAATGGGTTAATAAACTTCACATACACACACTG
This sequence comes from Wollemia nobilis, assembly GCA_028583015.1. Taxonomy (NCBI): domain Eukaryota; kingdom Viridiplantae; phylum Streptophyta; class Pinopsida; order Araucariales; family Araucariaceae; genus Wollemia; species Wollemia nobilis. Next base: position 1,704,130 of record JAQPPZ010015334.1, read on the forward strand.
GTACTTGATTAGAGAGGGTCATTGTCATACTCAAGACTTGGTAATTGAACCTCACTCACACACACATTTGGTCCTAAATAAAGTTAGATAACCTTAGTGAGTTTGGTTTATGACACTAGTATGTTTAAGTCTTTGAAAACCTTTTAGTCTTCCATATCAACATCCATATCTTCTTCCATATCAAAATCCATGTCTTCTTCCATATATGCTTCCATATCAACATCCATGTCTTCTTCCATATATGCTTCCATATCAACATCCATATCTTCTTCCATGTCCATAACCATATCTCCATCGTAAGTAAAGTTGCATAACACAGACAACTTCGGTACCCCCAATTGCCAAACAATGGACAACAAACATGGCCAATAAAATTTCTAAACTATAAAAAACCATTCGAAAACTATGCATTCATCTCATATAGTTTAGATTAATTATACATTTACTTGCATTAATCATCCATAACACATATAATTTATATTGCATTAATCATCCACATAAACACCATTCATATACATGTCATTTCACATGCATTAACCATCCATATAAGCATTATACATACACATCATGATTAGCCTACATTAAGCATCCATAAAATATTAAACACAAATTGCATAAAACATAAAAGCATTCACACAAAATATAACACAAATATATAAAATGCCATGTATATATATAAATCGCATATATAATAAACACCAAAAATGCTACAAGGGAGCACCAAGGCTCATATACAAAATAGTGCATCTAAGCACTAAGCTAATGTCAATGAGAGGAATCCTGAGATCTAGTAGGAGCCCTAGGCCTCGTACTCTACCTAGACTCAGTATGCCTAGATGACTCGATTGTGGAAGAAGAAGGAGGATCAGGTAATGTGATATGGTGACGCATACACAAATCCTCCAAGGAATGTGCATACGCCTCACTAGCTCGCAAAGGCTGAAAGTCCATCTGATGTTGAATCTCCTTAGCCAACATCTTTTCCTGAAGCATCTTGACCGTATCCCAATCACTAGCCCCAGTTGCCTCTCGTTCTACCTCCAACTGTGCTATGGTAGCCAAAGACTCCCTATGAGTCTCAAGCATGGTCTCGATCTCCTTGTGAAGCTGCTCCAGCATCGCCTACAACCTAGCCACCTCAGAAATCTCATCCATATCCTCATTATCCTCCCTCTCTTCATCCACTAGCCCCATCACCAGAGCCTACTGGTATGATCCCCTTGAACACCTTTGACTCACTAATCGCTGAGGTCTCATCCTCTTCGGAGTTATCCCCGACCCCACAACTGGTGCATCATCACCCACAACCTTTGGTACCTACACCAGTTGGGCACAAAACTAAGCTACATACTTCAGAGTCACCCCAAAATTATCTACATCAGGGACCTCCTGCAACTCATCATTATCCATATGCACCTACCATGACTTGACACATGGGAGTCCCACCTCATCTCGACGATGTCGATACAACATCGGCTCATCTAGCACATCTTGAGGCAAGCTGAATTGCCTCAATAACTATGAGTACTGAAAGTACTCCACCTCCTCATATCTCTACCCAATCAACCATCAAGCCTACCTCACTTAACGTAGCTACTCCCTATCACCATCCCATAAAGCCCCTCGCCAAGGTCTCCATATCATGTCTGCTTGAGCCAACCCTGACTACATATCCCAATACCACTGGTTGGTATGCACCTCTTGACTTGACTGTACCTCCTTCGGCACTACCCATAGCCTAGCATAGGGCTCCCCCATATGCCATGACTGGCATGACAACCCTTTTGGCTGAGCCACACCAAAATGCTCCCAAGCCCAGCACTATAAGAGGAAGTTGCACCCAATATCCTTCCTCCTCCGCATCACCTCATATAACTCCCAGTATAACTGCACCAACAAGGCAGGAGCCCATGCATACTCCCAAGGATCAGTCAGTAGATCGTTCAACAACCCCAATAGGTTCCAAGGGAACCTACAACTAATGCTATTAGGTAGCACAATGTTTGCTAGCACAAACATGATCAGGGTTGGAAGCGCATCCAACTCCTTCACCTTGTACATGCTCTGATAGCATATACCCCCATCCCACATCCGAGCCTCCCGCCATCGATAACCAAACATCCACTTCATCTCAAACTTATTGTCATGTCCAACCACCACATTCTCCCCCTCTACTGGCATCTTGAGGATGTGGTATACATCCTCCAGAGTGACAGTAACCTCCCCAGTCGACAGCTAGAACGTCCCCCTATCAGAATGCCATCTCTCTATCAATGAAGAGAGATACCCCTATCCACCCTCACAACATCCAACCTAGATACCCCCTCCAAGCCCACCTTGCCCAACAGCTCCCAATCCTCATTTGTCAGCCTCTTCCTCATACCAGGAACAAGAGGGGAGAATCGATGTCGAGGCTCTATGTACCGCAACTACACCAACAACAATTTTTTTTAATACTACTTTGAAAAAAAAAACTTTTGCACAAAAGACAAAGTGTTTTTAAACATTACCAGATAAAATGGTGCCTCAAATCCACCAATAGTATTCAATCCTTCCACCACCATAGCTTCAGTGAAGATTCCCACTAACCTCAGTAAGCTCACCAATCCACTCCACTCCTCAAACACAGCTTCTCAAAGTCTGAAATGCACAAGTGAGCCTAAAAATTCACTCAAAAATCTATTTATAGCTTTCTCTAGCGCATTCAGGTGCAGGCTCGGGCATGCAAAGGCGCAACCAGGCACCTGTCCCTAAAAAGACATAAAAGATAAAATCAATAAAAAATAGTAGCTTACCTCCTCCAAATTTCACCAAATTTCACACACGCATCATGCAATTCATAAAATCAGGTTTTGTGAAAACAAAAATCTTTTTGCATGCATAATTTTTGAGAATAAAATAAATCTTCAAAATACACAAATCACATCACAAAATGTAGCAAAACAATCCAAATTTTCACAAAACTAACATCTCATCATTTTGCATCATATTCTTCATCATCCCACCAAACTTTGCAAAAATTTGAGTTGATTTGAAGAACAAAATACAAATCGTATGACAACTAACTATACATTTCATGAAAGCACAATATTCATGCATTCATTCATTCTTCCATCACCATATTTAAATCCATCAATAATTCCATCCACCATTTGTTAAGTGTATTCAAGCGAACCTCGTATCTAGTGGTCTATTCTATCTCCTTGGCAATTGCAATGATTTGTGTCCATGCAATTCGATAAGATGAATAAACTACAATAATGATGCTTGACCATGATCATCATAAATTATCTCATTATCCAATATCACAGTCACATTGGGCACTTCACATTTTTGGGTTCCAACACGGTTAACTTTTTCCTAGGTTTGTCACAACACTCTTCATTTAAATTTGTCAATCCAGGGAACTCGTAAGCTTGCGAAGGGTCACGGGTAAAACTTAATCACACTACCACTTTGGAGATGATCCGATTAACCACTAGGTGGGGGTGTTTAATATGACATTGATAAATTCATCCACCTATAATAAAACCAAGACATAAACAATAATGCAAAAAGTAAATAATTAACTTGCATGAAATAAAAGTGCCTAATAAATCAAACACACTCTAGACTTAGCCTACGAAGTAAACATGTGATCGTGCATAAATGAAACTATGTAACTAATCTACGAAGGGAGGAATACTGGCTTGGAGTGGGCCCGAGCTCCAAGCAGATTCTGCCCGATAAACTCACAAAGAACTGCTACTGTGATGAATGCTTTTGCACTTTATTACTGATAGAATATTACATCAAGAATCTCTATTATTATCCGATATATCTATCGAGAAGTCTGTGTGTTTATATACTACACACAAAAATTCTTGTTACAGTACTATTACAATAGGTGTCTCGGTTCAGCCTAAACTAGGACATTTCAGTTGCTGCAACTGACGCACGCTAAGAGTTATGCATCGTTTCCTCCTATTAGGATCAACTTTGCTTCATCATAGTTTGGCCTCGTAAGTTGTGCATCCTACCACTCCAATCGGGACAAATCATCCAACTATGATTTTCTCATAGGTGATCTGGAAAGGTGGTCAAAGGAATCCTTCTCCATCTAGTTGGTCAACACGCATTTTTTGGATGTCAGTTTTGGTGAGGAACCTATGCAATAAGGTGCTCATTGGGGTAAGGCACCTACCCGGTAAGGTGCCTGTGTGGTAAGGCACTCACGTGGTAAGGTGCCTGTGTGGTAAGGTGCATACTTGGTAAGGCTCCTTTGTGGTAAGGTGCCTACGTGGTAAGGTGTAAGTTTCATTTTACCTTTGTTTGACTTCAGCAGAACCATGCCAGGTCCACATAGGACCTCGACTAAGAAAAAGATGACAAGATCAAGGAAACAACTACACACAACACAATTCACACACAGATTAGATAAACACATGATTTCATTAAACATATACATAATATTTCATTAAAAAGATACAACTTATGATTTAATGCTGTGTAAAGACCATTAGTATAGATACAAAAATATGAGTATTTTTGGTGCTCATCATCCCCCCATGCCTAATATGTGCCACGCCCTCATGGCACCTAAACTGGTATTTGCCCTTGTCGCATAAGTCTCTGTTTCCTATCTTCTTCTCTTACTGGTGGTCGTGACTTCTTCATTCTGGAGGTCCCTTTTCAGCTGAAGGATCCTAGTTTGTTGTTGGGCCGTGCTGGTCTATACATTCCTTGGGCTACATCAGGTAGGTATACCTTGTCTTCTGTTCTACTGGCCATGCCTTCCAATTTGGCTCGGCTCGAGAACTATGATGGGTACTACTGCTACTGTTACTGCTTCTCTCTGGAAAGCTGCATCTACCATCTGCCATAAGGCAGTATTTTGGAGTTGCGATTCCCCTAAGGGAATGTCAGATTCATACCTATTTTGGAAAACCACCCTATCTTTGTACAGTTGAATATCTTCAGTGTTTAGGCCGACGTTCTCTTTTGCAACTGTCGCAACCTTGGCTTCTAGACCAAATATCCCTTATCTCTCTAGCCATTTCTTCATCTTGGAGGACCGTCCCGGTGATGACCCGTAGATCTTCCAAAATTGATCTTTGGTTGCCAGGTCTATACAAATTTCTGGCCCTCTCTCGACCCTTTTTGTTGTCTTCCTTGCCTCTTTGGATGCCCTAAATTCCCCTAGGAATTTCTTGAATTCTTCTTTCTGCTTTGTTAGGGCAGCCAACCCTACCTCCCATTCTTCATCTGAGTGAGGATTGGGTTCGAAAAAGGTAACTCTTTTCTTGGTGGCCTTATTTTGTGTTGTTTGGGGTGCCTTCCCCTCTCTTCATCCTGGGAAGGCATTAGTTTGCAACGGGGAATCTCCCCTCTTCTTTTCAAATTTAGGGTCCTGCCCTGAAGGTCTCTCATCATCATCAATGTAAATGGGGTGAACCATAGAATTCCCCTACTTCTCTCCAATCCCCTAGTTGGAGGTGCCCAAGCTTTCTTCAACCTCAAATATCTTGCCCCCAACATCTGACCTAGTTACTCAAGGCGAGATGATTCTTTTTGGTGAGGTCGAAGAGCTCATGGGTATTTCTATTGCCCAGTCGGTTTGGGTAGAGGCATCTTGCTTCTCCACCCTGGTCTGCGACGTTGGCTTTCCTCCTTGAGCTGCCAGATCATCTGTTGAAATTGGTCAATGGCAGCATCCAATTCCTAAATTTTTTTGGTGGTCACCTCCCTATATTTATCGAATGACGCCTGCGTCGAGGTTTTCTTGGCGTGGCCCTCTGGCTGATCCTGTGAGTCTACCAAAGGTTGTGGGTCCTGTGGGCTATGAGCGGCCAAATCCTGTAGGGTTTGGGCCATGATGCCATCCTTTGTATCTTCCTCATATGGGAGGATTAGGCACCTTCCTCATCTCCACCCATGCTCTGGGTGGAGTCCTTGCAGCCTCTGGTCTAGAAATTTTTGGCTCATCTTCCACGCAATTGGGTGGAGTGCCTTGCTCTTCCTCCGCAACATCTGGTAGAGTTTGAACGGATTCTTCCTCATTCATTTCCCCCATGCTGGCATCGTGCCCTTCCTTAGTCTCTACCTGCTCCATGGTGTGAGATGATTCAGCCCTATGTCCTTCTACATATCGTACTAGGGTTGTAATTAGCCCATGGTGGGCTAGGGAAGAGACTACTCCTCTTTGGTACCATGACGCTTCATCCTGCAGGGCCTTCGCTAGATAATAGGGAATGCTAATTTTTCTCCCATGCATCAGGTGACTCATGAACCGCATATGGTTCACGTTCACATACACATATTTCTTGGTGCATGTAAAGAATATTGCGACCTGCTCAAAAAAATTTCGTAGGTGCATCGGGAGTTTTCTTTTTGGAATTCCCACTTGGTCGCAGGGAATTTTTCCTCGATCGAACAGCTCCTCGGTGCATTTCCTTGTCGCTCCATCTTTGTATGTGCATTCTCCTATTAGGGGGAGGCCAGTGACCCAAGAAATATGCTCTGGAGTGATTAGAATTTCTAGTCCTCGTAGCCGGGCGACTTCATTATTTAGGCCGAGGGCGAATTCCTTTGCTGCCCCCACATCCTATTTGTGGTTGACCAGGTGGTTCGTGGTTGACCAGGTGGCAGTAATCCATCCATCCAAACGCTTCGAATCGGGTGTGGGTTGCCCCCCTAATTCCTTCAATGTCGTTGGGCTCCTGCTTCCTAATTGCATGGTTCATCGAAGGTCCTCCCATGGTGAATTTCCCTACTTTGCTCGAGCTCTGTAAGGCGCCTTCTTATAGAGTAAGGCGCCAGCTTTGGGAAGTCATTTCTATCTTGGGATTGACAGGGTGCATCACCCGAATCATTTTTGGCATGACGTATTAGGCATGGGGGTGATTTTTTCTGTTCTTGCACTAGCATTATTCACAGGAGTATATTAAATGAAAAATTACATATATATCTAAAAAACCATGCGCATACCTGATTGGTTATTTTTGAGCTGCGTGGAGCATGCTGGTTTGGTACTTGGTGGCTTATTCCCCTTGTGCTGATTACGTCACCTTGGGGACTACATTTTGGCTCACTTTGAGGTCCTTTGTTGGAGATGCGATAGATCCTCCTTGGTTGGTTGGGATGCATGTCTTCTTGGCGGCTGGCCTTGGGACGTGCAAAAATCTTCACCAATGATTTTGAAATATGTTCACGTGCCTTCCATCACGTGAGACGATGGTGTTCGTCTTTGGCCGCTCCGCTTCTGCCATGTTTGTGCATGTGTTTTATTGTTCGGGTGCCTACTCGGTAAGGCGCCGGAGTGGCACCTATTCTGGGTAAGGCGCCTAGGTAAGGCGTCGGTGAGGTGCTTGATACAGTAAGGCACCACTGGGCACTTAACTCGGTAAGGTGCCCCTAAGGTGCCTAACCGAGTATATAAAGTATATATATTTTTATTTTTTATTTTTTATTTCGGGGTGGCTCACCTGGTTGGGTAAGGCACCAGAGTGAGGTGCTGCTCTTTTAGAGTAAGGTGCCTAACTAAGGCACCATTCTCCCCCATGATAAAAATTTGTCGCGTCCTTGTGACAACAACCCCATTTTTTATATATAATATTTTTTTTTTGCGACGAGGCACTGCTCTTCCTGCATAAGGCGTTCGGTGAGGCTCCACTCCACCTAGGTTAGGCACCCGGTAAGGCACCACTCCTCCTGGGTTAGGTTCCTGGTAAGGCACCACTCCTCTTGGGTTAGGCACCCAGTAAGGCACTGCTCCACATCGGTTAGGTGCTCGGCAAGGCGTCTCTCCACCTAGGTTAGGCGCCTGGTAAGGCACTGCTCCACCATGGTTAGATGCCTGGTAAGGCACCGCTACACTTGGGTTAGCCCAATCACTCGGTTAGGCACCCGAAGGGCTCTACACTTGGGTTAGGCGCCCGATAAGGCGTTGCTCCACCTCGGTTAGGTGCCCGGTAAGGTGCCCCTCCTCCTGGGTTAGGCACCTATTTATTTATTGCTAAAAAATTTAGCAGCAGTCGACGTGTCGTGTGAGGTTGATCAGGCCTGCTGAAATTCTTGCAATGTTAGTGTCCACCTTGTTTGGGCATGGGAACATTTAATGAGGAATTTGGTCGTTCCCCCATGCCTGAATTGTTGCTAACCTCCTACAGTGCAGGCATGTGGATGCTGAGCCGATCTAGGCCTTGTTTTCCAAGATGCCTTTTGTTCATACAATCAGGCCACACCCTTGCAAAAGAAAAAAAAAGAAAAAAAAAGAAAAAGTGCAGTTAAACGGGGTCTGTGCCTGTTAGGCCCTGGCTCTCAGGATGCCTGCAGCTTGCATGCGGGGCATTGTCCCTATGAAAAAAACACACTATTATCTAGAAAAAACAAAATAGGAACCTATTCTACTGGTTTAGGTGGACTTCCCTGTGTCCACCTGATTGTTGAGAATTTTGGGGAGTTTCTACTTGGCTAGGGTCTCCCCCATGCCTATTATGGCTTCCCTTATCAGTCCCTCGATCGTATGGTATGGGCATACTTGGTGGTCATTAGCTGTAAGGATGGTATTACTGTCGTCGATCGTATTGACTCGTATCGCACCATTCTTAATAATTTCCACCACCTCATATGGTCCCATCCATCTCTGCATCAGCTTCCCCTTCCGTTCCTAGAACCTAGAGTCGTACAACAACACCTAGTCTCCTTCTTTGAAATGTTTCTTTTTAATGTGGCGATCGTGCCACTGCTTCCTCTGCCTCTGCACAATTTTTATCCTCTGAAGGGCATCCATGCAAAATTCATCCAACTGGTTTAGCTACCAAATTTGTTCTTTTTGTGCATCATCCAGGTTTAGGTCTAGCTCGATCACCATCCTGAGTGTCTTCACTTCAAATTCTATGGGCATCATTGCATCTTTCCCATAGACCAATCGAAAGGGGGTGAAACCAGTGGTCGACTTCCACGTTGTGTTATACACCCATACTACCTCCAGTAATCTTGTGACCCAGTATTTCCTGTGCTTGTTGTATTGTCTTCATCAGGATGTTTTCTATCTCCCTATTCATGACTTCCACCTACCCATTTTCCTGCGGGTGGTATGGGGTGGTCTTGTTATGCCAAAATCTGTATTGCTCCATGAGCTCTTCGATTAATCTGGACGTGAACTGGGGTCCTTGGTCTATTGTGATTTCCCTAGGTACTCCAAATATCGTAAAGATGTGAGAAAACAAAAATTTGATGATCGCCCTCTCCTTGGAGTCCCTTAGTGCCTAGACCTCGACCCATTTGGTGACATAGTCTATGCAGACTAGAATGTACCTCTTCCCAACCAAAGGTGGGTTGATGGGTCCCACGAAATCCATGCCCCATTTGTCAAAGGGCTCAATGTGCACATGAGGCTGTAGGGGCATTTCATCCCTATGAGTTGGTCTGCCCATCCTTTGGCACTCATCGCACTTGCTGGCATAGGCAGCTATATCTTTGAATAGTGTGGGCCAAAAATACCCAGTCTGTAATACCTTATAGGTGGCCCTTTTTCCTGAGAAGTGGCCACCACAAGGTTCGTTATGATAGGCCTTGAGTATTTTTGCATATTCCTGCTCGGCCATGCATCTTCTTACGATCTGATCAGGCCCTATTTTGAATAGAAGGCCATCGATCCATTGGTAGGATGTGCTTCTCTCGATTACTCCTTGCTTCTCCTAGTACGAGAGGGCAGGAGAGGTTCTACCAGTGGCCAAATAATTGGTAATGTCTGCGTACCATGGTGTATGCTCGTTGATGACGAACAAATGTTCATTCGAGAACTGGTCCTCTACTATTGCGTAGTCTATTGGTATTAATCTGGATAGGAAGTCTACAACCACATTGTCCTTTCTGGGCTTGTCTATGATGGTAAGGTCAAACTCTTGCAGCAAGAGAAGCCACCTGATAATTCTGCCGCTAATTACTAGTTTGCTCATCAGATATCTGATGGTTGCATGGTCCATGTGGATGAATACTTTATACCCAGTAATGTAGTGGTAGAATTTGTTGATGGCATGTATCATCGCAAGGAATTCCTTTTCTGTTATCGTATAGTTCAGTTCGGCCCCTACAAGGTTCTTGCTGACGTAGTAGATGGCGTAGAACTCTTCGCCATCCTACTGCCCGAGGACCGCTCCAATCGCATTATTGGATGCATCACAGTATATGTGGAATGGGACCGACCAATTTGGGCCCTGTAACATAGGGGCAGAGATCAACTTCTCCTTTAATGCTTGGAATGCCTGCTCACAATCTTCTATCCAATTAAATTTTGCTTCTTTTGTTAGCAGATTGTGTAGAGGTTTGGCGATTTTACTAAAATCGATGATAAACCGCCTATAGTATCCGACTGAGCCAAGGAAGCTCCTTACCTCCCTCTGTGTTTTTGGGCTAGGTAAGTCCTTGATCACCTCTATATTTTTGTGATCCACCTTAATCCCTACCACTGATAGATGATGCCCTAAAACTATGCCTTCATGCATCATCATGAAATATTTTTCATTACTAAGGGATAGGTTATTTTCCTCGCACCTCTGAAGTACCTTCTTCAGATTCTCGATCGCCTCCTCGAATGTCTCTCCATAAATGGTGAAGTCATCCATGTAGACTTCAACCGCTTCTCCTATCATGTCTAAAAATATACTCAACACTACCCTTTGAAAAGTGGTCGGTGCATTGCATAGCTCGAAAGGTAGCACCCTGTATGCAAACGTTCCCCATGGGTAGGTAAACGTTGTTTTATCTTGGTCCTCTTCTGCAATCTAGATTTGGTTGTACCCGTTGAATCCATCCAAGAAGGAAAAATATTTCCTCCTGGACAACGTGTCTAGTACCTGGTCAATGAATGGGAGGGGGAAATGGTCCTTCTTAGTCACCTTATTTAGCAACCTGTAGTCAACGCAGATTATCCATTTCCCATTCTTCTTAGGAACCACCATGAGTGGTGATACCCATTCACTGTTCGATATTGGGTAAATGAACCCTATCGTCAAGAGCTTCTGTAACTCGGCCTTGATAATTTCTTTCATGGTTGGGTTCATCCTTCTCTACGGTTGTCTAACAAGGGTCGATTGATCTTCCAGATAGATACGGTGAGTGCACACCTCTAGACTTATTCCCTTCATATCCACATAATCCCATGCGAATGCATGTTGGTGTCCAGCTAGAAGTTCCTTTAATATTTCTAGCTGTGCGGAGGTCAGCTCATAGCTGACGTTCAACATCCTACTAGACCCGACGTCAATCTGTTTGGTATGGTGGTCCTGAGCGCCCACCAATGGTGACTCAGGGATTGGGAGTGAGGTTTCTCCATGGAAGAATTATGAGATGATGCCATCTTCCTCAGCCTCATCCTCTACTTCTATAACTACCATTACTAGCTAAAGCATAGATAGCAGGTTGTCCTCCTATCTTCCTTATTTTGGTTCTCCCAATGTGTCCACCGATTGGGCTGGGGAAGAGATCGTCAATCTCTTGACATTTTGGCCATCTAAAATGGTCATCAGCCCATCACGACAACTGATGTAGGCATCGACCATGGCCAACCATGGTCTCCCCAAAATGAGTGGGTAACCACCCAATCCTATTTTGGATTGCAGCACCAGGAAATCCATTGGGTATTCCCATGCATCGACCGTTACTATGACGTCCTCGAGCATCCCTTTCGGTGCCACCATTGACCAAATGACCAATTGTAACACCATCTTGGTTGGCTTCAAATCATTGAGTTCCAACTTCTGCATGGTGTCTTGTGACATTACGTTAATGGCTACCCCCAAGTTGACCAATGTATTTGCCAATGAGTGCCCTCTGATTTTCATTGTTAGTACCGAGTTGCCTAGGTCTGCATATTTTGTTTGATATGCTCTCCCCATAATTAAGTCATACAACTTCCTAATAACGTTAATGGTCTGTGCTACCTTGCATCTCGGTCTCCTTAGACACATTTCTTTTATTGCTTTGGTGTAGATGGGCACGTCTCGGATAGCCTGGAAAAGCATAATGGTTACAGTAAGATTTTTTAGACTTGAGAGGATATCAAATTCGGGCTGCGTTGGCCTCTTCTACTCTTGCAGTCGATGAGGGAATGGGGCTCCCATTTTCTCCACAACTCTTTCTTCCTCCACCTCCTCTATCTAAGGGGAGTCTTCTACTTCTTCTTCTACTTCTACTTCCTCCTCCACTTCTACCAGAGGAGGTGCTTCTACTCCTAACTACTTGCTTGATCTAAGTTGTATGGGATTACAACTAATATGGTACATAGGATACATCTCTCCTTCTACCTGGTATTCCAGTTGGTTTACCTTGTTGTTTGGGTTCACCGTTGGCTATGTTGGTAATTGCGTAGGTTTGGCCGTAGGCAGGGCCGATAAGATTTGTTGTGGTGGTCCTTGCACCATGTTATGTGGAGGTGTATTCCATGTTCCATGGTTCCTCCACAACTACTGATATGGCATCCATGTTGGCTGACTAGGAAATGTTGTTCCTGGAGGCATATTCATCCAGGGTGGTGGTCCCCACCATCCCGTGTTGGGTGGTGGAGGTTGCCCCTATGGCATATATGGTCCTCCTCCGTAAGGTGGCATCCCCATTGGCATGTTCCCCATCGGGTTTTGCTACCAATTCCTCTGATTGCCCACAAAGTAGGCATCGACTACGTCAGCTTCTTCCTTGGTGTTGGGCAGTTGTGGGCACAGTCGGGTTTTATGATTTTTTTGGCAAACCGTGCATACTCTGACCTTATTTTTTGGGTAGGCATTCCTGGCATGCTTCCCTCTACATTTGGGGTAGAAGTAGGTTAGTGCTGCATCATTCTCTTACTTCTTCTTCTCCAGCAACAATGTGTCAAGTTGCAAAGCTAGAGAGGACAACACATCACTCTTAAAGTCCTCCAGCATGTTTCCTATATTTACCTTTGTGATTGATGTAGTCATTTTCATCATTCTGATGGTTGGTTTTCCCCTCCTTCATGAGTAATTCTGGCACAATTATCAGATGTCTTCCAGGGCGTGCTGGTAAACGTCTCCTCTAGAGATCATATTCAGGGCTTCCAACGACTCGTTGCTCAGTCCCCTCAAGAAAATACTCTTGAGGGACTTATCCCCCAATTTTGCATGCGGGGATCACTATAGGTTAAAATTAAACCTCTCCCAGTATTCCTCCAGGGATTCATCCTCCTTCTGTGTCATACTGAGGACTTCCTCCTAGGAGTCCCATGCTCTATCAAAGTCTTGGTATTGCTCCAGAAAGAGCTTCTTCATCCCATCCCATGTGGTGATCTTCTTGTTTCCCAGCCCGATGAACCATCATAGGGCTGAGTCATCTAGCGTGGATGGGAAGAGCTTCAATTTTTGAACGTATACTTTGTAATCCATGAACCTGTACAACACATCAAACTTAAACAAAAATAGGTCAGGATCTTTGGTGGAGTATCCCCTAAAAGTAGGAAGGTGGGCAGGGGAAATATTCTTCATTTTGGCTTCTCCTACCCCTTCCTCTATCGGGAAACTGAATCCAGATGAGACCTCTTCTTCTACCATTTTTTTAGGAAATGCGGTCTCTATTAAGGTGTCTATGGCCTTTCGGTCATTCAACACTCTCTGGGTCAGGGCATCTAGGTCAGCTGGTGCTATAGTTTGATCTTCTATGGTTTTCCATAGTAGGGCTTCCTCTGATGGGGTCCTCTTAAACAATGGATTCACAATGGTTCGTTCCTCCCTAGGTCTATGAGATGAGGAGGCACTTTGCACAAGGTGAGGACTCTGACTCCAGTGGACTACTGGTGATAGCTCTGAAGAATCAAATTCAAATTCTAAGTCATCTGCTGACTCCAACTGCTCTGAAGGGCTTTATTTTATGAAATGACCATCTGGTCCCCTCTTTCTTGGCAGACTCATACAAGGTCGGATTGAAGGTCTTCAAGTGATAATGCAATTTAGCCTACTAGTGATGCTTCCCGAAAATGGCGCCAAAATGTTGGGTGCCAACACGATTAAATTTTTCCTAGGTTTGTCACAACACTCTTCATTTAAATTTGTCAATCCAGGGAACTCGTAAGCTTGCGAAGGGTCACGGGTAAAACTTAATCACACTACCACTTTGGAGATGATCCGATTAACCACTAGGTGGGGGTGTTTAATATGACATCGATAAATTCATCTGCCTATAATAAAACCAAGACATAAACAATAATGCAGAAAGTAAATCATTAACTTGCATGAAATAAAAGTGCCTAATAAATCAAACACACTCTAGACTTAGCCTACAAAGTAAACATGCGATCGTGCAGAAATGAAACTACGTAACTAATCTATGAAGGGAGGAATACTGGCTTGGAGTGGGCCCAAGCTCCAGGAAGATTTTTCTCGATAAACTCACAAAGAACTACTACTACGATGAATGCTTTTGCACTTTATTACTGATAGAATATTACATCAAGAATATCTATTATTATCTTATATATCTATCGAGAAGTTTGTGTGTTTATATACTACACACATAGAACTTCCTGTTATAGTCATGTTACAACAGGTGTCTCGGTTCAGCCTAAACTAGGACAGTTCAGTTGCTATAATCGATGCATGCTAAGCAGTTATGCGTCATTTCCTCGTATTAGGATCAACTTCGCTTCATCATAGTTTGGCCTCGTAAGTTGTTGCACGTCCTACCACTCTAGCTGGGACAACTCATCCAACTACGGTTTTCCCATAGGTGACGTGGAATGGTGGTCAATGGAATCCTTCTCCAGCTGGTTGGTCAACACGCATTATTTGGATGTCGGTTTTGGTGAGGCACCTACATGGTAAGGTGCTCATTGGGGTAAGGCTCCTACGCAGTAAGGTGCCTACGTGGTAAGGCGCCTGCATGGTAAGGCACATACTTGGTAAGGCATATTCATGGTAAGGCGCCTATGTGGTAAGGTGCAAGTTTCCTTTTACCTTTGTTTGACTTGAGCAGAACCGTGCCAGGTCCACATAGGACCTCGACTGAGCAAAAGATGAAAAAATCAAGGAAATAGCTACACACAACACACTTCACACACAGATTAGATAAACACATGATTTCATTAAACATATACATAATATTTCATAAAAATATACAACTTATGATATAATGTCATGCAAAGACCGTTAGTATAGATACAAAAATATGAGCATTTCTGGTGCTCATCACACATTTCAGAGTGAAACCTTTCCAAGAATAATTTGCACAACTATTGGCATTGATGACCTAGTTCGTGAGGCTTAACACATGATCAAAAAAACTCAAATTTCATCTTTTTCTTAAAAAACCTAATGATCAGTACTAGCTGGGATGATTAGTTCCAATTGTAAGAACAATCACCAACAAGCTATCCACAGTTCCTTTTCCTTTATTTTGTCTGCATCATCATACTTGCATATCAATGGCATCAGAGAGCACACTATTCAACAGCATCGAATCATCCCAAAATTTGGGGTAACTACAATTTAATTATGATTTACCAATATGGGACACATCTCACACGATCATGACATTGGACAAAACTCCCCTTTCCACTGTTGAGGCAAAAAGAGTATCACATTTTACATCATTCATATCATCCAAAATCACATGGTATTTTACACCAACCCCCTTTCTCCACCTTTGGGGCAAAAATGGTATCATATTTTACATCATTCATATCATACACAATCACATTGCATTTCACATCATTCATTGATCAATTATACAAGTTCACCACATCATTCATCATTTGCACAAAAAATTCAATTGGCTTGTGAGATACATTCATAACTCATTCGCCAATTGAGGGGGTAAGCTACAAAAATTCCAAAAAATCTTTATTCTTTGATCTTCAACATCAGTGCTTGAATCCAAAAATAGAGAGAAGTTGCTTCTACGCCTATATCCCAGGTAGGCATTTCTTTCAAGGCAAAATTAATTGTACAAAGGAGTTTTTTATCTCCCCTCGTTATCTAATAAAATATTTCTTGTGCAATTTTATTTGTCTTATCAGATCTGTTTATTTGTTGTTGTTATTTGGTGTTGTGCTTTTAGCTCTACAAATGGTGATCACGGTGGGACCCCACAAGGGTTTTATTATTTAAATTTATTTACTTTGGTAACTTAATTTTTATGTCTATTGTAGGGATTTTCAAAAGCACATAAGTCACCAATTTTTCTGCTAGGGTTTCTGCAGCACTCTATTGCACTTTTCAAAGTTTATGTAGGTGCTCTACTATGCCTACATAGGTGCTCTACTGCACCTACACATGCACTTTTCTATGCCTACACAGGCACCCTGCTGTACTTGGCCATGATTTGGAATAGAGCTAAGGCTTCTAAGTCCCATACACCCAATTTTTGCATTTTACGATTTACAAATTTTGTATGTTCTACAGTTTTTTGTTGTTTTAGTGTTATAAAAGGAACTTAACACTAAGTAATTTGGGAAAGAATCCTTAGCAAGATTACATTTAGGGTTTTGTGCATTTATTTACACAAATTTCATTTCTTGTTCTAAAATTGTGGATCTAGGTGACTGTTTGCATCTTGGCTTGCATTGAAATCAAAAAGATCATACCTAGTTGCATTCTTAGGGTTAAAAGTTGCTTGCTTTATTTGTTTAAATGGGAATAACATGAACATACAAAAATTAGTCCTGCTTTAGGGTGGCACCTTTAGTGGGGAAGTGGACGAACCCTCCGGTGCTCTTTTGATATCATTTGGTATCATTTGTAGGCAAGGGTTTCAATCGGTGTACTCTGCTTCCATTTAAAAAATTTGTATCTTTATGTTAGCTTCTAATTTAAACTTGGGAATCGTGTTCCTTTTAATATTTATTGGAACACAATAAAAAATAAGAAATATAAAATTAATCACACACACTTGCAAGATTCACTTTTTAAACAGTAGTGGTTGGATTCCATCACCAGCCATTGCTTGAGATTTGGTGACAATGGCAGTGATTTCCATCCACCAATATCTACCCTAGAAACCATAGGATTACCCCCGAGCAAACTTTTTTGAGGTCATTACCAACAAGAATCTTGTTGCCCCAACAAACCATAGCTTTTTACCTTTTTTTCTTTAAGCAAGATTAAGTTACATCAAAACACACAAGCCTACAACTCTAAAAATAATCTCACATTAACAAAAGAAAATAATTAATGAACAAGGTAAGCCGCACATGGTAAAACCTAGGATTGATTGTTTTCTTTACTTTAAATTCTGAAAAAAAATTAGTTTGTGTGATTTTGACAAACTTTGAATCTTTGGTTTAACTACTTTATGGTGCTAACGAAACAACAAAAGAAAGTAATAATCCAAAGTTGTTTAATGGAAAAAATTTTCCATGCTCTCGCTAATTCGGTAGCCAACCTATCCAGCATGGTTCAAAATACTTTGTCTGGATCATCATATCCATCGCTACCCCAAGTAGGATCCCTTACACACAATGTGGAAACAACCACCACCCACATAGACATGGATAAAGTGAGGACCATCTACAAGTATTCCAACTATGTCTTAGAACCCCTTAGCCAAGAGGGGTTTGAAGAACCTGAATTGGCTACCTCCCACCTCACCCAAGGACATCATAATTATGCCTATGAATATGGTATACCTTCTTCCATGAGCCAATCACAACAACATCCAAGTGTTCTTAACACTTACCCCACATCCATCTATTCCAACCCATTATATGAGGAGTATGTTAATGTTGCCTCACAAGTTGTCATATCAAATGCAACTTGCTCCATGCCCATGTCCTCTCATCCATCATAATCCATACCTCCATCATATCACCTAGCCATAATGTCCATGTCTTCTCATCCATCCCTCCATCATCTCACCTAGCCACAATGTACATGTCCTCTCATCCATCATCATCCACCTTTCCATCATCTCATCCAGCCACAACCACATCCTTTGACACATGGTCAAATCAGGAACTCACAGATACAAGAGGAAAACAGTCGGTCCACACATAACCTATGATCCAAGTAGTTCCAAATCAACCTCCACCCACCAATAAAAATACAGCATGGGTTCCCCAATATTCCATAGTCTCCATCCCTAATCCACTACAAATCCACACATCAACCACACCAATTACCATTGCTACCAACCAACCACACAATCCATTCTTCCACCAACCTCATCACCAATCATCATCATATTTTAACCATCAATATTCACCCCATACCCAACCCAACTCATTTCACAATACCATGTTCGCCACACCCCAACATCTACCATACAGCCCATCAACCAACCACCACATAATCCAAGGTACTCACATTCCAGCAAAAGATCTTAGATTCCAGACAATACAAAAGCAAATTGACCAGTTGATGCAAAACTCACCAGGAATAATGATCCAAAAGCTCACCTTAAGCCAACTAATCCATCAACCAATCCACCCTTCGGTACCATCACCGCCATATCCGGCATATTTTACGATACCAAAATTTGACAAGTTTAGAGGAACTAAGGATCCCAAGGAGCATGTGAGTTCATTTGTTCACGCATGTTTTTGGATTAGTGATTATAATTCTCTTATGCTCCGAACGTTTCCTCAAACATTAGGGGCAGATGCCATTGAATGATATAATCAATTACCTACACATAGTATTTATACTTTTGACCAATTGATGGACTTATTCTTTGAGCATTTCACCCTCAATATTAGGAAGAAGGTATCATTATCGGACATATATTATTTGAAACAATGGGATGATGAACCTATCTATGATTTTAGAAGCCGTTGGAAGGCAGTCTTTACAAAGTTGCCATTCTCCCTACCAATGGAATAAATTATAAAACTTTTTACCAAGAGTTTCTTAAAACCCATCTCTTGGATGTTACAGCTAAACACTTATAGAAAATTTGAGGAAGCTTTAGCACAGGCTAGTGTTAGTGAGGAGATAAAAATCCAATAAGGTGTCATTAAGCATAAGAAAAAAAATGGCAAAATAAGGGCTAATACTGAAATAATCAATCTGGTAAAACTAAATCAACACAAGCCTCAACGGCTAACACATCTAATCAAGTCAATCAAGTGGTCATGAGCCAGCCAGTAGTGGCTCAAAAATTGGTGCAACAACAAATTACCTATCATGCGGTCTCATCACTAACCTAAGCACAAAAAGTACAAAATACAATGCCAATTGTGGAACAACCTACTCGCCACCAATACAATCGACCCCAACGTCAATACACTCCTTTAGCGGAGTCGTATTCATCCATATTTCAAAGGTTGTATGAGACCAATAAATTAGCCTTGCCAAAAATCAGGCCCGATGACCCCGCTAAAAATCCTAAAAGTTATATAGAGCACTTGTTTTACCCATACCATAGACAAAATGGGCATGATATTAACTCTTGCCATGTTTTCAAGAACATAGTGCAAGACCTCATAGACCTAAGGGCCATTAATGTGGATAACCCTTAAGCTCCACAAAACCAAAAAATTGGGCATATATCAGACACCTCTACCTAACCATGGGGAGGTCCAAATAATGTAGGATGTAACAATCAACAGACACCTCCTAACCAAGTAAATCATGTCCAACAGTATCAAAACTTTGTAGGATCAGTCCATGTGGTCACTAGAGGGCAATAGAAGAACCAAAAGGTCCTAGACATGCCATCATACCTTATATGGAGGATTTTCTAGCTTGCTACTTTAACATGGTCAATTTGCAGGGTCAAGGTCTAGGTTCCCATGAGCAAGGGATGCATGATATCTTAGAGGTCCCAAATAGAGGTGCCCATGATCATTCTGGTTTAGGCTATACCCCATTGTCTTCCACCACTTCTCTTGAGCAAGCCTTTAAAAAGCTTAGCCTTAATGATGAAGACCACCCCATCCATCCATTACCCTCAATATCCTCTCTTGAACAAGCCCTTCAAGAACTTTACATTGAAAAAGTAGACGAGGATAACCCCATCAACTTCTCCTATCCTGTATTTGATTCTAATGATGAAAGTTATGAATAGTTTGAAGTCATGTCAAACACTTCTGATGATTCTGAAGAGGAGTCACAACCCATTGTCCTAATCACCCAACAAGAAGAGTTTTACCTCCGAATGTTCCTCATCCATCATCCCATATTTTGATTACTTCTTCCACAATAAAATATGTACCCACGTGGTAATCCACCTTGAGCCACACACATAAGCCAAGAATTGTAACATATGTACATATTTCAAAAAAAAAATCAATCAACAAAACAATTCAAAAAAAAAATCATCAAAAAAATTAAAAACAAACAAAAATATGTGTTGTTGTCATGTTAATTTCATGTCCATTATTATAGGGATAGCACGACTCGACATCGGTTCAGATTCAATCATTCCATCTACCCATTTATCTAGGCCATCCTTCCTTCCACTAGGTCAATATTAATCCTATTTACTTATTTACCCCGCTCTGCAATCCATATGATTTGGCTAAGCCAATTCCAATTGATATTAGTCTCATTAACTTGGACTGGATTTCTTCCCCACCCTCCTTTTTGGAGCTCATCCTATCCAAGGAATTTTTAAGACCTTCAGCCAACTACATTCCTCCTTCACTGCCACCTTCACCTCCATCATCTTCCACTAATGGTCCTGAGGTCTGTCAGGAAGAGTTAGACAATGATAAACAGGAAAAGTTCGATGACATATTAGATGACATAAATCTAATACCAAAACCATATCAACTTGAGGAAGGCTCAATGGAAGATACGATCGATGTGAACTTTAGTTCAAATCCCAAAAATCCCCAAGTTGTCAAGCTTGGCAAAATTTTAACACCCGATGAACAAGAGCAATTCATTGCGCTCCTCAAGAAAAATAAAGAAGTGTTTGCATGGTCCTACAAGGATATGCCTAGCCCTGATATTGACCTTGTGGTCCATAACCTCACCTTACATCCTAACGTCAAACCGGTCAAATAAAAACTTAGGAGAATGCATCCTACCATGGCCCTCATAGTCAAGAAAGAAATACAAAAGCTACTATATGTACATTTTATCGTTCCTATCGACTATCCTGAGTGGTTGTCAAACAGGGTACCCATTCGCAAGCCTAACGGGGTGATACACATTTGTAATGACTTTCGAGATCTAAATAAAGCATGTCCAAAGAATGACTTCCCTCCCCAAAACATTGATACTCTTGTCGACACCTACGTATGCCACAAAATGCTTTCTATCATATACGGTTTTTCAAGATACAACCAAATTCTAATAAATCTTGATGACCAGCATAAAACGACATTCACAACACCTTGGGGAACATTTGGTTTTAGGGTTATGCCCTTTGGTCTCAAAAATTTAGGGGCTACTTACCAAAGAGCCATGACTTACATCTTCCATGATTACATGCATAAAATCATCGAAGGCTGTGTAGATGATCTCTTGGCTAAATCTAAAACTCGACAAGAGCACATTGATGTCTTGGAAAATATTTTTGATCGACTTCTACAATACAAGGTGAGGTTAAATCCCAAAAAGTGTGTCTTTAGTGTTACCTTTGGTAAACTTTTAGGATTCATTATCTCCAAAATAGGCTTTGAAGTGGACCCAAATAAGTTCAAGGTCATCATGGAAATGCCACCCCCTACCAACGTCAAGGAACTGCGTAGCTTAAAGAGCAAAATTCAATAAATAAAAAGTTTCATCGTGCAAATTTTCGATAAATGTAGACCATTTAACCACTTGCTACAAAAGGGGGTGTCATTTGTATGGATAGAAGAATGTGAAAAAGTATTTGATGATATCAAGCAATACGTAACTTCACCGCCAGTCTTAACTCCTCCTATGCCATAGGTCTCTTTTCATCTCTATGTTTCAGCTATAGATGCGGCTTTAGGGACAATACTTGCACAAAAAAATGTACAAAATCAAGAGCAAGAAATCTATTACATTAGTCGAACATTGGTGAGTTATGAAACATGATACTCTTACGTAGAAAAACTATGCTTAGTAGTGGTCTTCGCCATTAAGAAACTCCACCATTATATGCTAAGCAAAAAAAACCTATGTCATAGCTAGAGAAAATCCTCTATGTTACATGATGTCTCGCACTTATAATAACACTTGTACCGCTAAATGGATAATGCTCCTCATAGAATTTGATCTTGAATTTATTAGCCAAAAATCCATTAAAGGTCAAGTTATAGCCGATCAACTTGCGAAAGTTCCATTACCTAGTGATCATCCTTTGATTATTGATCTCCCAGATGATTCGATATTTTAGTTACTGAATTAGAAGAAGATATCATTCCAAAGGAAGATGTCGATATCATCTTATTCTTTGATGGATCCAAGTGCGAGAAGGGTCAAGGTGCAAGAGTTGTCTTTCATACACCACAAGGGATTTCCATCTCCTTATCATTAAAGCTAGACTTCTCATGCACGAACAACACAATAGAGTACAAAGCCTTAATCTTAAGTCTTCAATAAGCTATAGCTATGGGTATCATGCATATCCAAATATTTAGGGATTCTCAACTTGTAGTAAAATAGATAACAGGAGAATACCAATGCAAAGAGCCTACCATTAAACATTATCATGAAGTAGCAATGAAATTTCTCTCAACATCCGAATGGTATGAAATAAACAACTTACCTTGTTCGATTAATATATTTGTAGATGCAATGACCTCCCTTGGATCCTTGATTCCAAAGAATGACTTTGGAGACGTACAACCCCTAATAATCTCAACAATATCTAAAGCAGCCATTATCTGTGATGACCCTGCAAATGGAGAGGACGTTTGCTTTATCCATATGGAACCATGTGAGTCTTGGTCAAGCCCCATAGTAGCCTTCTTGAAATTTGGAACACTCCCATATAACATGTCTCAGTTTTCCAAATGTGCTTTCAAGAAAAAAATAGCCCGCTTCGTGCTCTTGGATGTTGTGTTGTATAAGCAGGGTTATGATGGAATCCTTCTCTGTTGTCTCAAACAAAGTGAGGTTCAAACAACCATACAAGAAGCTTATGATGGTACTTGTGGTGGTCATTTTAGTGGAATGTCCATTGCAAAGTGTCTATTATGCATGGGTTATTATTGGCCCATAATGGAACATGATTGTTGCACTTATGTCAAAAATTGCAAACAATGTCAAACACATGCCAATTTAACTCATGTACCATCACAAGCCTTACAACCTATACAAAGCTTTTTGCCCTTTTCACAATGGGGCCTAGAATTAAGTGGAAAAATCTTACATTCTTCTTTGGGACAATATATATTCATCATTACTGCCACATAATACTTCACAAAGTGGGTTGAGGCCATACATCTAACCAGTACGATAGGACCTCAAATTATGGATTTCATACTCCATCATATCATCTATCGCTTTGGTGTTCCATCTAAAATCATCTTGGATAATGTAAATTCTTTAAAGAACAAGGATGTCCAAGCACTTTGTGAAAAGTATAATATCCAACATAGTTTCTTGACTTCTTATTACCCACAAGCAAATGGACAAGCTGAAGCTACCAATAATACCTTGATTGCCATTCTCAAGAAACTCGTCAAAGAAAATCATAAAGATTGGCATACACAAATTCCTTTGGCACTTTGGTCTTATTGAAAAAGCATCTGAACGCCAACAGGAGCAACACAATTTTCCTTGGTCTATGGAGTAGAATCTATTATGCCTCTTGAGCTCGAGATTCCCTCCTTACGAGTCTCCTTGCAGGAATTCATAGATGATAATACAACTAGACAAGCACGACTTGACCAACTCACTCTCCTAGACGAAATGTGAGTCAACGCACTAGAGCATTTACAAGTTTATCAAGACCGCCTAAAGCGTGCGTACAATGTTAAAGTCCATCTTCAGGAATTTCAAGTAGGGGATATGGTACTCAAAGAGAACCAACAAAACACCAATGCTTTATCACATCTCCGTGACAAATTTGCAGCCAATTGGTTAGGTCTATATATAATCACTCAAAAATTGGGTAATGATACTTATAGACTTGCCAATTTAGAGGGAATAGAGGAACCCAAACCATTTAATGTTCTTCATTTAAAGGAATTATATTGTTAAAAGTGATATTTTATATGTATATATACATGGCCAAAAAAAAAACAACAAAAACAAATTTCATTTACATAAGCATGCTTTCATGCATTTTTCACACTTACATGCATACATATAGGCATGCATTTCACTTACACTTGCATATAGAAATTCATACTTGCATTCATCACATCATATTCATACATTGTACAAATTGCATTCATCCCATCCCATGTTCAATGATTTGGCATAGTAATGATGATATGGCCATAAACAAAAAAGTTATAAAAATTTGGGGTACCTAGTTCAAAGCAATCATGTGATTTTCACAAAAGATACAAGTCAACAAAACCATCTGTCAAAATCACAAAGCCTAGATTTTCAATCACTCAACCAGTAATAGTGTAGCAAGCAACTTCTAAATGGATGTCCGATTTCCTTTAGGACCAAAAATACACCTTACATACTAAGAAAGTCTTAAGCATTGTCCATTGATTTCGAACACAATCCTGAACCAACCATATTTCCTCACATCTTAAGAAATTTTTGAGTTAAGGAGGGTTCATACCATACTTGGGTAGTACCTTGAGGCAAAAAGGAGATAATCCTCACTTGTCCCATCATGAAAAATATTCCAAAGAAAAAAAATTAGTTTTCACCACTACCACAACATTGTTCCAAACATAAACATAAAAACATAGAGTAGTAAGGATAGGGTCAAAATTCTCATCACACTTCCATATCAACATCCATGTCTTCTTCCATATCAACATCCATATCTTCTTCCATATCAACATCAATATCTCCATTGTAAGTAAATTTGCATAACACATCCAACTTTGGTACCCCCGATTGCCAAACAATGGACAACAAAAATGGCCAATAAAACTTCTGAACTATAAAAGATCATTCAAACACTATGCATTCCTCTCATATATTTTAGATTCATTATACATTTACTTGCATTAATCATCCATAACACATATTATTTAGATGGCATTAATCATCCACATAAACACCATTCATATACATGTCATTTCACATACATTTATCATCCATATAAACATTATGCATACACATCATGATTAGCCTACATTAAGCATCCATAAAAAATTAAACACAAATTGCATAAAACATAAAACCATTCACACAAAAGATAACACAAATATATAAAATGCCATGTATATATATAAAAATCGCATATACGATAAACGCCAAAAAGTCTACAAGGGAGCACCAAGGCTCATATAATAAATAGTGCATCTAAGCACTAAGCTAATGTCCATGAGAGGACTCCTGAGACCTAGTAGAAGCCCAGGCCTCATACTCTACCTAGAATCAGTATGTCTAGATGACTCGAATGTGGAAGAAGAAGGAGGATCAGGTAACATAATATGGTGATGCATACACAAATCCTCCAAGGAATGTGAATACGCCTCACTAGCTCGCAAACACCGCAAGTCCATCTGATGTCGACACTCCTTAGCCAACATATCTACCTGAAGCCTCATGACTATATCCTAATCACTAACTCCAACTGCTTCTTGCTCTACCTCCAACCGCATTATAGTAGCCAAAGACTCCCTATGAGTCTCAAGCATGGTCTTGCGCTCCTCGCGAAGCTGCTTCAACTCTGCCCAAAACCTAGCCACCTCAGAAATATCATCTAGATCCTCATAATCCTCCCTCTCCTCATCCACCAACCCCATTATTAGAGCCTAATGGGCTGATCCCCTTGACTTTATTCGAGTCACTGATCATTAAGGCCTCATCCTCTTTGAAGTTGTCCCTGATCCCATAGTTGGCACATCATCACCCACAACCTTTGGTACCCACATCGGTTGGGCACCAAATCAAGATACATACTCTAGAGTCACACTGGCATCATCTATTTTAGGGACCTTTTGTGGCTCATCATCATCCATATGCACCCACCACGACTCGACACATGGGAGCCCAAACTCATCTTAATGACGCCAATATAACACCGGATCATCTGACACATATTGAGGCAAGCCGAATTGCCTCAATACCCATGAGTACTTAAAGTAATCCACCTCCTCATCTCTCCACCCAATAAACCACTGAGCCTAACTCACCTAACGTAGCTACTCCTTGTCACCATCCCATAAATCCCCTCAGCAAGGTCTCCATATCATGTCCGCTCGAGTCAACCCCGACCACATATCCCGATACCACTAGCTGGTATGCACCTCTCGACTCGGTTGTACCTCCTCCACCACTGCCCATAACCTAGCATAGGGCTCCCCCATATACCATGACTTACACAACAACCCCTTTGGCCGAGCCACACAAAAATTCTCCCAATCCCAGTACTGTAAGAGGAAGTTGCACCCAATCCCCTTCCTCCTTCTCCGCATCACCTCATATAACTCCTGGTATAACTGGGAGGAGCCCATGCATACTCCTGGGGATCAGTCATTAGATCGTTCACCAACCCCAATAGGTTCCAATGGAACCTACAACCAGTGTTATTAGGTAGCACAATATTTGGTAGCACAAACATGATCAAGACTGGAAGCGCATCCAACTCCTTCGCCTTGTACATGCTCTAATATCATATACCCTCATCCCCATCCGAGCCTCCCGCCATTGATCACCAAACATCCGCTCCATCTCAACCTTTTTGTCATGTGCAACCACCACCTTCTCCCCCTCTACTAGCACCTTGAGGATATGATATACATCCTCCAGAGTGATAGCAACCTCCCCAATCGGTATCTGTAGCGTTCCCATATCAGAATTCCATCTCTCTATAAATGATGAGAGATACCCCTCATTCGCCCTCACAACATCCAACCTAGCTACCCCCTCCAAGCCCACCTTGCCCAAAAACTCCCAATCCTCATCCATCAGCCTCTTCCTCATACCAGGAAGAAGAGAAGAGAACTGATTCCAAGGCTCTATGTCCCACAATTGATCCACACAGAATAGCTGATCCATACAAAACCTATGATCCAAGTAGTTCCAAATCAACCTCCACCCACCAATCAAAATCTAGCATGGGTTCCCCAATATTCCATTGTCTCCATCCCTAATCCATTGCAAATCCACACATAAACCACACCAATTACCATTGCTACTAACCAACCACACAGTCCATTATTCCACCAACCTCCTCACCAATCATCACCATATTTTAACCATCAATATTCACCCCATACCCAACCCAACTCATTTCATAATACCCTACTGGTCACACCTCAACATCTACCATCCATACCATCAACCAAACACCACATAATCCAAGGTACTCACATTCTAGTAGAAGATCTTAGATTCTAGGCAATACAAAAGCAAATTGATCAGTTGATGCAAAACTCACCGGGAATAATGAGCCAATAGCTCACCTTAAGCCAACTAATCCATCAATCAATCCACCCTTCGGTACCATCACCGCCATAACCGACAGATTTTATGATACCAAAATTTGACAAGTTCAGAGAAACTGAGAATCCCAAGGAGCATGTGAGTTCATTTGTTCATGCATGTTTTTTTATTAGCAATGATAATGCTCTTATGCTCCGAATGTTTGCTCAAACATTAGGTGCAAATTCAATTGAATGGTACAATAAATTACCTACACATAGTATTTATGCTTTTGACCAATTTATGGACTTATTATTTGAGTGTTTCGCCCTAAATATTAGGAAGAAGGTATCATTATTGGACATATATTATTTGAAACAATGGGATGATGAACCTTGATGAGCACCAAAAATGCTCATATTTTGTACATATTTCTTTGATCAATATGCGGCTGTATAATAAGGATTGCGTACTTTTATGAATAATTATATAGATTTTTGATATAATTATGCGTGTTATCTAATTTGTGTGCTTTTAGTATGTTTTGTGGAATTGCAGTTGATTTAGTTAGATTTGGAACAGTCGAGGTCCTTTTGATGGACTTGGCACTTTATTTCATTGGGGGTCAATATAGAGAACATAGGCACCTCCCTGCAACTGGAAGGCACCAAGGGAACGAGCGCCTCCCTGCAGTCGGAAGGCACCAACTGAATACCAACACCTCCCTACAGTCGAAAGGTGCCAACTGAATCCAAGCGCCTCCCTATAGTCAAAAGGTGCCAACTGAATCCAAGTGCCTCCCTGCAACCGAAAGGTGCCAACCAAGGAAAAGCACCTCCCTACAACTGGAAGGCACTAACAGAAGGCAAGCACCTCCCTGCATTCGGAAGGCGCTAATAGAAGGCAAGCACCTCGCTACAACTGAAAGGCGCCACTGATTCTTTACCCGTTGACCAGACTCGAAGGACATGGACAGCAGCGGCTGGTGCAATTCCAGCTCTGTGCCATGCAAAGCTAAATTGGAGATAGCACCAACGTATCAAAATGTATTACGGATGCCAGGAAAAGCACAAACCGAAATGAACACGCCGTCATAAAAATAGAATGCCAGACATCGATTGCATTTGCCAGACTATTCTAATTTAGTCTAGGAAGAATCGACTGTTGTAACCACTTCTGTAACAAAATTTCTATGGGTGTGTTATATAAACACATGCAGATCGTTCTGAAATATATATCTATAAGAGAGAGAGATATATATAGAAATAAAAATCCATTTAGAGTTACATTGTAATGCGTTGATAAATATATTACAGTTACAGAAGTTCTAAAGCGCGTGTTCGATCGGGAAGAAGCTAGTTCATTTTCATAGGAATGTTCATTGGCCCACTCCAAGCCAGTATTTCTTCCCCATTTCCTTCTTGTTTATTTATGTTAATTAGTTTATTGCTTTCATAGGAATGTTCATTGGTTTGCTAGTTCCAGTATTTGCAGTAGATTCATTTTCAGGAATATGTACATGACTTATTTATGTAGATTTAATTCTGTTCTTCTTACGTAATTTATTGAGGGCGGGAATGATTGACAACCATCTCAAGAACACCCCCCAAGTGTAGGATTAATAGATTCACCTCCAGTGGTATTGTAGTAACCTAATTCTGACTCTTT
The DNA here is from genome assembly GCA_028583015.1 of Wollemia nobilis. Lineage (NCBI taxonomy): Eukaryota > Viridiplantae > Streptophyta > Pinopsida > Araucariales > Araucariaceae > Wollemia > Wollemia nobilis. The sequence goes on from JAQPPZ010015334.1 coordinate 1,733,148, forward strand.
GCAAGTTTACGAAGCTCCATGGGTTGATAATTAAATGCACGGGCATGTGACAAAAGTAGGAAACCATTCACCTTGTTTGGCCTGCAACATTTTGGTGCCGTTTCTAGGGAAGCGTCTTAATTAGATTACCTAAAATACCCTGAAACCTTCCATATGACCTTGTATGAGTTCTTCGAGAAGAAGAGGACCTGACGGTCGCTTTATAAGAACTAATCCATTAGGACCTGAGTCAGTCGAGCATTTTGGATTTGAGTTAGACTCGCTCGACCTACCAGCAGTCCATTGGAGTGAGGAACCACACTTTGTGCAAAGTGTCGCCTCATCCCATCAACAAGGGGACGAATGAATCATCACAAATCCCCTGTTTTATAGGACTCCTCTAGAGGAAGCCTTGTTGTGGAAGGTTGTGGAGGTTCAGATGATCTCGCCAGACAACCTTAGAGCATTGACTCAAAAAGTTTTAAATGATCGGAAGGCCATAAACATTGCATTAGAAACCACATTTCCTGAAAAAATGGCAGATAATGATGAAGTCTCATCTAGATTTAGTTTCCCAATAGAGGAGGGAGTAGGAGATACCAAAATGAAAAACATATCCCCTGCTCACCTTCTGTCCTTCAGAGGACACCCGACTGAGGACCCTGACCTATTTTTATTCAAATTTGATGTTTTTTGCAGGTCTTTGGATTACAAATCAAACGTGCAGAAGTTGAAATTATTTCCTTCTACATTAGACGATGCGACTCTACGATGGTTCATCGATCTGGGAGACAAACACATCACCACCTGGGACCAGATGAAGACGCTCTTTCTAGAGCAATATCAAGATTTTAGGAGAGCAAGAGACTCCAAGGAGGAGGTCCTGAGCATGACACAAAGATAATATGAGTCTCTTGAGGAGTATTGGGAGAGATTCAGCTTTAATCTTCAACGATCCCCTCACTCGAAGCTATCTGATAAGTCCCTCAAAAGCATATTCTTGAGGGTACTTACCAATGAGTCACTGGAGGCTCTCAACATGATCTCTGGAGGTGATGTCTATCAGTATGCTATGGACGACATCCAACAATTATGCCAGAACTACTCGAGAAGGCGAGGCAAAATCATCGCCAGAACCATGAAGGTGACTACTTCAGTCACCAAAATAGAAATAGGCAACATCTTTGGAGGATCTCAAGAGCGAAATGCTCTCATCTCTAGCATTGCAGATGGATACACTGCTGTTAGAAAAGAAGAAACAAGAAAATGACGTAGCATTAGCCTATTTCTGCCCAAAATGTAGAGGAAGACACGCAAAGAATGCATGTCCAAAAAACAAGGTCAAAGTATGCGTAGTTTGTAGGCTGAATCATAAAACTTGATTGTGCCCACAACTACCCAGTAACCAGGAAATGGCTGAGAGCATGGAGGCCTACTTCATAGGTAATAGGAAGAGTTGGCCATAGCCCCCCATGGGGAATATACCAATCGGGATGCTATCATATGGGGGAGGGTCATACATGCACCAAGGACCCCCTCAAACACCTAATATGAGGTGGTGGGGACCATCACCTTGGACTAATGCACCCCAGCAACATTCCCGAATCAGCATCCATGGATGCCATATCCATATCCTGGGCAGCAGTGGAGAGGCCACAATGCATGGAATCAGACTCCATAGAATGTAGCTCCTGCTCACATCCAATAGAACTTACCAGCATTGCCAGCAGCGAGACCTGTGCAGCTACCAGCACAATCGATAGCAAACCCGAACAACAGAGTAAATCAGTCGACATACAACGTAGAAGGTGAGATGTACCATATGTACAATATTCAGCTTAGATCAGGTAGGTAGCTAGGAGTAGAGACACTACCTCTGGTAGAAGAGGAGGAAGAAATGGTAGGGACACCTCCACTAGTAGAAGAGGAGGAAGAAATAGAGGAGACGCCTCTGGTAGAAGAGGGAAAAGCACTTGAGAGAGTAGAGGCTCCATTTCCTAGTCGGCTGCAGGAACAAAGAAAAACAACACAGCCAGAATTCGACATCTTGTCGAGCTTAAAGAATCTCACGGTGACAATCCCATTATTTCAAGCAATTCGAGATGTCCCCATTTACACCAAGGCAATTAGAGAAATGTGTCTAAGGAGACCGAGATGAAAATCTAGCCAGACTATCAACGTCGTGGGTAAACTGGCAGATCTAATGATGTGTAGAACACGTCATCCGAAGTATGTAGATCCAGGCAGCCCAGTGCTGACCGTAAAAATTGGAGGACATTTCCTGTCCAACACATTGGTTGACCTCGGGGTAGCCATCAACGTGATGCCTCAAGAGACCATGCAGAGGCTGCAGCTCATGAACCTAAAGCCAACCATGACAGTGCTGCAGTTAGCCGATCGATCAACCATGTCACCAAAAGGGATACTGGAAGATGTGATCGTAATAGTCAGTGCATGGGAATATCTAGCCGATTTTTTAGTTTTTCAAACCAAGACCAGGGTGGGCGGTTACCCGCTCATTTTGAGGAGGCCATGGCTGGCAACAGCTTACGCTTACATTAGCTGCCAGGATGGGCTAATGACCATCTCCAATGGGCAAAATGTCAAAAGGCTGACCATTTCACCACCAACTCAGTCTATGGACTCGGCAGAAGAACCCAGGATCACCGAGCATGGAACTACGGAGTTTTCCATAATCCAGCAAGTGATGACCTTGGAGGAGGTGGCAGAATAGGATGAGAATGGTGCTATCATGGATTTTCTCCATGGAGAATCATCCACCCCCACACCTGGATCGCCGTTGATTGGCACCCAAGATCAGCACATCCGACAAATACACATTGGGCTAGGGAGGATATTAAACGTCAACAGTAGGTTGACGCCCACACAGCTAGAAAAATTGGAGGAGCTTCTGGTAAAACACCAGCAAGCATTTGCATGGGACTACACAGATATGCACGGCATTAGCCCAAAAATATGTACCCATAAGATTTATTTAGATGACCAGGCAACTCCTAGTCGGCAGCCACAGAGAAGGATGAACCCAGCAATGAAATACATTGTCAGAGAAGAACTGCACAAGATTCTGGCTATCGAACTCATATATCCAATTTTTGATAGTGAATGGGTATCACCATTAGTGGTGGTCCCCAAGAAGAATGGGAAATGGCGGATCTGCATGGACTATCGGGCGTTGAACAAGGCGACTAAGAAAGACCACTTCCCACTCCCGTTCATCGATCAGGTCTTGGATACACTCTCAGGAAGAAAATACTTCTCCTTTCTGGACAGATTCAGTGGTTACAACCAGATTCAGATAGGGGAAGAAGATCAAGATAAAACAACATTCACCTATCCATGGGGAACGTTTGCCTATAAGGTATTGCCTTTTGGACTGTGCAACGCATCGACCACCTTTCAAAGGGCGGTGCTTAGCATATTCTCTGATATGATAGGAGATGGGGTGGAAGTATACATGGACGACTTCACCGCCTATGGAGAAACCTTCAAAGACGCAATGACAAATCTGGAAAGAGTGCTCGACAGGATCAAGGAAAATCATTTGTCCCTAAGTAATGAAAAATGTTTTATGATGATGCAGGAAGGCATCATGTTGGGACACCACATTTCTATGGAAGGAATAAAAGTAGACAAGAGGAATATTGAGGTCATCAGAGACCTACCTAGCCCCAGAATGCAGAAGGAGGTAAGAAGTTTCCTTGGATCATCTGGGTACTACCAGCGATTTATGCCAAATTTAGTAAGATTTCCAAACCACTGCACACCCTACTTTCTAAGGACGTAGAGTTCAATTGTATGGGAGACTACGAAGAAGCGTTCCAATTGCTGAAAGAAAAATTGATATCTGCACCGGTCTTGAGAGGACCAAATTGGGCCATACCATTCCATATTTACTGTGATGCATCTAACGGTGTGATTGGAGCAGTCCTCGGACAGAAAGACGACGAAGAATTTTATGCCATCTATTATGTTAGTAAAAACTTGGCGGGAGCAGAGCTCAACTATACATTGATAGAAAAAGAATTCCTCACAGTTGTCCATGCAATAAACAAATTCTGCCACTATATAACGGGATACAAGGTCTTCATCCATATGGACCACGCGGCTATCAGGTATCTGATGAGCAAGCCAGCCATTGGTGGCAGGAATTATCAGATGGCTGTTGCTATTGCAAGAATTCGACATCACTATAGTCGATAAACCAGGCAAGGACAACGTCGTGGCAGATTTTTTGTCCAGATTGATACTAGTAGATCATCAAGCAGTGGAAGATCATTTTTCGAATGAACATCTATTCACTATTAGTGAACAAACTCCGTGGTATGCATACAGCCAATTACTTGGCCACCGAAAGGACCTCACCTGCTCTCTCCTACTGAGAAAAGCAGGCGGTCATAGAGAAGAGCGCATCATTCATTTGGATGGATGGTCTCCTATTTAAAATAGGACAGGACCAAATTATAAGAACATGCGTAGTAGAACAGGAGTTTTCAGAAGTGCTCAAGGCATGTCACGATGAGCCATGCGGAGGACACTTTGCAGGGAAACGAACTGCCTACAAAATCCTGCAGGCTAGGTATTTTTGGCCCACTCTATTCAAGGATGCGGTAGTGTATACCAGCAAGTGTGATGAGTTCCAGAGGATGGGTAGACCAACCCACCAAGATGAAATGCCCCTGCAGCCCCAGGTACACCTGGAACCTTTCGATAAATGGGGCATGGACTTCGTGGGACCATTCAATCCACCTTCGATGGGAAGGAGGTTTATTTTGGTCTACACGAATTACGTCACCAAATGGGTAGAAGTGCAGGCATTAAGGGAATCAAAGGAAAGAACGGTCATCGATTTCTTATTTGCCCATATTTTCACATGATTTGGGGTTCCTCGAGAGATAACAATAGACCAAGGGCCCCAATTCACCTCCAAATTGATTGAGGAGCTGATGGAGTAGTATAGAGTTCGACATAATAAAACCACGCCCTACCATCCGCAGGTGAACGGGCAAGTAGAAGTGACAAACAGGGAGATAGAAAACATCCTGACCAAAACCATGCAGCAACACAAGAAAGATTGGGCCACACGATTGCCGAAGGTAGTTTGGGTACAACATCACATGGAAATCCACCACAGGATGCACACCTTTCCAACTGGTCTATGGGAAAAATGTGATGATGCCCATCAAGTTCAAAATAAAAACTCTGAGGATGGCTTTAGAATTAAATTTGAGCTTGGATGAAGCTCAAACACAGAGGATTCACCAGCTAGACCAGCTAGACGAAATTTGACTGGATGCTTTGCAGAGGACAGAGATTATACAGAAGTAGAGAAAGAAGTGGCATGATAACCACATCAAGCTGAAGAAGTTCCAGGTAGGGGAATGGGTATTATTGTACGATTATCGATTCCAGGAGAGGAAGGGCAAACTTATGCAGAGGTGGATGAGGTCGTATGAGGTGGTAGAGCTCATTAAGAACGGGGCGGTGCGCGTTAATACAATTGATGACAGCAACACCATGTTCACATTCAATGGCCACTGACTACGCCCCTATAATACGTCTGAAACGTTATAGGTGGAATCCAGAGTAGGCATGGGGGAGACCCCATCTTGCTAGATCTGGATTGAACTCTCACAGGTGAAATGGTGGGCACGAAAGTGCTCACCCAAATTTTTTAGTTAATATAGTTTTTTTTTGTAATGTGTGTTTTTGCAGGGACGACGCCCACATACAAGCTGCAGGCATCCTAATACAGGGCCTAAAAGGCACGAAACGTGTCTAACTGCCTTTATTTTTCTTTCTTTTTCGATTGCTTTTTGCAGGTGGAGGACCTGACAAAGACGAGGGATAGGTATCTGGGAAACCAGGCCTGATTTGGCTCAGCATTCCGACATCAGATCGTAGGTAGAATCTGGGCAACGTGAAAAACTGGGAAGGCCTGATCACCCTTTTTTCCAGTCAAATCGCCATCCAGAAGAAGGCGCCTTATTGCACCCAAAAGGCACCTTACTACATCCAAAAGAAGGCGCCTTACTACATCCAAAATAAGGCACCAAGACAAGAAGAAGGTGCCTTACTGCAGTCAGAAGGTGCCAAGACCACAAGAAGGTGCCTTACTGCACCCAGAAGGCGCCAAGACTAGAAGAAGGCGCCATACTACATCCAAAAGGCGCCAAGCCCAGAAGAAGGCGCCTTACTACATCCGAAAGGCGCCCATCCACAAGAAGGCACCTTAATGCATCCAGAAGGCGCTAAGTCCACAAGAAGGTGCCTTACTACATCCGAAAGGCTCCCATCAGAAGAAGGCATTAAAAAAAAAATTAATATATATATAGGCACTTCTGTGGCAGGAAGGCACCAAAAAAAAAAAAAATCCAGTCGAATATGCCTTCCAACATCAAGAAGGCACATTCATCCAGTCGAATACACCTTCCAACATCAAGAAGGTGCATTCATCCAGATGAACGCCTTCCAACATCGAGAAGGCATGAACCAGAAGGCGGTGCCCCCACATTGGGAAGACGCATGCAGGCAAAAGCGCCTCCCACCAATTAGAGGCACTTCGTAGCATCGGAAGGCACATTTGTTCGACAAAGAGCACTGACAACGTTGGAAATGCGCTACAAGGGCACCATCCACATGGGGAAGGTACAAAATAATGCCTTTCGTGTACAACATTTACATCTATCGGACGCCTCAGGCAGAATGAAGCATCACACAAATCAGTGACATCAAATGACCACACCCCTCCCTCGTGTCACAAGTCAGCAAATCAGTGGCTACCATGACAACTGGAATGCCAAATCAGGTATGCACATACTAAATCAAATCTTTTATATAATTATTTATAAATACGCAGTACTAAAAAAATACAGCTGTCATAGAGATCGTACCCCCCATAGCCGAAAATGTGTGCCAATGAAAGAGCGCCTTCCATAACTGCTAGGGTTAGGCATCATTTCTATAAGAGGGCACATTCTTGAAGAAGGAAGGACGAAAAAATATACAGCACCGAAAGGCGCCATGGGAGGAAGGTCCAAGAACCACGCGATCAAGAAGAATGAACCCAGTGATACTGATGGAATCAGAGGGGCAGTGAAGACCCAATTCAAAGCCGAGGGGTGGCTCGAATACTGCACCCTAGTCAGTCAGGGCCAGGATATGGAGGCAGCTAGATAATTCACCACCTCTTTGAGGGGCGATGCAGCAAAAGTATGAGGGGTGGAAATTCCAGTCACCCCTGAGTTCATCTCACAGGCGACTGGATTGCCTCTCACGGGGGAATGTGCATACAAGAGCGGAGTGTTAAAACTATACACCAAAATACTACTGCCAGGAGGAAATGTGCAGATAGATAGGGAGGGGTTACTCAAAAATAGTCTCCCCATGAATATGCGGAAGATGTTCGAGCAGATTGCTCGATTCTTCACATGCACAAGGAAGTATACCCATCTGAACATTAATCATGTGCACTTCCTTAATCACCTAGTGCATGGGAGGAAATTAAATATACCTTTCTACCTGGCGACTACTCTGAAAGATGAAGCGGCTTGATACCAGAAAGGGGCACTACATGCCTTAGCCCACCATGGGCTGATATCGGCATTGGTTTGCCACGTAGAAGCACAAAGACAGAACCACGACACAGAAGGAGATGGCAGCCAAATAGAGCAATAGAATGCAGTTGCCAAATTAGGGCAAGACAAAGCATCCCCTATAGAGGAGATAACAAACATCGGGCAATTGGCGTCGCCCTATTTCTAGGAGGGGCAGAGCAGTCACCGATGCCCGAAGACATAGAGGACAGAGGGCATTCCCCAGTGCTTTAGTATGAGGAGGAAGGAGCACCACTCATTGGTGGTGAGGATGAACCAATCCCCAGGAGGAAACGTCTGTGGTGATTCCTCTCGATAGAGGAATGACAGAGTGACCCAAAGGTAGACATTACCACCCAAACCCTCTGAGAATTAACGAACCAGAGCCCACAGAATGAAGGAACTTTTAATAGTAACGACCAAATCGATGTGGCCTTGGAGGAGGCACTCGAATGACAAACCGATTGCTAGATGGCACAACAGACTCTGGAAGATTGCCAAAACCAGCATAAAAGGGCATTGGAGGAAAGGGATAGACGAATCACTCAGCTCGAGCAGCTGGTCCAGCAATTGCAAGAGGAAAATAAAATGCTCTAGGATAGAGGAACAGCAAGACAGGAGGCGGCCACTCAGACTGATTCGGCAGAAGAAGTATCGATTAACTCTCCCACATCCGCAGAACGAGTATTCTCTTCAGGGGAGATTCGATCAGATGTCCAACATAGTAGCCCGGAGGTAGGGGAGGATTCCTCTATTTTCAAGGGTGAAAAGGAAAGAAGTCCTACGATGCCCCCTGTCATTGTCCTGAGTGACACAAAGCAGGATGAAGGTCTCCTACAACAGATAGGACCAGAGGATAAGGAGGACCTCCCCAGGCCTGAAGAAGGAGAAGAGCCTGAGGGGTTGACACCAAGTAGACAGGAGAATGAAGGATCACCCCTGGAGATAGCAGCACAGTCGATCCTTTGGAGTAAAGAGTAGTCCCCAAAGGATAAAGAAGAGACCCTGGTCCAAGCTGCCACATTTTCTGTAGAAACCAAGGCAAAGAGGCCCAGGTCGGCTTGACAGAAGGCGATAGTAACCTTCGCCGAGTCAGTGGAGGACGAATGGGACATGTAGCTATTCACCGAAAGGCAAAAATATTTCGAGAAGCTGTGCAATGAAATGAAAGCAGCCAAGGAGGCCAGGAAGGCATCCTCGAGGGTAAAAGGAGATTCTGGCATCTGTGTCAATCCGGTAGAAGACAGCCAATTTTGGGACATCTATGGTTCATCCCGAGGGCGGCATTCCATGATGAGGAGGTACTTGTAACAATGGGGAGTATATGGCCCACAATTGGAGGCTGCTGCAATTGCAAAGGAGAATGCAGGGCTTACCCCTAAAGTGGTCGGATTATACAAGGCCCAAGTAGTGCCTTCCAGAGAGGATAACTCAGATATCCCTCTGGCAGTGGTCAAACCTCTAGACGCCAACCTCTGGCAAGCTGTCGAAGCTACATTTCAATCGGCAAAAATAACGCTGGCTAGACCACCACCAGTAGCGGCCAAAACAAGAAGGGGACAATTGACAGCCATAGTTTCCCATAGGCAAAGGCGAACCACACCCTCACATGCCGACACAAAAAGACAGACTCAGGCCGCAGGGGCAGCCGAATCCTCCAAGAGATGGCGACAATGAAAATTCAGAGGGCTACCTGTAGTTTGGATGCCACGAGGGCGTGGCATATGTTAGGCGTGGGGGGGATGATGAGCACCAGAAATGCTCATATTTTGTACATATTTCTTTGATCAATATGCTGTTGTATAATAAGGATTGCGTACTTTTATGAATAATTATATAGATATTTGATATAATTATGCATGTTATCTAATTTTTGTGCTTTTAGTATGTTTTGTGGAATTGCAGTTGATTTAGTTAGATTTGGAACGGTCGAGGTCCTTTTGATGGACCTGGCACTTTATTTCATTGGGGGTCAATATAGAGAACATAGGAACCTCCCTGCAACCAGAAGGCACTAAGGGAACGAGTGCCTCCCTACAGTCGAAAGGCGCCAACTGAATACCAGTGCCTCCCTGCAGTCGAAAGGCGCCAACTGAATCCAAGTGCCTCCCTGCAGTCGAAAGGCGCCAACTGAATCCAAGCACCTCCTTGCAACCGGAAGGCACCAACCAAGTACAAGCACCTCCCTGCAATAGAAAGGTGCTAACATAAGGCAAGCGCCTCCCTGCAGCCAGAAGGTGCTAATAGAAGGCAAGCACCTCCCTACAACCGGAAGGCGCCACTGATTCTTTGCCCATTGACTAGACTCGAAGGAAGTGGATAGCAGCGGCTGGAGCAGTTCCAGCTTTGCGTCATGCAGAGATAAATTGGAGATAGCACCAACATATCAAAATGTCTTATGGATGCCAGGCAAAGCATGAACTGGAACGAACACGCCGCCATCAAAACAGAATGCTAGATGTCGATTGCATTCACTAGACTGTTCTAATTTAGTCTGGGAAGAATCGACTGTTGTAACCACTTCTATAACAGAAGTTCTGTGGGTGTGTTATATAAACACATGCAGATCATTTTGAAATATATATCTATAAGAGAGAGAGATATATATAAATAAAAATCCATTTAGAGTTAAATTGTAATGCGTTGATAAATATATTACAGTTATAGAAGTTCTAAAGCACGTGTTCGATCGGGAAGAAGCTGCTGGAGCCTGGGCCCACTCCAAGCCAGTATTTCTTCCCCATTTCCTTCTTGTTTATTTATGTTAATTAGTTTATTGCTTTCATAGGAATGTTCATTGGTTTGCTAGTTCCAGTATTTGCAGTAGATTCATTTTCAGGAATATGTACATGATTTATTTTTGTAGATTTAATTCTATTCTTCTTACATAATTTATTGAGGAGTGCGGGAATGATTGACAACCATCTCAAGAACACCCCCAAGCGTAGGATTAGCAGATTCACCTCTAGTGGTATTGTAGTAACCTAATTCCGACTCTTCGCAAGTTTACGAAGCTCCCTGGGTTGATAATTAAATGCACGGGCATGTGAAAAAAGTAGGAAACCATTCACCTTGTTTTGCCCGCAACAAACCTATCTATGATTTTGGAAATCATTGGAGGGCAGTCATAACAAAGTTGCCATTCTCCCTACCAATAGAAGAAATTATAAAACTTTTTACCAAGAGTTGCTTAAAACCCATATCTTGGATGCTACAACTAAACACTTATAGAACATTTTAGGAAGCTTTAGCACAGGCTAGTGTCATTGAGGAGATAAAAATCCAAGAAGGTGTCATTAAGCCTAAGAAACAAGAATGGCAAAATAAGGGCCAATACCAAAATAATAAATTCGACCAAACTAAATGAACACAAGCCTCAACGGCTAACACAGCTAATCAAGACAATCAAGTGGTCATGAGCTAGCCTGTAGTGGCTCAAAAAATGATGCAATAACAAATTACCTATCATGTGGTCCCATCAGTAACCCAAGAACCAACAATACAAAATACATTGCCAACTGTGGAACAACCTACTCGCCGCCAATACAATCGACCCCAACGTCATTACACTCCTTTAGCGGAGTCGTATTCATCCATATTTTGAAGGTTGTATGAGACCAATAAATTAGCCTTGCCAAAAATCAGACCCGATGACCCCACTAAAAGGCCTAAAATTTATAGAGAGCACTTGTTTTGCCCATACCATAGACAAAATGGGCATGATATTAACTCTTGCCATGTTTTCAAGAACATAGTGCAAGACCTCATAGACCTAGGGGCCATTAATGTGGATAATACTTTAGCTCCACAAAACCAAAACTTGGGCGTATATCATACACCTCTACCTAACCATGGGGAGGTCCAACATAAAGGAGGTAAAAATCAACAGGTACCTCCTAACCAAGTAAATCATGTCCAACAGTATCAAAATTTTGTAGGAGCAGTCCATGTGGTCAGTAGAGGGCAACAGTAAAATCAAAAAAATACTCAACAACCTTCAAATCCACCCTCATCCAAACATTTCCAAATCCATCTCTGCCAATCAATATATCCAATCCATCCAATCAGCCCATCCTTCATCAAATAAGGCTAGCAGTAACCTTAACCATCCAGTTAACCACTAGTTTGAAAATGGCATCAACCAAACTTTCTGTGTATGAGCTTATCCAAAAACCCCATAGGCATAGAGAAGCTTTAATGGAAATACTCAATTCAATTGAGTTAGAATACCAAGACTCTAATACCTTCAACAACTTTGTAGGAAGTGTTTGAACGTGTATGGAGCCATAAATCACCTTATATGACTTTGAGATAAAGTCAATGAGTTTAGAATCAGTAGACCCTCCATTACACATAATGGCCTTAATATATAGAAAGCCATTAAAAATAATCCTAATTGATATCGACTCGTCCTTCAATATCATTACTACTGCCACCCTTAGTCACCTCAAATTACCTCCATCTCACATTTCCAAATCATCATTAACCCTCAAAGCATTTAACGATGCTTTGTGTACCACAGTTGGCACTGTTGTTTTACCCATAGGAGTAGGGGCCAAAAAATTACACATAATGTTTCACATATTAGAAGGAGCCATGGTGTATAATATACTCCTTGGTATACCTTGGATGAGGGAAATGAAATGTTTTCCTTCAATTCTCCACCAATGCTTGAAATATGTTCATGATGGACAGGTCCATTGCATCCCCGTGGATGTTGAACCTTTTAAGTATTGTAATTTCATTTCAAATCCTTATGAATCCATGTTACCTTCCACCCATTTATTCTTGGCACCATCATTGAATCCATCCACATCATCTCTTAATCCACCTTCTTCTAATCCATCTACATCTTCTTCTAAGGCTCCCATCCTATAAGAACTACCCATCACATCCCCTCTTCAAACATCCACTTCTTATTGTACATGTGGTCACAGTCAATCTATTGTTAACACATCATCCACCACATCCACCCCTTCTTCTGCAACCACTTATTTTTTTTCATCATTACCCCATATGTCACCATCTAATCCTACACCGTCATACAACCCCACTTTGTCAGCCAATGTTTCACAAGTCAAACTTTCAGACTATGAAATATTTGATTCACCATCATCCAAAACCAACCCAGAACCCTCTGAGTGCCCATCATCAACCACATCATTCCAAGTCAAATTCCACATCACCAATCCTGGTATAGATGAGTATGTGGTCCAAGACGTTACCATAACACCCATAGCCATTCCCACAACCAAATATTTTGGACGTCCCTGAGACCATTCTTTATCCATAGGTATTTTTTATGACATGAGTGCAACTCCAAATAGCATTAACTTTGTTTATGGAGGGTTGGATTTATCAACTGGAGCAAACCCATCTGAAGAACCAAAAGAGCCTAAACATGCCATCATACCTAATATGGAGGAGTTTCCAGCTCGCTACTTTAACATGGTCAATTGGTAGGGTCAAGGTCTAGGTTCCCATGAGCAAGGGATGCATGATATCTTAGAGGTCCCATATAGAGGTGCCCATGATCGTTCTGGTTTAGGCTATACCCCGTTGTCTTCCACCGCTTCTCTTGAGCAAGCCTTTAAAAATATTAGCCTCAATGATGAAGACCACCCCATCCATCCATTACCCTCAACATCCTCTCTTGAACAAGCCCTTCAAGAACTTTGCATTGACGAAGTAGACGAGGATGAACCCATCAACTTATCCTATCCTATATTTGATTTCGATGATGAAATTTATGAAGATTTTGAAGTCATGTCAAATGCTTCTGACGATTCCGAAGAGGAGTCACAACCTATTGTCCCCATCACCCAATAGGAATAGTTTTACCTCCGAATGTTCCCCATCCATCATCCCATATTCTGCTTACTTCTTCCACAAGAATAGGTGGACCCGCCTGGTAATCCACCTTGAGCCACACACATCAGCCAAGAATTGTAACATATGTACATATTTAAAAAAAAATCAATCAACAAACAATTAAAAAAAAACAAAATCATCAAAACAATTCAAAAAAAAAAAACAAAAATATGTGTTGCTCTCATGTTAATTTCACGTCGATTATTATAGGGATAACATGACTCAATATTTATTTAGATTCAATCGTTCCATATACCCATTCATCCAGGCCATCCTTCCTTTCGCTAGGTCAATATGAATCCTATTGACTTATTTATCCCGCTTCACACTCCATACGATTTGGCTAAGCCAATTCCAATTGATATTAGCCTCATTGACTTGGACTGGATTTCTTCCCCATCCTCCTTTTTAGAGCTCGTCCTATCTGAGGAATTGTTAAGGGCTTCAACCAACTACATTCCTCCTTCAACGTCACCTTCACATCCATCAGCTTCCACTAATGGTCCCGAGGTCTATCAGGCAGAGTTAGACAATGATAAACATGAAAAGTTGGATGAAATCTTAGACGACATAAATCTGATCCCAACACCACATCAACTTGATTAAGGCTCACATATTTCCATTGAATATACCATCGATGTGAACCTTAGTTCAAATCCCAAAAATCCCCAAGTTTTCAAGCTTGGAAAAATTTAAACACCCAATGAACAAGAGCAATTCATTGCTCTCCTCAAAAAAAATAAAGAAGTGTTTGCATGGTCCTACAAGGATATACCTGGCCTCAATCTTGACCTTGTGGTCCATAACCTCACCTTACATCCTAATGCCAAATCGGTCAAACAAAAACTTGGGAGAATGCATCCTATCGTGGCCCTCATAGTCAAGAAAGAAATACAAAATCTACTAGATGTACATTTTATCATTCCTATCGACTATCCTAAGTGGCTATCAAACATGGTACTCATTCACAATCCTAATGGGGTGATACGCGTTTGTAATGACTTTTAAGATCTAAATAAAGTGTATCCAAAGTATGACTTCCCTCTCCCAAACATTGATACTCTTGTCGACACCTATGCAGGCCACGAAATGCTTTCTCTCATGGAAATTTTTTTAGGATAAACCCAAATTCGAATAAATCCTAATGACCAGCACAAAACAGAATTCACAACACCTTGGGGAACATTTTGTTTTAGGGTTATGCCCTTTGGTCTCAAAAATGCATGGGCTACTTACCAAAGAGCCATGATTTATATCTTCCACAATTTCACGCATAAAATCATCGAAGACTATGTAGATGATCTCTTGGCTAAATCTAAAACTCGACAAGAGCACATTGATGTCTTGGAAAAGATTTTTGACCAACTTCTAGAATACAAGGTGAGGTTAAATCCCAAAAAGTGTGTATTTGGTGTTACCTATGGTAAAATTTTAGGATTCATCGTCTCCAAAAGAGGCATTGAAGTGGACCCAAATAAGGTCAAGGCCATCATGGAAATGCCACCCCCTACCAACGTAAAGGAATTGTGTAGCTTACAGGGCAAAATTCAATCAATAAAACGTTTCATTGCGTAACTTTATGATAAATGCACACCATTTAACCACTTGCTACAAAAGGGGGTGTCATTCCTATGGATATAAGAATGTCAAAAAACATTTTATAACATCAAGTGATACCTAACTTCACTGCCAGTCTTAACTCTTCCTAGGTCGGGGGTCCCTTTTCATCCCTATGTTTCAGCTATAGAAGCAGCTTTAGGGACAATGCTTGCACAAAAAAATGAACAAAATTGAGAGCAAGAAATCTATTACATTAGTCGAACATTGTTGAGTTATGAAACACGATATGCTTACGTAGAAAAACTATTCTTAACAGTGGTCTTGGCCACTAAGAAACTCTGCCATTATATTCTAAGCCAAACAACCTATGTCATAGCTAGAGAAATCCTCTGCGGTACATGATGTCTCGCACTTATAACAACACTCATACCACTAAATAGATAATGCTCCTCCAAGAATTTGATCTCAAATTTATTAGCCAAAAATCCATTAAAGGTCAAGTTATAGCCGATCAACTTGTGGAAGCTCCATTACCTAGTGATCATCCTTTGATTATTGAACTCCCAAATGATTCAATATTTGTAGTCATTGAATTAGAAGAAGATATAATTCCAAAGGAAGATTTTGATATCACCTTATTATTTTATGGATCCAAGTGCGAGAAGGGTCAAGGTGCAAGATTTGTCTTTCATACACCAAAAGGGATTCCCATCCCCTTATCATTCAAGCTAGACTTATCATGCATGAACAACACAGTAGAGTATGAAGCCTTAATCTTAGGTCTTCAATCAGATATAGCTATGGGTATCAAGCGTATCTGAATATTTGGGGATTCTCAACTTGTAGTAAAATAGGTAACAGGAGAATACCAATGTAAAGATCCTACCATTAAACTTTATCATGAAGTAGCAATTAAATGGCTCTCAACATTTGAATGGTATGAAATCAACAACTTACCTCGTTCGACTAATAGATTTGCAGATGCAATGGCCTCCCTTGGATCCTTGATTCCAAAGAATGAATTTGGAGAGGTACAACCCCTAATAATCTCAACAATCTCTAAAGCAGCCATTATCTGTGTTGACCCTACGGATGGAGAGGACATTTGCTTTATCCATACGGAACCATGTGAGTCTTGGTCAAGCCCCATAGTAGCCTTCTTGAAATTTGGAACACTCCCATCTGACATGTCTCGGTCTACCAAATGTGGCTTCAAGAAAAAAGTAGCTCACTTCATGCTCTTGGGTGACATGTTGTATAAGCGAGGTTATGATTGAATCCTTCTCCGTTGTCTCAAAAAAAATGAGGCTCAAACAACCATACAAGGAGCTCATGATGGTACTTGTGGTGGTTATTTTAGTGGAATGGCCATTGCAAAGCGTCTATTATGCATGGGTTATTATTGGCCCACAATGGAGCACGACTGTTGCACTTATGCCAAAAATTGCAAATAATGTCAAACACACACCAATTTAACCCATGTACCATCACAAGTCTTAGAGCCTATACAAAGCTTTTGGCCCTTTTCACAATGGGGCCTAGACTTAATTGGAAAAATCTCACCTTCTTCTTTGGGACAACATACATTCATCATTAATACCACAGAATACTTCACAAAGTGGGTTGATGCCATACCTCTAACCAGTACGATAGGACCTCGAATTGTAGATTTCATACTCCATCATATCATCTGTCGCTTTGGAATTACCTCTAAAATAGTCTCAGATAACGGTAAGTATTTCAAGAACAAGGATGTCCAAGCACTTTGCGAAAAGTATAATATCAAACATAGTTTCTTGACTCCTTATTACCCACAAGTAAATAGACAAGTTGAAGCTACCAATAAGACCTTGATTGCCATTCTTAAGAAACTCGTTAAATAAAATCATAAATATTGGCATACACAAATTCCTTTGGCACTTTGGGCTTATCAAACAAGTATCCTAACGCTAACAGGAGCAACACCATTTTCCTTGATCTATGGAGCATAAGCTATTATGCCTCTTGAGCTCGAGATTCCCTCCTTACGAGTCTCCTTGCAAAAATTCATAGATGACGATACAGCTAGACAAGCACAACTTGACCAACTCACTCTCCTAGATGAAAGGTGAGTCAACACACTAGAGCATTTATGATTTTATCAAGACCGCCTAAAGCGTGCTTACAATTCTAAAGTCCATCTTCAATAATTTCAAGTAGGGGATCTAGTACTCAAAGAGAACCAACAAAACACCAATGCTTTGTCGCATCTTCGTGACAAATTTGCAGCCAATTGGTTAGGTCCATATATAATCACTCAAAAAGTGGGTATTGGTACTTATAGACTTTTCGATTTAGAAGGAATAGAGGAACCTGAAACACTTAATGTTCTTCATTTAAAGGCATTCTATTGTTAAAAGCAATACTTTATATGTATATATTCATGGCCAAAAAAAAACAACAAAAACAACTTTCATTTACATAAGCATTCTTTCATGCATTTTTCACACTTACATGCATACATATAGGCATGCATTTCACTTATGCTTGCATATAGATATTCATACTTGCATTCATCACGTCATATTCATACATTGTACAAATTGCATTCATTTCATCCCATGTTCAATTATTTGGCATAGTAATGATGATATGGCCATAAACAAAAAGTCAAGTTATAAAAATTGGGGGTACTTAGTTCAAAGCAATCATGCGATTTTCACAAAATACATAAGCCAACAAAACCATATGTCAAAATCACAAAGCCTAGATTTTCAATCACTCAGCCAGTACTAGTGTAGCAAGCAACTTCCAAATGGATGTCCAATTTTCTTTAGGACCAAAAACACACCTTACATACTAAGAAAGTCTTGAGCATTATCGATTGATTCCGAACACAATCCTGAACCAACCACATTTCCTCACATCTTAAGAACATTTTAAGTTAAGGAGGATTTGTACCATACTTGGGTAGTACCTTGAGGCAAAAAGGAAATAATATTCGCTTGTCCCATCATGCAACATAGTCCAAAGCAAAAATAATAGTTTTCACCACTACCACAACATTACTCCAAACATAAACATAAAAACATATAGTAAGGATAAGGTCAAAATTCTCATCACACTTTGGTTGAGAATCCAATTCCCCAAATCTCTATACAAAATCAACAAATTCAAACCCCACAACCCCGATCCATAAAATCTATAAGTATTGTACTACATTTCCCTTAGAAAGTTATGTAGTCATCCCCAAGGTCCAAAATATCAATCTCATTGGACTATGAAGTGAATATCCACTGGGGCTATAGACACTTGACCGGTAGTGGAGTAAGCTCATGTGAGGTGACATGTCTCTCTCACAAGAAGGGAGACCTCTGAATGCACATAATAATAGGATAACCTCAGGTCATCTCCATAACAGGTCATGCCTAAATCTACTCATAATGGGTTAATACACTTCAAATATGCACACACTGGTACTTGATTGGATAGGGTCATTGTCATACTCAAGACTTGGTAATTGAACCTCAATCGCACACACATTTGGTCCTAAAGAAAGTTAGATAACCTTAGTGAGTTTGGTCGATGACACTAGTATGTTTGAGTCTTTGAAAACCTTTCAGTATTCCATATCAACATCCATGTCTTCTTCCATATATGCTTCCATATCAACATCCATATCTTCTTCCATATCAACATCCATATCTTCTTCCATGTCCACAACCATATCTCCATCATAATTAAAATTGCATAACACAACCAACTTTGGTACCCTCGATTGCTAAACAATGGACAACAAAAATGGCCAATAAAATTTCTGAACTATAAAAGATCATTCGAACACTATGCATTCCTCTCACATAGTTTAGATTCATTATACATTTACTTGAATTAATCATCCATAACACATATCATTTAGATGGCATTAATCATCCACATAAACACCATTCATATACATGTCATTTCACATGCATTTATCATCCATATAAATATTATGCATACACATCATGATTAGCCTACATTAAGCATCTATAAAACATTAAACACAAATTGCATAAAAGCGTAAAAGCATTCACCAAAAAGGTAACACAAATATATAAAATGCCATGTATATATATATATATATATATATTGCATATACAATAAATGCCAAAAAGGCTACAAGGGAGCACCAAGGCTCATATACAAAATAGTGCATCTAAGCACTAAGTTAATATCCATGAGAGAACTCCTGAGACCTAGTAGAAGCCCTCGGTCTCTTACTATGCCTAGACTCAGTATGCCTAGATGACTCAATTGTGGAAGAAGGAGGATCAGGTAACATAATATGGTGATGCATACACAAATCCTCCAAGGAATGTGCATACACCTCACTAGCCCGCAGATGCTGCAAGTCCATCTGATGTCGACACTCATTAGCCAAAATCTCTACCTAAAGCCTCGTGACCATCTCCCGATCACTAGTACTAGCTACCTCCTGCTCTATCTCAAACCATGTTGTAGTATCCAAAAACTCCCTATGAGTCTCAAGCATGGTCTCGTGCTCCTTGCGAAGCTGCTCCAACTTTGCTCGCAACCTAGCCACCTCAAAAATATCACCAATATCCTCATCATCCTCCCTTTCCTCATCCACCAACCCCATCGCTAGAGCCCATTGGGCTGATCCCCTCAACCACCTTTGACTCACTAATCACTGAGGCCTCGTCCTCTTCAAAGTTGTTCCTAACCCCATAGTTGGTGCATCATCACCCACAACCTTTGGTGCCCACATCAATTGGGCACAAAACCAAGCTACATACTTTGGAGTCACCCCAACATCATCTACGTCAGGGACCTCCTACAGCTCATCATCATCCATATGCATCCGCCATGGCTCGACACATGGGAGTCCCACTTCATACCGACGACATCGATACAACATCGACTCATCTGGCACATCTTGAGGTATGTTAAATTGCCTCAATACCTGTGAGTACTAAAATTACTCCACCTCCTCGTCTCTCTACCCAATAAACCATTGACCCTACCTCACCCGACGTAGTTGCTCCATGTCACCATCCCATAAAGCCCCTTGCCAAGGTCTCCATATCATGTCTGCTTGATTCAACCCCGACCACATATCCTGATACCACTGGTTGGTATGCACCTCTTGACTTGGTTGTACCTCCTCCACCACTACCCATCACCTAGCATAGGTCTCCCCCATCTGCCATGACTGACACGAAAATCCCTCTGGTCGAGCCACACCAAAATTCTCCCAATCCCATCATTGTAAGAGAAAGTTGCACCCAATCCCATTCCTCCTTCTTCGCGTCACCTCATATAACTCCCAGTATAACTATGCCAACAAGTAAGGAGGCCATGCATACTCTTGGGGATCAGTCATTAGATCACTCGCCAACCCTAATAGGTTCCAAGGGAACCTACAGCCAGTGCTATTAGGTAGCACAATTTTTGCTAACACAAACATGATTAGTGCTGGGAGCGCATCCAGCTCCTTCGCCTTGTACATGCTCAGATAGCATATACTCCCATCCCTATTCGAGCCTCCCGCCATAGATCACCAAACATCCACTCTATCTCAACATTCTTTTCATGTCCAACCACCACCTTCTCCCCCTATACTGGCACCTTGAGGATGTGGTATACATCCTCCAAAGTGACAGTAACCTCCCCAGTTGGCAACTAGAACGTCCCCCTATTAGAATCCCATATCTCTATCAATGATGAGAGATACCCCTCCTCCACCCTCATAGCATCCAACCTAGCTACCCCCTCCAAGCCCACCTTGCCCAAAAACTCCCAATCCTTATCCGTCAGCCTCTTCCTCATACTAGGAACAAGAGGAGAGAACCGATGCTGAGGCTCTATGTCCCGCAACTGCAGCAACAACCATTTTTTAATACTACTTCAGAAAAAAAAAAATTTTGCAAAAAGATAAAGTATTTTTAAACATTACTAGGGAAAATGGTGCCTCAAATCCACCATCAGTATTTTATTCTTCCGCAACCATAGCTTTCGCGTAGATTCCCACTAACCTCACTAAGCTCACCAATCCACTCCAGTCCTCAAACACAGCTTCTCAAAGTCTAAAATGCACAAGTGAGCCTAACTATTCACTCAGAAAGCTATTTATAGCTTTCTCTAGTGCATTCAGGTGTAGGCCCACTCCTACAAATTCATAAGTGCTCCTAGGTGCCTGCAGGCGCACATAGGCACACCTACGTGCCTGCGGGATACCACAGGCGCAATTGGGTGCCTGTCCCTGAAAGGGCATAAAAGAAAAAATCAATCAAAAATATTAGCTTACCTCCTCCAAATTTCACACACACATCATGCACTTCATATTTTGTGAAAATAAAAATCGTTTTGCATGCATAATTTTTGATAACAAAACAAATCTTCAAAATACATAAATCACATCACAAAATGCAGTAAAACAATCCAAATTTTCACAAAACTAACATCTCACCATTTTGCATTATATTCTTCATCATCCCACCAAACTTCATGAAAATTAGAGTTGATTTTAAGGACAAAATACAAATCATATGACAACTAACTCTACATTTCGTGAAAACACAACATTCATGCATTCATTCATTCTTCCATCACCATATTTAAATCCATCAATCATTTCATCCACCATTTTTTAAGTGCATTCAAGTGAACCTCATATCTAGTGGTCTATTCTATCTCCTTGGCGATTGCAATGATTTGCATCCATGCAATTCGATAAGATGAATAAACTACAATAAGGATACTTGACCATGATCATCATCAATTATCTCATTGGCCAAGATCACAGTCACATTGGGCAATTCACATTTCAAAGTGAAACCTTGCCAAGAACAATTTGCACAACTTCTTTCATTGTTAGCCTAGTTCATGAGGCTTAACACATGATAAAAAAACTCAAATTTCATCATTTTCTTCAAAAACCTAATGATCGGCACTATCTAGGATGATTAGTTCCAATTGTGAGAACAGTCACCAACAGGCTATCCATAGTTCCTTTTCCTTTTTTTTGTCTACATCATCATACTTGCATATCAATGGCATCAGATAGCACACTATTCAACAACATAGAATCATCCCAAAATTTGGCGCAACTACAATTTGATTATGATTTCCCAAGATGGGACACATCTCACACGATCATGACACTGGATAAAACTCCCTTTTTCACCGTTGGGGCAAAAATGGTATCACATTTTACATCATTCATATCGTCCAAAATCACATGGTATTTTACACCAACCCCCTTTCTCCATCTTTGGGGCGAAAATAGTATCACATTTTACATCATTCATATCATCCACAATCACATTACATTTCACACCATTCATTCATCAATTATACAATTTCATCACATCATTCATCATTTACACAAAATTTTCAATTGGCTTGTGAGATACATTTGTAACTCATTCGCAAATTAAGGGGGTAAGCTACAAAAATTCCAAAAATTATTTATTCTTTGATCTTCAACATCGATGCTTAAATCCAACAACAGAGAGAAGTTGCTTCTATGTCCATAGCCCAGGCATGTGTCTCATATTTTTGCACCATATTGTGTTTCACACAACATGGCACAAAAAGGGGCATATGTAGACACCAAATTGCAGCCGTTAATCCTCCATACTAACAATCCCACCATCCACTTATCCACCATACATCTTTCTCGCCTTCAAAAGAACTACTTTAGCCCTTTCCCACCATTTCCTAACCCAATTAGGATTATTTTAATATTATTTTACATTATTTTATATTTAATATAATATTTTATATTATATTATAATATATTTATTATAAAATATGTATTTATAAACCCAATTAACCATAGTCGTACGATCCAATATAATCTCCACCGTCCATCTTCATTAATCCATGCCACATCTAAAAAGTAATATCAACCTTAGGATCTAATTTAATCTTATCCACACGATTAAAAGTGTAAGGCTAAA
This sequence comes from Wollemia nobilis, assembly GCA_028583015.1. NCBI lineage: Eukaryota > Viridiplantae > Streptophyta > Pinopsida > Araucariales > Araucariaceae > Wollemia > Wollemia nobilis. Next base: position 1,756,117 of record JAQPPZ010015334.1, read on the forward strand.
ACCCTAAGAAAACCCTAAGTTGGATTATAAGTAAGGGCATTTACAAATGCTCAAACCCTGGAATCCTGATATTGGAATATGCATACTGAAGAATTCATTGGCGAAGCCCTAGTGAAGCAAAAAGTGATAGAGCCCTAAAAATCCAAAGCCCTAGCTGGCCATAGGACTTCAACTGTTATAGCCATCCCCACATCCATTCCCTAGCTATTTTCCATTACCTCCATCATACCCCATTCATTGCGTCCTTCCCATCCATGTGATCTACTTCTGCAGATTTCACCCTCACCCATAGGTGCAATCCAGAGCTTGACAAGTTCATTACAAAAGCTTGTCAAGCTCGCTACAAAGCTTTCCAGATGCACGTCAGTGCCTACTGTATCGCAGACTCACTCTAGAGCCTGCAAAGCTCAAACCAGAGCCTGTCAAGTGCACACCATATCCTGTCGTAATCACCAGGTGCATGCTCAAGCTTGCTATAATAATCAAAGCACAAATTAGAGTCTATTGCATCATGTCATCTACCATCAAATGTGCTACTCCTCTTGACTTAGCTTCTCAACAAAATGTTCTTCAAGCAATCCCTTCTCTTATCACTTCTGAGGAGAACTCTATTTTGACTACTCTTGTTACTATCAATGAGCTTCAACAGGTAGTTTTTAAAATACAAAAATGGAAAACCCTAGGTCTTGATGGTTTTCCCATTGATTTCTACCAAGAGTTTTGGGATATCCTTCATGTTGATTTATTAGATGTGGTGAAAGAAGCTAGGAAAGCCAAAGAAATTTTGAAGGTTATCAATAAAACTTATATTACTCTTGTTTCAAAATATCAAGAGGCTGAACATATCTCAACTTTTAAACCTATTGCTTTATGTAATTTTCTTATCAAAATCATTACTAAGATCATGGCAAAAATGTTGAAACCTCTTTTGGATAATATTATTTCCCCTAAAAAAGGGGGTTATGTGGAAGGGCGTCAAATAGTTGATGAGATAGTTCTTGCTCAGGAAGCCATCCATTCCATGGATATGCAAAAATATCCTTCCATGTTAATTCGGTTAGACTTATCCAAAGCTTATGATAGAGTGGATTGACACTTCCTTATCAAAGTTTTGAGGCAATTTGGTTTCTCTTAGGATTGGATGGATTATATTATGGGATGTATCTCTTTAGTTTCCTACTTAGTTCTTATAAATGGTAGACCTTCTCAGTTATTCCTAGATTCCAGAGGTATTAGGCAAGGTGACCCCTTATCCCCTTATTTATTTATCATTATTGTTGAATGCTTAGGTAGGGCTATAACAAAAAATAGAGAAGACAAAACCCTTGAAGGAAATACCATTTATCATGGAGCTATACCTATCTCTCATCTTCAATTTTTTTATGACTCTACTCTTTTAGGTAAAGCTAAATTTAAGGAAGCTTATACTATTAAGCAAATCATTAGCTATTTTTCTAAGGCTACGAGGCAATTGATCAATAAAGACAAATCTAAATTCATTTTTCTTTCACTGCTCTACCAAACAGGAATCCATGGTTTTGGATAAATTAAGATATAATTAGACCTCCCTTCCAATCATTTATTTAGGTATTCCCATCAATATTCAAAGATTAAAAAAAATATTGGAATTGGTTGTTGGACAAAGTCAAGAAGAAAATTGGAAAGTGGACCAATAGGTGGCTTTCTTCTAGGGGTAGAATAACCTTGCTAAAATCAGTCCTTCAAGCTATTCCTATTTATGCTTCTACCGTTTTGAATATCTTAGAGGCTATTATTTGAGAACTAGATCACATCAGTCATCAGTTCCTTTGGAGTGGTAATAAGGAGAAAAGAAAATGGGCCTGGGTGAAATGGGACACTTTATGTCTTCCTAAGAATGAAGGGGGGTTAGGATTCTGGTCTGCTATTAATAACAACAAACCTTTAGCTACTAACTTATATTGGATGATTTTGCATAACCCCAATGCTCTTTGGACCAATAATATTTGTGCTATATATGCTAAGAACAAAAGTCCTAAAAACCTTGTTCGCTATCAATTACCTTTCAAAGGTTCTCCCATTTTAGAAGTTCTTAAGACTGGTGAGGATTTGATAAAGAAAATATTATTTTGGATCATTCATAATGGTCAACAGGTAAATTTTTGGATATATTCTTGGGATGGTCACAAGCCTTTGATAACTCAATTTCTCTATTGGAGGCCTTGTATGGAGAAGCTTCATCGAGCTAATTGGATAAAGGTGGCTAATTACTATCGGTACCATACTGGTAATTTAGAGGTTGGTAGATATTGGATCCCTATTGAGGACTAGCCTATTCAAATTCCAAAAATTCAAAGACAAGACATCCAGTGCATCCTTCATATGATATCTCTCTCTTGGTCCCATGATAAATATTGTTTTGGATGGAACAACACTACTAAGGGTGAGTATTCAATTGCTCAATGTTATTTGGCCTTATACCATAATAATCCCAACCAATCATCTAACATATTTTTTCAATTGTGGGCTCAAAATCTCTGGCCTAAGGTGAGGTTCCTTACTTTGCTAGTATTGCATTGCAGGGTGCTTACTGGGGAGCATCTTATGAAGCATGGTTTTCATGGCCCTTTTAGATGTGAAATGTGTGGAGAGAATGTGGAAAATCTCAACCATATTTTTATTGAGTGTACTTTAGCCTTTGATATTTTGAGGAGAATGGCCACTTTACTTGGCTTACAATGGTCTATTTTTTTTGCTTTTGAACAACTTTGGATGGATTGAACTAATCAAGAGGGTGTTGATCATTTTAATAGGCAGTTATTTTAGATGGGTTCTACCACTCTTCTTTGGAATATCTGGAATGAAAGGAACAACTAAATTTTTAATCAAAAAAGGAAGTATATTCACTATATCTAGAAAAATATCATTGCCAACTTAGTTGAATTAGTCCATTAGCTCCTTAATCACCCCTAAAACTCCCACCAAATATGGGATCAAGTGATGCAAATATTTATGATTAAATATTTTAAAAGCAACCAACTTAAAGGGAATGTGAGTAATTGCAAGATGGATAGAACAAGGAATTGGAAACCTCCTCCTAAGAATTTTGAAAAATTCAATACTGATGGAGTCTCTAGAGGGAACCCTAGAAAATCTAGTGCGGGAGGAATTGGTAGACTTTCAGATGGCTTCCTGGTTTTTACTTTTGCTAATAAATTGGGTATTATATCAAATAACCTTGCTGAGGGGTATGGTATCGTTAGAGACCTTCAAGAGGCTCCTAAGGTTGGATTGGAAAAGGTACTAGTTGATTCTGACTCTTAACTCATGATTAATCTTTTGAAGACTCCTAAGAATCATAAGGTTAATTGGAGAATAAAAATAATTATTGAGAAGATTCATTTAATCCATATGGGATTTTTGAAATTTGATTACAATCATGTGGTCAGAGATAAACACAAGAGTATTGATGTTTTAGCAAATTGGACTTTGTACAAAGGTGATCTTACTTGCTATGGCCACCCTTCTAGATGGTGGGCTTCATAAATAAGGGAAGGTCTATTTTCTATCATTTCTTTGGATGGCTCTAGACATGAAGGTACCTAGTTTATTTTTGTTTTTTTTGCTTCCCTTTGGTTCGATCAGGGTATTTTAGTTCCCTAGCTCAAACTAATATTTATTTTTTTTCTTCTGTTTATTCTTGCCTTAAATGTCTTTTGGTATAGAAAGGTCATTACTTTTTTTAAAATTTACATAGTGAAATCGGTAGCCACCACGAATCCGAGTAGGCTATCCAATTTTTTATGGCCACTACAATATTTTGTGTTATCCATCCTGGAAGTCTCCATACAGTTCTTTGTACATTATGCCCCTATAACCACCATGCCACAATCATTTTAAACCTTTTACGCTATTAAAAACACCAGGAAATGGACAAGCATTCAGTTTGGCAAGTCCCGAGATTTGAACCTTGTACCTCCGCCCCCCTTACGAGGTTTTATCGAACCAATTGGTCTACACCTCATACCTTAGAAAGGTCATTTTTGTGTTCTATTTTTTTCTTTTTTCTTTTCTATTTATGTGTGTGCTTTTTTTGTTTTGTTTTGTTTTTGTGTTTTTTGTGTTGTTTTTTGTTGTTCTTGTGTTTTTGTTATTTTGTGTTTTTTGTTGTTCTTATGTTTTGTTGATCTTGTGCTTGTGTTTCTGTATGTTTGTGTAAATTGGTGTTTTGGTGTGTGAGTGTTTTCTATGTTTTTATTTTTCTCTGTTGTCTGTTGTTGGTTGTTTTTTTAATTTTATTTTATTTTTTTATTATTTTTTAGGTTTTGGTTGTTTTTGTTTTTCATGTTTTTGTTGGTTGTGTCTTTGTAGCATTCTATTGTTTTTTTATGTTTTTCTTGTGTTTTTTCCTTGTGGTTCATGTTGTGTTTTTTTATCTTATTGTGTGTGTGTTTGGTTGTGCTTTATATTTTTGACACACTCAAGGAGCATGTTTTTTTATTTTATTTTTTTAATTTTTTTGTGTGTTTGTGTTTGTGTTTGTGTGTTCTTATTTTTTGTTGCTTCAGGTTTGCTCCTTGAGTATATCAAAGGTTGTAGGCCAGGTGTGAGTTGTGGGTGATTTTTGTAGAAGAGATACCCCTGCCTCCTTGGGTCTCACCTGAAAGTGGCATCCCTTATGGGATGTTTTCCACAAAAAAAAAAAGATCATAACCAAACTAAATTATAGGATAAATGAACCATCTTGAAAAACATTATATGATGCAAAAAACTTTATCTAGCTACATCTTTATGAAAATAGTTTGCTTTCTAGTTTCCATCCTTGTTTTCTTCTTTTATTATTTATTGCAACTATACAATAAATTAGTTGTTCCTACCTTTATATTAAGAAATAAAAAACTCATATATATATATATATATATATATGTGTGTGTGTGTGTGTGTGTGTGTGTGTGTGTGTGTGTGGATATAAATATAGATATCTTCAAAAATTCCTTATTTCCATCTCAAATGTTATGAGAAATACTTCCAAATTGTACTCAAAAATCTCTTATTCTTTGTTTTATGTGCTTGTTTGCTAAAACCTCAAAATGATGGTAAATTATTTTTCTAAAGAAGATATTCTTATATCATTATTTTTACATGCTTCTTTGGAAAACATTTATATTTGACTTGTGTCTTATTCCTTTTCAAAAATAATTTTAACATTTAAAATAAACCATTGGATTTTATTACATTATCAACCTTGGAATGAGAATAGTTGAGGTGACAGGTCATCTAAATATATAAGAGAATATAATCTAAAATGATTGTGCATTATCCCACTTGAAAAAATATGCTCATTGATAAAAGCAATGAAAAATGTTATTGAATTTTTGCAAGAAAAAAACCAAGACATTCGGGTGACTCATGTGTCAGTAGATCTATCTTCAAACTTGTCAAAGGAGGAATGCTACATGTTGTTGAGTAAATGATATTGTAGGATGAGCATGATGTATTGGTCATGTTTATGGAGGACATGGTAATGTTGAAGCTAAATTCCATGCATGAAGATGTTGAGTTGAGAAAACATGTAACTACAGTTTGAAAGGAGATGTTCTTATTTCTAAAGGAAGAGCATCATTTTAACAATTATGGGGGTCAAATTTTTGACATGTCCAACTAGAGGGAATGTTTTTTGTGGATGTTCCTAACTGGAGTATCATTAAAGGAGGGTATCATATGAAATAATAAAATTATTACCAACATTAAAACAAAATTTATTACAAACCCTAAAAAGACTTATCATTGCAATCAAGTGATGGAAAAAGCAATAAATTTGGCTATAATATTCATGAAATGGATGTCAACCCTAGGTGCAATCAATAATTTAAGGAAGAGGGTTGTTCGCAGACCATCCCTTCGGTGTGTGACAAATCCTCTTTGGTCAGAAGAAATATCTCTCAAGGATATTTGGGTTTGGGGGTGGATGAACCTCTGCTCTCTATCAGGATTTCAAAGGATAAATTTGGGTTAGATTTGATTAATCATGTAGCTCAAAAAATTATCTACAAACTCAAGGGAAAAATACCAAGCCTAGAGGAGCTAAAAGGATACATTTAATATTGGTGGACCATTACAGAATTCCAAGTAACTCTCCTACCAAAAAAATTCGTTTTTGTTTTATTTTCTAATTTAGTGGATAGAGATAGCGTAATGGATTATAGATATAATTGATTTTTAGGACAAAGTGATGTCTATATAAGACCTTGGACTCCTATTTTCAACCCCTTTATAGAAACAATTAATGGCTTCCCAGTCTGGGTGAATCTTTATGCTCTCCCTATAGATTTTTGGGGAGAGAAAATATTCACCAAAATCGATAATGGCATTGGTGCATTCTAGTATATGGATGCTCAAATACAGAGAAATTTATCTAGTAAAATTAACATGGGTAAAGTAATATTGGTTGTTTATATGGATGTTTCAGTTCCTGGACATCAATCCATTACTATCTCTTCAAGCAAAGGGGAATGGATTCAAAATATTGAATATGAAAGCTTCTTCCTAATATGTTATGGTTATCAACAATATGACCACCTAAAGAAGAGATACCCAGTCATATGATCATGCTACGATTCCTCCTTGGTGTAGAAGAAGGCCTTGCATGCAAATGATTCAAAACCATAAATTTCCTAGTTTAAAAGAAAGAAGCTCATCCACCATATGCACAATTTTCCATTAGGAATAATGTGAGAAACAAAAGACTCAACCCCAAGAGAAGAATATGAATTAAATCATTGATAAAAACTAAAAGGTTACTCAAGACCACCCAGACGGTTCCATGGAAAATATTAGAACCTCATATGGTATTCTTGAAGATAATTATGAAACAACCGATGATGGTCAATTTTTTTTTTAAATGAAGATCCTACAAAATGTGTTACAACTAGATATTACCTCAGGAGCTTGAAGTGCAAAAATGTATTCTCATGCCTTGCTACTCTAAATAAGGAAGAACTTATGTTATAGAAGAAAAATAATCAAACTAATTTCTTCTTTTAATAATGATTGTTATGTTTGTTTTCCTTCTGTCTATTAGAGTTATGTGTCATGTAAGGTTTTTTCTTGTTGTTAGTTACTTCAAAAATAATGAGTTGATTATGAAAACTTAGTAGTTTGAGGAAGATGGAGAATATATTTGATAGAAAGGTAAATATGGGTATGCTTTAAATAATATGTTAGAAATTTAATGAGAGCAATGTATTGTTTTGTTTTTGTAATGAGAGTGGCCCCCAATAGAATCCATACATAGTTTATTAAAAATATATATATTACAAACCCTAAAGTGCATTTATTAATCACCATTCATTTAAAGATCAACAATAGAGAATACAAAGTCATTATGTTGAGGGATGATCTCACTTGATGAACTTTTTTTTTTTTTTTAAAAGAGGGTAAAAATTTATTAACTCAGCAAAACATTCATGATACAAAGAAAAAGCAGAAGCTATTCAGACATATCAGCTCTCAATAAAGAAGAGAGAGATTGAGAGCAATCGGAAGAAAGTTGAGACCAATTTTGAACATCCCAACCATCTTGAAACTTAGAAGCCCATTTAGCTAACAAATCCGCTACCCTATTCCACTCCCGAGGAATATGCACAAAAGAAATGAAGTCCAAGTGGGCAGAGATATTAAGAATTTGTCGAGCAACCCAACTCAACCGCCAACAACCATGAAGACTATCTCCAGAATTTAACAAATTTATAACAATCTGAGAATCAGATTCACAAAAAATCCGATGCCAACCCAAAGCATACCCTTGCTCCAAAGCATATAAAATTGTGAGTGCTTCCATGAAGTTATTAGAATGATGTCCCTTAAAGCAAGAGAAAAAAAATTGGATAGTACCACTACTATCCCACCCCACAACACCAATACCAGTATTACCCGGATTACCCTGGGAAGATCCATCCGTATTAATTTGTAGCACTCCCGGAGGAGGCGAATTCCATTTTCCAGCCCTACGCACCCGATTATTTTGACCCATCCGTCCACAAGAGACATTAGGATCAGGACCATTAACCATCAATCCTAATCTTTCCATGATCTGACGTTCCGCATGGTCCACGGGAGAAATAATCTGACATTTTGCGAACACGCTTTCTGGATCATTCACAAAATCCTCTGCCAGACCTGGGAAGTAGTTAACTCCTTACCTTGGAAAATCCGACGGTTCCGTTCAAGCCAAATCTGCCAAAAAATGCATGAAGGACCAATACTCCATCCAACTTGTAAAAAGAAAGCCGCTACAGGAGGCTGCCCCATACTCCTCCAAAAATCAACTATTGATGAAGCATGCGAACAAGGGTGATTCCATACTCCCCACCAATAATGCCAGACTTTTCGAGCAAAGTCACATTGGAGAAGTAAATGCCCAACAGATTCTTCAGCCTTCCCACAGTTATAGCATAAAGAGGGGCCAACAAACCCACGCTTTTGAAAATTATCCCAAGTGAGACAATGATTATGAGTAGCCTCGCCACCCATAAAAACTACACTTCGGCCAAATAAACTTATTCCAAACTTGCTTCCACCACGGAACCTCCTCCTCACCAAACCGCTGCCGATCCAAAACACAATAACTAGCAGCAACCGAAAATATCCCTCTATTATCTCTTCGCCATGCTAGAACATCATCCCCAGGTAGAGAAGAGTAGGGATGGCTAGCGAGAATACGGGCCAGCTCTACCCTCGCATCCATAGTGCCACCAGCAAGCCATTCTCGAGGATCCTTCCACTGGAGACTAACCATCTAACCAAAGGACTTAACAGTTTTGAAATCTGCCACCTTCAACCATCCAGCATCCCAAAAGCATTGAGCAAGATCTTGAAGATGTGGAAACTTGCTAAGAAGAGGAGCAAAGCCATCCCAAGAATCCTACCAAAAAATAGCCTGAGACCCAGTATAACAAATCCAGAATAACCCCTGCTTAACCAGCTCTGCTCCCTTTTTCAAAGTATTCCAAATAAATGATCCTCGACCAGTCAAGCTGTATCGAGGAATCTCTGAACCTTCCACTCCCCTAAGATACTTATGGGAGATAATCTTGGCCCAAGTTTTCTCCTGATTACTACACCAACGCAAATACAGCTTAGCAGACCAAAGTAGTCCCGAAAGAGAGCTTAGACGAAGACCCAACCCCCGGCTTGCCTTGGTCGACAAATAGTCTCCCATTTAACAAGACTCCATTTTGAGGAACCAAGATTGCCAGCCCATAGGAATTGCCTAGAAAGAGAATCCAGGTCATGAAGAAAACTTTCTGGAGCAATCTGAATAAGGCATCTATACACCGGTAAAGCCTGAACAACTGACTTCAAAAGTAAAACCCGACCAGCAAAAGTTAACCATCTATGAGTCCAATGACTAAATCGACTACGAAATTTGTCAAGTATGTTAGTCCAAACTGCCCTAGGTAGAGGACCAACAGAAATGGGAATCCCCAAGTATGTAAGAGGAAGAGTTCCAACCTGAAACCTGAGAATCTGAACAATTCTAGCTTGAACCCTAGGATCTGTATTGAAAAATAAAATAATAGACTTGTGCTCATTAATCTCCTGACCAGAGACAGCCAAATACAAGTCCAAAGCATGTCTAAAGTTGGTTGCTTCACAAATAGAAGCTACACCCAAGAGATCAGTGTCATCAACAAACTGAATATGGGAAATGGCTGGCCTACTATTCTCCCATTTCCATCCATGAATAAGACCCTGGTGAACCTGATCTTTAAGCCAGTGACCCAGACCTTCAGCCATAATTATAAACAAGTACGGAGATAAAGGATCCCCCTACCGAAGACCCCGAGAAGCATGAAACAAAGGAGAGGGCTTTCCATTAATTAGGACAGAATATGAGGGAGTTGTAATACAACTCATAATCCACTCAATCCAAGAAGGATCAAATCCAAAGGCCAAGAGGATTTTGTGAAGAAAATACCATTTCACCCTGTCATAAGCCTTCGCCATATCCAACTTCATAAACATAAACTTATTCTTAGAAGTGCTCATAGAATGAATCACCTCGGCAGCAATAGCCACTCCATCCAAAATCTGTCGGCCAGCCACATAGCCACCCTGCTCATCAGAAACAACTCTATCCAGCCAAGGCTTGAGACGCTCCGCAATCAGCTTAGTAATAATTTTATACACCACATTGCAGAGAGCAATAGGCCGAAACTGATCAAAAGAGCTAGCACCCTCCTTTTTAGGAATTAGCATCAAAAAAGTGGAATTCAAAGCTTTCAACAACTGATGGTTATGAAAGGACTCAAGAACAACCCTCAAAAGATCAGATTTAATAATTTCCCAAAAGTTTTGAAAGAACTCAACCGGGAAGCCGTCAGGCCCCGGAGCTTTCCCAGTCTTCATAAGGAAAACTACCCTTTCTAGTTCATCAATGGAAATAGGTTAAAGAAGGCATGCATTGATCTCTTCTAAAATAACAGAAGGAATACAACGCAAAATAGTATGATCATAAACATGATCCCCACAAAAATCCTCAGAATATAAGGAAGAAAAAAATCGAACAGCTTCCCGAGAGATATCCTGAGAAGCAGACAACTGAATACCTTGAGAAGAAATAATCGAAGAAATACCATTACCGTGTCTATCCCACATGCTTGGTGGGAGGGCAAATATCACTTTCCTTGATTCATTGAAGCAATAAAGGTAGAATGATTTGTTTGTCTGTACATATAAACTTTTAAAAGTTGATTAGAAATTTAAAATTAAAATATTCCTTAACTTCGTGTTTTGATGGGTGATTGACTTCAACCCATACATTTTTACCTAGAAAGACACTATTATTTTTCATCACTTGAGGCACATATTTTTTTGCAAGTACAGGTGCATATATACTCTTGGAAAGCTCTTTTCGATTCCAATATAGTGGAATTCATTTTTTTTTTTTGAATGTTAAACATGGTTGTTAATGCCTAAAATATTATTGTTTGATTCATAGTTGTTGAAAGGTGATAATTATTATACATAGAAAATGAAGTTGAAAATTCACTTTCAGTTCAAATGTTTTTGGGGAGTGGTATTCAGTACCATGTAAACACATGCCATGAACCCTAAGAAAAAATAAAGTTTAACAAAGAAAACCAGAAAGCCCATAATGTTCAGTGTGACTGATGAAATCTATCCATACATGCATGATGCAATAACCACCAAAAACACATGGTACAAACTCAGTAATATGTTTAAATCCAAAAGTTAAAAGTGGATTTTATACCTATGAAGTTAATAGAATTATTTGAAGATAAAAAATGATGAGAATTTGGAGGGTTTTCTACGGTGAATTGTTAAGTTGTGATCCTCACTTCAAGCATTAGGTAAAACTATCAATGATGTTGTATTTGTTCCCATTGTGTTGTGAGTACTATTAAATATGTTCATTATTTTGGTGATAACTCTAAATGTTACTAACCAAAGTTTCACTTTCAAGACTTGTATGAATTTGCTTCAATAGGATAAATCAATATGAGAAATGAAAATTGAAGATAAACATGCAAAAATATAAGAAACCAATGCAGTCAAAGAAAGGTGGCAAATACTCCAAACATCACCAATAATAGTAGAAATTCAAAGGTAATAATTAACAAAAACAACAAGAAAAACAAAACTTTTCATATTCTAGTATCACATGTTTCATTTATGCGAAACTAGAACATGCACTTAAAGAGTGTAAGTTCAATATATTCTCACAATGTTCTTAGAATAAGAACCAGAATAATTCATTAGGAGGCAAGTAGAATGGTCCTCAATTGCATAATAGGCATGCACCTTAATGCCAACTTGGTAATGTAGCAAAGGATGGTAATTTTGATGGAGTAGAGTATGTCTTTTATTGGAGGTATTACATTATTTGGTACCTTACAATTTTAATTCAAGGACCATGTAAATAGTTTAGTCTAGGGTGTGTTTAATATTTGAGAATATGTCATGCTCTTAAATGTGGAGTTACGTAGGTAAAGTGTTATGTATGTAAGTGAGTTATGTGAGTGAATTGTCATGTTTATAAGTGAGGAGTTATGAATTATGTGCAATCATGAGATTTTATCTTTATGTAAATATGTGAGATTTATTATTATATAAGAAAGAAATATAAAGAGTTAGATCTCCCATGAGTATGAGGAAATGAAGAGTTTATATAAGTGCAAAGGTCAAGAGTTGTGTGAATATGAAGAATCTCATGTATGTATATATTGAAGATAAAGCTTTGTAATGGATGAATTAAATAAGCATTGTATCTATGCATTGCTTTAGTAGATATATTATCAATAATATTTAGTGAGTTTATTACTCAATATTATTATGGAATTAAATGCATAACTTTGTGATAATATCTTTTCTAGAGTTATTATAATATGTTGGATATATATTGGTTTTCTAATAGTGATATCAAAGCCACGTTTATTAGACAACCAAGGTGGAGGAGAAATCAATTTTGAGAGAAGAGGAGCATTCAATGAAAAATAACTTTGGAGTGTAGCCACCTTGAAGAAGAAGAAGTAACAATGATAAATACAATGAAGAAGACAATAAATAGCAAGCAAAAATAAAGGAAAAAACACAGCTATAGAGATACGTCATTCACAGGAAAGAAGTATAGTTGTAGAGAGACATCATTTGTAGGTGAGAAGCATAGTTGAAGAGAGATATCATTAGTAGGTAAAGAACATAGTGAAAACATAATTAAAAGAGATGTCTACTAGTAAGAAGTATTGAGGAAACTGAGACAAATATATGGAGGTCCTATAGAAGCAAATTGGGCAGAAAATGCATATGTGAGGGGACCGAACTATTACAAAGAGGAGAAATAGTTGTAATGCACATATTGCAATTAGGGAGCACCCATAAATTAAATGCCACAAACCTAGAAGAAACAAAAAATTATAATGCACAAAATTTGGATAGAGTAGAGAAGCAGGTTGACTAAGGTAATACCTTAGAGATTTTGGTTGAGATTAAAATAGGAAAGAGTTATTTTGAATAAAGGAAATTAATTAGTGGAAGGTATAAGGAGGAAATTGATATTAAGAATTAATCATTGGTGGGAGATATAAGAATAATTTAATAATATATTTGGAAGGAAGAAGAATTATTAAGGTTGAAGGAAATTTATGATTGAAGGGAGTTATAAGAATATTAAATTTAATTTGAAGAAGGAAAATAATTTATGGTATTTATAATAAGAATTTTATATATTGAATTTGAAGAATAAATATTTGAGAATATTATTGATTGAAGAAGAATATTGAGAAATTAATTGAAGGAATAGTAAATTGAAGAAAGAAGAAGAAAATAGAATATTGAAGAAGAAATTTTGTTTAAAAAATATAGAAGAAAGAAATTAATGATTGAAGAAAATAATTGAATTAAAGAAGAATATTGAAGAAGATAAGAATTATTTGAAAAATAGTAAATTGAATAAAGAATAAAGAAATTTGAAGGAGAGAAGAATTATTTTAAAAATAGTAAATTGAAGAAAGAATAAAGAAAATTGAATAAGAGAGAAGATAATTATTTTGAAGAAAAAAATATGGAAGAAGAAATATTAATTTTTTGAGGTAAAAGGATTTCAACAACAAAGTAAATTATTACCAAACTGTTATTATGGAAAATACAAAGATTTTCTTTCTGAGTCTTAACTACTAAAAGGACCTAACTTTACCCCATGGAAAAATTAATATTACATCAATAGTTATTGTTGATAAACATTGGGAAGTAGTAAATGGAGAGAAAGACATTCTAGAAGATACATTTGGAATACATAAATCTAAAGAAGAATATGCAAAGGATCTTATGCTAATAAAATTTGGTATATCATATGATATTCAAGCACACATTAGTGAGGTTGAAACTTTAAAAACCACTTGGGAAAATTTATGCATAATATTTAAAGGAAAAATGAAATTATTTTATACTTGCAATCACAACTATATTCACTAAAAGTCCATGATGGAGAAAACATAGAACATTTTCTTCAAAGGGTAGCAAAATTAAAATCTGAACCACAAACTATGGGAGAGAAAGTGGAAGAAAACTCTCTTGTTCAAATCACACTAAGAGCATGTAGACACCTAAAACATGTCATGTTTAGGAAACTACTCATATGGACATCTTTGCAGACCATATGAATGACCTTGGACCCTCCCAAGGCTAAGTAGTGGTTCTAACCACTCATTTTAGGCATCCTAGGCCTATTTAGCCTTAGCTACGAGTGATATCTACAGCTAAGATCTCAGCCATGGTTGACAACCATGGCTAGGATCCTAGTCGTGTTGAGTAGCCGCAGCTAGCCCTGTAACTATATCGACCTCCCGAGCTAAGCCAAATTGGTTGTTACAACTGCATTTGCAACCAATTTAGGCGGTTTTGAGCAAGGAATCTTTTGGATGTTTCCTCCCAACTATCACAGCCTAGAATTTCTTGATCTTGGATTCCTTGAGAAGCTAATATTAGGATTGGGGAGTTTATTTTTAGACCCCTCAAAGAGGCCAAAAGGATCAAAATTGCATTGTAGTGAAGCTCTATCAAACTGGAGATTCAATTGCAACTTGTGAAGAGTACAAACATGCTACCAAATTCTAGTTTGACACCTAGCTTTGCAACAATGAAGCTTCCAAAGCATTGAGAAGCAAACCTTACTATTCCACACCTATCTAACATGAATTCGAAAAATTTCAACTGTCAATCAGTGTCTAGACAATAGGGTGACCCTTGATCATCAATTCCTTTGAGAATTTGAGTGTTTCCAGCCCTAGTTTCAAGAGAAAGAAGATTTTTACCATGGTTGTGGCTATTAGCCGCAGCTAACAGAGTTGATTGATCTAAGAACCCACAGTTAGGGTTGGATGCTCTCTTTTCTCCATTTTAGCCGTACATTTCATTTTTTTATTAGGAAATTATGTTAATCTAGCATAGATTAATCTTGTAGTAGATATTTCCATGATTAATTAGCAATATTATAGGTAGCTTTACCTTAATTAGTCTCATATATGCTTTCTTTCACAAGTTTCCATAGATTAGCTTCTTTCATGCTTTATCCTTCAAAGTTCATGCAAGATTAGCTAGATTTATATGTTTCAAGTCATTCTTTGCATTTCATAAGCATATTTATACATATTTGCACATTTGATGTTTCTTTCAAGTATTTACTTCATTTCTTACAATTATTGGATAATAGCCTCATCATGAGAGGCTTCATATGCATTTGATGTATTTTTTTGTTTCTTGTACGCAGGTGATAGATCCTTCAAATCTTCAAAGAACTTTCAAAGATTAATTCCTCTTAACTATGGAGGAGGCATCCTAGTAAGCCCTCACGCAAATTTGGTGGAGATCTAAGGATCACTTAGCATATATCACCCCTATTTAGGGGCTTTAACACCATTGTAAACATGTATCATTTGGTATCCCTAAGAGGGACGTATATGTAACCTATATTTCAAGTGATTAATACAAAGGAGGCTCACTTTCTTTTAAATTTGGTTATACATATGTTCTTTGCTTTCAATTTGATCATTATGTTGCAATAGTGGTAGATATATGCTCTTTAGACCATTCTACAGTGGCAATCACAATGAAAACCCCATAAATTTCATTGCCTCTAAATTTAGTTTCCTTTGTTTTTTATGTGCAGGTTCTAGACGTGCTTGAAAGCAGTGGTGCACAATCTCAGTCGTGATTAACAACAGTGACTAGCATCCTTGCCACACTTAGCAACAACAGCTAGCAAAAAATAGAGAAAATACAGTAAGCAGTTTGTCTCTTCATCAGATGAGTATTTCTAGGTAGGTATCCTCTTTTGTATTCTACACGCTTTCTATGTTTTCTTGTCATTAGGCTTTAATTAGACCACCTAGTTAAAATTTAAAGAGAAAACACATGAAAATTTTATATCTGATGTTAGTCGTGGTTGACAAAAGCAACCAGCTTTGTTAGATGTTGTTGTCAATAGTGGCTAGGATTTTAGCTGTGTTTCTATCCAACGATCGAGTCTATTGCTTGATGTACAAAACAACGACTAGCATTTAAATTGTGTGTTAGTGTTTTTCCTACCTAGGGCCTATCCAAAGGCTATTTTCATTTAATTTTGCATTGTATTTTCTTAAGAAAAAATATTTAACATTGCATATTTTTGAAAATAAAACATCTTTTCCTAAGCATGTAGGAAATGATCATGCATGCTTTGTGATGCATTTTACTTTATGCAAAATTAAAAAGAACCCACACACACCATGTTTCACTTAAACATTAGTGGTGTTGGGCTCTCACATCCAACCCATTGATTGAGACCAATAGTGGATGTCATTACCACTCATTTGGCTTGTTTTAAATTTTACTATCAGGACCTGACCATGGCCAAGGACAATTCAAGAATTGTCTTATCCATGAAAAATAGCATGCACTCCTCTTCGGAGGGGTGTATCACTAATCATGATGTGCTGGGTGAGAATCGGTAGTATCTATGCTCCTTGTATAGTTATGGATTTCATATACATATCTCAGGGGAAATACTACCTAGATGTCATTACCGGGTTATGTCATTGTGAGTATATATGTGAATACCTTTAAACTGTCTAATAATATCATCAACAAATTGCAAAATATGATGAGATGTAGAGTATATTCACAAAAAACCTAAACACACCAAACAATTTTGGGACACACATCTAATCGTTAAAAGAGATAATCATATTGTCTACTTTGTGTGTTTATTTTTTGAGTAATCAACATAGGATCCTTGATCGAGGACCAAACCCTAACCCTAATTTTTTTATAAAAAAATAACTATAACAAAAATAAAAATTGCTACTTTTTTATTCTGCATCCAATGAATCAAAATCATGTAAATCGGAGCTATAACAAAAAAAGTTATGTTTTTTTTATGATTACTCTATTTTTAAGTGATTTTTAAGCCAAAAATAGGGGAAAACTACACCAAAACAGTCATAAATAGCCATAGACAACCCCAAAATTTACCAAATTTATTTTGCTGTCTTAGTTTACCCCTTGTGAACCCCTCATAGCATTTTTAAGGTATGGCTTGGTATTTTCCCAAAATTACTAAAATTGATTATTTCCCACGAGCCTCAGTTGGTCAAATATTCCAAAAATATAAATTTTGATTTGAAAGTCACTTTTTGGAGTCATATCCCATTATGATCAGCTTGTTGGGCTAATCATTTTGGTATATAACACCCACAATATTTTTTGGAAGTCAAAATTTTCTTTAGTGTGGGTTTCATTCAGGGTTTGTCTAGTCAACACATCATGATAACTACGCATAGTCGAGCTCAATCACAAGCTAGCGAAGCAGAAAACTTATGGAAAGGCCCTGAACACATCCTATATTCTTCTGAGGATCTCACCATTCTTGCACAACACCTTGATAGTCATCGCACCCACTATTCTCCTGAAGATCTCATCATTCTTGTACAACACCCTAATAGTTATCGTGAAGCTACTTCCTCACATAGGGTATCTACTCATTGAGGTGATAAATTTACCACATACATGGCAAAAACTAACATAGCTAAAACTGTAACAACCCCAGTTGTCACTACTCAACCACTCATTTTTTTTTTTTACACTTACAATTTCCATGAGGTAAAAGACATAATCATGACCTAAGATAGACTCATTCAATTTGAATTAAAACTTATCAAGGCAAATAGCATCGAGAGATATTGAAACTTGATCAAAGTATATTTTGAGTAGAAGTTATTAGCTTTTATGAAACACTCATACCCCATTGGTATGAGAACATTGGCCAAGCATTGGGTTTCATGCCACATAAAAGGGGAACATACTATCCACCAAGATTAGTAATTAGGTGAATGCCTTGAATATGGAGAACCACACCAATGGAAAACCATCATAGATGAAATAACCACACCAATGGTTATTCATAGATCTTATATCTGATCCTCATCTCTTTGATGGAATATTTAGGATAACATATCACTATTAGTGATTAAACTCATAGAATCCATGGAATGTCATATTAAGCAATATTATGTAACTTTAAACCTCTTAAAACTTGTTTTTCTAGTCTTAGCTTTAGGATATAAGGTTTGTTTGGTTTATAGTTCAAGATCAATTTTTGCCTTCTTGTGGGATTCATTCCACTTCAAATTCCAATGTGTTCTAATTTAAACCATAATGAGTGTTTATGAGGTGAATATAAATCAATGAAGCCTTTTATGATAAAATCCATTCATCATAACCATAGATCTGAAACATCACATGAGAGATCCACTTAAGAAAGAATTATATTCCATTATGAACAGCTTCTATAAATCCACACAACCATTGAATACAAGAAGTAAAACTAATTATCTACATCAGTCACATTTAACAAATTTTACACAGGAAGTAAATGACACAATCGCATAACATTAAATTAGCAACATGTTACAAATTAAGTATATATTTTTATCATCATGTTGAACTTCTAAATAAATCACATTCAAGGTAAAAATTGTAGTAATATTTTAAATCATTCATCCACATATATCATTTCATTTTGAATGTAAGAGCAATATGAACAAGAAATAACATATCAACCGCAAATAGAGTAACACAATGATTTATCCTAGGAATCCTCATGGGGAATAAATCCAGCCTCCAAAATATGATCTCTCCTCATATTCATAAACTCAATATGTTAAATATTACAAGTATATAAGGGTCTCATCGGATCCCTTTTTGCTCAATATTTACAATTTAAAGAATTTTATTGTTCCTATACACATACATGATGCAATTAAGGATTTATTTGATTCCTTTCTCTAAAACATCATGTCAATATTAAGGTATTTTTCATACCAAGGAGAAACGCACCTGCTCCTTCATAATTAAATATGCATTTAAGGAATCCACTGATTCCTTTCTCTAAGTTATCCTAGGATTTTATAACATCTTGTGTAAGTTTATGATATTCATTGGTTCCATATTTTGGATATGACTCTTTAATTTGAGAGGGAATTTTGTAAATTCCCTCAAGAATGAATTTCTAATCCATCCTTTCGAGTAGATAAAAAATCCACTTCTCCTTCATAAATCAAAGTCCCATACCCTTAATTTATGAACAAACATTCTATTCATATACAATTAACATAACAAACCTTTATCCAACTCTTTATTCCTAAGTTTATAACATGCACCAAAGTTTATGTTAAAATTTTAACTATTGTTTCATTAATTTAAAAGTACTAAAGTCTATGTTAAGACTTTTTATGTTTTTCTCTAATTTAGATATACTAAAGTCTTATAATAAGTCTTAAGGTATTGATTCTTTATTTTATATAACACTATAAATAAGCTCCTTATTTTTTTGCGTAATTTTAAACTGATTCCCTTTTAAAACCTAATCCGCTTTGGATTCACAACCATAGTTCCCCTTAACTTATTCCTCTAAGTCTCTTTACTTAAAATATTATATTTTCTTTATAAGGGTTTATCACATGGAATCTGTTAGTCTTACAATGGCACTGAGAGAGGGGGGGTGAATCAGTGTAGCTATTTCAAACTTAAAAACTTAACTCTTAAATCTGAAGCAATGAAAACTTAAAACCAGATAAAGCAAATATCACATGAGAGCATCACATAACACAAGATGTAACGAGGTTCACCAGTTTTGGCTACTCCTCAAAAATAGACTCGCTTGGACACCCATCCAAATCCAGCCTTTGCAAAGCACCAACTTTACAAACAATTTACCAGCACCCACTGGAAGGAGCACCAACCCCTAATTTATCTGCACCAATAGAAAGGAGCACCAACCCCTAATTTACCAGCATCGACTGGAAGGAGCACCAACCCCTAATTTATCTGCACCAACAGAAAGGAGCACCAACCCCTGATTCCAAGCACCAACTCAGAATTCTTTTTTGAATATTTTTGACATAAAAATGCCTTCGCTTTTACAAGACCCTGACTGGTCTATTGCTTTCTCAACATTGCCCACTCTTTACACAACACACACCCTGCTCACTCGCCTCCTGCGCACTCTCTTTCAGCAGCACTTTCACACTCTTTCTGTAGCACTTTTTCACTCTGAGCGGCAACTTTATTCCTCCATGCAACTGCCCTTTTATAATCAAATTGTCTAACAGTAACTCCAGTTGTAACTCCATATTTTATTTCTCATGCGCCACTTGCCAGTTGTAACTGTTCTATTAATATTCTCTTCTGCCACTTGTCAACTGTAACTCCTTCTATATGTAACTCCTTTTGTATATATATAGTGTGGGCATTACGTTACATGCAACGTATATCTCTACCATGATTGTACGTCTTCTTATGTTCATTTGTGCATGCATGCATTTTTTGATTCTATTTATGCGACTGTTCGATTTCTCCTTCTTCGACAGTTCTTAAAATAGCTTGCATGATTTCTATCTGTAACTGCACCTATAACTGTCACACTGACTCCAGTTAACTGTTCGTAATCGTTGTTGCGACCTGTCGCGAAATCGTGACATTTCTGTCTCTTTGTACTCTTCTCGCCTTCTACTCGTGAAAACATGACGTGTCACGATATCGTGACATTTTTGGCCTCCTTGTCCACTTCTTCGCTTGCACCCGTGAAAACCAGACATGTCACGAAATCGTGACACTTTTCGCTTCCTTGCACTTCTCTGCCTTTCACCCATGAAAATGGAACATGTCACGAAATCGTGACACTTTCGCTGCCTTGTGCCTTTTCTATCTTTGGCCAGCAAAAACACATGTCACGAAATCGTGACACTTTTCGCTTCCTTGCACTTCTCTGCCTTTCGCCCGTGAAAATGGAACATGTCACGAAATCGTGACACTTTCGCTGCCTTGTGCCTTTTCTATCTTTGGCCACGAAAACACAACATGTCACGAAATCGTGACACTTTTCGCTTCCTTGCACTTCTCTGCCTTCCCCGCAAAAAACATGTCACAAATCGTGACACATTTGCTTCCTTGTGCCTTTTCTGTCTTTGGCCAACAACATGTCACGAAATCATGACACTTTTCCTCCTTGGCGCTTTCTCTTCGAACCTATCGCGAAATCGTGACACTTTCTCTCCTTGGAGCTTTCTCTTCAAACTTGTCATGAAATCGTGACACTTTCTCTCCTTGGCGCTTTCTCTTCGAACTCGTCACGAAATCATGACACTTTCTCTCCTTGGCGCTTTCTCTTCGAACCTATCATGAAATCATGACACTTTCTCTCCTTGGCGCTTTCTCTTCGAACCTGTCATGAAATCATGACACTTTTTCATCTAGTCCTTCTTGCAAATTGTCACGAAATCGTGACACTTTCCTTTGCAAGCTCCTTCTCTCCGAACATGTCACAAAATCGTGACAGTTTTCTTTGCCTGTGCCTTCTCTCCAAACATGTCACGAAATCATGACAGTTTTCTTACTTGCCTTCTTTGCTTCCAACATGTCATGAAATCATGACAATTTTTCTACTTGCCTTCTTCTCTGACAACATGTCACGAAATCGTGACAGTTTTTCAACTTGGCTTCTTTGCCTCCAACATGTCATGAAATCGTGACAGTTTTGCCAGCATTTTCTCTCTCCTCCGATATGTCATGAAATCGTGACAATTTTGACAGCATTTTCTCTCTCCTCCGAGATGTCGTGAAATCGTGACAATTTTGACAGCATTTTCTCTCTCCTCCGAGATGTCGCGAAATCGTGACAGAAAACATGTCGCGATATCGTGACAGTTTTCTTACTTGTCTTTTTCTTTGATTTTTTGAATCTGGGCCACTTCTGTCTTCTTGGAAATTCACTGTACATGTTCTGACTGACCTCTGAACTCCTATCCACTGCATCAACTGATCTCTCTGTCTGTGTTGACAACAATGACAATACTTTGGCTGCACCTTGCACATCAATCTCCCCCTTTGGAATTGTTGGCAACACTCATGCAATCTCCTGTAATTCTTCTCCCCCTTTGACAATAATACCAAAGGGCTACTGCAGACTCCCCCTGAGTCCATGCACAACATTCTCAGGCACACGTTATGACAGTTAGCAAAAATTACAAATATGAGCACAAAGATAATTAAATATATAAATTCTTCCTCTACGTACAACACACTGTCGCTGCAATATATTCTGCTTCTTCTGTGGATAAGAGAACTGACTCTTGTTTCTTACTGTTCCATGTGACCAATCTATCTCCATGATAGAATGCACCTCCACTGGTACTCTTTCTGTCCTCTACACATCCTGCCCAAATCTGCATCTGGAAATCTGTCCCAGCACTGTCCTCAAATTCCCAATCTCAATCTCAACTCAATCTCAGTCTCAAAAAGAATAAGATAGATGTAGTATGCTTTTCTCAAGAACCTGCAACACAACCCAACAATTGCCAACCATGCAATACCTCATATAACAATGATACTCATGTTCTTTCCACAACCTATATCTTTTCTCAACCAATTAAGGCTTTAACAACAATGCTTATAGACAAGGTTTAACCAACATCATTCAACTCAAGATTAACCTTGAAGCATTCAACCGATCACTATCTGAAAAGGAAACTAGTAGACATCCTTTTCCTTTCAAGGGTATTTGAACAAAATAGCCACCAACATAAATCACCAATGCAAAGAATAACTTGCTCAAATCATGTATCAAGTAAAGCATTAACTTGATCAAAACAACCTCTATGAAAACAACTTAACCATTCATCACTCTGATTTCATATCTGCCAACAAAATTGACAAGTGACTCACACTTGTACCAACTTTTTGTCCAACACTGTACCAACACTGTAGTTTTACTGCCAACTCTGTGCAAGTATCAAACACAGTACCACAAAACCAACCAAATCATCTAAACTGTTATAATCCTTAACTCATGACAGTGGCAGTAAGAACCATCACCAGTTCAACAATGACATACATCAATTCTACCAATAATGACAACTCTCAATTTAATCACCACCCTTCACGGCACTACCATAAACAACTGTTATGAACAGACAACACACTTTGACAGCTATACAACAACTCCCCGACTACTTTCCTTTCATCCTCAGATAACCACACAAATACATAGGAGCATTAAAATAAAACATTAACATTGCTCCCCCTGAGGATGTGCTACCTGGAGCTGCTTAGTGCAATAGAGGAGTAATCTCCTTCTGTCCAAGGAGACACGATTTCCTCTCTTCTTTCTTTCTCCAGTTTTTCTTGAACTTAGGCTGAGAATTTTCACCTGCATCCACATTTTGAACCTTTTCGTGAACCTGAACATTTCTCTTGGGTGGTTGTCTCTTGTGCATTCTTGATGGATAATTATTTTCCTGTCTGTGTTGCACTCTTTGTGTCTGATGGAATCTGTGGTCTTGCCTTAGATTAGATGCAGAGGTGCTTGGACAAAACCTTGCTATGTGCCCATGACCATTACATTTAAAACATTGCACATGGTGTTCACTCAGAAGAGCAGACGTATTTCTACCAGCATAACTCCTTGATTTATTATTCAATCCACAGTAAATTGCCTGGTGACCATAATGGCTGCATCTAAAACAATAACCGTTAAAAGCATTATTATGAGAAGAGTGAGAATGAGAGAACCTCTTTTGTGGTGTTTGCTTTGCTGTAGATCTTCTTTGATATTTTCTTCCTTTTGAAGATTCAGCTTTAGACTTTTCTTTCTTCTTTCCTTCATCAGTGAACTTCTTCTTCTCTGCATTTTTGGAAGATGATGGTTGTTCAGCTTCATATCCAAGACCAAGCTTAGTTGTGGAGCTTCTTTGTTGCTTTATCATTTTATCTAGCAACTCTGTGCTCTTCTCATATTTGAGATTTACATTGGCCTCTACTAGTTGTTTCTTCAATGAAACAATCTCTTCTTCTTGTTGGCAGCAAACAGTCTCTTTCTCATTGATTTGAGACCTGAGAATATCTTCAATCCTTTTGTATTGTTCTACTTGCAGCTTTAGATCAACAATAACTTTGTTAGATTCCTCTTCACTTGTGTTGCATACATAATTCTCATCATCCAGGTGTGTCTTCAAGGCTTCTTCTGATTTCTTGGCCTTTTGAACCTGTAAGAAGAGATCTTCAATCTCATCTCCATATTCTTCCAATTTCTTGGACAATATTTTGTTCTTTTTCTTTTCTATCCTCAATTCTTCAAGTGCAGCAATCAACTCACCTCTTAGATTTACTTCAGCCTCAGCCTCAAGGTTTCCATCACTTTCCTGTTCTTCTTCTGTATTTTCTTCTTCGAATGCCATGAACAGAGTTTCACCTGTTTCTTCTTCAGAATCCTCACCGGATCTGTCTTCAGAGGAGCTGACATTCTTGGATATGAAACTTTTCTTCTTGAAGTGGTTGTTTCTGAACTTCATATTTTTCTTCCAGTCACTTCTTTCTCGGTGCGATTCTTCATCACTTTCATTCTCCATATTTCGTGGACATTTAGCTGCAACATGCCCAACGCCTCCACAGCTGAAACATTTAAATGGTAGCTTTCCTCTGTATTTTCCTTGTCCCCTTTTTAGTTTTCGGACAAAGTTTGCTTCCATCTCATCGGATGTCTCTTCATCTTCGGATTCTTGTTTTGCTTTCGTATGTTTGTGGGCTTTAAACGCAGCTTCTCTGTCTGTGGGATCAGACTTTCCTATTCTCATCTCATACGCAGTCAACGAACCATGCATCTCATCCATACTAAACGTATTTAGATCTTTGGCTTCTTCTATAGCTGATACTTTAGAATCAAATATTTTGGGAAGAGATCTTAATACCTTTTTTACGATTGCAGGGTCTTCGATTTTCTCGTCGAGTCCTCTAATGGCATTAATGACTTCATTTACTCTCAACATATATGCCGCTATGTTCTCATCGTCATTCATATTTAACGCTTCGTACTGAGTTCGATGAGTTTGCAACTTGGCCTCCTTGATCTTATCGTCTCCTTCATGAATGCTCTTCAATTTGTCCCAAATTTCTTTTGCAGTTTTACAGCTCATGATCTTTACCAGTTCACTGTTTGCTACATCGCACATTATAGCATTCTTTGCCTTTGAGTCATTCTCAAATAGTTTCTTACCGACAGCATCGGTTGGAGGAGTGGTGGGTATTGTGTATCCACTTTCTACTGAGTCCCATATGTCGTATCCCAACGCACACAGATATGTCTGCATCCTGATTTTCTAGAATGCGTAATTAGTCCCGTCAAACAATGGAGCTTTGTTTGATGAGAATCCTTCACCAACTGCCATTGTGGCACTTCCTAGATCACCTTAGCCGATTGAGCTTGTTCAAGAACTTGGATCTCGATACCAATTGTTAGTCTTACAATGGCACTGAGAGGGGGGGTGAATCAGTGTAGCTATTTCAAACTTAAAAACTTAACTCTTAAATCTGAAGCAATGAAAACTTAAAACCAGATAAAGCAAATATCACATGAGAGCATCACATAACACAAGATGTAACGAGGTTCACCAGTTTTGGCTACTCCTCAAAAATAGACTGCTTGGACACCCATCCAAATCCAGCCTTTGCAAAGCACCAACTTTACAAACAATTTACCAACACCCACTGGAAGGAGCACCAACCCCTAATTTATCTGCACCAACAGAAAGGAGCACCAACCCCTAATTTACCAGCACCGACTGGAAGGAGCACCAACCCCTAATTTATCTGCACCAACAGAAAGGAGCACCAACCCCTGATTCCAAGCACCAACTCAGAATTCTATTTTGAATCTTTTTGACATAAAAATGCCTTCGCTTTTACAAGACCCTGACTGGTCTATTGCTTTCTCAACATTGCCCACTCTTTACACAGCACACACCCTGCTCACTCGCCTCCTGTGCACTCTCTTTCAGCAGCACTTTCACACTCTTTCTGTAGCACTTTTTCACTCTGAGCGGCAACTTTATTCCTCCACGCAACTGCCCTTTTATAATCAAATTGTCTAACAGTAACTCCAGTTGTAACTCCATATTTTATTTCTCATGCGCCACTTGCCAGTTGTAACTGTTCTATTAATATTCTCTTCTGCCACTTGTCAACTGTAACTCCTTCTATATGTAACTCCTTTTGTATATATATAGTGTGGGCATTACGTTACATGCAACGTATATCTCTACCATGACTGACTCCTCTTGTTCTTCGTATTCATTTCTGTGCATGCATGCATTTTTTGATTCTATTTATGCGACTATTCGATTTCTCCTTCTTCGACAGTTCTTAAAATAGCTTGCATGATTTCTATCTGTAACTGCACCTATAACTGTCACACTGACTCCAGTTAACTGTTCGTAATCGTTGTTGCGACCTGTCGCGAAATCATGACATTTCTGTCTCTTTGTACTCTTCTCGCCTTCTACTCATGAAAACATGACGTGTCACGATATCATGACATTTTTGGCCTCCTTGTCCACTTCTTCGCTTGCACCCGCGAAAACCAGACATGTCACGAAATCGTGACACTTTTCGCTTCCTTGCACTTCTCTGCCTTTCGCCCATGAAAATGGAACATGTCACGAAATCGTGACACTTTCGCTGCCTTGTGCCTTTTCTATCTTTGGCCAATGAAAACACATGTCACGAAATCGTGACACTTTTCGCTTCCTTGCACTTCTTTGCCTTCCACCCGCAAAAACGAAACATGTCACGAAATCGTGACACTTTCGCTGCCTTGTGCCTTTTCTGTCTTTGGCCAGTGAAAACACATGTCATGAAATCGTGACACTTTTCGCTTCCTTGCACTTCTCTGCCTTTCGCCCACGAAAACGGAACATGTCACGAAATCGTGACACTTTCTCTGCCTTGTGCCTTTTCTATCTTTGGCCAGCGAAAACACATGTCATGAAATCATGACACTTTTCCTCCTTGGCGCTTTCTCTTCGAACCTGTCATGAAATCATGACACTTTCTCTCCTTGGCGCTTTCTCTTCGAACCTGTCGTGAAATCGTGACACTTTCTCTCCTTGGCGCTTTCTCTTCGAACCTGTCGCGAAATCGTGACACTTTCTCTCCTTGGCGCTTTCTCTTCGAACTTGTCACGAAATCGTGACACTTTCTCTCCTTGGCGCTTTCTCTTCGATCCTATGAAATCGTGACACTTCTCATGTCACGAAATCGTGACACTTTCCTTTGCAAGCTCCTTCTCTCCGAACATGTCACGAAATCGTGACAGTTTTCTTTGCTTGTGCCTTCTCTCCAAACATGTCACGAAATCGTGACAGTTTTCTTACTTGCCTTCTTTGCTTCCAACATGTCGCGAAATCGTGACAGTTTTTCTACTTGCCTTCTTCTCTGACAACATGTCACGAAATCGCGACAGTTTTTCCACTTGGCTTCTTTGCCTCCAACATGTCACGAAATCGTGATAGTTTTGCCAGCATTTTCTCTCTCCTCCGATATGTCGCGAAATCGCGACAATTTTGACAGCATTTTCTCTCTCCTTCGAGATGTCATGAAATCGCGACAATTTTGACAACATTTTCTCTCTCCTCCGAGATGTCGCGAAATCGCGACAGAAAACATGTCGCGATATCGCGACAGTTTTCTTACTTGTCTTTTTCTTTGATTTTCTGAATCTGGGCCACTTCTGTCTTCTTGGAAATTCACTGTACATGTTTTGACTGACCTCTGAACTCCTGTCCACTGCATCAACTGATCTCTCTGTCTGTGTTGACAACAATGACAATACTTTGGCTGCACCTTGCACATCAGAGTCTTGTACAATCTAAACAATGTATAACTCAACAAAGTTGAAAATTCACCAATGATATAAATCATCCAAACCTTTCCCTTTACACAACCCATTGTGGCCATCATCAAAACTTATGAAGGGACAAGTGGTATCTATGCTCTTGATCCCAAATGGCATGAGGAATGGCCACTAAGTTCTTAGTCGCATAACCACCACTTGTGGTCAAAGAGCACAATTAGCTTAGCTTTCTCTTAGCACACCTCGTTGTCCAAGCATATCCCATGTGGGGCATTATATGCTAATGATTTCCTTTGAATCTGTTTGACTGTATAGGATGAGCAAGCAGGTCTATTTTGGGCATATAGTAGGGGATTCAATACTGGCATAGAAATTTCCTATTCTCTAGTGGCTAATCAATCCTTGCATGTGGTGTATGTCACTGAATAAAGGGAATTCTATTTTTTGCCTGTGTCCGCTCTTGGTCCAAGGTTAGTCATAAATCGGGCTAGTGACAATGGCACCACGAAGTGGTGGAATGTCCTACAGGGGTATGTAATAAATTTTAATTTCCTTTTTCCAAGGATATCAAAACATATATCGTAGCCCCTTTGAATTAAATCATCATCTAGTTTCTTCAAAAATGGGATGAGATAGTTGAATGTAGACAACTGTATCACTTAATACATCATAGAAAAATTTTACACAGGCAATCATTAAACATATGCATAGAAATATAATGCTTCCTTCTACCCCTAGCTATGATGTCATCATAATAGTTCAAGTTATTATACAATGTACTGTCCTGGGTGGAATCAAACACCTCCTTGACCGCAATGCTTTACAATGAAGCATTTATTTTTAGCATTGGCTATACACAAATGACCACAAGGAAAGGAGATTTTATACGTATGGATGAGTAGTATGGAAAAGCTTCAATACCCTACTATATAGCACTCGATCGATCATTGCACAAGAGGAATCGATGAAGGAGTAAATCGAATTGCGCATCAATAAATAAAAAGGGTTAAGACAAAAGCATAATGATGGGAAACTCACTTTGAGCCTTATATCCATTACTTATCACACCATTTGAACACACAGCAAAGTGATACCATAGGCATATATGTCTAAAAAAAGAGTAAGAATACAAAACAAGATAATTTCAGTCATATAAATATATAGTGTATGCCCTAGCTATAGATGCACTATTTTTATTCATCATCAAATTTGTAGCATGAAGTGGGTGAGTATATAGATATATCCCACATACATTATGTCGTAAGCATAAAACATTATAAAAGGGTTTGCACACTACAAATAGAGTAACCACCAAGCAGTGGTTGTGCGAACCCTACGGTTGTTGGTGGCGATAGTCGTCTTGGGTCACAAAGCTTTAGTGGTGTTTAGTTATAGCTTAAATTAAGGCCTCTCATTGATTGGATTTACTATGGCCTTCTAGGTTGTATAACTTTTAATATAACCTTCCATAGTTAGACCACCAGATTAAAATTCCCATATTGAATTTGCTATATCATGTACGAGAGTCTCTCCAAAAAGGGTTAACTTTTATCTTATATTTGCTATGACATCCATAGAATTATCAAACTAATAATTATCAGGTATTATAAAGGTATCAAAAGTGAATCTTCACTAATATTGATTTAGAATGCAATCTAATAAAGCTTCAACAAACTTACAATGAGGAAATTCAAGAGGAAGCATACAATTAATCTAATATCCCTTAATAAAATATCTCCAATAAGAAACCACTAACCTAAGCTCCCACAAGGTTGATCTCCTCAAGTCCCTCCTTATTTGACTCCTACTAGTCTTCCAAGATTGCTTCTCCATCATCCAATAAATCTTTCGAGTCTTCTAGTCTCTGATCCACCAAGGTGGAGAGCATACTCCCTAGGCCTTCC
Source organism: Wollemia nobilis (assembly GCA_028583015.1). Taxonomy (NCBI): domain Eukaryota; kingdom Viridiplantae; phylum Streptophyta; class Pinopsida; order Araucariales; family Araucariaceae; genus Wollemia; species Wollemia nobilis. The sequence goes on from JAQPPZ010015334.1 coordinate 1,785,739, forward strand.
AAAATTCCTCTCCTTTCTTCACAAGGTGTCCTCTATTTATAGGACACTTCTCCACCCATGGGCCAAATAGTGGTCACATTATAATAATATTAAAAATATGCCTTGGGCCCATTATGACTCATCATGTCCGGTGGAGTGTACTCCAGAAGTAGAAAAAGGGTCCTACTAAGGATAAGGTAAGTGTCCTTATTTTTGTCTTGTATCTTTTCCCATGGGGACAAATATAAAATTAATACTATTAAAGCATAGAATGGAAACAAAGTTAGAACTATTATTTATAAGGTAAGGGATCTCCCTTTTACTTTCCACAAATATAGGGAAGTCATATGGGTTATTTTCCCAACAGACAGGATAGATGTATAATATTTAAAAATCCTATAGTTCTTCTAAGTTCCATCTCACTTGGGTCCACTAGGTTGTGTAGCCATAATTTACTATATTGTTATAATTTTGTAAAATATAATTCCTCAATTTTATCTTTCACAAGACCTCATAGTTAGTTTCTAATTAATTATTTTTTCCAAAATATAATTAATATTTTCCTATCCTTCATAAAATTCTTTTATTAGAATTTTTGTAGGAATATTTAGGTTCTATACCCCTTTTATCGGACATTTATTGATCCACAATATCAATTAATATTCTTTAAATAATGTAGGAGGGTAATGGGTCATGACATACACCCCCCCTTAGATTAAACACAGTCCTCTATGTTTGGACATCTACCTTATATAAACACACTTGTCTAGCAAAAGCTAGTATTTATCCTATTGTATTTCAATCATATTCTTCTTCATCCAGCACTTCAATCCTGATGGCAAGCTTCATCTTCCATCCATGAGAGTACCTGGACCTACAAAAATGTAAAATATCAGTAGTACCTGTTGACAATTTTGTCACATTGCATAGAGGGGTAGAAAAATCAAAAATTTTGTAAAGTGTTTCTTTTTGTAAAGTATTTCTTTTTGTTGTTTTTGAAAATATTTGTAAGTTGCAGCAATTTTGGCTTTCATCGCCATCCCCTTTGTATATAGAATGGAGATGCAAGAGCTTCGCTACCAAGCAAGCTAAGGAAAAAAAGCTTCGCAAGAAAAGGAAGATAGCTTCGCCAAAAAATAAGTAAAGGACGAAAAGAGCTTCGCACCCGAAGCATTTCAAGCAGCTACTTTGGGCAAAAGTTTTGCGAAGCGGCATTCAAGGAACCTCAAACGCTAAAAAATAGCTTCGCTGAAGAAGGAAGACAAGAAAGGCAAGAAAAGAGCTTCACACCCGAAGCATTTCGAGCAGTTGCTTCGGGCAAAAAACTAGCGAAGCAGAATTTGGAGGAGTGCAAACATTGAAAACTACTTCGCCAAGAAATCAGCGAAGCACCCGCTTCGGGCCTCCACACCGGCGAACCATTTTTACTTCACCAAAATTTGTTGTGAAGCATCTGCTTTGGATAGCTTTCGTGCGAAGCACTTTCACCCGAAGTAGTAATGGCCCATGAAGAAGCAGAACATTTTTCGGAGGCAAGAATGCACTTCGGCCCAAAAGACCTCGAACCACAGTTTTGAGGGAGGATCATGACGAAGCATTTTGAAGACTCACCAACGAAGCATCCACTTCGGGCGGAGAACCTCAGCGAAGCAGTTTTGGCATGCCTTTCCATCGAAGTGGCAAATATCGAGAGCCATCTTAAGGAGGAATATTTACTTCGGCGTTTTATATCCCCGAAGTTGTCTTGCGAAGTTCATTCATGCGAAGTGCAAAACCAAGAAGGAAGACCTACTTCGGCTTGCATCCATTGCAAAGCGGAGTTGCGAACGAGAAATCAACGAAGCACTTCGAGGGCACGCACTCCAAGCCGGGTATTTTTTTGAGGCAATCAAGTGCCTCATAAATGTATTTTTACGTGCCCGGTGAACTCGTTGCTCATTTTTGGCAATTGGAAAGGAAGTCTCAGTCCCTGAAGGAGAACCCGACGGACATGGCGGCTACTCGAGCTCCACACCCAGAGACCAAGGACGTTCAGATGGCTCATTAATGCATGTCTCCCTAGCTGACCCGGTCGTAGTTGCCAGATATAGAAAAGGATTTGAAAGCTCAATCACGAGAGCTGCAAGGGCCGACTTCTTAGGTTTTCGAGGATGTACTCCTCCATTTTGTGCATTGATGGCTCAAAGGATCGGGTCCTCTATAAAAACCTAGGCATTGTAATGTAAAAGGGGGGGAAATTTCTGCTAGAAAGCTGCTGTAACTTGAATCCCTACGATTAATACTAAAGAGCTTTGGCTTCAATTTCTCTCTTGTATGCTGCCTTCTGTGATTATTTCTGTTATCTTTTCTTCATTTGCATACTGTAATTCTGCATTCTAGATTTAGGTGTGCGATTGGGGATAGACCCCTAAAATTTTCTCGAAGGATACATAGGGGAGGAAAATGTTGTATTAGCTTTCTTTTATGCTGTCTGTGGATAGTGTTTCTGTTATATTCACTTTTTCCTGGTCACCGTAATTCTGAACTCTGGATTTTGACGTAAGGGGAAGGGTAATCCTGGAACTCGTCCAGAGGATACATAGGGGGGTTAATACCGTGTTCATTTCATTTTACTCTTGATATTTATTGCTATTGTTTTGAGCTATTAGACAGTGATCGTGCTTCTGGTTCTTTCCCACTTCGGATAATTGAAATTTCTTCCCTTACTCTTTTATTTCTTTCCTGCACCCTTACTATTTTATCCCTTTCCTGCACTCTCATCTCTAAACACCGAGTAGATTAGTAAAGGAGCCAACCTTTCTCTAGATATTGGCACGAGGGGCATCTCTTCCCTTCGGCCTTTCAATGTTGGTCCAGGTCTAGGGCGCGTACACTACCCAAAATCCTTTCCTGGGCAGATTTGATGACCAACAGTTTTTGGCATGCCCGGTGGGACACGGTCAGTCTCACCTTGTGAGTGGTAGTGAGAATCGATGCTCGTCTCATTGCCGAAAGACTCTTAGCATCTGGCGACTTTGTTTAACCAAGAATCTTTAAGTCATAGAGACCGGTACCTAAGTCTGTGCCTTCATGCAAACAAGATGGAGAGTTAGGAATAGAGGAGAGGAAACCGAGTTCTTTGAGCTTGATATTGATGCCTTTGGGGAATGTTCTAGGTTGGTCACCCCTGAGTCACTATTACATGGAACATCCTCGCAAGAGGCTACTATTGATGAACAAGGATTAACTTCGGATAGTACAACATCTAGCTTTCCTCCTAATCCTCCCAACTCACCGAAGCATCCTAGTGCCTCCATTCACATTAGTCGTCCTATTAGCAACCAAGGAGGAGCTTCGGGAATTCCTATTTCTCAAAATCCAAGTGCAAATATGGCACAACAACAACAACAAATGCAGTAGTATCAGCAACCATTTCCTAGACTGTTCTCGACATGGAATTCTTTGGGACCACTAAATTTAGCGGGACAAGGGCAAGTTCCGCTTGCTGCTATGAAGAATATCCCAATGTTCGATGGAACTGGGAAGACTGCTCTGGAGCACATCCAGGACATAGTTTCTTTGGCAGCGATTCATGACATCAAATAAGAGAGAGTTATGGTAAAGCTTCTGGTTCTATCTCTTAGAGGGAAGCTCCTCTACTGGTATAGATCTTTACCACTCGGTACTATAACGGGATGGGACCAGTTAGCCGGACAATTGATGAGAAGCTTCAATGAGTCCGTTGATCCATCTTCTCTCCTGCATTAGTTCACAATGATTCAGAGACATCCACAAGAGGAGATCGCTGATTTCAATGTTAGGTTCACTCGAACCTAGAAAAGGATACCAGTTGGACTTTGGCCAAATAGCGAAGCTACAGCATACTATTTCCTTCGGGATTTCAACCCTGATATCATTGTCATGGTAAGGTATTCGAACATTAATACCTTCCCCGAGTTGTATGAGTTAGCCCAGAGAGTGGAGATGGATTTAATAGTTGTGGGTAAGCTCCCCTAAAGGATGTCGATGCCCATACTCCCTGATTTCCCTCAATCTCAGTATGTGAGCCCAGCCACTTCACAGATCTCTACAACCCCCGCATACCCGATCTCGTCTTGGAACCCGAATCCCATTGTATCACAGATTGCTACTCCACAAATCCATTTTCCTACATTTTCGACTTCGTAGCCCACTATTTCCTCGGTATTCCCTGTACTGCCAGCATCGCCTCAACACCCCGCCCTACCTCCAATACCAACGATGGCTCCATTGCCACCTATTCCCAAAGTCGATGATATGCAAGCCAAAATACTACAAGAGGTGCAGTCCCTGAACTCCATAGTACAAACCTTGTCCAATGATATGACCATTATGAAAAAAAAGCAAGCACAACATGAATTTCTATCGAGAAGGTCTTATCCTACACTCGTACTTACTAAAGATCAAGCGGTCCAGCAAGGGAGAGCATCGACAAGAAATGTCATGATTGATGAAGCTCCGAGCACTTTTGATTACATACATTGGTGCTCCACGTGTAATGATCCTCACGAAGAGAATACTTGTATGCTACACCAACATTATGTACAAACACTAGCGAGCAGTAGTCATGGTGGTCAGGTCAACATTATTAGACAGATGGACCAAAACCTGGTAATTGACGAAGAAGAGCAAGTTGTAGTCCTTACCATAGGAGGAAAAAGGTCGATAGAGGTAGATGCTACTCAAATGGCTCCCTTAAAAGTGCATGCTCACCATGAAAAGGGACAACAACCTTCCCAGGCCTCGAGCGAAGCTCCTCAGCCTGCATCAATCAAATAAAAGGCTCAATAGGCCCCTACAAAACCACCTCAGGTGGAGACCAAAGAACAAGCTAGAGAGAAGCTCAAGCTTCCTTCGCTGACCAAACGACAAAGGGTCGAAGCTACAAAGCAGTATCACACCAGATATGAGGCAAGAAAGGAACCTGAGGTGCACAACTCCCTAGCTTACAATATTGTAGATGAGCTGAAGAAGATTCCGGCCAAGATCAGCCTGTATGACGCTCTGCAACTACCCGGACAAGTGGACTTGCTGCAAGAATCATTGAAGACGGCCAAGGCAAGAAAGTCAGCACCGCTTTCCCTAGTGCAGACCCTATCCACATCCATTACAGGGAAGAATAGACCACCTCCATTCTACCTATCTCTATAGATGGAAGGGTATGTTGTACATAACTGTATGATTGACTCCGGGGCCACGACGACAGTCATGCCCAAAGCAATGTGCGAAGAGATAGGGATGGAGTATACGCGAAGTAGCCATGGCGTGCTCCAGTTGGATGGTACTCCCATGAAGACTATAGGAGTAATTAAAGATATACCTATCCGACTACACAAGATGCCTCAAATCATAGTTATACAAGAGGTGGTGGTCGTAGACCTCGAGTCGTATTTCAGTATGTGCTTGTCAAGGGAGTTTACGATGAAGCTGGGAGGATATCTATCCATGGATTACTCACACTTAGAGATTCCATTCAAAGGGAAGAAGGTGAAGATCTACAATGAGAAGCCTTCTACCTTCCTTGTACAGAAGATGTCCGAAGAAGAGAGCAGCGATCCCGTGCATGCGATAGTGGAAGGGATAGAGCAAGTGGACCTGGTCGAGGAATCCCTTACCCAGTTAAGTTGTGAAGATGAATTCTCATTGGCGGACTTTAATGCCATGATAGAAACCGAGATGGGATGTTATGCCATCACCAAGCCTGAGAAACACATCAAGTCAGAGAATAAAACATGTGCCCAAGAAGGACTATGGAAGTTGTTCTTCGATGGCACCCAATGCAAAAATGGTGCTGGGGCAGGCATTCTTTTAATATCACCATCAGGAGAGCAGAAAGAATATTGTTATCTAGTTGATTTGGAGCTGCACCAACAATGCAGCAGAATACGAAGCATTATGCCTAGGACTCAAGAAAGTAGAAAAGTTAGGCATAAAGCATCTCCAAGTCTTTGGAGATTCATAATTGGTATGCAATCAAGTCACAAACAAGTGCATTTCAAAGAAGCACTATCTCAAGTCATATCGTAACAGGGTATGGGACTTGTTTGACCAGTTCGAGTCTCTCAATCTGCAGTCCATTCCACGAGAAAAGAACCGACATGCCGATGTTCTAGCATCCATCGCAGCAAAGTACTCTCCAGTAGAAGACATGGTGCATAAGCCTAAAGCTGTGAGGATGATTTATAGGCCCTCTATCCTAGATAGAGATCTGCATTGGCAATTTTTTGATAGTGATGAGTAGACAATGAATTTTATGATTCAAGAAGCAGCCATAGTTGAAAAAAGAAGCCCTGAGGATGAAGAATATGAAGGGCTAGTTCAATTGAAGAATAATCATGTCCCCAAGGGATTAATTACTCTTGAGAGCCTCTTTGATCAGAATGATCGAGCATTTTCTCATAGGATCAAAGTCAATGCAAAGCAGTACCAAGATCTGGAGCTTGAACCTGGAAAAGCAATAAAAGTTGGAACAGATTGCACTTCGAAAGAGCTAGAACAGATCCGATCTCTGTGCAGAAGGTATCCCGACATAGTGGCGTGGTCTTATCAAGACCTGAAGGGATACGATCGGCAACTGATCCAGCATACAATCGAATTGTAGGAGGGGATCAAACCCTTTCGATAGAAGCAAAGGCTTGTCAATCCCAAGATCGAGGTCCTGATGAAAGTCGAGCTCCTGAAGATGCTCGAGGAAAAGATAATTTATCCCATAAAGCATTCCTCTTGGGTAGCGAATCTAGTCCCTATTAGAAAGAAGAATGAAGATATACGGTTATGCGTGGACTTTCGCAACCTGAACCAGGCTTCGCTCAAAGATCATTACCCTCTCCCACAGATAGATCAGATCTTGCACTCGGTGGCTAGGGCTCAAGCGCTTCTCCCTACTCGATGGTTTCTCCGGATATAATCAGATATGGGTTAGGGATGAAGACCAGCATAAAACCGCATTCACTACCAAGTGGGGAACATTTGCTTACCAACGAATGCCATTCGGCCTTTCGAATGCGGGGGCCACTTTTTAGAGGGCCATGGATCTAGCTTTTGGTGAGCTCTTGAATAAGGTCATCGTTATCTACCTGGATGACATGACCGTCTTCTCTCGAAGAAGGGAGGATCATCCTTTTCACCTACAACAGGTATTCAAAAAATATCGAGAGTTTGGCATTTCAATCAATCCAAAGAAGTCCATATTCGTAGTCAACGAAGGGAAGTTATTGGGACATGTGATATTAGAAAAGGGTCTTGCCATAGATCCTGATAGAGCTAAGGCTCTCTTGAAGCTCCCACTCCCAGTGAACAAGAAAGGACTTCAATATTTTTTTGGCCAGATCAACTTCATGAGGAAGTTTGTCCCAGATTTCGCCCAAGTCATCAAGCCAATGTCTAAAATTTTAAAGAAGGGCGCTGAATTCATCTGGATGGAGGAGAGAAAAGAAGCATTTGAAGAGATCAAGGCCCGAATCGCTCAGGCACCAGTCCTGACCAACCCTGACTACAACCGAGATTTCATCCTATACGCCATAGGAGAACCTGAGAGCTATGTTGTCGTCCTGACACAGAAAGGGGAAGACGGCGAAGAATGCCCCATCGCATTTCTAAGCTAGGTAATACATCCCCATGAAGAAAAATATAATTTCATAGAAAGGTAGGTGCATGCAGTAATGAAGTCTCTTAGGAAATTCAAGCAATTCATTTCCCAAAGTCGGGTTACGGTCTTTGTCATTCACCCCGATGTGCGCAATTTCATTATCCAAGGAGAATTGGGAAGCAAAAGAGTCGGTTGGGTCAACAAGATATAGGAATTCGACATCGAAATCAGACCCACAAAACTGGTTCGCGGTCACGCGCTATGTCAAGAGTTAGCGAAGAGCGTAGCAGCCGAAGTGATAGCTTGTCAGTGGGATGACTCAGCAGTAGAAGGGTGCTTCGCAAACCAAGAAGAGGACGAGAAGGACTGGGTCGATGAGATAGTTGAATACTTCAACACCGATAGATGTCCTTCGCATCTAAATGCTTCGCAGTGAAGGCACTTCAGGATGCGGTCCCTCCGATACACATTGCGCCCCGAAGGCCTATTTTTTAGAAACATCGATGGCGTTCTTCTTAGGTGCATAAAAGAAGATGATAAGAGGAGAGTCCTGGGAGAATTCCATTCAAGATTATCTAGGGGCCACTTCGCAGGAAGAACAATGACATTGAAGATAATTAAAGCTGGTTATTATTGGCCTACACTCTTCGTCGATGCCTTTGCAATCTATCACAGATGCGAGCAATGTCAAAAGTTCATCGACCAAAACAGAAGTGCTCCTATGCCTCTCTGACCGATACAAGTAGAAATGCCCTTTCAACAATGGGGGTTGGATTTCATAGGGGTCATATCGTCGAACTCCTCCACTGGGCACAAGTTTGTCCTAACCACAACCGACTACTTCACCAGATGGGCCAAAGAAGTTCCCACGAAGCATGCTGATCAGGAGACGATAGTCGCCTTCCTAGAGGGATTGATCACCCGATTCGGCATCCCAAAAGCAATCATTATGGACAATGGTCCTGGCTTCACAGACACCAAAATCAACGAGTTCCTCTACAAATATGGGATATATCATAAAGTCTCCTCCAATTACTATCCACAAGGCAACGGATTGGCAGAATCAACCAACAAGACTCGTTAAGGGTGCTAAGAAAGCTCATGGAGAAAAACAAAAGAACTTGGCACCTCCTTCTAGATCGGGCCTTGTGGGCCGATCGAATTTCTATCAAGAAGTCAATAAAGACATCACCGTATGCCCTGGTGTATGGCAAGGAGGCCATCTTACCTACCCACATAGAGATCCCTGCATTGCAGCTGTTAGGAGAGGAAGATGAAGTTAACCCAATGGAAAATAGGTTGGCTCAGCTACTGCAGCTAGAGGAAGATCATGAGAAGGCCTACCAGAGCTTCGCTAAGCATGCTCAGATCACCCGAGACTGGTTCAAGAAAAAGTCCTTCGACCACACTTTTAGAGTGGGAGATCTAGTATGGAAGTGGGATTCTTGGAAGGCCAAGCCTAGGAATCATGACAAATTGGACGCTTTCTAGGACGGACCGTTCGAAATTGTGAAGGTAAACTCAGCCAACTCTTTCATCCTCAAGGATGTCGATGGTCAGATCTTGCCGATCTCTATCAATGGTCTTCATTTGAAGACTTTTCATCGCTGAGATGAAACAAACAAACAACAAAAAACAAAAACAAAAATATATGTTTCAAGTTTTATTTTTGTATGTAAAATTTTATCTTTGTATATACTCTATTCCGTGATTGCCAGAAGGTTCAACACCAGACTACCATAGCAACGAGCCCTAGCTTCGTTGGACCTAGCAAGGATCTCCTTCGGGGATTTTGTGTGCGAAGTAACTGATGCGATATGCTTCGCAGTGAAGCACTTTGGTTTGGAAGGAGTCCTTAAAAGAAACAAGGCTTGGGAAATGCTTCGCAAAAGGAGTTTGAGCGAAGCAGTTTTCAAAGAAAATCTAGCGAACCTTTTTCAAAAGGAACAAGCTTCGGAGGCAACCTTTCGTGAAGCAAAGTAGTGATGCGGCAAAGTAAAACTACTTCGGGCTCGAAGCATAAAATATCGGTTCGCATCGGAGGTTCGCCGTGAAGCAACTTCAGCACCGGTTTCCACTTTGCCAACCCTATGGCGCGCGAGACGAGGAGCATTTAAAACGTGTCTTGAGAGACGCGCCAACGGCAACCTAGGGGAATGTTCGGGGTGAATGATTTTAATGCCAAGGTGGTGGAGCGCATCCCGAGAAGATTCTTTGTGAAAAAATCTTGCGCCTAGGTATGAGGTGGCAGGAAATTAAACTCCCAATGCAGAGCAAATCATCGAACCACATGGGCCCGCATACCACGCCACCGTAAAGCCAATCAAATGGCGAAACGACCTCTTTCATCCGAGTTGAAGGTTTAATTTTGGCAGGTGCCATAAATTGGGGTAGTTGCCTTTTAAGGCTATAAAACGTGGGGCTTAGTGGTAAAAGGGATGTTTGCCAACTGTTAATGCAAGGATTAAGAGCTCTCGTTGATAGCCTGCATTCCTTCACCCTTCGCATCGAAGTCCTTCACGTCGAAGCTCTCTGCATCAAGGACTCTGCCGCCGCCCATATCCAGAATGGGGAAGAAAAATTCTAAAGAGAAGGGGAAGGAGCCTGAGACAACACCCCCAGAGAAAACGAAGAAGGGCAAAGAAGAGCAAAAACATAGACCTAAGAAGATCAACCTCAATCCCCACCCAAAAAAATAGCCGGTGGAGGAAGGAGAGGATTCAAAAGAGGAGCAACTTGAAGAGCCACCAATTGATGGGTGGGAGAAAATAAGGGACACCGAACTCTCAAAGAGCATGGCCGAGCTCCGACACACTATTGAGTTTATGACAAGCAGACTCTCCTCGGAGAACAAGAGGGTTGCTACGTATTATTCATAGATTTATTGGTATCTAACCCCACCCATGCACCATTGTCCCAAATTGATCTGTGCCATCGCGTAGAACTACCAGCCCTCCTCCAAACAAGTGTTGGATGCCGCTGGCCATAAATTGTTTTCAATTTTGAAAGAGGATGTGCAAGAAGCCTTCACGCCACAACAGGGGCCGCCCAAGGGCTATTCCGTTTGCAATGTCATCCTGAGCGAACAAATGGAGAGGTTCACCTCCTCCACCTATATTTTGAAATTTCTAAGAGAGAACCTCAAGGACGGGCTCCCTTCAGGAAAGCTTCCTCAGATGCCTCGCCCATTGATAGATTTCAAGAGCATGGACATCTTCTCCATTATTGCGTGGGTCACGGGCCTGTCAACCGATGCTTCGGTGCACCCCTGGAAGGTGTCTTTGGCCGAATGTATTTCAAGAGGGGAATTTTATGCCCCTGATGCTTCAAGGCCAAACACCAACCTAGTCTTCTTCGACTGGGTAGAATGGGTGGCCCGAACCTTGCACACGTGGCTTACCAGCATGAAGAATTCTGGGACGGGCCAGTACTTCACACCCTACTCTTTCCTAGTCTAGTTATTTTTCTACCATGTACATAAGAATTTCCCCCACATTGCCATTTCTTCAAGTGGCAAGGATGGAACTCCTCTGCCTGTGTACCAGTGGACTCCCCTCCTGGCGAGGATGGAGTCATATTATTCTTTTAATCAACAATTCTTGGGACCTGCCATTCATTTGTTGAAGGGTTCTTGCCCTAGGGTGCCCCTCAGTTTAAGAGATAGAGTAGTGATGGAGAAGAAGGGAGACGTCTTCCAACTAATGCAAGGGCTTGTGGTTCACCTATTTGGCTTCACGGGGAAGCCCTTCCTACTACCTTTCTACCCCTCTGAGTACCAGTTCGCATTAGAAGTCACTCGATAGAGCGACGCAACAAATGCCGTCTATGGCCATGGTCGAAAATGGGTGCACACTTGCGACTTCCCCTTCAAAATGGGGGTAATTGAAGTGTTTGCCCTAAAGCAACATGTTTTCCTAGAGGAGAAGCTTGCCAGCTTTGGTCTGCTCCAGATTCCTCAAAGGTGGCTCTACGATCCCTTGGGAGTGATGAGGGACCACCTCAGATTCAAGAATTTTCATGTCCGCCCCCACCCAAAAATCGTGGAGCAAAGAAATAACCCCAATGGGAGGGATCTGGAGTGGCATTTAGAAAGGATGAAGACCTTGCCTCCCTGGCATGAATTCTACCCTATGGAAGTTGAGTTTGATCCTGTTCAACATCCTTTCCCAAGCCCAGACTCCACTTTTTGGAGGAAGATGAAAGACGAGCTGAGGGAGGAGTTGAAGGACTGGGGTGTAGAACAATTAAAGGAGTGGTGGAAAATGAGAGTTCATCGATAGAAGATGAAATCATATGGACTCTTGGAGGTGGATAAGGACTTCACGATTGTTTACGAAGCCAATGTTGGGACTTGGAATCCCACCTCCTTCACCAACTTCATTCCTCCAAGTGCCCCAGGTTCGGGCGAAAGCCCAAAGAGAGCTGATGATGCTTCGAAAGAAGAAGAAGAGGAGGAGGCAAAAGCTGCACCAGAAGAACTGCCTCAGGGACCTATGGAGAGCCATGACACCAGTGCCACGATATCGGCACAACCATCCGAGAAGAAGAAAAGAAAGAGGCAGGAGCAAGCTCAAGTGCCTCCAACCCACCCGAAGTGACCACGCACAAAGCTTCCAGGTGCTTCTGTCGGACAACCTATGATCGGCCCAGTCGAAGCAAATATCGAAGGGACGACGTCACCAAGAGCTAAAGCAACCCCAGACATGGATGTCATCGATGTGGAGGAACTCCTCCAACAAGAAGGGGTCCCCGAAGAAGAAGTCATGGAGGTCGAAAGTACCGAAGTTCAAAAGGAACAGGAGCCGATCACACAGGAAGTCACTACTATTGCTCTACCTGGAGGGCACACAGGTATGCACTCTCCACCCTTTGCCCTGGTTTCTCAAGGCATGTCCACCATGGTCCCGACCGTGAGTCCCCAGCAGTCTCTCTCTCCCCCATAAAGTCAATCACCCTCTCGCGTGTTGCCCTTCACTACTTCGAGTTTGTCTCACAATCCCGTTAGCCCCACTCACATGTCCACTCCATTCGAGTCATCTGGCCGGGACAAGTCCATCGATACTACTTCGCTCGCCCATGCCACCATTCCCTTGGTCCTCAGTCAGGGCAAAGGTAGTACTCCAATGTCGAACCCCGTTTCCCACTCCCTTGTTACACACGACATCGTTCCTCTCACCGAAGCTCTTGCCACACCCATCGTCGAACCTACTGGTGAGGCATCCCCTGTCCATTCCTTGTATTTGTTCACCCCTTTGGCTGGAGACCCAGCCTCTTTTGAAATAGAGTTGTCCTTAATCAAGGAATGCCCTCTAGCTGAGAAGTTGCTCCAGGCCCAAAAAAACACCGATAAGATGCTAAAGGAGGCCAGGAAAAGGAGGGGGCGCTCTCTGGCCAAAGTAGAAAAATGCACCATTTTTTACTTGAAAGGCGAAAAGCTGCATAAGGTGAAAAAGGTCCCCAAGGTCCAAAAACCCCTGGACGAGATGACTCCAGCAGATTACGACTATCAGGAGAAGACTAAGGACCTAGAACACTTGAATGTAGATAATGAATCTGCATCCATGCATGTAAGAATTGAAACTTTCTACGCACATGCAAACATCGCCAATCAGCGCAGATTTGAAGCAGAGAGCGCCAACATCAAGTTGGAAGAGGAGCTAGCCAAGATTCGCTCCAAGCTAGAGGACATAGAGAAGCAGTGTGAGCTGATGAAGAAGGAAGTGGATGCCCTGAAACAACAAGTAAGACAACTGCAGAGTGCAACTAAAACCCAGAGCCAAATACAGGCCGAAGCTGATCTGAAGGCCAAATAATTTGAAAGCAAGATCCTACAGATGCAGCAATAGTTGTACGAAAAAGAAAGCCTGGAGCTGTTTGACAGAGGCAGAATAAAAGAAATCCGCTCACACCTACTAAAAAACTTCAAATCTCGGGCCTCCAGTGCCCTATCAATTTTGACCTACATCATCGAAGCCCAGTATGCTGCTGCTCAGGAAGGGCCAATAGTAGATGAGGTCATCCAAAAGATTCGAAGGCGACTCAAACTGGATTTTGAGGTCCAAAGTGTCAAATATCAGGACCTGTAGGTCGCCGCGATGAGCCGGACGGCTAGGGATTGGTCTACGACCCAAGCCACAGTCCGTGCCTTCTTCTCCAAGGTGAGGAAAGCACAGAAGGCGAAAGACCTCCTGGATATATTTGAGCACGAGCAGCGCACATCGTTGGGCTACTTTCAAGATCTCTCTTCATTAGGTTTCCCTAGCTTCATGGATGATGATGGGAACCTTCTGACCAAGGAAGAACTCAAGCCGGTATGGCTTCATTTTGAAGGCGACGTCTTAGAGGTAGACGAGTGGGCAGAGCCGATTACAGAAAGACAGGTCACAAATTTTATTCTGAGACACTGCAAGATCGCGGCTTGCCTGAATGATCTGAACACAAGATCCAAACATGCTGACATCGGGCAGATTGACCGGTTCCATGTTTTGGTTAGGGCACTTGAAGACCAAAAGCCATTTCAGAAGGGTGTCTGGGCTCATGTCCATAGAACCATGGAACGCATCCGTGATCGCCTTCCCCAATCGCCGCAACAGGAAGCCTCATCGAAAGAGGAAGAAGAGGAAGAAGAAGAAGAAGAACAAGCCGTGGAAGCACCCCTAAAAATGGAAAAAGGAGAAGGGTCTGGAGGTAACTCTGGCCCAACGGATCAAGGTTGAGGGTTCTTCCATCGAGACAAGCTCGTTGCCCCGCGAGCCACCAAGAATGTTGACAATTTTGTCACATTGCATAGAGGGGTAGAAAAATCAAAAATTTTGTAAAGTGTTTCTTTTTGTAAAGTATTTCTTTTTGTTGTTTTTGAAAATATTTGTAAGTTGCAGCAATTTTGGCTTTCATCGCCATCCCCTTTGTATATAGAATGGAGATGCAAGAGCTTCGCTACCAAGCAAGCTAAGGAAAAAAGCTTCGCAAGAAAAGGAAGATAGCTTCGCCAAAAAAGAAGTAAAGGACGAAAAGAGCTTCGCACCCGAAGCATTTCAAGCAGCTACTTCGGGCAAAAATTTTGTGAAGCGGCATTCAAGGAACCTCAAACGCTAAAAAATAGCTTCGCTGAAGAAGGAAGACAAGAAAGGCAAGAAAAGAGCTTCGCACCCAAAGCATTTCGAGCGGTTGCTTCGGGCAAAAAACTAGCGAAGCAGAATTTGGAGGAGTGCAAACATTGAAAACTACTTCGCCAAGAAATCAGCGAAGCACCCACTTCGGGCCTCCACATCGACGAACCATTTTTACTTCACCGAAAGTTGTTGCGAAGCATCTACTTCGGATAGCTTTCGTGCGAAGCACTTTCACCCGAAGTAGTAATGGCCCATGAAGAAGCAGAACATTTTTCAGAGGCAGGAATGCACTTCGGCCCAAAAGACCCCGAACCACAGTTTTGAGGGAGGATCGCGGTGAAGCATTTTGAAGACTCACCAGCGAAGCATCCACTTCGGGCGGAGAACCTCAGTGAAGCAGTTTTGGCATGCCTTTCCATCGAAGTGGCAAAGATCGAGAGCCATCTTAAGGAGGAATATTTACTTCGACGTTTTATATCCCCGAAGCTATCTTGCGAAGTTCATTCATGCGAAGTGCAAAACCAAGAAGGAAGACCTGCTTCGGCTTGCATCCATTGCGAAGCGGTGTTGTGAATGAGAAATCAATGAAGCACTTCGAGGGCACGCACTCCAAGCCGGGTATTTTTTTGAGGCAATCAAGTGCCTCATAAATATATTTTTACGTGCTCGATGAACTCGTTGCTCATTTTTGGTAATTGGAAAGGAAGTCTCAATCCCTGAAGGAGAACCCGACGGACATGGCGGTCACTCGAGCTCTGCACCCGAAGACCAAGGACGTTCAGATAGCTCATTAATGCATGTCTCCTCGGCTGACCCGATTGCAATTGCCAGCTATAGAAAAGGATTTGAAAGCTTAGTAACGAGAGCTGCAAGGGCCGACTTCTTAGGTTTTCGAGGATGTACTCCATTTTGTGCATTGATGGCTCAGAGGATCGGGTCCTCTATAAAAACCTAGGCATTGTAATGTAAAAGGGGGGGAACTTTTTGCTAGAAAGTTGTTGTAACTTGAATCCCTGCGATTAATACTAAAGAGCTTTGGCTTCAATTTCTCTCTTGTATGCTGCCTTCTATGATTATTTATGTTATCTTTTCTTCATTTGCATACTGTAATTATGCATTCTGGATTTAGGTGTGCGATTGGGGATAGACCCCTAAAATTTTCCTGAAGGATACATAGGGGAGGAAAATGTTGTATTAGCTTTCTTTTATGTTGCCTGTGGATAGTGTTTCTGTTATATTCACTTTTTCCTGGTCACCGTAATTCTAAACTCTGGATTTCGACGTAAGGGGAAGGGTAATCCTGGAACTCGTCCAGAGGATACATAGGGGGGTTAATACCGTGTTCATTTCATTTTACTCTTGATATTTATTGCTACTGTTTTGAGCTATTAGACAACGATCGTGCTTCTGGTTCTTTCCCACTTCGGATAATTGACATTTCTTCCCTTACTCTTTTATTTCTTTCCTGCACCCTTACTCTTTTATCCCTTTCCTACACTCTCATCTCTAAACACCGAGTAGATTAGTAAAGGAGCCAGACTTTCTCCGAAGATTGGCATTAGGGGCATCTCTTCCCTTCGGCCTTTCAATGTTGGTCCAGGTCTAGGGCGCGTACACTACCCAAAATCCTTTCTCGGGCAGATTTGATGACCAATAGTACCATGTTCTTTTACACAATATAACATCCATTTTTCATAAAAAAAAGTATTGAAAATATAATCAAAACATAATCTCATCACAAAGATTATAGTTTTAAACCATCTATTACTGCACAAATACTGAATTGAAGACATAGCAATAATAGAATTTGCAAAATGGTGTTATAGATATATCCTAAAATTATGCATCTAGTGTTAACAAAGGAGTATCACAGTAAAATTTGGTTAACTTCTGGCATGAATTAACTTGATAAAATCTAGTGTTAACAAAGACACATCATAATTTTAGGATATTCACATATATCCTAATATGTATTTTAATACCAGAGCATCCACCCATATATCTCTTGGTTTATATCATCATGAAGAAGTCCCATACCTTCTCCAAGAATGGAAACCAATCCATCCCTCAAAATGTTTAGTTTCTTCAAATTAAATAAATTTACTTTTCATGCTTAAGAATTCAAGAAAAACCTATGGGTTACAAATATTCATAAACTATTATGAGTTCACAACAAAAACTTTAAACTAGTTAAGTTCACACAAAGATTCTACAATCCAAAAATCACTCATAAGCTTAAATAAATATCATCTACATAATACCGATATGTAATATTTTAAAATTTTGATAATCACTGTTATGTCTTAAATTTTTGGAAAATCTAGTCAACACTATGTGGTAGCCTAAACAAGGAATATATCTTTAGGGCTGGAACTCTTTAGTTCATTCCTTGGTTTGTGTTGTACTGGTACTTACAGCTAAATATGGCGATGGAGGTAATGTTCCAGTAGCTTCTTGATCACTACCTCCCCTTCTCCCATGTTGTGTATTAACAACTAGTTGTGATGGAAGAAGCATACTGTGATTTATCAAGGCAATCAAACAAGATTCCATGAATACAACATTAAATTCTTCCTTGAGTTGATAGAATTGGAGATTTTCTATGAGCATGGCTACCATCGTTGCTGCTCTCCACTTATTTCTTTGTAACATATCTGATTTGAGCCTATTTCACTCAGCAATGGTAGCATCTCTCTTGGTTATTAACCTTAATCTTTCTTGTGCCCAAGAATATTCTTAAGCGTGTTGCACTGGAGTTTTCCTCATTTTTGCATTAATAGATCTCCTAATTCTTACCATGATTATTCTTCCTGCTAAATCTGGTGCTACTACAGATCAACTTCTACTCTTCAGGGTATGTGCAACAATATATTGGTAATCAGAAGTAAAAGAATCATAAAGCATATAATGGGGTTCACTCCACTTAAAACCAGTATTATCCAAGTGAATTTTGCCATAAATATGATCACATTGGACATCATGGGCAAGTTATTACATAAAACTTCCCCAATACTCAAGTGACCGTTAGGTCCATTCATATCGATATTGTCTACACATTTATTGATCATATCCTAACAATCCTGAGGTAAATCATTCATCTTCCATGATACACCCTTTTCTTTGGCTTGATTGTCCTATAGATGATTTTTGTGTTGACTCATTAAGCTTATTGCTCCTCTTTAATTTTTTGAGGTAACATGTGTCCTCTTATCACAACCATTAACTTTACGCCTAGTCACATCATTGTTCCTTCAATGGCTTCGAAGGTCGATCTCATGCACACTTATTTGTGAATCATATCTTTGATACTATTTTTCAAATCTGTAATGAGTATTTGTTGACATCAAACACCTTATTGAAAAGGGAGAGAAAAATTCTCTTAGCTTCCTTTTAATGCTAAATTGGTTCAGTAGTTAGCCATCATGTTTTGTTATTAGAAGAGCAGCACAAATTTTATGAATCTTTTGTTTGGGCTCCTCAAAATTTGCTTCAGCAAAGGTAAATATTACAGGACTTCTTACGAAGTCAAGCTATCAAAGCTCGTAATGCTCTTATATCCATGGAACAGATATATTACAATACCTTTTACCAGAATGCACTTTGTTATGTGTGGCTAAGAAATAATTCCCATAATTATTTAGCTTTTGAAAGTCCTTTAAGTCATTTCAAGTGGTTCAACCAATTTTTTAGTTGGCCTAATTGGACTTTCCATGTTCGATTTGGGGATTTCTAGTTACCTCTTATAAGTAATCCTTTAAATGTTATATTTCAATTTCTACCATCATGTTTAATTGTATGTGGTCAAGAAATATGTTCCCACTGGAAAGGCTGCTTTTGATAGAGAGCTTTATCAGAGTCTTCTGTATCAAAGGTATGTGCAGACTCACTTATTCTGGGAAATTAATAATAGATTCACTCAGACTCGGTATCTGACAGAAATGGATCTTATGTTGTGTGGATTTTATGGCACTCCTTGGCCATATTATGTGTTTAATAGATATATTGTAATTCGCTATAGTATTCCTCTTCCATTCAACTATTTTGAGAGTAGCTTATCTCCAATCGAAGATTATGATAGCTCAGATTCTGACTAAGACTATGTTGATTTTCATATTACTATTGCTATTATGTCCAATTTCTATTTTTGGCATATGCAATAAAAGGAAATTGTCTAATAAAATTCTAGTTGTTGGTTTTTCTATGTTTTTTTTCCAATTATTTTATGCTTCAGTTTTCTTTTATAAAATAATACCACATGCATGGTGTAATGAGTAGTTTTAGATTTAAATAGCGTAGCACACCTCAATATATGCAACCACCACCTAGGTGGTTGTGTGGCATACTTTACTACTGAGATGGAATACACGGGTTATCAGAGCTGATTGGCAAAGTTTTGATATAGTTCACCCCAAAATTTCATGTCAAGATAATTACGATGTTTTTGGTGAAATTTAGGGGTAGTTTCCATACTTAAGAGTGTCCTTGCTCTATTTTGCCATACTAGGGTTTTAGTTTCTGATGTTGTTGGATGGCTTCTTCCGACATTTCCTACACCTTAGTCTCTGATTCGAAAAACACCAAGGTGTATTGTAACATTGATTAAAAATTAAAACAAAGAAAACATTGTTTTGTTAATCTCTTATTCTTAAATTTGCAGTAGGTACTTTTTAATGACTAAGTTGTATTAACGCATGGTGATAATTCCCAAAATGAATTTAATCACTCATCCAGATTTTTTTCTTTTTGCTTTCATCATCAGGTTCTCACATGTAGATTTTAATACCACATGCTTCATGTTATGAATATGTAAATATTTAAATGATGCAAAGCAACCTTATGAAGTTATAGCAAATAACTTGGTATCTTCAACCGTGGTAAAGGTTCAAGTTTCAACTATCTCTGGGTGAACTATCATAGAATAATTTGTAGGTCACCAGAGTTAGTCATAGTTGAGATGCCTAGTTTCTTGGCCAAAGGCCAAGTTGTAACAATAAAACATTCTTTTGATTAACTAAAGTTGTTATACACGCTTGAAGATAAGGAGTAGGTAGTAAAAATATATAGATGTCGAGTGATTTTCCAAAATATTCTAAGGTACACCACTTAAAATACATGCAATAGGGTTCCCTTAGCTCTTCCACTTTTTAATTACTGTGGATCTACTCATGGGGGATAGGATCTCAGACATCATAGTCTCCAAGCATTGACCTTGTCCTTACCAAGTGTGCATTGTTTAGAGTTTATGTTTTGATTTTTCTCTCATGTTTTGTTTCATGCCCAAATATTTTGCTAACCTAGATCTAACTAGAATCTATTAGTTAGCCTAGGCTCTGATACCAACTATAACAACCCTAGTTGTCACTACTCAACCACTCAAAAAAAAATTACACTTATATTTTTCATGAGGCAAGAGACATAATCATGACCTAAGATATACTCATTCCATTTGGATTAAAACTTATCAACGTAAATAGCATCAAGGGCTATTCAGACTTGATTAGAGTATCTTTTGAGTAGAAGTGATCAGCTTCTACGAAACCCTCATACCCCATTAGTATGAGAATGTTGGCCAAGCATTGGGTTTCATCCCACATAAAAAGGGAACATACTATCCACCAAGATGAGTACTTAGGTGAATTCCTTGAATATGGAGAACCACACCAATGGAAAACCATCATAGATGAAATAACCACACCAATGGTTATTCATAGATCTTAGATCCGATCCTCATCTCTTTGATGGAATCTTTAGGATAGTATATCAATATTAGTGATTAAACTTATAGAATCCATGGAATATCATCTTAAGCAAGATTATGTAACTTTAAACCTCTTAAAACTTGCTTGTCCAGTCCTTCATTTAGGTATCCAGTTTGCTTAATCATCAGAGTCATTTAAAAATAATACTTGCCTAGCATGGAAATACCCCTCCTCATGCACACTCAATTTCTTAGCTTTAGGATATAAGGTTTGTTTGGTTTATAGTTCAAGACCAATTTTTGCCTTCTTGTGGGTTTCATTCCACTCCAAATTCCAATGTGTTCTAATTTAAACCATAATGAGTGTTTATGATATGAATATAAATCAATGAAGCCTTTTAGGATAAAATCCATTCATCATAATCATAGATCTGAAACATCACATTATAGATCCACTTAAGCAAGAATTATATTCCATTATGAACAACTTCTATAAATCCACACAACCATTGAATACAAGAAGTAAAACTAATTATCTACATCAGTCACATTTAACCAATTTAACACAGGAAGTAAATGACACAATCACATAACATTAAATCAGCAACATATTAGAAATTAGGTCTATATTTTTATCAGCATGTTGAACTGTTTAATAAATCACATTCAAGGTAAACATTGCAATAATCTTTTAAACCATCCATCCACATATATCATTTCATTTTGAATGTAAGAGCAGTATGAACAAGAAATAACATATCAACAACAAATAGAGTAACACAATGATTTATCCTAGGAACCCTCATGGGGAATAAACACAACCTCAAAAATATGATCTCTCCTCATATTCATAAACTCAATATGTTAAATATTACAAGTATAGAATGGTCTCATTAGATCCCTTTTTGCTTAATATTTACAATTTAAGGAATATTGTTCCTATACACATACATGATACAATTAAGGATTTATTTTATTCCTTTCTCTAAAACATCATGTTAACATTAAGGTATTTTCCATACCAAGGAGGAACCCACCTGCTCCTTCATAATTAAAGATGCATTTAAGGAATCCACTGATTCCTTTCTCTAAGTTATCCTAGGATTTTATAACATCTTGTGTAATTTTATGATATTCATTGGTTCCATATTTTGGAGATGACTCTTTAACGCTAGAGGGAATTTCATAATTTTCGTCAAGAATAAATTTCTAATTCATCCTTTTGAGTATATAAACAATCCACTTCTCCTTCATAAATTAAAGTCTCATACCCTTAATTTATGAACAAACATTCTATTCATATACAATTAACATAACAAACATTTATCCAATTCTTTATTCCTAAGTTTATAACATGCACCAAATTTTATGTTAAAATTTTAACTATTCTTTCATTAATTTAAAAGTACTAAAGTCTATGTTAAGATTTTTTATGTTGTTTCTCTAATTTAGATATACCAAAGTCTTATAATAAATCTTTAGGTATTGATTCTTTATTTTTAGATAACACTATAAATAATCTCCTTACCTTTTTTGTGTAATATTAAATTGATCCCCTTTTAAAACCTAATCTGCTTTGGATTCACAACCATAGTTCCCCTTAACTTATTCCTCTAAGTATCTTGCCTTAAAATATTATATTTCCTTTACAAGGGTTTATCACATGGAGTATTGTACAATCTAAACAATGTATAACTCAGCAAAGTATAAAATTCACCAATGATGTAAATCATCCAAACCTTCCCCTTTACGTGACCCATCATGGCCATCATCGAAACTTATCAAGGGATAAGTGGTATTTATATTCTTTCTTCCAAATGGCACAAGGAATCGCCACCAAGTGCTTAGTCACATAACCACCACTTATGGTCGAAGAGCACAATTAGCTTAGTTTTCTCTTAGCACACCTCATTGTCCAAGCATGTCCCATGTAGGGTATTATATGCAAATGATTTCATTTAAATATGTTTGACTATACAGAATGAGCAAGCAGG
Organism: Wollemia nobilis; assembly: GCA_028583015.1. Lineage (NCBI taxonomy): Eukaryota > Viridiplantae > Streptophyta > Pinopsida > Araucariales > Araucariaceae > Wollemia > Wollemia nobilis. The sequence goes on from JAQPPZ010015334.1 coordinate 1,808,128, forward strand.
TCGATTATGGGAATCTAACAGGGGATTCAATACTAGCATATAAACTTCCTATTCTCTGATGGCTAATCAATCCTTACATGTGGCATCTGTCACTGAACAGAGGGAATTATATTTTCTTCCTACATTCACTCTTGATCCGAGGTTAGTCATAAATTGGGCTAGTGACGATGGCACCAAGGAGTGGCAGAATTTCCTACAGGGGTATGTAATAAATTTTAATTTCCTTTTTTGAATGACATAAAAATAGATACCATATCCCCTTTGAATTAAATCATCATCCAGTTCCTTCGAATGGGAGGAAATAGTTGAATGTAGATGATTGTATCACTTAATACATCATAGGGAAATTTTATGTAGGTAATCATTAAACACATGTATAGAAATCTCATGCTTCCTTCTACCCCTAGCTATGATGTCATCATAAGAATTCAAGTTGTTATACAATATACTATCCTTGGTGGAATCAAACACCTCCTTGATCGCAATGCTTCACAATGAAGCATTTCTTCCTAGCATTGGCTATACACAAATGACTACAAGAAAATGAGATTTTATACGGATGGATGAGTAGTATGGAAAAGCTTCAATACCCTACTATATAGCACCTGGTTGATCATTGCTCAAAAGGAATTGATGGAGTAAATTGAATTGTGCATGAATCAATCAAAAGGGTTAAGCCAATAGCATAAGGAGGGAAATATCACTTCGAGCCTTATATCTATTACTTATCACACCATTTGAACACGTAATAAAGTGATACCACAATCATATCTATCAAACAAAATATTAAGCAAAAAAAAATAAGGTAATTTTAGTTATATCAATGCATAGTGTATGCCCTAGCTATAGATGCACTATTTTCATTCATTATCAAATTCATAGTACACAGTGGGTGAGTATATAGACATATCCCACATACATTGTGTCATGAGCATACAACATTATAAAAGGGTTTACACGCTACAGATAGAGTAACCACCAAGCGATGGTTGCGCGAACCCTATGGTTGCTAATGGCGATAGTCGTCTTGGGTCATGAAGCTTTAGTGGTCTTTAGTTATAGCTTAAATTGAGGCCTATCACTGATTGGATTTACTATGGCCTTCTAGGTTGTATAACTTCTAATATAACCTTCCAAGGTTAGACTACCAGATTAAAATTCCCATATTGAATTTACTATAGAATGTATGAGAATCTCTCCAAAAAGGGTTAAATCCTATCTTATATTTGCTATGACATCCATATAATTATCAAACTAATAATTATTAGGTATTAGAAAGGTATCAAAAGTGAATCTTCACTTATATTGATTTAGAATGCAATCTAATAAAGCTTAAAGCTTCAACAAGCTTACAATGAGGAAATTCAAGAGGAAGCATATAATTAAGCTAATATCCCTTCTTAATGAAATATCTCCAATAATAAACCACTAACTTAAGCTCTCGCAAGGTTGGTCTCCTCAACTTCCTCCTTATTTGACTCCTACTAGTCTTCCAATATTGCTTCTCCATCATCCAAGAAATATTTTGAGCCTTCTGGTTTCCGATACACCAAGGTGGAGAGCATACTCCCTAGGCCTTCCATAATTCCTCTCCTTTCTTCACAAGGCGTCCTCTATTTATAGGACACTTCTCCACCCATGGGCCAAATAGTGGTCACATTATAATAATATTAAAAATATGCCTTGGGCCCATTATGACTCATCATGTCTTTTGGAGTGTATTCCAAAAGTAGGAAAAGGGTCCTACTAAGGATAAGGTAAGTGTCCTTATTTTTGTCTTGTATATTTTCCCATGGGACACATATAAAATTAATACTATTAAAGCACATAATGGGAACAATGTTAGAACTATTATTTATAAGGTAAGGGATCTCCATTTTACTTTCCACAAATATAGGGAAGTCATATGGGTTATTTCCCAGTAGATAGGATAGATGTATAATATTTAAAAATCCTATAGTCCTTCTAAGTTCCATCTCACTTGGGTCCACTAGGTTGTGTAGCCATAATTTAATATATTGTTATAATTTTGTAAAATATAATTCCTCAATTTTATCTTTCCCAAGACCTCATAGTTAGTTTCTAATTAATTATCTTTTCCAAAATAATTAATATTTTCCTATCCTTCATAAAATTCTTTTATTAGAATTTTTGTAGGATTCTTTAGGTTCTATGCCCCTTTTATCAGACATTAAATTATCCCCAATATCAATTAATATTCTTTAAATAATGTAGGAGGGTAATGGGTCATGACATACACCCCCCCTTATATTAAACACAATCCTCTGTGTTTGGACATCTACTTTATAAAAACACGCTTGTCTAGCAAAAGCTAGTATTTATCCTGTTGTATTTTAATTAGATTCTTCTTCATCCAGAACTTCAATCCTGATGTCAATCTTCATATTCCATCCATGAGAGTACCTGGACCTACAAAAATGCAAAATATTAGTAGTACCATGTTCTTTTACACAATATAACATCCATTTTGCATAACAAAAAGTATTGAAAACATAATCAAAACATAATCTCATCACATAGATTATATTTTTAAACCATCTATTCCTACACAAATACTGAATTGAAAAAATAGCAATAATAGAATTTTCAAAATGGTGTTACACATATATCCTAAAATTATGCATCTAGTGTTAACAAAGGAGTATCACAGTAAACTTTGGTTAACTACTGTCATGAATTGACCTGATAAAATCTAGTGTTAACAAAGACACATCATAGTTTTAGAATCTCATTTTAGGATATTCACATATATCCTAATATGTATTTTAATACCATAGAATCCACCCATATATCTCCTGGTTTATATCATCATGAAGAAGTCCCATACCTTCTCCAAGAATGGACACCAATCCATCCCTCAAAATGTTTAGTTTCTTCAAATTAAATAAATTTACTTTTCATGCTTAAGAATTCAAGAAAAACCTATGGGTTACAAATATTCATAAACTATTCTGAGTTCACAACACAAATGTTAAACTAGTTAATTTCACACAAAGATTCTACAATCCAAAAATCACTCATAAGCTTAAATAAATATCATCTACATAATACCGAAATGTAATATTTCAAAATTTTGATAATCACTGTTATGTCTCAAATTTTTGGTAAACCTAGTCAACACTATGTGGTAGCCTACCAAGGAGTAGATCTTTAGGGCTGGCACTCCTTAGTTCATTCCTTGGTTTGTGTTGTACTTGTACTTGCAGCTAGAGATGGCAATGGAGCTAATGTTCTAGCAGCTTCTTGATCACTACCTCCCCTTCTCCCATGTTGTGTATTAACAGTTGGTTATGATGAGAGAAGCATACCATGATTTATCAAGGCAATAAAACAAGATTCCAGGAATACAACATTAAATTCTTCCCTAAATTGATAGAATTGGGGATTTTCTATGAGCATGGCTACCATTTCTACTGCTCTCCACTTATTTCTTTCTAACATATCTGATTTGAGCCTATCTCACTCAGCAATGGTAGCATCTCTCTTGGTTATTAACCTTAATATTTCTTGTGCCCAAGAATCTTCTTAAGCATATTGCACTAGAGTTTTTCTCATTTTTGCATTAGCAGATCTCCTAATTCTTACCATGATTATTCTTCCTGCTAAATCTGGTGCTACTACAGATCAACTTCTACTCTTTAGGGTATGTGCAACAATATATTATCCTTATATCCATTACTTATCCCTTAACTCATTCCTCTAAGTATCTTGACTTAAAATATTATATTTCCTTTATAAGGGTTTATCACATGGAGTCTTGTACAATCTAAACAATGTATAACTCAACAAAGTTGAAAATTCACCAATGATGTAAATCATCCAAACCTTCCCCTTTATGTGATCCATCGTGGACATCATCAAAACTTATCAAGGGATAAGTGGTATTTATGCTCTTGCTTCCAAATGGCACAAGGAATTGCCACCTAGTGCTTAGTCACATAACCACCACTTATGGTTGAAGAGCACAATTAGCTTAGTTTTCTCTTAGCACACCTTGTTTTCCAAGCATGTCCCATGTGGGGTATTATATGTGAATGATTTCCTTTGAATATGTTTGACTATACAGGACGAGCAAGCAGGTCGATTGTGGGTATCTAGCAGGGGATTCAATACTAGCATAGAAACTTCCTATCCTTAGATGGCTAATCAATCCTTACATATGGCATCTGTCACTGAATAGATGGAATTATATTTTATTCCTACGTTCACTCTTTATCCGAGGTTAGTCATAAATTGGGCTAGTCACGATGGCACTAAGGAGTGGCAGAATGTCCTACAAGGGTATGTAATAAATTTTAATTTCCTTTTTCCAATGACATCAAAATAGATACCATAGCCCCTTTGAATTAAATCATCATCTAGTTTCTTCGAACAAGGGAGGAGATAGTTGAATGTAGATGATTGTATTGCTTAATACATCGTAGGGAAATTTTACGTAGGTAATCATTAAACACGTATATAGAAATCTCATGCTTCCTTCTATCCCTAGCTATGATGTCATCATAATAATTCAAGTTGCTATACAATATACTATCCTGGGTGGAATCAAACACCTCCTTGACCGCAATGCTTCACAATGAAGTATTTCTTCCTAGCATTGGCTATACACAAATGACTACAAGAAAATGAGATTTTATATGGATGGATGAGTAGTATGGAAAAGCTTCAATACCCTACTATATAGCACCTGGTCGATCATTGCTCAAAGGGAATTGATGAAGGAGTAAATCGAATTGCACATCAATCAATCAAAAGGGTTAAGACAATAGCGTAAGGAGGGAAAACTCACTTCGAGCCTTATATCCATTACTTATCACATCATTTGAACACATAACAAAGTGATACCACAACCATTTCTATCAAATAAAAGAGTAAGCATAAAAAAACAAGGTAATTTGAGTTATATCAATGCATAGTGTATGCCCTAGCTATAGATGCACTATTTTAATTCGTCATCAAATTCGTAGTACACAGTGGGTGAGTATATAGACATATGCCACATACATTGTGTCATGAGCATACAACATTATAAAAGGGTTTACACGCTACAGATAGAGTAACCACCAAGCGGTGGTTGCACGAACCCTAGGGTTGTTGATGGCGGTAGTCATCTTGGGTCATGAAGCTTTAGTGGTCTTTAGTTATAGCTTAAATTGAGGCCTATCACTAATTGAATTTACTATGGCCTTCTAGGTTGTATAACTTCTAATATAACCTTCCAAGGTTAGACTACCAGATTAAAATTCCCATATTGAATTTGCTATAGCATGTACGAGAGTCTCTCCAAAAAGGGTTAACTCCTATCATATTTGCTATGACATCCATAGAATTATCAAACTAATAATTATCAGGTATTAGAAAGGTAACAAAAGTGAATCTTCATGTATATTGATTTATAATGCAATCTAATAAAGCTTCAACAAACTTACAACGAGGAAATTCAAGAGGAAGCATACAATTAAGCTAATATCCCTTCTTAATGAAATATCTCCAATAAGAAACCACTAACCTGAGCTCTCGCAAGGTTGGTCTCATCAAGTCCCTCCTTATTTGACTCCAACTAGACTTCCAATATTGCTTCTCCATCATCCAATGCCTATCACTAATTGGATTTACTATGGCCTTCTAGGTTGTATAACTTCTAATATAACCTTCCAAGGTTAGACTACCAAATTAAAATTCCCATATTGAATTTGCTATAGCATGTACGAGAGTCTCTCCAAAAAGGGTTAACTCCTATCTTATATTTTCGATGACATCCATAGAATTATCAAACTAATAATTATCAGGTACTCCTATCTTATATTTGCTATGACATCCATAGAATTATCAAACTAATAATTATCAGGTATTAGAAATGTATCAAAAGTGAATCTTCACTTATATTGATTTAGAATGCAATCTAATAAATATTCAACAAACTTACAATAAGGAAATTCAAGAGGAAGCATACAATTAAGCTAATATCCCTTATTAATGAAATATATCCAATAATAAACCACTAACCTAAGCTCTCGCAAGGTTAGTCTCCTCAAGTCCCTCCTTATTTGACTCCAACTAGACTTCCAATATTGCTTCTCCATCATCCAAGAAATATTTTGAGCCTTCTGGTTTCTAATCCACCAAGGTGGAGATCATACTCCCTAGGCCTTCCATAATTCCTCTCCTTTCTTCACAAGGTGTCCTCTATTTATAGGACACTTCTCCACCCATTGGTCACATTATAATAATATTAAAAATATACCTTGGGCCCATTATGACTCATCATGTCTTGTGGAGTGTATTCCAAAAGTAGGAAAAGGGTCCTACTAAGGATAAGGTAAGTGTCCTTATTTTTTTCTTGTATCTTTACCATGGGGAAAAATATAAAACTAATACTATTAAAGCATAGAATGGGAACAAATTTAGAACTATTATTGATAAGGTAAGGGATATCCCTTTTACTTTCCACCAATATAGGGAAGCCATATGGGTTATTTCCCAATAGATAGGATAGATGTATAATATTTAAAAATCCTATAGTCCTTTTGAGTCTCATATCACTTGGGTCCACTAGGTTGTGTAGCCATAATTTACTATATTATTATAATTTTGTAAAAGATAATTCCTCAATTTTATCTTTCCCAAGACCTCATAGTTAGTTTCTAATTAATTATATTTTCCAAAATATAATTAATATTTTCCTATCCTTCATTAAATTATTTTATTAGAATTTTTGTATGATTCTTTAGGGTCTATGCCCCTTTTATCAAAAATTTACTGATCTCCAAGATCAATTAATATTATTTAAATAAGGTATGAGGGTAACGGATCATGACAAAAACCCACCGTAGTGAGACAAAAATCCATCAGTCTTACACAATAGACTAATCAGATTGGGAACCTAGGCCTCATACAGCTCAAAGATAGAGGCTACTCCAAGATCAATTGGAGGACCTATGCATTGAGCATGAGTGTATAGAGCAAGAATACATGGAAGAGCAAATATTGCACCACCATATATGGGATGAGCTCAAATGGCATGAAGAAAGGATTTTCCAATAGAAGTTACATGAAGAACAATCATGTAGGGTAACTCCTAAAAAGAGACCCACACCTAGAACTCATAGGCAACAAATCAATGCGATGTACTCTACGCATCATCAAGAGTTACTTCCTAAGAAGGTAGATAGCTATTCTCCTAGATAGAAAAACAAACCCTTGGCTATTGATAAACAATGAATAGACATATTCAAAGACCCCTTACCCAATCATGAGGCTAAGGAAGATCAAAAGGATCATTTGACCAAGATGCATATATTCCCACCTAAATAGGGTGGTATTGATATGATAAATATCATGATAGGAAGTAAGGAACTCCCTAGCCAATCTGCATCTCTATAGAATCTAACCAATGTTCGACATTCATCATAGTCCTCATAGCAATTGAAGCCTATTCTGCCATACAGGAGCCTATGATTACTTTTCACAAATAGGAAATTAAACCAACCCCTATTAACGAACCTGATCCATCATTTCATATTATAGCTAACATTAATCATATTTCATACAAGCAATTTTTTATTGATATTGGTTCATCCATAAATATCATCACTACCACTGCATTGAAACATCTCAACATTCTACCTTCCCACATTAGAGCATCTACCTTCACTCTGTAAGACTTTAATGATGTTGTATCTCCCACAGTAGGTACAATAATCCTCCTCATTGAGGTGTGACAAAAGACTATACCTACATTGTGCTAAATTTTAGAGGGTTCAAGCAGTACAACACACTACTTGAGAGGCCATGGATGAGAGCCATGGAGTGTGTACCATCCATAATGCATCAGTGCATTAAGTACATTCATAAAAATAATATTTGTGTCATTCAGGTTGACATAGATCCATTTAAGTATTATAAACTAGTGGATCATCCACAGGAGCCTATTGTGTCACCCATATATTTTAACACTAAACCTAATGATGTTATCCAGTGTACCATCCTAGAAAACATGCACCTAAGCTATTGACATCATTATACCAAGATTAAAGCAATAAAGCATGTAAAACAATGAATTAACAAGAATGTGAAGCTTTCTTTTATTAAATCATGGTGAATCTTGGTTACAAGTAGGTCCCTCTAAGGGATACCAAAATCTTGATACAATGAATACAATATTTTGAAGCCCCTAAATGGGGTTGGTGCAATCCGTAGGTTCTCTAGATTCGACACGAACTGCTCAAGGGCTTATGGATGCCTTCTTCTCACTTTCTTGGAGGAATTTGATGCCAAGAATGCTTCAAAGATGTCAAGAATCTATAATCTGCATTCAAGAAACAACATAGCACAATTAGGAGCATATGAGGCCTCTCATGATGAGGCTCTTGTTGAAGATTTGCAAAGAATGTGATGAAACTTGCAAATAAAGCATAAAGATATGTCAATATAAGCAAATATATGTGCAAGAATGTCTAAACTTATGATAAAGTATGCTTGAAAATATTAAATCTAGCTAATCTAATGTATAATTTGCAATTAAAACATGAAATAGATCTTATCTAAGAAGATAAAGTAAATCTAGCAAATATGATGAAATAAGAGCAAAGCTACCTCTAATTTCTCAAATTAACCATACAAATGTGCATAAATGAAGGTTAATCTAAGCTAGATCTAACTAATTGCATACATGAAATTGAAATTCCTATGGCTAAAATGAAGGGAAATGAGTTTCAAACCCTAGCCACGAGTTTCAAATGCAGCTAGCTCTATTAGCCATGGTTGACAATCACGACTGAGGTGAAAGTCCTCTTTCTCTTGTAACCAGGGCTTGAAATTGCTAATTCCTTTAAGGAATTGATGATCAAGGGTCACCTCATCATTCTATAATAGGTTGGTGATGAAGTTCACTCAAATTTGTAATGGAAGTGGTTCAATTGGGAAAGCTTGCTCCTCAAGCTCTTAGGATCCTCATTGCTTCAAATGCAGTCATGATTCTCCAAATTGATAGCATGTAGACACTCCTCAAGGGTTGTATGTGGCTCTCCAATTTGGTAGGGCTTCATTGCATTCAATTGAAAACTCTTCTAGAATTTCTCCCCAATTTGGAGGGGGTCTTATAGCACTCTCAACTCCTCATCCTAGCTTCCTTGAGAAGCCAAGATCAAGAACTGGGAGGTTGGAGCAGTTGGGAGGAAGAATCCAGAAGCTTCCTCACTTGAAACCATCTAAAATCCATTGCCATGGCCATTGTAACTAATTTTGGCTTGGCTCGAGAGTCCAAGATAGTTGTAGAGCTAGCCATGGCTCTTAAGCATAGCTAGAATCCTAGCCATGGGTGTCAACCATGGCTGAGACCTTAGCTGTGGATGCCATCCATGGCTAAGATTGAGTAGGCCAAAGATGCCTAAATTGAGTGGTTAGAACCACTACTTTGCCTTGGAAAGGTCCAAGATCATTCATATGGTCTACAAGGATGCCCATATGAGTAGTCTCCTAAACATGATGCATTTTAGGTGTCTATAGATGCCCCTTTTGGGATGCATTATGGGAACACAATGTTGAGAAAAAATAGATCACCTAAAGCCATGTTGTAGGTTGAATGATGATCATTGATCTGATCAACATTAGATGCCCAATCCTACAAAAGGATGCACATCCTAGAATCATTGCTTCCAATGGGATGGAAGGCTTAAATTTGCAAAGCTTTCACGTGTCCATGATGATCGGGTAGCTAGTGCTACACTTGTTTCGATAGGTGGAGAGCTTCAAGCTTAACTATCATATTTGATTTTTGCCCTAGAAAAGGGTAAGCTTATGATAGTTGTTGGCAATGATTCGTAAGATGAACACAATTTACAAGATCGAGTGATATTTTATTGAATTTGATTATGATTATTGATATTATGACTACCCCCTCAAGCGACGAGTCGATGAGGGAAGGACAATTAATAAAGTGATGAGTCACTTGACCAAGATGAATAATTTGGATGATTTAAGACTTTTGCATTTTGTTATATGGCAAGGCCTAATTCAACCATGATTTCAACCATTAATAGTAATTGTACATCTCTATCCCATGGAGCAGTCCAATCGCAATGGCCTTCTTAGGGAATCAAGATGATAGCAATTCCAATTAGGCTTGTGTTGAATCACTATTATCGATGATTTGCTAAAAATGTCATAGAAGAAATGAAATGAATGCCTCATTCCCATGGGGCAGTCTAGCCACCATGGCCTTCTTCGGGATTGAAGTGAAGACATTTCAATTCAACGATGACTAATTTACCCCAAATGGCCTTATGGTAATTTACTCATCTTGTCGGATTGCATGGAGCGCAAGTCGTTGCAACCACCAAGTGTGTAGAATAAATGATTGAATATGAGGCACATTTGAATTTTGATTTATGTAATTTTTTTGTTATTTATTGAAATTTTTGAGGTTTCTGAACCATTGAATATTTTTAATTTTACATTTTAAAGCTATCCATGGTGAAAATTTGGAAGCATTTATTATTTCTTGCTAGCCACGGTTGTCAGTCGTAACTAATTTTGTCAAATTTCTTAGCCACATCTGACACCCACAGTCGAAAAAACCCTAATCTATACCCATGGCTAATAATCATAATTGAGGGTCGAATGGAAAATATAAAAGAAAATTTTAGCATTTTGAATTTCATTATTTCTAGTTTGCTATTTTCTAGAGAGAGCTCTGAGAGGTGAGATTGCAATCTTGATACGGAATGCTACCACAACCTAACGAGCCTCGTCCTTCAATTTGACCAACATATAATAAAATAAACCAAATTAATTAATGGTTTAAATGAACTCATTAAACTATTGGTAACGAACCACACCATAGTTAGGATTAGTCTAGGCTAGCTTAGAGGGTGGGTTTTAATTTTTTGGGGGTTGCTTGGGGTAGGAAATGACCTTAAAAAAGGTCATTCCCATAGCCATGGGTGGTAGCCATGGCTCCCAATTGACCAATTGAGGGCTATGATTATCAATATGACTAAGTTCAAACATCAACGATCAAAAATTTGACCATTGACATCGATCGCGGGTGACAACCGCAGCTAAGCAACATTAGGAAAAAAATTAATTTTTTTAATTTTTTTATTTTTTGACTTGAATTAATTATTATTTTATTTTTGCAAGTGCAAATTTTAATTTTTTTGAACATTTTAGTATATTTTGTATTATTTTTAAATTTTTGAAAGTTTTTTGAATTTGTTTGGATTTTTGAAGTATATTTTATGATGTTTTTGATCTTTTGATTAATTTTACATTATTTCCTTTAGACTTTGACTGCTAGAGCATGGGAGTCAGATCTCCTTCATGAGCTCCTACCTGAGCTAGATCAGGCCGACCTAGATTTGTTTATATCCATAGGCCTTGATTATGTGCTATAATTACCATCTATCCAGGTCGACCAGGCCTACATGACTACATTGGCCCATCATTGGGATGCATAGACCAATACATTCCACCTTCCTACTAGAAGAGATTACTATGACATTGGAGGATGTCTACCACATATTCTACATCCCTATTGATGGAGAGGCCATCACCTCTTTACCTACTAAGGTGAAGCCTATAATATTTCAAAGGATATTTGATGCCAAGAGGGATGAGGTGCTAGAGGACATAGATCATGGTGGGGTGCCCATCGAGCATTGGTACAGGGAGTAGGTCTTCTCATAGTGGTAGGCCATACTTGATGCACATCATTATGAATGTTGTGCTACCAAGATACTTTAGGAGTGAGGTTCCCTTGGAACCTCCTAGCTAGAGTACAGGACCTACTAGAAAGCACTACGATAGAGCCACTAATTCTATCCTAGGGGAGTGCTCTCCTTGCTCAACTTTATGATGAGCTATACCACATCACTCAACGGGGAGAGCAGGAGTAGGGTGTAACTTATTGCTATAGATCTAGGCATGGGAGCATATTCATATAGACCATCCTAGAGGGCTACCCCTATAGATTACCATGATAGTAGATGATTCACAATGCTATGTAGCTTGCTAGCCTAGAGAGGCTGAGACCTATAGGAGCAGGTCCCATGCAGGGGACCTCCAAAACTACATGGACTGACTAACAGGGTTGCAGGTAGGGTAGGTTATCTGGTACCCTTATATGGATTACCCAACATGGGAGGAGGTGGACCGCTACTTGAGGTGGATGAGATGTGATAGATGGATCATCGGGTGCAAGCCCGATGTACAAGAGTTCTTCCACTTCTCATATATCTCTAGATAGTTTAGGATATGTCAAGATATCCTAGAGGAGCTAGTCATCTACCACCACCTTAAGGTAGAGACTCAACTAGCATAGCCTTAGGTGACCCCATTGGGTGATGAGGATGATGACTTCTAGGACTCAAGGTTAGTCGATGCAGGGACTACAATAGACTATGATGCTTGGTGGACTACCAAGCTATGGTAGGGTGGTGGTCCTCTAGGCTAATCTAGATATGGCGAGGCTACCAAAGTCATGGGTGAAAATCTATATGGGTGACGAGTTCACCAGAGGATAGAGGGTGGATGGGGCCATGCCATTGCAATAGATGAGGAGGAGGGCAAGGAGGAGCTAGATTATGAGGTGTCACAACTCAATGCCCAGGTGGCCAGTATACAATGTTAGTTATAGATAGAATAGGCACTGCTCTTAGAGATGGATACCTCTGTTGCTACCTTACAGGATCAAATGAGCATGCTCTAAACTCAGCTTGTAGAGATACAAGCACAATGGTGGGGATATCAAGAGGAGGGAACTTCTCATCAGGATTAGATTGAATCTACTACTACATATATAGACAATATCACTAGGCAGTGTGATCTTCTTTAGTCTCAGATAGAATTTAGGACTATAGAGCAGGATCTACTCAAGATAGTGAGGGAAGACCCCTCAACTTCGTAGGATACATCAATTTTTCTAGTAGCATAGGGACCTATAAGATTGAGTGGTGATGCAAAGATCAGATGCCTGCAAGGATTGTTAGAGGATGTCATCGCATAGGTGGTCATAGATGTTGGATACATTATGGCTTTACAAGTATAGGTTAGGCTACTGGGTGACACTCCTAGAGATCGATTTGTAGTAGGGGGCTCCCACTAAAGTAGGCACAATGAGTCATGGCAGTCATCAGTGAATCCCATCCACATAATAGGTGGTAGATTAGAGAGATCCATAGGCACCAGCTCTAGGTAGACTCATAGAGAGGGTGGAGATGGTGGAGGAGATGCAGGTGGTGCAGGCCAGTCTTGATCATGGATAGATGACATTGTACCATTTTTTAGTGTAAGGTCAGAGGACCTACACTATTGTAGCCTACAAGTATTTTTGATATACCCCTCTATATACATTTTGACACACTATATATATGATATGATATTTTATTATGACTCATTATGTGTGTTCACTTTGTTGTTTTATGTTTATGAGATGCACATGGATGCAATGTTTATATGATTTGATTATTGCTATATGATGTGATGTATTGATGACATGCATTAGCTAGATGATTTATGTATGGTTAGATGCTATGATCTAGATGTGTAGATGGACTACTTATGTATGCATATATGGATGTAATGCTAGATGTTAAATGCATGTTTAATTTTGATTTAATTGTATGCATCTAATTTATGATGTTATGATATGATGAATGCAATGTATGTAATGCATTATTTACATGATGATGATCTAATGTAAATGAACCTGTATGCTTTAATCACTTAAAACATAAGGAATGAATGCAATATGAGTTTAACAATCTAATGGATGACACCACAGAATGTATAAAAATCATGAATGAAAATGTTAAATCTTATCATAAGAATTAATCATTTTAACATCCATATATGAAATGATGAGTTTGAAAGATATGTAATGATTTATGATATGAGATGTTTTGTTGCTATTAGGGAATTTTTGAGGTTTTCCATGAGACTCAAACACCCTAGTTGACTTATCAAAAGTTGTATAATGACTATACTAGACTCCTGAAAGACCAAGTTGTTGTTATGAAAGACCAAGATATTCATTATCCCTGTGTGTGCAAATGAATATATTAGATGAGACATAAGACTACCTCATTGCCATAAGGGATTCATTCAGCCCATTGTTGTAATGAGGATCACCAAATGTTCACCATGATCCTAGGTTTGGACGTAGTTGGACTAGACCACTAGGTAATACAGGCCACCTAAAGCTAGCTCATTTGTAAATTGCTTAGAACTACCCCAATGCTAGGCGGGATTCATTCAACCCATTGCTATATTGGGGATCACTCTATGGTTTCAAGTAGTGACCATTCCAGGGATTCAAGCTCTTCACCCCCTTATTTTCTTTTGATTTATTGGGATACTTGCTCATGCTTAGTGATAAAAATCACTGTTTATTTTGTATTTTTGTTTTTCTTTTGTTTTGAGCAAGGGATTTGATTTGATTTTGGGATTTTGCTCCTTTTTGTAAGCAAGGGATTTCTTGGGTAGGGGGGAGCTTGTCCTTTTTCCAATGATCAACACTCTAGACCATGCACATCACAAAATGAGCAAGTAAAAACCTTTCGCTTAAGGTGACTAGGACCACTTTGTAGTGTTCATCTTTCCTTGTCCTAATTAGGATTGTTAATGTGTTTGATTAGTGATGGGATTTTGAAATATGCTAGGTGCTATCAAAACTAGACCTCATATACAAAAGCAAAGATAGCTTTCTACAAAATCTGAGAAGATCACTAGGTATGGTTGAATGACCGAAAAACCCTAGTATATTCCTTATAGCAATAGGAGGGGTTGTGTTGAAAAACATAATTACTCACAAGGGTGATGGATGATGATGATGCATAGATGCATGATTGAAATACAAACATGGTGTCATTTGTAAGATTGCAAACACAACCTATCCTAATGCAAGTGCAATGGATGGAAATGCCTAATGCAATGCAATTAAATGAATGCATGTGCAAAATGAAATGCATAATGCAAATATTTTTGTATTTTGATGTTTTACAATATTTTTGAATTTTATTGCTTTTTGATTTTTATGGATTTTGATGTTTTCCATGTTTTTGAAGTTTTGAATATTTTGAATGTTTTTGAATTTTTGAATTTATGTGTGGAATACCTTAAGATGAAGGATGTTGAGAGGTTCAGGCTCTTCAACACCTTCAAGTGATGTTAGGTGATATGTTCCAGGTCCTATCTTCTATGAGATGATATATGGACCTAACCAGTTGGTCATAAATTTATCTCGCAAGTGCGGTGGCAGGTTTGAGTTCTGTTGGTTTTCTTTCAGTACAAGATCACCAACTTTAAAGTCTCTCAGATGGAATTTATTGTTATAAGCTCATTTTAGGTATTCTTGATAAACTTGGAGATGCTCAAGGGCATTCACATGATGTTCATCAAGAAGCATCAATTGGTCGAGGTGAGCTTGTCATGCAGTATCATCATCGATGAACTCTTTCAATGTGACACGTAGGGTTGGAATTTCCAACTCTAAGGGCATAATGGCCTCAATGCCATATACTAGTGAAAATGGGGTTGCCCTAGTGGGCATCCGTATACTAGTCCTATAAGCCCATAATGCAAGGGGTAGTTGGATATGCCAATATTTATGGTTCTCTTGAATAGTATTTTTCAAGATAGCTACCACAATCTTGTTAGAAGCTTCAGCTTGCCCATTTTCTTGTGGATAGTATGGAGTCACAAAATTATGTTGTATATTGTACTTGGACATTAAAGCCCTCATAATTTTATTTTTGAATGATGTTCCATTATCCGATATGATCTTGGATGGTATCCCAAAATGACATATGATATTATGGAGTATGAACTCTGCAATACATGCTCCTATTGTCATTGTCAAAGGGATTGCTTCCACCCATTTTGTAAAGTACTTAGTAGCCATTATAATGAATGTATGTCAGCCCGATGATGGGGGAGAGATCTTACCAATTAGATCTAAACCCCACTGAGCAAATGGCCAAGCCGCTTGAATGGGTTGTAAGGCCTACGATGGCAAGTGTGTAAGATTAGCATGATGTTGACATTTAATGTATTTCTTGACATACATGATGCAATCCTTCTCCATAGTGGGCCAATAATAACCCATTCGAAGGATGCACTTGATGATGGCCATGCCATTAAAATGGCCATCACATGTACCATCATGAGCTTGTGAGATTGCCCAAGCTGATTCTTGGGGCTCAAGACAACGAAGGAGAATTCCATCATAGCTTCGATGGTACAAGATGTCTCCTAACAAGACATACTTTATCACTTTCTATTTGAATGTGCATTTCATGGCATATGATAATCCCTAAGGGATTAAACCAAGCTTAAGGAAGTCATGCAATTGTGACATCCAATCTTGATAAGCTACAACCTCGACTGACAAGATGACTTGTTCCCTTTGTGATTCGATATGCATGAATGCAGACTGGGACACAACCTTGTGGTGAATGGTGGTGCCATTCCCCATAGGACCCTACGAGATCAAAGACCCCCAAGGTGCCTTCTTAAGAAAGTCTCTGGCTTTATAGAACCACTCATGGTTTGGTTCTATATGAATCATGTTGACTGATTCTTTATTATCAAAAGCCTCATGCTGCATCATGGATTGTGAAAGCATCTTCACATGAATGGTAGTGAAATTGGTAGACAGATTATGAGGGATCAAGGATCCCAAAGATGCCATAGTATCTACAAATCTATTTGATGTACGAGGGATTGCCTCGATGTCATACCACTCTAGATGGGCTAGATAAGTGTCAACAAGATCCTTATAAGCTTTTAGGATAGGACACCTGCATTGAAATAGTCCCTTAACCTGGTTAACAATGAGAAGGGAGTCACCAAAGATGTTTAATATTTTGATCTTCATGGTGATTGTTATTTGGAGACCCAATATTAGGGCCTCATATTCAGAGTTGTTATTGGTACAAGGAAAGTCTAGTTTAAATGACAAGGGCATTGGAGCACCTTGTGGCATGAAAAAGATAATTCCTGCACCACCCCCTTGCTCACACTTTGAACCATCGAAGAACAAAGTCATATCAGCTTTGTTATCTAGTTCTTTAGGTTTGGGTGACTTTGATAATGCAAATACTGCATCATCAAGAAGCTCTATGACAAGAGGCTTACTATCTTCAAGAGGTGCCTCTGCCAGCTGATCAGCTATGACCTATCCCTTGATGGAATTTTGGCTGATGAATTCCAAGTCAAATTCTATCAATAGCATGATCCACTTTGTAGTACATGTATTATGATATGTCTTGCTCATCATATACTGCAAAGGATTTTGTTTTGATATCACATACATTGTATGACTTAGCATGTAGTGGTGCAACTTCTTAGTCGTAAAAACCACTGCTAAGCATAACTTTTCTACGTATGCGTACCCTAGCTCATAACTCACCAAGGTGCGACTGATATAATATATCGCTTGCTCTTTGTCTTGCACATTCTTTTGGGCTAACATGGTTCCTAATGCAAAGTTAGTAGCTGATATATAAAGCAAGAATGGCACATCTAGCCTTGGTGGAGCTAGTACTGGTGGCATTGCTAGGTATTGCTTGATTTTAGCAAAGGCCTTTTGATAGTCCTCATCCCAATTGAATGGGACCCCCTTGTGTAGCAGCCGATTCATGGGTCGGTATTTATCCGATAATTGTGTGATAAATCACTTTATGGATGCTACTTTGCCTTACAGGCTTCTTAGCTCTTTGATATTGGTGGGAGGATGCATTTCTAGTATGGCCTTGACCTTTGCTAGGTCAACTTCGATCCCTCATTTAGAAATGATGAATCCCAAGAGTTTTCTTGATGTTACACCAAAGATGCATTTCTTGGGATTCAACCTGACATTATGCTCTATCAGGTGATCGAAGACCTTTCTGAGAACCTCAACATGCTCTTCACGCAGTAATGACTTTACCAATAAGTCATCAATATAATCCTCTAGGATTTTGTGCATGTAGTCATGAAAGATGTATGTCATGGCCCATTGATATGTGGCACCAATATTTTTAAGACCAAATGGTATAACTTTATAACAAAATATTCCCCATGGTATTGTGAATATGGTTTTGTGTTGGTCTTTAAGTTTAATCTGAATTTGATTGTAACCAAAAAAACCATCCATAAGGGAAAGCATCTCATGACCTATAGTTGCATCTACGAGAGCATCTATATTGGGCAACAAGAATGAATCCTTTGGTGTTGCCTTGTTGAGGTCTCTAAAATCCGTACAGATACGGATCCTTCCATCAAGGTTTTCCTATAGGTACCATGTTTGATACCCATTCTGGATAGTCGATGGAGATAATAAACTCTACATCCAATAACTTTTGCAACTCATCTTTAACCATTAAAGCGATGGTTGGATGCATTTTCCTGAGATTCTGCTTGACTAGATTTTTAGAGGGATCTAGCGAAAGGTTATGGGTAACCAATTTTGGATCTAGACCTGACATATCCTTGTATGTCCAAGAAAAGAGATCAGGTCTCTCTTTCAGTAGAGGGATGAGGTTGGCATGCTCATCAGGAGATAGACTTTCTCCAAAATTAACCTTCTTAGGATTAGTGGGATCATCACTGATATCCACATCAAAGGTTTCCTCTACTGACATGTGTGATCCCTCCTCAAGTTGGTGAGGTGTAGGGATCAGATGGATGTCATCCATTGGGTTTAAAGGTTCCACATCAGAATTACCCTCAATGTGATAAACATCATGCATGAAGCCTAGTGCAAAGTGAAATGGTTGTAACATTTCTTCATTGGGGAAGAAATATTCAGGCTCTAGAGGTGAATCAATATGATCCCAATCAATAGCATCTAGATTAAGACATAATGGTTTGGAAGGATCGACTGGGTTGTGGAGTGGAGTGGTCAGATCAATGGAGATCATATTGATGGAATGGGTTAGATCTCTAGGACCATGTGTGTGCAACTCTACATTATTGATGTGACTCTCATACCCAAGATGTGGCTCTAGGGGTATGGGGATCTCGGATCTGGTCTATGGATAGACTAGAAAATGGGATCATTTGGCTCAAGGAGCTGCATATATGTAGGTGGATCAGGGAAGACTATGTGATAAACTTCATCTACATTAGGTGGTCTCCCCCTGAGGTGAGGGCCAGGATAAACTCTTTGATACATCTCATCCATGTCGAATGGTTCATTACGATGATGTAAGTGTCATGGCCCAAGGTAGGCCATTTCAGTCTCATCTTCATAATCACTATCATCTATGAAGTATCAATTATCCATAACCACTGTCTCATTGAGATGATATAAATGTCTAGGCCCAAGGTAGGCCATATCTATCTCATCCTCATATTATTCATTGTTTGAGGACTCCTCATCATCATCTATTCCAGAATCACATTCTGGTCCATCTCTTTTAGAAATGGATTCTACTCTAACCTCCTCAGAAGCAACTTCTGATTCAATATCTACTATTAAGCCCAGATTCTGAATTTGCATGCTAGTGTCATCGACATCTTCATGATTTTTGATTACCAAGTTAGTTCTCGAAATATCCTCTAGATTGACCTCCACCACAATGTTGTCATGATAGATTTCAGGTGGTTCGATAGCAACCATGGTCACTTGCTAGTTACCCCTTCATGAATGAGAAGGGTTAGGATGATAGGGGTTCCAATCCATATCATCCCCTAAACTGAGATTCAGGTGATCAAGAGATGCTACTAGAAGTTCATCTTGACCTCTGATATTATAGCCTAACTCGAACCGATCAGTTGGCAACTGATACTATGGTTCATAGGGAGTTTGTCATCCTTGCTCGAATAAACTGAGATCATAACCATGCCAATGGTAACATTCAAAATATCATAAGGTAAACTCTAGGTTGGATAGATAATGAACATTCATAGTGAATGGTTCATCATCATCTTCATCCATAGGCGTACGATTCGTAAGTTGATCAAGCCCTCCATAGATGAAGTTGGTTTGGTTGGGTGGTACCCCTAGTGGCACCACCATCCCTACAAGAAAGCGTTGGGCTTGAGGTCTACCCATGTCTTGTGCAATTTTGATAAAAGGTGTGAATGTCACATTCTGCACTATGTATTCCACTAACCCAGGATTAACCAAGTGAATGGTCACCTGCGACACGAATGACCCAGCTGAAGAAATAGGTGAGGCAGGTTGTTGTACCTCCTTGACTTCATTTTATGTGTCTCCCTCATCCATGGGATTAGAGACTTTAGCATTGGCTACTTTGGGCTTTTCTTTTGACTCTTTCTCACCCATTACTACCTTGAGCTTCTGGTCATTTCTAAGCATCATCGATGTTGTAGGCTTTGTCAAAGTAGCTATTGTATGCACAGATGGTCATGGTGTTGATGTCGAAGGTCCAACACACACTTCCTTTGATTTACCTTCTGGATGTTTAATAGGTGATGTTGGTCTTATATCCAGATGTGTTGAAGGGAGTATGAAATATCTAAGTAAATCTACTTGATTCACATATTTGAATGGCTCCTCATCGAAAGGAACCACGTGCACTTGACCCTCATGTATGTACTTGATACATTGATGTAGTATTGAAGGTACACATCACATATCTCTTATCCAAGGTCTACCTAAGAGGATGTTATACTGCATCACACCTTCTAACACATGTGTTGAGTGGTGTTTTAACCCGATTGTGAAAACACACTCTCCTGTAGGATCCGAGTCCTAAATCCTCTGCTTGCAAAGAAAAACGATTTCTCCAAGGTTCTTATTATGCTAATTATTGATTATCAAGGATGCTGTTTAAAATGAAATGCTAAGAACACCTTAGGGTTTGCAAGTGGATGTTAACAAGGGGCACTGTGGTTTATTAATTTTGAACTTTCAATGGACTCCAAATGAATAAAATCTGTTTAAACCTTAAATTCTGATGGATTTTCAGTGATTTATTCAAACACAGTAATTAAACTGCTGAAAATAAAATATGGGTTTGAAAAGCAAAGACCAAAAGTAAACAAAAGTAACAATAAAAATAGATTACAGTAAGAAAGATGTCATTAATCTGATGAAACCGAAGATACTGAGGCTTTCTACATGCAACCTAACCTAATGAACCCGCACATCCACACAATCCAAATAGGCCAAAGTAGTCTCGAGGGTTTCGTGGTAATTCCAGAAAACAGGCATTCGCATGAAGCAACCAAGAGATCTTGCATTAACTTCACCTAAAAACCTAAGAAATCTGGAAGGGAAATATAAACATTAAATCATGCATGCAAAAGTTACTCCTTCTTTCTCATCCAATAAGATGCCAACTCTCTGTATTTGTATTTAAATGATATCTCGATTACATTCAAAAATGTTCCAGTGTAAAAGAAAATCCCGTAACAAAAAGAAGGAAATTGCCCAAGTACGGGCCTAGAATAGCACAAAGCTTTCGTCTCTGCAACTCCGTATTCGGCAATTTCCAACCCCTCCTTCAATTTGCATTTTTGGCTTTATAGCATTGTTATGGCTCTTCGATTTCCTCCGTCGCTTCATTTCCTCTTCCCGTGGGCGACCCTTCAAATTCTTGCTTTTTCCCGCTTTGATTCACGCTCAAATTTGGAAACGCTCCGAAATTCATCTCTCGCATGTAACGCCTCCCGCAAGTTTGACACCTGCACGCCACGTGTCACGCATTTTCTGTGCCTGCTGTAACGCTTTTCTGTGAAAGAACCCGACAAAACTGCAAGTCCGCCTGTTCACCTTCCCGACCGCGAAATCGCGACATGTCGCGATATCGCGACGTCTTTCTCATCCGTACGCGTCCAACGGCTTTTCGTAGCGATATCGCTACCGTTTTGGCCTCGAGTCTTCTTTCCGTAAGGCGTAGCGAAATCGCTACCGTTTCTCTGTCGGGCCTCCTTGGCAACTTTACGTCGCGACATCGCGACCATTATCATCCTCTTGCCCTCTTTCGACAAACCGTCGCGATATCGCTACCGCTTCTCTGCTTCGAGCCTGATTTTCATTTTCGTCACGATTTCGCGACATCTTCCATGCATCGTACAACTTTGCCAAAATGCGTCGTGAAATCGTGACACCTTTCATCATCCGTACGTCTTGGCAAAACCCGTCGCGATATCGCGACGTTTTTCCCCTCGACCTTCATGCTTTCGTGATATCGCTACCGCTTTTCTTTCCGTACACTTCCCCAATTTTTTCTACCTAAACACGTCGCAAATCGCACTTTTTCCTCCTCCAAAATCCTGACCATTTTTCCGTCCGTACACCTTTGTCGCAATCGGTCGCGAAATCGCGACGTCTTTCCTCATCGAGTCCTTTAGTCGTTTCCTCGCGATATCGCGACGTTTTTCCGCTTCCGTACACCTTTCCAAAACACGTCGCAAAATCGCGACACTTTTCATCACCCGTACGCTTCAGCAAAACACGTCGCGATTTCGCGACATCATTTATTTTCTTCCCAACAGCATGTCGCGATTTCGCGACACCTTTTCTTTTCTCCTCACGACATGTCGCGATTTCGCGACATCCTTTTCATCCTGGTCACCGACACGTCGCGATTTCGCGACACCTTTTTCCTCCTGGTCACCGACACGTCACGATTTCGCGATAGTTTTTCTGTTTCGTTGTCGTTGACCGCGCTGACCGCGATTTTCCGACATGTCGCGATTTCGCGACAATTTTCCGGTTTCGGTCGCGATTTCGCGACATGTCGCGATTTCGCTACCTGTCGCGATTTCGCGACCCCTTTCTACACTTGTGCATTTTCTCTTTTTTTTCAATTCTGGCATCTGGGTCACTGAGATCCTTCCCTGTGAGCCTGCAAAAAGGTGGGTCCCCAATTTTGGGGTGTGTTGTGGATCAACCACAACAAATGGCGACTCTGCTGTCAAATGCTCTTGAGCATTTTAGTAAGAACCCAACCTGAAACATATCACAAACTCGTAAATACATGTTAGCACATAAGCAAAATAACAAATGCCCAAAGATCGAAGTACATGAATCATCGAATCATCAAGTATTAGCTCAGTGTGTGCAATGTGTTTTCATTCCCTATCGTTTGAAATTGATCAACATTCCATTATCAGTTTTGCATGAATGCATATATGGGATGGTGAATGATTTGTGACCCTAAATGAATGAGCTAGGAGATTTTGCTTTTCCTAATAAGCATGATCATTCTTCTACTATTATGTACAAGCATTCAAGATTGCCAAACCCTCTTAGGACCCACAAGTTCATTTCCTTATTGTATCCCAAAGTTGGTTATGAGTCCCTACTATTTAGAACCCATGTGCAAGTGAATGTGAAATCAGAACTTTGGGGAATCAGACTCCCACCCAACCGAGATGAGAGTTTAACCTTATCCTTACTATTCTCTGATTTAGAGTTCATTACCTCACTTTAAGCAAAATAATTAAACCAGCTATGGAAGAAATGGTCATGCTAGTCTAACCCTCTAGACAATCGCTGGTCTTGCTTTTTTAGGCAAGACATGATGCCATGCATGGGCATATCTAACCCCACAATCCAAAACTTATCTCCATTTCTTTGGACCTTGGGGATGACTACCCATCCCTTGCAGAGGACAAGTAGTACGATCCTTACAATCCAAAATAAAGATGAGATGGGAAAAATTTATTTATTTATTTATTTCTTGGACCTTGGGGATGACTACCCATCCTGGTTAGGGACAAGTAGTACGATCCTTACAATCCAAACCTTAGATATAAATCATTAATTCTGTTGCTTAAACCTTGGGGATGACTACCCATCCTTTGCAGAGGACAAATAGTACGATCCTTACAATCCAAGACTGATGAGAATGGAAAATATTAATTTTATTACTTAGACCTTGGGGATGACTACCCATCCTTTGCAGAGGACAAAATAGCACGATCCTTACAATCCAAGACTAATTGTGAAATGAAAACATAGGAGCTTTGGGGAATCGGATTCTCAACCAACCGAGATGAGAATTTACACCCTATCCTTACTACTCCATGTGGGCTTTAAGCTTAATGGAAGTGGTTAAAACCACTGCTTTAAGGATCATGTTGCATAATAGGATAGACATGAAAACCACTTTCGCTCAACCTTTTCCTCCAAGCTAGGTTTTGATCATTTTGCTCAAGATCCTTTTTAATTTATGAGACGTGCTTGGTTCTAGATATCTCAAGACTCGGCTTCCAACCTTAGGAGCTACTTACATATATGTTATAACACAACCCTAAGAGGATTTGACATACTTTCATGGCTTGTACATAAGATGCATATGCAACTAAAATGAAATGTATGTGAGGTGAGATGGAATATGAATGCATTACTTCTTGAATTGTGAATGAAATGATTTGTCATGCAAAACTGATTCTTTCATATATCACAAAGTCAAACAATATAACTTAAAAAAGTTTTATGCTATTTGTGGAGCTTTTACAAGACAATTCCAATATTTCATATTCTCCTAATCCTTAAGCATAAGTTGACATCTCAATTTTCTATTTTTTTTTTTTTTTTTTAAATTAACACACATGTCAATTGAAATCAAATCCATAATCAAAATCCTAACTAAACTAACAATCCTAAACAATAAAAACAAAATCTGAAAATCCTTCACCAACACCAAAAGAATAATATCAAAGTCTCACAACCTAAGGGCTAAAATAATGCTTTAGAATCTGCCCATTAACCGGCAGCATGAAATCTTTCCCTTCTAAGGTTTTTAGCCTGAAGGTGTTCTTCCCAAGAATTTCTGAAATCTGATATGGGCCTAACCAGAGACAATCAAACTTTTGATGGTTTCCTTTTTCCTCATGTCTTTTGTCCCATAGTAACACCAAATCTGAAATTCTGAATGATTTAACTTTGGCCCTTCTATCAAACCATCTCTTGATGACTTCCCGGTGTTTGTTCATGTGATTCATGGCTTCTTCTCTCTTTTCATCCAGGTGCAATAACCGGCTCAATCTAGCTTCAACTTGATCATCTCGTCCCCATGTACTCTTGTATGAAATGTAAGGTCTCGCAGCCTCCAAATTTGCTGGAAATATCGGGTCTTGCCCATAGACCAAATGATAAGGAGTATTCCCTATAGCTTCTTTCACTGGTCCTATCTCTCCCATAGGGCAAACTTTAATTGACTATGCCAATCCCGAGGATTCTTTTCCAAAGAACTTCTTAATAGTATTCAACAAATTCTTATTTGAAGATTCGGCCAACCCATTTCCTTGAGGATAGTAATTGGATGCAAACTTTAAGCTCACTTTATTATCATATGCCCACTCTGCAAATTGTGTGGAAATGAAAGCTTTACCATTGTCACAGACAATAGAATCGGGCATTCCATATCTTGTGATAATTTGATCCTCAAGGAATTTAATCACAACGTCTGTGGTGGCATGTTTAGTGGGAATCGCTTCGTCCACCTTGTACAATGAGTCTCGTAGTCGTCAAAATAAATTTGTGAGAGTCGAAAGAATTTGGGTTAATAACCCCGATAAAATCTAGTCCCCACCGTGCAAACGGTCTCATTTCGACTACAGGCTGCAACGGCATGGCTGCATTTCTTTCTCTATTTGCAGCCACTTGATAGATGTGACAAGATCGCACATGAGCATGTGCATCTTTGAATATATGAGGCCAGTAATATCCTGCTCGCAGGATTTGGTGTGTCGTAGCATTGGCCGCACCATGACCAGTTCCATGCTTGCCATGAAATTCTTGCAACACCCCGGCGGCTTCGTCTTTGCTCAAGCATCTCAGGTAGATACCTTCATGATTTTTCCCGTAAAGCACACCAGACTTTATCAGATAGTTAATAGATTTAAGCCTTAAAGCTCTCCTTTGTGTTGAATTCAAATTAGAAGGGCACTTACCAACCAATAAAAATTGCACAATATCAACATACCAATCCTCCTTAGCCATGTATTCTGTATTTGAGCATTGACCTGTTATTTGCGGATCATTTTCTGCGATCGCCTTTGCCAGTCCCTTGTCCTCGAACTAGTTTCATTGGTTGGATTTCGAGATCAAATTCTTGGATGGTTGCAATCCACTTTCCTCTCTTTTCACCTAGTTCATTCTGTAAAAACATGGTCTTGACAGCAGAATCGGGCACAATGGCAATAATTCTGACGTGTACGATGTAATGCCTAAATTTTTTCACAGTTTTAAAAAGTGCATACATTTGCTTATCAAGGATTGAATACCTTAATTGGGCATCTTTTAGGGGGGCACTTAAAAATGCAATGGGTTTTTCGGCATTATCTTCGCCTTTTTGGGTTAATACACTCGCCAAGGAATGCTCCGATGCAAAAGCATAAATGTAAAAAGGCTTGGAATAGTCTGGGCTTATCAAGACCGGGGCTTTGGAAATGGCGTCTTTGATATTCTGGAAAGCCACTTTACTTTCCTCGTTCCACCTTACGTCCACATCTTTCTTGAGCATTTGGTTTAGAGGTTTAGCTATCTCAGCAAAGCTAGAAATGAACTTCCTCACAAAATTGACTTGCCCAAAGAAAGACCTCAATTCTTTTTTACTGCTTGGGAGAGGTAGGTCTTGGATAGCTTGTATCCTTTCCGGGTCGATGGATATTCCCTCCTTTGAAATAATGTGACCTAGCAGCTTCCCTTCTGTCACTCCAAAAATGCATTTCTTGGGATTTAATGAAATTCCATGTTCCCTGCATCTTTGAAGCACCTTCTTTAAGTCTTTAACATGATCCTCTCTCTTCTTCGAGAAAACTGGGATATCATCCACATACACGATGATGCATTTGCCTATTAGTCCTTTGAATGCGTAATCCATGGCGCGTTGAAAAGTTGCACCAGCGTTTAACAGTCCGAACGGCATTCTCTTATATGCAAATGTCCCCCACTTGGTAGTGAAGGCTGTTTTCATCCTGTCATCTGGATGTATAAGAACTTGGTTGTACCTAGAATATCCATCGAGAAAGGACATCATTTCTGATCCATTTACCATTTGCAAGATTTCATCGATTGATGGCAATGGATAATTATCTTTCTGGGAGGCTTTATTAAGATTTCGAAAATCTATGCACAGTCTAATCTCTCCACTCTTTTTTCTCACTGGAACGAGGTTAGCCACCCAGGTTGAGTGCCTAACGGGAAAAATGATTTTCGCCTCCAACAGTATTTTAACCTCCTTTTCGATCAAAGGCTCCAATAGCGGGTTAACAACTCACTGTCTTTGCCTAAAAGGCTTGGAGTCTGGCTTCAAAGGTATGGTATGCGTGATAATGTTCTGGTTGTAAGTCTTCAGCTCATTGTAGTTCCAAGCAATACAATCTATGTAATGCTTCAAAGCCTGTATTATATTGCTCCTTTCTTCCTCTCTACATGCCTTTGCTATGTACACCTCCTTTGGATTGTCCGCACTCCCGCATTAATTGAATCGCATGCATCTTTGGGGAGCGGGACTCTTTTTCTTTTCTTGTTCTTGCATTCCATGTCGAACATTTTTTCTAATGAAACCACGTCTTTAGGAATTTTGTTGGATTGATACGCTAGCTTCACTTTCTTCTCGTTTCATCCCCGCCACCTTTGTTCCTCATCGATCACTTGATTTTCAAAAATACCCGAGTTTGTGACAAACTTGAAGATGTGCCTGTCACACTCAAAAACCTGGAAATTCTTCACATTATCAGGTATTGATGGACAAGGAACCAGCTCAATGGAAAAATTTTTACATCTTTTTATATCCACCGGGTTTAACATGCCCGCGACGACTGCAAGAGAGTCTGCTATTCGATTCCCTCTCCTAGAAATAAGGGCTATGTTGAATGCATCAAACTCCTCCATGAGATCCATAACCCTAGTCCTATAAAGGCTCCGCCTTTTGTCGCGGCATGTATACCGTCCTTTGATTTGCTTGACAACCAACTCGAAATCTCCCAAAACCTTCAAGCATTTAACATGTTTGCTCAATGCTAGACGTAAACCGTAGATCAATGCTTCGTATTCTCGCCACATTGTTTGTGCAAGGGAATTGCAGTCCGTAGGCAGCCAATAATGGTTTACCTCCCCGGACCAGCTGAGCTCGACTCCAGCCTCCCGCTCCCCTGTCTAGATTTTGATCCATCAAACTTGAGCAACCACGTGTGATCCTTTTCCTCGGAAGAACCACCATGACACACTTCTTCTTTAAGTTCATCAAGAGCTTTCTCAACATCAAGAGCATAGACCCCTAGGTCCTGCTCGTAAAACCGAACCTCATTCGGCTTGTTAAAATCTGTTATAATCTCCTTAAGCCTCGGTTCGTTTTCCACTCGATTTGGTTAGCAATGCCCTTCCATGGCAGCCACATATGCGAGCAGTCTGTTGCAAAATAGCCATTCAACGTTTTCATCCAATCTCTCGCAAGTAACATTCCATACCTACTTGGGATGTTAACCACCAAAATGTCTACAACCTGCTGGACCCTGGGTTCAGAATTTAATTGAATCTTGACATCATATAAGGTCCCTACTACATTTACCTCCGAACGGTCCAATTGCAAGACCGTGCATTTGGATGAAACCGGTTGTAGACCCAAAATTTGACATATCTCCGTAGGCATGAGGTTGCTCGTGGCTCCCGTGTCTACCAAACAGCTTATGCAAGTTCTTACCCGCAATTCTCGTAGTTAATAAGAATGGCGGGACATCCCTTCTCTCCTTTCGCAAAATCAGATGGGATTCAGCTCTTTTTTCCTTCCACATCGGATCGGGTGAGTTCAAAGCTCTTATCAACGCCTCCTTTTGACCAGGCAATTTAGTCGCGTCCAAGAATGAAAGGCTAGATTTGGACTTCTTCATATCCTCCACTACGTCATAATTTGGTTTTTCGAATTTGACTGCCTTCCGGACGTCATTAGACATTTCTCTTCCGAGTGGAGGGGGAGGGTTGTTACTTGCCTTTGTATCTGGAGGAAGAATAGAACTGTTTGGAGGTGTTGATGAGGTTTTAGGGGCTTTAGACTTACTCCTCAAATGGTACCCATGAGTCCCCTTTCTAAAATCTCGAAAAGCTTGCACCTCCCTGTTCCAAAACTTCGTCTTCTTCCTCCTCGCTCTCACCCTCTTGGTGATATACTGTTTCCATCACCATAATATTTTCATCTTGCTGATACGATGGATCCTCATTTGATACCAGCTCCAAATCATCAACTTGTGCCTGAAGACAATGAGTGTATCTAGCAATCTCAGGACAATTCCTCTCATTGTGTTCTTTTGTGTTATGTAACCTGCACCCTCTTTCCCATGCCAAATCTGAAAGATTCAAAAGGGAATTGGATTGACTAGGGCCTGGAGAAGCATCTAATTGATTAGCAATGGGAGCAGGAACTCCCCCATTGTTTGGCTTAGTGTTCCAAGTGCCTCCCTCTATTGTTAAAATTCTGACTTGGGTGAGGGGCACGGGACTCATGCTTCTGCTGTTGAACCCTGTCATTACTTAGTTTATGCACTAGTTTCTTGAGCTCTTCGACTTCCGAAAGGACATCCTTCGGTGGAACCACATTGTTATTAACCCCCATTGGATTTGCATAATTGATGGGGTCTTGATTCCACATTTGGGTGGGGTTCTGAGGAATTGGATTCCCATATGGATTGATACCTTGAATTGGGATTGGATTCGAACAAGAACTATGGCTTGAGGATTGACTTGACTAGTTTCCTGCGTAGTTGATTGACTGTTCTGCAAAAATGCAGGAACAGGTGGAATGGCTGTGATTGGTTGGATTGGAATGGGTGCATATGCGGGTGCTGATGGATACGGTTGCTGATATGGGAAGGCGTTCATACTTGGCATTTGTGGTGCCATGAGCTGATTTTCCTGGGGAACTTGACCATATGGAGCACCCTGTCCCAACATAGGCATCCCGGGTAAACCCGTAGCCTTGCGGTGTCAACTCGCCGCTCAATAGTCATGGCTTCATTATAGGCCAAAGCAAGCGTGGTGACTCGAGGATTACGCCTTGCAAACATGGCTGTCATGGGGTCCAATGCCCCAAAATATATCTCGCAAAGCTACCGCAGGATCGATGGCAAAATGTCTAATTGCTCGTTATAGTTCTTTTGGAATCTCTCGATTAAACATTCGGATTGGTTCCCCTTGGCCCCGTTTGCATGTAATAAACCGATTGTAAATAGTTGCGGGATCTAAGGGCGACCTAAATTGATTGACAAATGCATTTTCCATTTGTGTCCAAGAGGTGATTGAACCAGCTGGCAAGCATATATACCATTCATATGCTATTGGATCCAAGCTCATGGGGAAAAGTCTGCAGGCTACATCTTCATGCCGAACTTGCAGCCTAATTAAAACATCTCTATAGGCTTGGATATGTTCTTCTCACTGTTCTTAGGCCATCCGGCTTGTATTTAGGCAGAAATATTTCAATGTTCTTGGGGATTTCATGGATATCCCCAAGAATATTCAAAGGAGTATTGTTAGCTCCATACCAAGGAGCCGCTGGAGCTTGAGCCATTTGACTCGGAATTGATGTAGACAGACCTACAATAGCGAAAGAAATGTTACAAACTATAGGCACACTAGGGGCAACGGATACTACCGGCGTAGGTCCACTCGACGTTCCTCGGAGAAAACAGGCCTTTGCTACTGGAGTGCTTACGACTTGCTTGACTTTACCCTTGGGAGTACCAATAAGGTCGTGAAAAATGGTTTCTCCGGTTGTTTGAGACCCGGTCGCAATACGGCGTGGTGGGTCCAACCTCGCCCGAGGAAACCCTCGGCTAGTTCGAAGAAAACCCGCAACAAACACAAAAACAAGTGTTGCATTTTAGCCGTAAATAATTTCATAATTAAATCAAAAACAAAATATTCGGATATAAAAATTGAAATAGATAAACCGATTCGGCCCTCCTTCTAGCGCCAATCTGCTGAGTGGTGTTTTAACCCGATTGTGAAAACACACTCTCCCGTAGGATCCGAGTCCTAAATCCTCTCGCTTGCAAAGAAAAACGATTTCTCCAAGGTTCTTATTATGCTAATTATTGATTATCAAGGATGTCGTTTAAAATGAAATGCTAAGAACACCTTAGGGTTTGCAAGTGGATGTTAACAAGGGGCACCGTGGTTTATTAATTTTGAACTTTCAATGGACTCCAAATGAATAAAATCTGTTTAAACCTTAAATTTTGATGGATTTTCAGTGATTTATTCAAACACAAGAATTAAACCGCTGAAAATAAAATATGGGTTTGAAAAGCAAAGACAAAAGTAAACAAAAGTAACAATAAAAATAGATTACAAATGTAAAGCCGTCATTAATCCGATGAAACCGAAGATACCGAGGCTTTCTACATGCAACCTAACCTAATGAACCCGCACATCCGCACAATCCAAATAGGCCAGGTGTGAGTCTCGAGGGTTTCTGTGGTAATTCCAAAAAATAGGCATTCGCATGAAGCAACCAAGAGATCTTGCATTAACTTCACCTAAAAACCTAAGAAATCTGGAAGGGAAATATAAACATTAAATCATGCATGCAAAAGTTACTCCTTCTTTCTCATCCAATAAGATGCCAACTCTCTGTATTTGTATTTAAATGATATCTCGATTACATTCAAAAATGTTCCAGGTGCAAAAGAAAATCCCATAACAAAAAGAAGGAAATTGCCCAAGTACGGGCCCAGAATAGCACAAAGCTTTCGTCTCTGCAACTCCGTATTCGGCAATTTCCAACCCCTCCTTCAATTTGCATTTTTGGCTTTATAGCATTGTTATGGCTCTTCGATTTCCTCCGTCGCTTCATTTCCTCTTCCTGTGGGCGACCCTTCAAATTCTTGCTTTTTCCCGCTTTGATTCACGCTCAAATTTGGAAACGCTCCGAAATTCATCTCTCGCATGTAACGCCTCCGCAAGTTTGACACCCGCACGCCACGTGTCACGCATTTTCTCGTGCCTCGTCGTAACGCTTTTCTGCGAAAGAACCCGACAAAACTGCAAGTCCGCCTGTTCACCTTCCCGACATGTCGCGAAATCATGACGTCTTTCTCATCCGTACGCGTCCAACGACTTTTCGTAGCGATATCGCTACCATTTTGGCCTCGAGCCTTCTTTCAGTAAGGCGTAGCGAAATCGCTACCGTTTCTCTTCGGGCCTCCTTGGCAACTTTACGTCGCGACATCGCGACCATTATCATCCTCTTGCCCTCTTTCGACAAACCGTCACGATATCGCTACCGCTTCTCTGCTTCGAGCCTGATTTTCATTTTCGTCACGATTTCGCGACATCTTCCATGCACCGTACAACTTTGCCAAAATGCGTCGCGAAATCGCGACACCTTTCATCATCCGTACGTCTTGGCAAAACCTGTCGCGATATCGCGACGTTTTTCCCCTCGGACCTTCATGCACATTGTCGCGATATCGCTATCCGCTTTTCTTTCCGTACCGCTCCTAAACACGTCCGAAATCCGCGACCATTTTTCTCGACCCATTTTCTTTAAAACACGTCGCGAAATCGCGACCATTTTTCCGTCCGTACACCTTTGCTGCAATCGTCGCGAAATCGCGACGTCTTTCCTATCGCGATATCGCGACGTTTTTCCGCTTCCGTACACCTTTCCAAAACACGTCGCGAAATCGCGACACTTTTCATCACCCGTACGCTTCGGCAAAACACATCGCGATTTCGCGACATCATTTATTTTCTTCCCAACAAGATGTCACGATTTCGCGACACCTTTTCTTTTCTCCTCAGCGACATGTCGCGATTTCGCGACATCCTTTTCATCCTGGTCACCGACACGTCGCGATTTCGCGACACCTTTTTCCTCCTGGTCACCGACACGTCGCGATTTCGTGACAGTTTTTCTGTTTCGTTGCCGTTGACCGCGCTGACCGCGATTTTCCGACATGTCGCGATTTCGCGACAATTTTCCGGTTTCGGTCGCGATTTCGCGACATGTCGCGATTTTGCTACCTGTCGCGATTTCGCGACCCCTTTCTACACTTGTGCATTTTCTCTTTTTTTTCAATTCTGGCATCTGGGTCACTGAGATCCTTCCCTGTGAGCCCGCAAAAAGGTGGGTCCCCAATTTTGGGGTGTGTTGTGGATCAACCACAACAACATGATACATCATCAGGATGGTCTTTAGTCCTATCTAAATAGGTAGGACTATAGTTTTTATCATTGAGCACAACACATCATTGAATACTCGTAATGTGAAGGTCGATGGCATGATATGTGATTTTAGAAATTTCAAATATGTTAAGGCATTTGTTATAATAATATTTATCGAAGACCCTGTGTCTACCAATACCCACTTAAAGGGTGTGTGGTTGACACACGCAATTATATGGAACGATGGGTCCACTATAACAGTAGAGATCATTTTAATTTCATGATCATAAAATTGAAACACGATCTCTTGGTACTGTTGCACATGTCCCACAAAATTTGTAAAGGTTTTTGAGTCTTGGGACTAAACCTCTATGGACATTATAATTTCCATTAGTGTCTCCCTATGCTTAGGAGACTACTGTATTATTTTATAAATCAACAACATTGTTGAGGTTGTCTTTAGTATTTGGATGAGCCTATTCCTTATGGTCACCACCAGTCTAGTTGGTGGACCTGGAAAATTATTTTTTACTGGCCTTTGTGGGGGTGCATCTTGGATCCTAATTGGAGTAGGAGGAGGACCTAGATGATCATATCTCCTGTTCTTGGTGATAAAATTCACCATGCTGATGAAACCCTGTGTAGGTGAATCAATTCACACTTGATTCACCTGGCTGGCATTGTTCCTTAGAGGCTCAAGGTTTGGCAAGGTATTTTTGAATATTCCCATGTTTTGAATATCTATAACCTAAAAATTGTCGATGATTAGCTCATTTTTTTCAATCCTATTCTGTACCACATGTTTAAATCTATGGCGTCCCTTAATGTCATGCCCTTTCTGCATATGGTATGAACAATACTGATCCTCTCTAAATCCTCTCAATATTGATTGGTTTGGATCAAGTAATTTAATATCAGGTAAGGTGATGGCCTTAACCTCACACAATTTATTAAAATTTGATATCATTGTCTTTGAAAATGGTGTAAACTAGTGAGGAGGGTGCTGCTCCTTGTTTTTATCTTATTTCTTATTATTGTGTTGATTGTACTACATAGGGGGATGTTGAGCTTGATAATTTTGTTGTTGGCCCTTGTCCCTTTTCTAGAGATTCAACACTACTTGATTCACATGGGCCGGCTTGGCTTGGTGATTTTTATTTTTAGTGTTCTTATTGTTCCAATCCTTTTTGGTCCGAATTTTCAAGTTACCCTCTTGTAACTTGATATCCTCAATAACCTTGGCTTGCACCAAGGCCTCCTCAAATGTTTGATATTGCTACAATTACAATAATAGTGTGATGTGTTTCACACAACTCTTAGTGAACATCTGATTCAATTTAGTTTTTGGAATGGAAAATGGCAATTTAGCCATTAATTTTCTCCACCTCTTTCCATAGTCCATGATTGGCTCGTCATCGTATTGCATTAAAGCAACCAAATCGGACAAATTTATTTTCTTCTTGATGCCAAAAGAGAAGAATTCAAGAAAAGCATTTTCCAGCTATTTGAAGCTGGTTATGTTATACCTTTTTAACTAGTTGAACTATTCCAGGGTAGGACCTAAAAGAGTTATGATGAAGGTCCTCAAAAATAAAGCATCATCACTTTGCATCTGAAAGCACATGTTCATAAAACTCATGACATGCTCTTGGGCATCTTCATCTCCTTAAAATTTATCCATATTTGGTATCTTGAAGTGATTAGGATACACTGGAGTAGGCACTAAGAGGCATATAGGTGCATTATATATTTTTTCAAGGTAGGCTTCTGATAAGTCATACCTTATTTCTCAATGGCTCTTACCTTTTCTGCCAAGGCCTTGTAGGCCTACGAAGATAGAATATCCTCTTCCTTGAGATATCTCTGAGGAGATTTTGGAGGTAGATTCTTCTTCATTCAAGGTGGAGAACTAGGCTTATCCTCCACATCCACTAAGGATATCTCAATATATTGCTACTCTTGTTCATCTCCTTCTGCTTCCTTGTACTAAGTATGCCCATGTTGTTTGAACATTTAGTGCTGTAACATATTTTGGGTTGTATAATGAGTGATTTCTAGTATGCTTAGGTAATAATTCATGCTACAAAATAGCTCATCTATGATGGTGCTCCCTGTATTTACTTTGAGGAGGTAAATTGGTGTGATCCCATCTATTTTCTCTCTCTGCATGCTCCTTTTGGTCAAGGATGCAGTGCTCCTGCATGCACTGCTCATATAGACATTGCCTTAACAACCTCTACTATTGAGTATCCTTGTTCTCAAGGTACTCATACTCTACATGTATGTCTTCCAATTTATCTTGGAAGATATATTATATTTTCTTCAAAACCAGCCTCTACAATCGATCTATGAGATCAGCAGTGTGCAACCTCTAATGGTTTAGCTTAGTTCTAGGGGATTTGTTAGTGTAGGCCCCAACATACTTATCTGTAATACTCTTATCCCTATCTACGTGGGTAGCATTCATGTTTTTCAGTAGTCTATGATTCATCCCCCCTTGTAGGGATGGGGTACACATGCTTTGGGAGTGCTTCAAGCACTCTCTTAGCTCATTGATTTACTTGTGTGTGCTCTCACTACGTGAACTTGCAGAGCAAGAGTGAGTAGTTGAGGCTTTATAACCTAGTTAGCCTAAGATTCAATATAGTCTATCCAGTTTTCTAGTTCTCCATGGTTGATTTGGGGACGTACCATTAGCACCCAATGTGGCCAAGTCTATAGTGAACTTTCTAGGTCCACTAGGGTTTAGCGTATTCACGGGTATGTGCTCTGATACAGCCCTTTTATCCTACTCTTTATTGGGTGGATTTTATTTTTGTCTATCCTAATATGATGGGGGCCTTGAGCCACCCTTAGATCTCTCTCTATGAGTGTGTGTTACCTCCTCTAACTGGGGTGTTCTAGATGAAATCCCCGTGCATTGAATTATCCCCTCTAATACTCGTCAAACATCATTCAGAAGGATACTATGGTTGAGAGTTCAACATGTTGTTTTGTGTATCTGGTGGAGCTTGGACCTCCTCCTAGACTATGCACTAAGGTCGGTCTCTTCGTGTATTAACCATATTGTATATTATCTCCTTTGTAAATTTTAAGAAAAAAAAAGTAACATGTATGATTATCTCTTTTAAAAGTTCTTTGTGAGCTCTAAAACTAGTTTTAGTGTGTTTCAAATGTGTTTAAAACTTAAAGTAACTCTCATTGTGTTTGAATATTTTTTGATAAAATACTTTTTTAGTTTAAATTTTTTTACCTGTATTCTTGCAGCTTGACAACCGAGAGTGAAATTTCGATCACGTAAACCAATCAAGGGATGAAGATGAAACCCATACCTGATCATGGAGTATAGGTTCTACAATATCCTCACCCAATCTCACCTAGTCAGTGTTATACCCTCCAAAGAGAAGTACATGCAAATTTTCTAGGCTACATTAGATCTTGGATCTGGTATTGGCCAAATAGAACAAGTTTGTGGGATTTTAGCCAATGGATGGATATGATGCCCACTATCATTGAACTCTATTAGTGGTTGGGTGTGAATTCCAACTCACTAACTTTTAAATGTTATGTGGTGTGTGAGGGTTCATTTTAAACTTTGCATAAAAGGAAAAATGCATCAAAGAGCACCCATGATTTTTCCTATATGCCTAGGAAATTTACGTTTCAATTCAGAAAGATGTAAAGCTAAACGTTATTTCCTAAATTAGAGAATGCAAAATTACATGAGATATTGGCCTTTAGATAGGACCCAAGCAAGCAAAATCTAGCACAGATATTTAATGCAATGTGTTGTTTTGTACCACAACTAATAGATAGCTAAATCTTAGCTACGAGTGATAACCACAACTAACAGTGCTAGTTGTTGTTGTCAGCCATAGCTAACAGTAGATAAGGAAATTTTCATTATTTTTCCTTCTAACTTTGGCTAGATGATCTAATTATCCTACTGATAGGAAAAACACAAAAACATGGAAATCACAAAGAAGGGAAAATTACCTAGAATTCCTCATATGATGAAGAGACAAGTTGTTTACTGTCTATTTCTCTATTTTCTGCTAGTCGTGGCTATCAAGCTTGGTTGAGGTGCTAACCATGGGTGTTAAACATGGATGACATTGTACACCATGGATGTCAAGCATGGCTAAGACCTGCAACACAAAATCATAGAGAAATTAGTAAATATCATGAATTTTGCAGGGTCCCATCCTTATCACCATATGTACGATCCCAAAAAACATGCACCTAAGCTATTGACATCATTATACCAATAATAAAGCAATAAAGCATGTAAAATAATGAATTAACAAGAATATGTGACTTTATTTTATTAAATCATGATGAATCTCGATTACAAGTAGGTCCCTCTAAGGGATACCAAAATCTTGATACAATGAATACAATATTTTTAGCCCCTAAACAAGGTTGGTGCAATCCGTAGGTTCTCTAGATTCGACATGAACTACTTAAGGGCTTATGGATACCTTCTTCTTACTTGCTTGTAGTAAATTGATCCCAAGAATGCTTCAAATATATCAAGAATTTGTAATATGCATTCAAGAAACAACAAAGCACAATTAGGAGCATATGAGGCCTCTCATGATGAGGCTCTTGTTGAATATTTATAAAGAATGTGATGAAACTTACAATAAAACATAAATATATGTCAATATAAGCAAATATATGTGCAATAATGTTAAACTAATACAAATTATGCTTGAATATAGGAAGATCTAGATGATTTAATCTATAATTTGCAAGAAAGAACATGAAATAAGGCTATCTAAGAAGATAAAGTAAATCTAGCAATTATTGATAAAACAAGGTAAAGCTACCTCTAATATCTTGAATTAACCATATAAATGTGCTAATGAAAGTTAATCTAAGCTATATCTAACTAATTATATGCATGAAATTGAAATCCTATGGCTAAATGGAGGGAAATGAGCTTCAAACCCTAGTCGTGGGTTTCAAGCACAGTTGGCTCTGTTAGCCATGGTTGACAACCATAGCTGAGGTGAAAGTCCTCTTTATCTTGCAATCAGGGCTTTAAATTACTAATTCCTTTGAGAAATTGATGATCAAGGGTTGCCTATTCATTCTGTAAGAGGTTGGTTGTGAAGTTCACTCGAATTTGCAATGGAGGTGGTTCAATTGGGAAAGCTTACTCCTCAAGCTCTTAGGATCTTCATTGCTTCAAATGCAATCATGATTCTCCAAATGGATAGCATGTAGACACTCCTCAAGGGTTGTATATTGCTCTCCAATTTGGTAGGGCTTCACTATATTCACTTGAAATATCTTCTAGGCTTTCTCTCCAATTTGGAGGGGGGTCTTATAGCACTCTCAACTCTTCATCCTAGCTTCCTTGGGAAGCCAAGATCAAGAATTAAGAGGTTGTAACAGTTGGGAGGAAGAATCCAGAATCTTCCTTGCTTGAAACCATTTGATATCCATTGCCATGGCCATTGTAACTAATTTTTTCTTGGATCAAAAGTCTGAGACGGTTGTAAATCTAGCCATGTCTCTTAAGCATAGCTAGAATTCTAGTTGTGGGTGTCAACTATGGCTGAGATCTTGGCTACGGATGCCATCAACGGCTAAGACTGAGTAGACCAAATATGCCTAAATTAAGTGGTTAAAACCACTACTGTGTCTTGGAAAGGTCCAAGATCATTCATATGGTCTGAAAGGATACCCATATGAGTAGTCACCTAAACATAATGTGTTTTAGGTGTCTATATCCAAAGTCCAGATGCAACCCTATGATTTACTATGAATTTATCTTCACCACTGTCATCACCATTGGTTTCACCCATTAATATTCCATATTTTGTTTCTCTAAGCAAGGAGAAATCGACTAAAAAAACCACAGAGATGCTCACACCTATCTCAAACATGTCATTAGAGGACTCTCTTACTCCTATAAAAAGGGAATAACCTATTATGGTTATGGATAAATCAAATCATATCATACCATATTTGTCCATCACATCATAGGTCACAGTTCATTTGGATGAAATTGGATTTAGAGAGCATATAGAGGCAAGCATTATGTTTACGCCTACCATGGAGCCCATTGAGGATTCAGGTCAACCTCCTATCAAGTTGCTCCTCATTAATTCCATCCTTGGTTCTTAATCTAAACATGAGAAAAATAATTAGTTATCACAATTGAAATAGAACAACATCAACAAGTTGAGAAGCCACCCACAACTCATCCAAATGCTGAAGCATCTTCTCACAAGTTTGTGGGGATGGTTAACATTAAGTCATAGGACTGAGTGACTCTCAAGCAGATAAAATAAGAGATGATGCAATCAGATGTTGCTTCCACATTGAAAGAGCCAAAACCAATGAAAGTAGTCACCCTTGACTCATTTCTCATGGTTCCTCCTCAAGAGCAATAATAGATGTTTCTCCCACATCAGACTGGGGGTACTCATACTCGTAAGGTTTGACAATACAAAGTAAAATGAAAGCATGAACTGGATAGCCAACTAGAGCATGTGGATGCCACTATCAAAGTGGATCATCATGAAGCATCCACATCATCTCAAATGAAGGAAATGGGTAATTTGCATATACCGGGGGTTCTGTAGCCCCCACTCTTGTGCCTCCTTCAATCAATGATGATATTCCAAGTGCATCACTATAAATACACATGATGGCCTTATCCATATTGGAGCATATGCAAAATCACCTGTATAACATAGAGGTACGGATAGAGCAACAAAACGAGATGTAATTTATCCTGCTTTATCTTAGGAGTTTGGAGTTACAAAATCAACCCCCATTTGAGGCCAAACCACCTCATGTTCAATCATAGGAAAATCTGCAAAAAGAGCAAGCACCAAGTTGGCTGCTTCATCAACCTAGTAAATATCCCCCTTGGCCGAAACCTGCTGTATCAATTTTCAATTGATTAATTTCCACAAATGCCATCACCCTACCTAAGGTGTGATCTTTATATTTGAATCATCTGAAACCCCAAGATATGAGGAGGATGAGCATTGTGTATATCATAGACAAAATAAACATGAAATCCGCTCATGTCATGGTTTTAGAGCCCTAATACATAACATGCTCAACAAAAATTAGCTTTGGATTATCAACCAATAAGTGACCATAGTTAATAATCCATCCCTTGAACCCAAAAAGCAAGAGGAGCCACCTAAGGTAGCAATAAAACTACCTAGGGCTCAACCTGGTCATCAAACCAAGCTAGTGTGTTTTGCATGCCCAAAACACTAGCAATGCATTTGGACTCCTTTAAACAATCCCATGTCAGATATTTTTCAAAATTTGCAAGAGGTGAAGGTCATAACCTTACCTAAATACACCCTTTAGGCCCAAACAAAGCTAAAACTAAGGGCTATAGGTAGGACCATTACTATCTCTATCATCAAATAGAGGACCATGGCATTTGCAATTGTTATGGATTTAGGAATATGGTTTAGAATCTCATAGATAGTGGGGCTTTTCCCATAGATAGTTCATCCATAGTGCCTCAACTTACCAAATAAATTTCATATCTTCCCATGTACGCCCCCCATGTTAATCACATCCTTGTAGGCCTAAAAAGCCACCTCAGCGAGTGGTCACATTTGAGATGACTATTACGATTTTGTTTCAAAATTTGTACAAGGCAAATGCATTTATATTACTAGAATTTAAACAAAGAGAACCCAATCCTGGGTAACCTGATGAAAGCCTCTTTTGTATGTACCATCGTATAAATGGGTGTGACATACATGGATTCAAGTCATTCAGGAAGGTGGTCCAATACCTGCTAGAATGAAATGAGCTTTGTGCAGACGGTTCTCTCATTTTACCCCACCAAGACATGGGTACCTCATAGAGGTCCACGCCCCAATTGGAAGAGTTGATTTCTATTACTCTTCCTAAGTAAGTTGATTACATTGTAGTGGACAACATGCACACTAGGGGTCATCAAGGTAGCATACCTTCCCCATCATCCACATCAAGCGTAATGAAGCAAAGTGAGGATTCTAAAGGTATCACACCTTCCTATCTTTCATTGAGTGGCACACACATTGGGGGTACTTAAGGTAGCATACCTTCCCCTTTAAAAACAATAAAATCTAAAAAATCATAAAATCATTAAAATTTCAAAAACAATTAAAAAATCAAAAATTCAAAAACAATTGAAAAATCAAAATTTCAAAAACAATTGAAAAATAAAAATTTCAAAAACAATTTAAAACACAAAATCCAAACAAATCAAAAAGCAATCAAATTCAAAAAAAATGCAAAACATTAAAAAATAGAAAAACATTTGCATTTTACATTGCATTTTTAGTTTATATATGCATTCATATAATTGCATTGCATTAGACATGTTCATCCATTGCACTGACATTAGGATAGGTTGTGTTTACAATCTTACAAATAACACCACGTTTGTATCTTAATCATGCATCTATTCATCATCATCATCCATCATCCTTGTGAGTAATCATGTTTTTCAACACAACACTTCTCATTTTTATGAGGAATATACTAGGGTTATTCGGTCATTCAACCATACCTAGTGATCTTCTCAGATTTTGAAGAAATCTATCTTTGCTTTTGAATATGAGGTCTAGTTTTTATAGCACCTACCATATGTCAAAATCCTATCACTAATTAAACATTAACAATCCAAGTCTAGACAAGGAAATATGAACACTACAAAGTGGTCCTGGTCACCTTAA
This sequence comes from Wollemia nobilis, assembly GCA_028583015.1. Taxonomy (NCBI): domain Eukaryota; kingdom Viridiplantae; phylum Streptophyta; class Pinopsida; order Araucariales; family Araucariaceae; genus Wollemia; species Wollemia nobilis. The sequence continues at coordinate 1,849,933 of JAQPPZ010015334.1, forward strand.
GAGAAAGGTTTTTACTTGCTCATCTTATGATGTGCATGGTCTAGAGTGTTGATCATTGATAAAATGACAATCTCCCCCCTACCCAAATAAATCCCGTGCTTTCATACAAAATAAGAAAAATCCCACAATTAAAGCAACATATCTTGCTCAATACAAAATAAACAGTGATTTTCATCACTAAGCATGAGCAAGTATCCCAATAAATATGAATAAAATAAGGGGGTGAAGAGCTTGAATCCCTAGAATGTTTACTACTCGAAGCCATTGAGTGATCCCCAATATAGTAATGGGTTGAATTAATCCCGCCTAGCATTGGGGTAGTTCTAAGAAATTTATAAATGAGCTAGCTTTAGGTGGCCTGTATTACCTAGTAGTCTAGTCCAACTGCATCCAAACTTAGGATCATGGTGAACATTTGATGATCCTAATTATAGCAATGGGTTGAATGAATATCACTTGTCAATGAGGTAGCCTTATGTCTCATCTAATTTATTCATTTGCACACACAGGGATAATGAATATCTTGGTCTTAATAACAAAAAAAATTATCTTTCAGGAGTCTCGTATAGTCAATTATATAACTTTTGATTAATCAACTAGGGTGTTTGAGTCTCATGGAAAACCTCAAAAATTCCTCATAGCAAAAAATCATCTCATCTCATAAATCATTACATATCACAATCATCTCATCTCACATATGGATGCTTAAATTATTAATTCTTATGATAAGAGTTATCATTTTCATTCATGATTTTTATACATTCTATGGTGTTGTCCATTAGTTTTTTAAACACATTAGATTCATTCCTTATTTTTTAAGTTATTAAATCATACATGTTCATTGGCATTAGCTCATTTCTCATGTAATTAATGCATCACAATACATACATAATCTATCATATCATATCGCATAGATTAAATGCATAAACAATTGAAACAAATTAAACATGCATTTAACATCCACCATTGCATCCATATACGCAGACATAATAGTGCACCTGCTCATATAGATCACATACATTTATCAATTAACTAGTGCATGCCATATGTGCATTGCATACATATAGCATAATCACATCATAATTTAGGTATTTCATTCATCATTGTATCCATAACATAAAATCAAAACAAAAACATTTGCAAGCATTAACTGGGGCATGATCCGTTTTATACGTCCCCATAATCAACAATCAAAAAATCAAGAAATATGAGGTAAATAAAGGTAGTGTGTCTTCCTAATTAGCAGCATAATTCAATCCCATTATTAATCAATTTCTAGGCTTCCAAAATATTGTGCCCTTTGCCTCGCTATATCAATCCCCAAAAGGCTCCAAAGAAGCCCATTTTTCTTTGGTCAATCCCAAAAAGCTCCAAATAACCCTAAAAATTTGGTACTTTCACTCAAATCATAAATACACACAATTTCTCACCATAAGGAGTTTCATATTGGACATTAAAGCATATCTACCAGTTTATAATAATAAAAAATTACAAAATTAACAATAAAAAAATCACATAAATCAAAATTTGAATGTGCCTCATATCCAATTATTTACCCTATACACTTGGTGGTTGCAACGACTTGTGCTCCATGCAATCTAGTAAGATTATTAAATTACCATAAGGCCATTTGAGGTAAATTAGTCATCGTTGAATTGAAATATCTTCACTTCACTCCCCAAGAAGACCATGGTGGCTAGACTGCTCCACGGGAATGAGGTATTCATTTCCTTTCTTCTATGAAAACTTATCATTAATTTCAAAAATAACAAAAACAATCAATTAACCAAAAAATTACATAAATCAAAATTTAAATGCACCTTGTATCCAGTTATTTATTCTATACACTTGGCAGTTGCAACGACTTGCACTCCATGCAATCCGACAAGATGAGTAAATTACCATAAGGTCATTTAGGGTAAATTAGTCATCGCTGAATTGAAATATCTTCACTTCAATCCTGATGAAGACCATGGTGGCTAGACTACTCCATGGAAATGAGGCGTTCATTTCATTTCTCCTCTAAAATTTTAGTAGATCATCAAACATAGTGATTCAACACAAGCTTAAACAGAATTGCTATCATCTTGATTTCCTAAGAAGGCTATTACTGTCGGACTGCTTCGTGGGATAGAGATGTACAATTACTATTAACATTTGAAATCATGACTATAATAAGCCTTTTCATATAACAAATTGCAACAATCTTGAATTATCTAAATTATTCATCTTGGTCAAGTGACTGATTGCTTTAATCACTTGTTCTTACCCTCATCAACTCGCCGCTTGAGGGGGTAGTCATAATATCAAATTCATAATAAAAATCAACAAAGGATCACTCAATCATGTAAATTTGAGTTTATCTTATGAATCATTGCTAACAATTATCATAAGCTTACCCTTTTGCTAGGGTAAAAAGCAAATATACTAGTTTAAAGTCTTTTAGCAATCCACCTATCGAACCAATTATAGTAGCCCTAGTGCTACCCAATTGTAGATGGACAGGCGAAAGCTTTACAAATTTAAGCCTTACATTCTGTTGGAAGCAATGATTCTAGGATGTGCATCCTTTGGAGGATTGGGACATCTAATGTTGATCATATTAATGATCATCAATCAACCTATAACATGGCTTTAGGTGATCTATTTTTTCTCAGTGTCATGTTTTTCCACAATGTATCCCAAAATGGGCATATGTAGACACCTAAAACACATCATGTTTAGGAGACTACTCATATGGATATATTTTCAAACCATATGAATGACCTTGGACCCTCCCAAGGTAAAGAATTTTTATGGACTGGATCAGAGGAGAAAAAAATTATACACCTTGTAGGATGGACCAAAGTGTGTAGACCCAGGGAAAATGGGGGCTTAGGTCTGAGGAGAATTGCTCATATAAATTTAGCTTTACTAGCTAAGTAGGCATGGCATCTCATTTTTGGTGAAAAAAATGAATGGACATCTATCATCAAATGAAAGTATCTTCAAAATATGGAATTTCTAAGTGACTCAATTCCAATCAGAGGTTTTGCTTTTTGGAAAGCAATTCTTAATTGTAAGGAAATCATCAAAAAATATTTAAGATGGGTTTTAGGCAATGGTGAGAGGATAAATTGTTGGAATGATAGGTGGGCTAAGGACAAACCACTGACGCAATATCCTAACTTAGCCCGAATCAGATTTATCACAGAAGAACTCATTGGCAGAAAAGTCTTTGATTATATGGTTCAGGATAGAGGTAGAATGAAGTGAAAACAAATAAGAATTTAGGGATTTCAAGTAGAATAAAATGATCTTTGTAACATTCTCGAGCATCAGTTTATCCCCATGAAACCCAAGGAAGATCAAGTGACCTGGGCTCCTACAGAAAACGGGTAGTTCACTGTTAAATCAACTTACAAGCTTCGTTGATGACGAGGATTTTGTCCTCCAAAAGGACTTAGTTTGGATAAAAAATTTAATTCCAAAAATTGCAGTCTTTTCATGGTTGGTTATCCAAGGAAGAATTCTAACCATTGATAATATGATGCGTAAAGGTATTTGTATCACTAATCGTTGTTATATGTGCAGGGCTAATTAGGAGACCATTTATCACATTTTCCTTGAGTGCCCTTTTTCCTTGACTATCCTAAGTGGGGTTTTTCAGGCCTTCAATATTTCATGGGTTAAACCAACCATCGTACTTGATTTTTTCATCCAGTGGCCTTGCCCATTTTCAAGCCAAATACTTAGATACATGTGGAAAAATTGTCTCAATCACTATATTGGTAGGTGTGGCTATAAAGGAACCATAGATTCTTTAATGAGTCTATCCATGATCATCAAACTATCATTTCTAGGATCCTATCCTTTGCCAATGAGAATGTGAACCTTATCCCTTTTGATAGTTGTAAACCTCATCTGCAGGAGACCACGATTGCTCAATATTTAAGCTTAACCTTGTTATATGAGTCTGTGCCTAGGGTAGTCAACCCCAGAGTCAATGTTAAGTGGTCTCCACCTCCTACAGGTTGGTTTAAGCTTAATTTTGATGGAGCAGCTAAGGAAAATCCTGGCAGAGTAGGCACTAGTGGCATTTTGCGATATCATAATGGGAATATGATGCTTACATTTTCTAAATATTTGGGAACAAGGATGAACAATGAAGTTGAAGCTAGAGCTATGTGGAGAGGCCTTCAAATGACTCAAGACTTAGAAGGCAATTTGATCGTAGAAGGAGACTCTATGCATGTTATAAATCTCCTCAATAATTGTAAAACACCTCCTTGGAGGATTAAAACAATTGTTGAAGAGGCTAGGATCCTTTTCCATGGAAGACAGGATAGAAAAGCCCAACATGTCTTTTGGGAAGCTAACAAAATTGCTGATAAGCTGGCCAATTTGGGTGTCGATGGTGACAGATTTTTCAAATGGGAACATGGTGTCTCGAGTGAAGTAGAGGAGCTTATTCAACAAGAATGCTAAGAATTATAGTCGAATTTACCAACAGGGAAGGCACTGTAAGTTCGAAGGCTAGGAGTATTCCCGTCTCTTTTTTGAATTGGACTCACAATAAAAACTATCTAAGCTATCAGTATTCATGGATGCTGCTTGGAAATACCATAAAGACTAATGGGGACAGTCACATGTCAGATAACATGGCTCCTAGTCATCTTAGTAATTTGATGTTGGTTGATAATCACAGGGAAGGAAAGAAACAACAATATAAGACTTCGAACCAAAGCCACGTGGACCACCAAATAGCCACCGCCATAAATCTAGCCAACAGGTTCACTTCTCCAAGGCTGATTGGCCAAGATAGTATGTGGTACCAAAGCATGTCATATACGAAAGAAAGCAATTACCAAAGAATTATTAAGAGTAGCTGTCAATACAGAGTTATGGAAGTTTTTTTTAGTACTCTGCTATGTGTCTGTATATTTTTGTTTCTCAATTGTCTCAAGGAAGGGATCTGTGTCTGTTTATTTTTTATAATTATGATGCATGTGTGTTTTCTCGGGGTATACCCAAAATGTTGTATGGGAAGTTTCTTTTTTATAATAGGCTATGTGCCTTACCAGATGTAATGGCTTTGGCGACATGTAGATTTTACATATATAGGATCCTTATTAAGGATATGTTCATCAACAGCCCTAGGCTAATTTTTGTAAAAGGTTTTGGGTCAACCTGTAAAACTCGGTATTAATGCTATAGTATCTTATCTACCAAAAACAAAAATCTAAACACTCATTTTAGGCATCCTAGGCCTATTCAACCTTATCCACGGGTGACATCCGTAGATAAGATCGCATCCATGGTTGAAAATTGTGGATAGATACATAGCCATACTAAGTAGCTATGGCTAGCCTTGTAATTGTCTCGACCTCCTAAGCTGAGCCAAATTGGTTGTTACAACTGCATTTGCAACCAATTCAGACAGTTTTGAGCGAGGAAGCTTCTGGATGTTTCCTCCCAACTGCCCTAGCCTAGCATTTCTTGATCCTCACTTCCTTGAGAAGCTAATATTAGGATTTGGGAGTCTATGTATAGACACCTCAAAGAGGCCAAAAGGATCAAAATTGTATTGTAGTGAAGATCTATCAAAATCAGAGATTCAATTGTAACTTGTGAAGAGTACGAACATGCTACCAAATTCTAGTTTTACACCTAGATTTGCAACAAAGGAGCTTCCAAAGGATTTAGAATCAAACCTTACCATTCCACACCTATCCGACATGAATTCAAGTAATTTCAATCACCAATCTATGTTTGGATACGAGGGCAACCCTTGATCATCAATTCCTTGGAGGATTTGAGCATTTCCAGCCTTGGTTTCAAGAGAAAGAAGAGTTTTCTCATGGCCACAGCTATCAACCACGGCTAACAAAGCCAACTACTCTGAGAACCTTTGGCTAGGTTTTGATTCTCTCTTTCCTCCATTTTAATCATATATTTCCTTTTTGATTATGCAATTATGTTAATTTATCATAGATTAATTTTGTAGCATATATTTCCATGATTAATTAGCAATATTATAGGTATTTTTACCTTAATTGGTCTTATATGTACTTTATTTCACAAGTTTCCATAGATTAGATTGGTTCATGATTTATCCTTCAAATTTCATGCAAGATTAGCTAGATTTACATGTTTCAAGTCATGTTTTGCACTGATTTAACAATTTTATAAGCATCTTTATACATCTTTGCACATTTGATGTTTCTTTCATGTGTGTGCTTCATTTCTTGCAATTCTTAGATAATAGCCTCATCATAAGAGGATTCATATGCATTTGATGTGTTTTGTTGTTTCTTATACATAGGTGACAGATCCTTCAAATTTTCAAAGAACTTTCAAAGATCAATTTCTCTTAACTATAGATAAGGAGGCATCCTAGTAAGCCCTCACGCAAAGTTGGTGGGGATCTAAGGAGCACTTAGAATATATCATCCCCATTTAGGGTATTTAACACCATTGTAAACATGTAGTATTTGGTATACCTAATATGGACGTATATGTAACCTATATTTCAAGTGATTAATACAAAGAAGGCTCACTTTATTTTAAAATTGGTTACACATATGTTCTTTGATTTTAATTTGATCATTATGTTGCAATAGTGGAAGATATATGCTCTTTAGACAATTCTACAGAGCACTTCCAAAAACATTTAAGACATTAGTCACCTCTCTTTTAAGTGTTAAAAAAATTGTCCTTTGATGAATTAGTTAACACACTTCAAGAATACAAAATAGAAAACCAAGCTACAAATGAAATGATAAACAATGCTCTTATTTCAAAGAAATAGTTATCAAATAATATTGCTTCATCTTCACAACATCAACTTGAATGGAGGAAAAAATATTTTCACATATATAACAAGGAAAGCCATAATGTCAGTTATTGTAGATACAATTCTCTAAATGAATGAAGTCAAATAAATAGACCTTTTCAAGGGTAGCATAATTGAAATCTAAACTACAAACTATGGGAGAGAAAGTGGAAGAAAATTTTCTTGTTCAAGTTACACTAAGAGCACTTCCAAAAACATTTAAGACATTAGTCACCTCTCTTCAAGTGCTAAATAGAATTGTATCCTTTGATGAATTAGTTAACATACTTCAAGAATATGAAATAAAAACCAAGCCAAAGATGAAATGATAAACAATGCTTTTATTTCAAAGAAATAGTTGTCAAAAAATATTTCTTCATATTCAAAGCATCAACCTGAATGGAGGAAAAAATATTATCACATATGTAACAAGGAAGGTCATAACACCAGTTATTGTAGATACAATTCTCTAAATCAATGGAATCAAATGAATAGACCTTTTCAAAGATACCAACAAACAATATCAACCTAATCAATAATGATACACATCAACACAACAATATCCAAAATGGAAAAATATAAAATGAAACATGGTCCAATAAGTACAAGAAATAGAGAAAATGAAACAATTCATAGAGCTCTCATGGAAAGAATTATAGATATCTCTATACTTGACAATACAAGTTCAGAAAATAAATGTGTTGAGAAGCAGTGTGATAAAGACATTAATGATACAAGCCACTAAAAAATCTCAATAGTAATGGCAATTATAGTATTGAAAACAAAATAAGAATTATTGAAAAGTAAACAAGGATAAAGTATAAAAAGCAAGAACCAAAACAGAATCGATAACTGCTCTAGAATTGTAAAATTTATAAAAATAATAAACAAAAGTCTTGTCAAGAAAAAAAAGTGAAGTGCACTATGGATGGACTAATATAACATAATGGAACAAAATTATGGAAACACTAAAAATATTTACAAGAATAAAATAATCCTGACAAGCATGAATGCAACAAAAAAATAAGATACAGGTAAATAGTGCTAGAATCTGAAGCAATACCAATGTTAGAACAGGAATATCAAGATAAAAATTAAAGATTGAAAGCACATGAAGGCAACAGGTCTTCATACCAAATAATTTAATATGGGTGGATGTTGGAGGTATTGCATTATTTGGTACTTTGCAATATTAATGCAAGGACCATGTAAATAGTTTAGTCTAGGGTGTGCTTAATATTTGAGTATGTGCCACGTTATTAAGTGTGAGTTATGTGTCATGTAAATAAGTTTGGAGTTATTAGGTGAGGTGTCATATTAGTACGTGTGAGTTATGTGAGTGAAGTGCCATGTTTATAAGTGATGAGTTATGAATTATATGCAATAATGAGAGTTTTTATCTTTATGTAAATATGTGAGATTTATTATTATGTAAGAGGGAAATATGCAGAGTTAGAGCTCTCATGAGTATGAGAAGATGAATATTTTATGTAAGTGTAAAGGTCAAGATTCGTGTGAATATAAAGAGTCTCATGTATGTATATTTTGAAGATGAATATTTGTAATAGATGAATCAAATAAGAATTACATTTATGCATTGCTTTAGTAGATAAATTATCAATAATATTCAGTGAGTTTATTATTCAATATTATTGTGGAATTGAAGGAATGAATTTGTGAGAATATATTATCTAGAGTTATTATAAGATCCTAGAAGTATATTGGTTTGTTAACATCTTTTCCACACCAAGATCCTAATGTTATTACAAAACCTAGCTTAGTTTGGTATGATAATTCAAGGGCTACCAAACATATGATAGGCTAGAAAGAATGGTTTGTGTGCCTTGACCATTTATCATTGGCATGTTACTTTTTGGTGAAAATATAACATACACTCTTTCTAATATTGGAGATGTCTCTTTGCATCTTATTTTGCATACCTATCATATAATTGAAGTTATTTATATGCCAAGCCTCACAAAGAACTTAATCTCTATGAACCAATTGTCTGATCAAAATTTGAAAGTTGAAATCAACTAAATAGGTGATAAGAAACTTCATTTCATTCGATACAAATCCAAAGGTTTGATAATTATTGTCCAAGTTACAGGTGTAGGCAAGATACTTTAGCTTGTGGTTGTATTAGGAGACAAAGAATATTTGGTATCCAATGAAAATGAAGCTTCCACAGTTTGGCATAGGTATTTTGGACATCTATATTTTATCTCAAAAATTCATTGAGCGACTGGTCCATTTCACCTACTGCATACTAGTCTATGTGGACCCATCAATTTGAGTTTCAATGCTTATTGGTAATTTTAGTTGTTTTTTTATGATCATAGATGATAAATATGGGTGAATTACCTGAAAACAAAGGATGAAGTCTCCCATTGTTTCCAAGAGTTCGATGATCATGTGAAAAAATTATTAGTTTTTATATACAAATCCTCTGCTCATATCAAAAGAGTCAATCAATAATAATTTAAAAAAAAAAATTGAAGCAAAATGACATTTGACAATAGTTGACTACTGCCTATATGCCTAAAAAATAGAGTTATAGAGAGGTATAATCCTCCTATTTGGGATAGTGCAAAGCATACTAAGAAATGCAAACTTGGAGATAATATTTTGGATAGAATTTGATTGTATTGTGGTTAATTTATTGAATTAGACACTCATAATTGAATAGAATTGTGTCATACCTCAAGAGATATGGAAAGGTATTGAACCTATCATGTCACACATTCATATGTTTGGATACCTAGCATTTGTGTACATTTTGAAGTAGAAGCAGATGAATATCAATGAGAAATCTAAGAAATGCATTTTCATTAGATATAATGATAAGTCAAAGTTATATTGGATGATGAATCCTAACACCATAAAGTTGTATATTAGTCAATATGTCATGTTTGATGATAAGAATGAGTGTAGCTCTTATTCTAAGCCACAAGATTCAAATGAAGCATCTACTTTGTTATCTAATGAAGATGATGCCTCAAATAGAGAGGGTGTTGAATTGGATGATGATGATGGAGATGATCTTATTAGAGCTAACGAATTAGGTATGACAAATCCCTTAATTGCATCATGTATAGTTCTTCCTCATAGATATTATTTGATAAATAAAATAGATAGTATTTATTATATCCTTAGTGTTGTGGCCATTGCACAACTAGCCCAAAATTTGGGGACCCACCTTAAAATTTTAGTTTTTGGGAATTTTGGTTGTCTTTGAGTGATAATTTTATCAAAAGGTCCTTACCCATGTATGTTGACCTTTGGGTTCCAAGGTTGGGACATGGTTTGAATGTTTCTCTTTTAATTGCTTTCAAGTTTTTATTTTAGTATTTTGGAGTTAGGGTTAAGGTTTGAATTTCAAAAGTTAATTTTAATAGTTTGGTTAGTATTTTTGTGGGGTGTAAATGTTAATTATAAATTCTTGTTTTCTTATTTTTTTTTCTTCAAACCATTTCAAACATGTGAAATTAATTAAATTATATTTAAATTAAAAAAAAAAAATCCTTATAATAAATAAATAAAATGATTAAAAATTAATTTTAGTAAAATGAAATTAAAATATAAAAAATAATAATAAAATATAAAAATAAAAATGAATAAGTTATATTCCCATGATTATATGGGTACATTGTGTTTTATTTAAGGTTATCTAATGTATGTGGGGATTTATGTTTATGTGGTCTAATCTATGTGTTTTCGTGTTTGCAATGAATTGGACCAGTGATGAGGCAATGACGCATGCATGACGTAAAGACTCATCAACATGGCATGTGGGTCATGATGTGGATATGGTTGATGTAGACTATATGATGGGACTCTTAGACACTGATCGATGTGGTAGATACCTGGACACAGACTGATGTGTGGTAAACATAGACTATTTATTTTTGAACACTAATTGACTTGGATAATATCGATGAGATGCCACTGTGTATGGAGGTGGATCAAGGTAGTAGTGATATGTATGTTGAACACAACGTGGTAGGTTTCAATAGGTGGTAGTTAGAAGGTAAAACATAAATGATTATTTTTTTTGCTTATGATTTGGCAAATACATGCATCTTTTTCCATCAATAGTTATAAATTTGTTGGTTGAACTGCATTAACAGTAGTCAAAACTTGGAAGCACACTTGCACCCCTACCCCTTGAGATGGATTCTTTAAAAAAATTATATTTTATGGGAGTTAATAGGATGAATAGAACCAAGTGCAATACTACAAAGGGTGTATTTCTTCCCTTGTTGATTGAATTACATCGATAAAAAATTCCCAAACTATAGGACCCACAGTATGAAACCACTAAGTTCCCATCATTGCAAGGGAAGGAAAAACATGTTCATCTTGAGGTTATAGTCACCCATCCTCACCTTTACATTTTTGCATTTCCCCTTGCAAGGTAGGACTCCTCCATTGGCTATCATGACTTCAAAATAATTACATGATTATATGTAGTAAATTGTTCTTTTAGTCACCTAAGAATCAATAAGGATTATAAAGAATTGACCCTTGAGTTCCCTGACCACGTTCATGGTTTGGGGAATAGAAATTCTTTTTAAAGCATACATGAAAAAATCTTGAATTTGGTCCTCTATCAATTCAGCTTCTCTAATTTGATATTTTGCCTTACTGTCCTCTTCATTATGAGATTCCTAAGTTGAGGGTTTACTAATATTGAGTAAATATAATTTTTTTTGCATGCACTTGTGGCCTAGGGTGTATTTATCATCACAATAATAGCATAGATCTTGTGCCCTTCATGTCTCCATTTTTTGTCTGGTCAAATGTTTTATTAGGGGTGAATTGTTAGCCAGGGTCGACATTGGCATAGATTGAGGTGATGGTTGAGCTTATCAAGATATGGTTGTCTACCTTTGAGAAAAAAATTAATCTTATGCTAATCTAACCAAACACACTATTTGCATCATGGTTTTTGGTTTGAACATCCTCACTCTACTTGATATTCTTCTTTAACCCACAAATGAAACAACTATAGAAAAATTAATCACTTAATCCCTTTATTTGGTTTACCAATTTTTTAAATTATATTTGATCGTCTCAGACCATTGTGGTTTACTTAAACTTGGTGAGAGATCCTTTGAAGTCCTCGTATTCATTAGGTCTGAATCATATGAGCTATTATGTTTCAAATTCCTTCCAAGAGAAAATTGGATGCATATTTCTCAATCACCAATATCATTGAAGCATGTCAAATTCAAGGTTGGAGGATGTTATTTTGAGCCTTAGATCTTGGGGAACATCACAATATTGTTCTTTCCAACATAACCAACCATTGGGGTCATTTCCATAAAATTTAGGAAAATCTAGCTTTGGTATTTTATATGAACTATTATTAGTAAAGGTATAGTGTGCTCCCCCTTCTATATTGTCTGCCTTACATTCTGAGTCATTGTTGCTTGGTTGGTTATATAGATGATCTATGCCTGATACACGACTCTTAAAGTCATTTAGTCTATTATTGAATGTTTGGTCTAACCTATTATGTTGTAACACATAATTCACATTATCCTTTAGTGTTATTTGGGCATTAATTTGAATGATTCGTTCACCTAGTTGCTCCACCTAGGCACCCCTACTAGCCCCATCCATTTTCAAGTATTTTGAGACTCCCAACAACACTTATAGGTGATATAGATATATACCAAAACTATAAGCTCAAAAAGATGATTGAAAATGACTAATACCCCAAAATTAAAAAATTTGGCGTTTGAAAAATCTTATGTTGTATACCAAAATAATAATTTTGAAGAGATGATTGCAATGGACTATACCACAAAATGATGATTTTTCGACCTCCAAATTTTTTTTGGTTGATTGTTCTCACCTAAATATTTTTATGGCTAGATAGAGTGTATTTTGCACACTCAATATTTTATTGAATTGATAGGGTGTTGTCGATACTATAAATTAGAAACTATCACTATTTTTTTAACAATTATTACTATACCCCATTGTTACCAAATGTTACCGCACCTGACTGATGTTTATTGAAAATTATTGCTTTGATGATTGTTAAGGGCTATTATTGCACCATCAATCTATGATGATGGTTGTCTCCTCAATATGCTCAAGTTTAAGTTTTGGTTTGGTTTGTGTTGGGATGTGATTAAAAACAACTTCAATAGGGATAATCTAGGCCAAGGTGTGTTTGGTTCCATGGGCTTTCTAGTATACTCTCTCGGTTATATTAGCAGTCATCTCAATATCTTAGAGATCTAAAAATGGAGGGTTCCATTGTACCCATAGTCGTACTATATGTTTTCAAGTGTATATGAGAGTAACTTCCTAGGGTTAATTGCTTACTGATGCACCACAAAACTCAAATAACCAATGTCTTCCTAAGGCTAAAGGTTTCTCCTAATCCTAGGGGGCTCTTCCTATATACTTGAGGGTACGTGGGAGCTTCTTGTCATATAGTGTTTTCTAAGGCCTAGGTATTGGAATTTTATCATCACTCACTTCACTAGATGCTTTATGGGAAATTTAGCTTAGCCAAATATGATATCTCTATGATATTTTAAAACCCTCGGTACAAGGTTTTTAACCTATTCCACTAAAAAAAATCATGCTATATTGTTTAGGGTAGTTTAGAAAAAAGAGTAAAAGGAAGGAAAAATATACATAATAGGGAATGGATGATAGGACAATAATTGTTGTGATTGCAGTAGAACACAACCTTGAACAATGCTCTGATACCACTTTTTAAGAACCTTCTAATTAAATTAAGCACATTCCAACAAATGTTGCAATAATTAACAGAAAATGTATATATCATGCAATTGCCTAATGATGAATAAAAATATTTCAAATAATAAATGTTAGAAGACAAAAAAATTCTAAATATTATAAGAACACAACTAATCAAATTCAATTGAAATTGTAGTCTTAATAACCTTGATGGATGCCCCTTGTCATGATGAAATCTTGCTATTATCAAAAGAAGATCATCAATGAGAGAAGACCTCTTGCTTATGATGAAAGATAACTTTTGTATATATTTTAGTTGGTTTTCATTGTTGCAATAATTTCAATATTAGGATCTCCTAAGGCTTGGCTTTATCATAAGCCATGGCTCCCTTGGATATTTAGAGGATTTGCTAAGATTGACTAGTTGGAGAGGTGGCAAGGCAAAATCATCACCAATAACAACTTTCTTTTCACTGTGTAAATACTTCAATAAAAAATAAGATGGTGATGCTTAGTCATATGCCAAGTAGAGCTAGAATCCATAATACACTCTTAAGAATAATATAATATGAATAGGTAGAATATACCCTCTTGCAAATTATAAGAAGAATATCACTCATTGTTCTAAGATATATCTACAATACATTTTTGAATCTTGAAATTTTTAAATTTAGCCTCAATCCTCTAAGGAGGCTTCATGTTTTTTGAATATTTTTATTGAACATCCATAGTATTCTTTATATTTGTCTTGTTAGTTTTACCAATAGCTTTTCATGCTCCTTTTTGTAAGGAATTTGTCATAATTCCTCATTTCCTCCTAAAAATGAAAATAAAGAGAAAAAATTTAACCAAGGGTTTGTTGCTTATGTTATTTCATAGACATAGGAACAACATGTACCATTAATATAATAATTTGATATAGGGGTAAAATATTAACAATAACTTTTATGGAATTTATTTCATCTTTAATATGAAAAATAAATCTCGCTCAACCAAAAAGGAAGAAACACCAAAAGTTTCTTCTTTTTATTTTAGAGTGTCAAATTTACTAATATGTTTGGAATGTATGTAATCAATATATTACTTAGAAAAGAAAAGTAAATCTTATATAAACCTATCACAATAAGTAAATGTGCCCTTAGATACCAACTTATCTCACTAACAAATAAATAATAGTCTCCAACCAATTATCTAATTTTTGGACATTAAGTGGCATAAAGACACAAATTACAATTACCCTAGGTAAAGGTTAAAGAATCAAGTTTAAGGTTAACATGATAATATTACAATAAAGATACCTATAAAAGGTGTGCAATGACACATAGGATAATACAAAAGTGCATACAATACAAGTTCGGTCATGGTCTCAAGTGAAGATTAACACTAAATATTCTAGCATCCCCCTTTAATTTGAATGGAAAAAAGGACAAAATAATTTCTTAGTCATCCTCCTTATGGCACACTCTCCTTATCCAAGATGCTTTCACAACCACACAAATATCACCTCGAACATAACCTTGGTTAAGATAGTTGTTTGCTCTACTAAAGGAACATTAACTAGATCAAGCATTTCATGGGCATGAAGACAACAAACATAGTGTATCCATACCTTAATGTGCTTTGTTCATTGATGAAAACCAAGATTGATAATAATATTGATGGAACTTTTATTGTCATAATAGAGGGACATCATAAATTTTTGAGGTAGACTCAACTGCTCAAGAAACATAAGCATCCATTATAGATGTTTGGTGGACTTGTGAGCAACGTAATATTGAGCTTTTGTATAAGACTAACATATGGTTGATAATCGAGGAAAATAACAAGAGACCAGTCTAGAACTAAGATAAAATAAAAATTCTTCAATAGACTATAAGTGGCCTAGATTACTTATCTAATTTGCATTAAAGAAGTCCATCAACATAAGAGGAACCTCATATTATAGTGAGCGCTCATATGGTATACAAATTTAGTGTATCATAAAATATGCTTAGTCAATATCCAATAACTCTCACAAGATCCCTACATGTACCTAGAACTTTGGTTGACAACAAAAGAAACATCCAGCCTAGTTTTTGTTAGGTAGATAAGTCCTCCAACAATAAACTAATATAAGGTAGCATCTACCAAAGGAGTGGTATCATCCACTCAAAACTTTAAGCCTAGACCAAATGGAATCTAGGTAAACTTACACTCGTCCATCCTAAATTGCCATAGAAGATCCAAGGTATACTTAGACTATGACATAGTGATATAAAAATATGATTTATCAATTTTAATCCATAATAACTAGCGAATAAGATCCAACTCTATTATCTCAAAGGTATCATCAAACTTGTTAATTCATTTTCTAAAACAAATATGTTGATCTTCTCATAATAAGTAGGTTATAGAGATATAATACAATAACCATAATATATCTATCATGATGATATAATGATCGTGCTCTATCTTGCACCATTGAAAGCCACAATTGAGGAAGAAGGAATGAATCCTCTCATTCAAAGCACTTGGTGTTTGTTTAAGCCTATTTAAGGACTTTTTAAGGCAATAAACTAAAGGATTAGGCACATGAGGAGTAGATCCAAGTGATTTATGTATATAGATATCCTCTTAGATCTCCCCATGAAGAAAATATTATGAATAATATGTCATTGATGATGTATCATGTAACGTGTATGAGAATTATCGATAGTTGAGAAGGTCTTTATAACTCTCGATATCTTTAGTTTCTATTCATAATTGTATTGACTCTTCCATCACATCAATGTCAAGGTTGATTATTATTGGTGGATCCATTCTATATTTTTAAGATTTGGTATCAAAGAAACTTGATATCAAAGGAGCTTATATTTATGGTGACCTAGTTGTTGAGGAGTAAGAGGTAACACTTAAAATTTATCTATAAGCATGTTGCTCTAGTAAATATAGAAGGGTGTAGATGCTGAGTTTTAGCAATAAGAAGACCTTAACATGTGGAAAATTAGTTTATTCTTGTTGATTCTTGTTTGCTTTTGTAGGTATTGCAAGCATTTTGCATATTGAATATGATCTATCAACATTTGGAGCTGGAGATATCCAAGAAATTGTTGTTGTCTAGTGTAATAAATATGCTATCTAAATCAAAGTATATGTCATTTGAAACATTACACCATCTATTTAAATAAGTTTTGGAAATCATTCTCATTATGTTTTGTTATTTTAGTTCATGCTAGTGTTGCACTAGAGTGGATCAAGATTCAAGTTCATGAAGAACTATCTGAGCATGGTGCCATCACATAACTAGTCATCTAGAAGAGTGGTCATATGAATACATAGGCTATTTGAATATAGGTTCATCTAGATAAGGGTTGTCAAAAGTGAAATTCAATATTGACCTTACCATTTGTTGACTAGGCCATTTAGCAACAAGTTCATCTAAAGAAGTTACAAGGGACCTCAGTGAACATGAAGAGAACATGAATAATTGTTGGGAAGGAGGCATTGTAAATTTATTTGAAAGAACCACAAGTTCTTTTTTTTATAGAAAACTTGTGCATTAGTTCCAGTTGAACATGGAGTTTGAGAGGCTATGAGATATTTACATGTGGGGGTCTAGTTTTCTAAAGCATGGAGATCATCAAATTTATAGCATGAAGGAGAACATCATTCTTAAGGAGGAGATATCAAATTTGATTTTTCTGACTATCAATGACTATGAAGAGCAAAGGCATGAGTAAAAAAAATTTACTTCTTGCATGTTGTGGATGTTCAAAGAGAAAAAAATTCAAGTCATCCTACGTGTAATGGATGCACATATATTTATTGTAGAGCATGATTTGCATCGTTCGTACCATTTAGTAGTAACTTTGACAATGTGAGAAAATTTATTGTATACAAAGATCATGGTGGATGTGTTGTTTTAGGATGAGATGTCACCAAAAAAATATAGATCAATTTGGTCATGTTGTCCACTCTATATTGAGTCCACGTTAAGGAGGCACCTAAATATTTCATATATATATAATATAGATGTATGATACATCATCATCAGAAGGAACATAGTTGGAGTACCATATCATGTTGTACATGAAGGGTACACCATACAGAAGGAAAGAGGAGGTGTCAAAATAATTTTACAAATATATTCAAATCCTAAATCATCATAAATTCAAGTTGTTTGATTGTACTTTGATTGAAGGAGATACATCTTTATTGCATGCAAATATAGACCATCGGATTTTAAATTGATGATGAATTTACTCAATTTGATTGGTTGATAGAGGATATAATATTGTGTGGCTTCACATACCCAAAGTCTTGTTTTTTATCCCACGCTCATTATGGTATTGGCCACAAAGTCTTTTAACTACTAGCACTACTAGCACCATCAAAAAATCCAATGAAGTAACTTAGCAGGAAAGTTTCTATCATATGTGCTTGTCAAAATTCTGACTAGGATGTTGTTTATTGATTGTTACTTGGTATATAAATCTTGTTGATTTTAAAATCAAACTCTCCTCATTTATCCCACATGCTTTGTGGGAAGGCTCTTTGTAGCCTTAAATATATTATTATTCTTTGTGATTAATTAATGTAGGTGACGAGATGGTGATTCACCTAATATTATATCAATCACACTAAAAATTTTAAGGAATATTTCATGGAGGCTTTGGTTGGAGGAAAAACATCAATCCCCTACACCTGATTTTTTGCCTAATAATACTATGTTGATTTCTTATAGTTTGAGGCACTGATTGATTTGAGAGTATAGTAATGAGTGTCGTTAATTCTTATAATTTAATTTTTTTCAATTTGTCAAATCCAGGGAGGCATCCTAGGGTTGTATACATTAGAGACTTTGAAACTGAAACTTAGATATCAGGACACTAAATTGTTCAATGAAATATAGAAATATTTGCGGAAAGAAAACTAAATTAATTTCACACTTGCATGAAAGGAAAATTAACTAATTTGCAAGAATTAAAAATGCTGAAATTGAAAACTAGCAAAAACAAGAATCAAATGCAGAAATTTAAATGTCAAAACAGAAATGACAATTATAGAAATGAACTATGACCAACCAACTATAACAAAATGAAACATAACATGTTGATAAAAATAAGGAAAAACACAACAAATCAAAGGAATAACAGATTTAACAAAATTACTGAAATTAAATAACATAAAGAAAATACTGAAAATAAATTCTAAAACTAAGTTAGTACACCTTCCACTGATCCTTAGAGTGGGCCCAAGCTCCAGGCTCAGTGAAAGGTGAAATATTGCAGAATAAAATAATTTAAACTACAAAATTAATCAAATGCATACAAATAACGGAAACAATCAGGTTTATGATAGTGTACCAAAAATACGCATGTGTTTTATTTCCTTTCTTATTTTTTCTCCTCAAACACTTTCAAAGGAGCAGAGAAGGAGTATTTATAATTAGATACTCAACTTGCTCTACCTACAATTAGGAACAAAAATTAGAAAATAATTTTCTATCAAAGTGTGATTGTTGATTTTTTGTGCTCCTGCAAATGGACAGTCCAAAATTAGGATAGAATTTATTTGCAGGCAGTTGTACATTTTTTCACACCTCAAAATGATGAGAAATGGCTGGAAATTAGGTAATATATTATTTATTACATCCATCCATGCATTATTCTTATTTACCTCCCTAAAAATCTGCCAAAAAGCTATTTTCAACAAAGTTTTCATTTTAATTGACTTTGCCAACTGCATGAGAATGTACTTGGTGTGAAATAAGTTGGAAAATAATGTTGAGTCACTTCCAAGTGCTTGGTCAATTCTTCCTAAGTCTGCTCCATGCTCCCAATACATTTTTAAATCAAATTTGAGCGCAAAAACTCTTCCTTCTTTAAAATTGCAGGTTGTCGCCTTGTTATACTGGCAACTGTAAATTTATTTTCAGTAGGTTCTCTTACCCTCTTTCGATTGCAATGTGGATTTCTTGATGCCACCTCATCCTGGGAACTTATTTGAGGTAAGAAAACACTTTAAAAATGCTTAGCTAATCAGATTTCATAAAGCCTTTATTTACTAACTATTTTTATTATGCATTTTTACTACTAAAATCATGTAAAATAACCATAAAAACTACATAAAACCTATTCAAATATAAAAATATCATTTTTCAGAATTACTATGTTAATCTTCAACATAAGCATAAATAATTATTAAAATACTTGGCATTTTTAGGCAAAATAGGTCATTTTTATGTAGAAAAACATTGAATTAATGAGCCATTTTATGTCCTCATCATTCTCCCCTGCTTATCCTGATGCATGTCCTCATGCATCCTAATGAACCATAGCAATATTCAAGTCTATCCTTATGAAAAACATCCTCTATCAACCACATGTAAAAAAAATTAAATTTTTTTTTATTTAGTGAAAAACCCCTTGCAGGGACGCCTTGGTCTGAGAAACCACGACCAGGGGGTTCTACATCGTCAAAATCACCCAGGAGTCGCACCCAACCTTGACCGCACCAGCATTATCAACTAGATTTTTGGCACCCAATGTGCATTTGATAGGGTGGAGATTCAAACCAGGGACCTCCCTTGGAGGATTGCCCTACCCTCTTCAACTCACTTACAGCACGTGGGTAGCATTATTGAAATTATTGAAATGCTAAAACTGCTATAATTTTCAAAAAAATGTTGAAAGTGTTGAAATTGTTGCAATTTTGAATAATGTTGAAAATTCTCCAATCCTAAAATTGTTGGAAATGTTGGAATTCTGAAATTGTTGGAATTGTTTGAGAAAATATTGAAAAATACAATAGCTGCAATCGTTTGAAAAAATACTAAAAATGCTGCAATTTCTGAAATTGCTGCAATTTTTGAAAACTGTTCAAAAATATTGAAATTGTAGCAATTGTTTTTTTGAAAACTGCTAAAATTTCTGCAATCACTTAAATCGTTCAAAATTTGCTGAAAAGTGTTGATTTTGATGAAAATCTAAAAATTCTGAAATTTGTTGAAAATTTTTGAAAATTACTAAAATTGATGAAAATCTAAAATATTTTACAATTTTTTAAAAAATGAAAATCTAAAATAGGTTTACTCTGCATGCTAATAGTTCCCTATATCAAAATATTCTACTCTAGACCTTTGATTTGACCATCCATTGCCAATACAAATTTATGCACAGCAAATTCTATTGCTCCTTAGGATTCTTGGCCTATAATTTTATAATTTTTGCACTTTGCTTTTTGTTTTGTTCTTACAATTTTTGCAATTCTATACTTCCAACTTGCAATTATTCGATTTCTACACTTTCAACACT
This sequence comes from Wollemia nobilis, assembly GCA_028583015.1. Classification (NCBI taxonomy): domain Eukaryota; kingdom Viridiplantae; phylum Streptophyta; class Pinopsida; order Araucariales; family Araucariaceae; genus Wollemia; species Wollemia nobilis. The sequence continues at coordinate 1,870,768 of JAQPPZ010015334.1, forward strand.
CATCATTGATTCCACACGTTCTACACTTTTATCCTTCAATGCTATAATTTCAACAATTTTTGTAGTTTGTCTATTTTTCTGCTCTTCCACAGGTTTTAGTGCTACAAGGTGCAACTTAAGGGCTTGGTAGTGTGCAATTCATCCTGCAATAACCTCATTTTATTTTTCTAATGCGACCATGTCTAGTGGATGCACTACTAGTGGTGGAGTTTGAGGTACTGATAACAATTCAACCTGAATGCCCACTTTTATAGTTTGCACAGTTTGAACAAATTCTATATAATTTTAATTTTTATCCTCCTTGGGTGATGTACTTACATGTATTGAAGTAGCTTGAAATTTAGGAACTTCAGTTGTTGGTGTGCATTGCTCCTCCTGTTGTTTTGAAGCTTCATATTGACATTCTAGCACATTTTCTAGTCATTTTGAAGTTGCTTTGAAATATCCCTATTCATTCCAAAGCTGCTCCAAAACATTCCTAAAACTATTTCAAAATATTACAAAACTGCCCAAAATATTCTAAAATTGTTTCTATCACAAGTTGGTCCTACAAAATCTATTATTGCTTAGGATCCATAACATATTTTTCCTTGGTGGGATATCTCTTATGCTTCCTCCTCTAGAATCTGCCCTACCAAACCAAGTAATATTTCTACTACTTCTACCCCTAAATAAAAAATTACATGTAGATTCTCTAGTTGTGCCATTTTTCCTTTTAATTCATCTATTTCTTGTAGCAATTGATCACTATACTCATATTTTTCTTTGATTTTTGCTTCTCCATTTTTAATCTAGGTTTGTTGGGTCTTAATGATCACCCTAGTAGCCTTCATAGGGTCTTCTGGCTCATATGCCTCATATTCTAAAGAATATATAGGTAAATCCATTACAGTTGGTAAATTTGGCTCTTCATTCTCTTTAGCAAGTGATTCCTCCACTTGATCAGGTGATACCAGAATAGGTGTGTCCTCTACAGCAATTTCATCTTCATCCTCCTATACTATTAATTTTCTCCTCCTCCTTGGTCTGGATGATATAGGAGATGCTATTTCAGTTGATGTAGTTGTAACTTATTTTTTCCTTAAACTCTTTCTTAGAGGAGGAGATGAAGGTGGCTATGTTTGAGTTTCAGTCTCTGTTTCCCCTACATCACTAGGCTCCTCTATAGCAGATTTTTCTCTTTGTTTGGTGGACCTTCTCAATTGTTGTGCACCTATTTCCTTTACTCCACCAATTTGCTCTATCCTTGTAGTTTTTATTCCTACAAACCTAACTGTAAAGCTAGAATCAACTTCTTTTGATGATGATGAATTTCCTACTCCATCCAATGACTCAATTGTTTCAAAATTGGAGGTTTCTTATTGTGTAGAATTCTCTACCTAAGCAATAATATCAGTAACTTTATTGTTAAAAATTACTTTCTTGGTCTTTGGTTTATCTATAGGGTTACTCTCAGCTTTCCTCTGTTCCACTAATTTTACTCTGTTTTTGTAGTTTGCTTCTTACAGATCTATTTGTGCGGCCAGTTTCATCTTCCTTTGTAGATGATAAATTGGTTGTTTCAACTTGTGTCTTAATTATTTCAAAATTGAAAGGCTTTGGTTGTGCAGATTCTTCTATCTAAATAGAGACTTTAGTGTCCTTAGTTTTAAAAACTACCCTCTTAGTCCTAGTTTTTGTTGTAAGGTTTCAGCTTTTCTCTTTCTTTGTGCCTTGATTCTGGAAGTTAATGGACCATGGAGGAATGATGGGTTTCCCTCAAGTTCAGGAGTAACCCTGTCATCCATATTTTCCTCAGGGATCTCTACCCTATATGTGGCTACTTTCACTGCCTATTCTGGCTCATTTTTCAGCAGAAATAAAACTACATTTTTTTCAGCTACACTTTTGTAATATTTTTAGCTTGTTATTTTGAAACCAACTGCATTTTTTCAGAAATTCTATTATTCTACATGTTTTGAAGCATTTTACTCGTGATGTTTTATAGATCTGCCTACAACTTTATTTTTAGACTTGTATATTGCAAATTTGGACATAATACACTTTTAATGTTCTGAAACTTTACCCACAAGTTCATTTTTAGACATGTATGCTCTGGAGTTGGAAAAAATATATTTATAATGTTTCAAAACATAGGTAGAATACATTATTTTGTGCCAGAGTACTAAAAGAACATATAAAATGGCCTAGAAAGCTAAAAAGTTGTGTAGCTTAATTTTTTTCTCTTTTTTCACATCTTATTCTTGCACAACTATGATGAGATGTCTGCATGATTTGGATGCACCTATTTTCACGTAACTATTATGCTAAAGTACTCAAAGCAACTTTTTCTCTTTTTCAATATTTTTAAATATGAATCTCCCATAGCCAAAGGTATACCAAAATAAATTTTGGGAGTACTTAGTAGGGTGTTTAAGTTTACCATTTATACACAAGTTTTTCAAGCATTTAATTATTGTTTATGCAATGCTAAGGCAAACTAATAGTAAAATTGAATAAAATGCATACCTTACTATTGAAGAGATTTCATGCATCTTTTTAGATTACTTGCTAATTACACACTTATGATGTCTGAAATCTGAAAAGTATATAGCTACAATAATTAGAATTTGTACAAATGCAGAAAACTCTTCAAGGTAAACATGTCAAAATTTGATTTTCATGCAAGCCTTGACTCAATAGCACCCCAAAGAGGTTTTCACCATTGAATTATTCATTTTTTTCTCACTTATTTGTTTTTTGTTTCTTTTTCTTTTTCTTTTCTTTTTTTTACAAGAGGCTGCCATTTTTGGTTTTCAACCAACTTCTATCTCAATTGCATCCATAAAGGATTTTCACAATTGAGATTATTCTTTTTTTATCAAAAGAGGCTACCATTTCTAGTTTTCAACCTTCTTTTGTCTTGATTATGTCCATGAAGGATTTTCACAATCAATAAATTCTCTTCTCTTTTTCCTTTTCTTCTTTTTTATTTTTTTTTTTCCTTTTTTCTCTCATTTTTATTTGGATAAGAAAAATCCTTATTTTAGAAAAAGCACATCAATATTTTTCTGCATGAATACAGTAACATCTTTTCTACATGAAAACAGTAGCAACAATACATCCTTTCTTTCCATATGAGCAATAAGAACTCTCTTATGTCATCATTTCCTCCTTATTGCTCAAAATGAAGTATTGACTTCATTTTTCATCCTCCTCGTTGAAATCGATGCATAACCTCATCCATCCTTATTTTGTGGGACATGTTTTATGCTACATTTTTTTCTTTTTCATCAAATTTTTCATTTTCATTTTTATTTCCACGATTAAAAGGTATAATCATTCAAAATTTCTATCAGAAGAGGAAGCCTCTTCTATCATGTGTAATTTTGACTATGAGAAATATCGAGCAAATTCCATATTTGGTATTGTCTTATCGTACAATCATAAATGATGTCCATTCACCACCAATATCCTCCTTGAATCATCAATTGAAGAAAGTTGAATGGCTTTACTCCTGAACACTTTTAGTTCATATTTGTTGCTTCTAATGTGACAATCATGACATATTTTTTGTTTTTGTTGAATGATCTCCATTTAATGAAGTGTCTCTAACTTGAGTTCATCAATTGCATTCAATTGTAAAATTTTCTCTTATAGCTGTAGCAACTCAATGTCATCTTCCAAAGATATATGAAGTGTTAGGAATTCAAACTCAATTAGAAAAATATGTTTCTTTTGATATCCTAGATAATCGTAATAGGTGAAGTAAGTTTTCTTGCAAGCAAGTCTACTAATTTTTTACCTACTTGTATGGTTTAGGATATACTTTCTTTTTTCTTCTTGGTTTCTTAATACCCATTTCTTGAACAATATGGTTATTCATAGATATATTGTAAGGTAGTCCCTTTGGCTCTTGGAAGACCTCATCATAGGTAGCCACAATGTTTTGCAGATCTTCTGATTGGATTTCTGGAATATTTTATTCTTGTTTTTCCATACAATTAACTTGGGCAATGAATTCGTAACTACCTTTTCTTAATATGTTTTTCATGTTGTGAGAACTTACTATATTTTATGGAGATGTTGGAATTCCTTGGAGGCGAATGGTCTTCCCATTTTCCTTCCATTCAACAAAGCGTTGCTTGTAGTTAAAACCGACCGTGGTGTCCATTTGTTCTAACCATTCGACTCTCAAGATAACTTTTGAATTCCCTAAACTCATAATAAAAAGAGGACCATGCCAAGTGTAACTTTCCATTTACAATGAAATTGGATATGTTCTACCTATACATTGAGCACTTCTTTTGTTTGCAATTATAACTTGAAATTTATCTTTATTGGAGGAGTTAATGTGTAAGTTTAATGCCTTGGCAATATTTGTGTTAATAAAGTTATGAGTACTTCCTAAATCAATCAATACAGTTACCTTCCTTTATCGAATGAATCCTGATACCTTGATTGTATGGTGATATGATAACCCCATAAGAGCATGTACTAAAAGTTCCATAGTATCCTCTTCAACTATGGCCTCCTCAAGTTCAATTTGGTCTTCGTTTATGGGAAAATCAAGTGAGTTGGTATCCTCTATTTCTTCATCTTCTTTGTCAACATATTCGATTTGAAATTTTTGTTGTGGTATACATGCCTGATCTTTTGGATGGTGATTACGATATTTATAGCAAAAATATCTTAATGGTTGATCATTTCTACGAAAAGAGTTGTTGTGGTATTGATGTCGACCATAGGATTCACGTCATATAGATGTCCCAATTTGCATCTTCTTCTTAGCCAACTTGGCAATCCTTATATAGGTATCTAAGAGGATGGATCTTGTAGGTCAACTTCAACTTGAATATTCTCTTTTAACCCATTTCTAAAAGCAAATACCACCACATTGGATGGTATGTTTCTTGCATAGGAAAGCAGACTAATAAATTTTGAGATATAATCTATTACAAATCTAGTTTGCTTAAGTGATAACAACCTCACCATGTATAAATATGAAGATCCTTCATCAAAAAATTTAATGAAATGTGAGGTGAAATCATTCCAGTAGATGGTATTTCCATTCTCATGTTTGAGCCATACAAACCACTGATAATCTTCAGCACCGAGTTTGAAGGTAGCAAAAGGAACTTTTTTTTAATCACAAATCCGTTATAAGTCTAAAATGCCTTCCATTTTAACTATCCAACCACATGGATCATGACCCTCAAAGTTGGGCATATCAATGCATGGAAAATTGACCCTATTAGGACCTCTTGTTTGTTTGTAAACTTCATCTCTATCTTGGTCCTCATTATGCCTATATCTATGGAAGAAATTTTGGGGAGTTTTCTATGGAAGCAATTTTGGAGAGCTCGAGTAGGACCTCTTTCTTGTTCATAAACTTCCTCGTTATCCATATCCTCATTATTCCTCTTTCCATTGAAGCGATTTTGGGTACTACCATTATGACCACTTTTTTGTGCATAAACTTCTTCTCCATCCTGATCCTCATTGTTCCAGTTTCTATGGAAGTGATTTGGAATAGGAGGGGTTGGTTGGCTTTGTCTTTCCATTAGTTGGATCACCATTGTGGTTAAGTTTTGCATACTTTCTACTAATGTTTGTATGGTCGAGGTGTTGGTATTGGGGTTTCATTTTTCCTCATGTGTAAGGTTCTCATGGGAAGAAGTAGGATAAGGATTGGATGTCGTGGTGTTAAGCAATGGATGATCAGAATCAAAACTATTAATGCGTAAAGGATAATTGTAATGTGTACCTTTTTTCATGGAGATCTTCTTTATGACTTTAAGATCCCCTCGTTTGAATTCTCTAAGTTGGTTAATCGGTTGTTTTGTCCTTTGGTCCACCTTCCACTCATGCAACTTTCAATAAGTCCTTAGAAAATTTTGCCTTTGGTTTTTGCAAAATATTGGGCAAAAATTTGTTTTGTTTTCCGCTCCAACTACGACATAGATTTAAATTTAAATTTCCCACCTGAAGCTCCAACTGCTACGTGGCTATTTTGGAAATTTGAAATGCCAACAACTATTTCTTTAGTTTTCAATGATTATGACTACAATAGTACCCCCAACATGTATGCTTTTATATCTAACTAGACTAAAATGCCCATGAATATGTAATTCGATATTATAGTGACTTGCTATGACCACCCAAAACCTCAACGACTCAAAAGGAAACCCGAAACCTGACTCAAGATCAACTAACTATTCGATACTGATAGCGACTTTGACATACACAAAAACATGACTCAAGATCAACTAACTATTCGATACTGATAGCGACTTTGACATACACAAAAACGTGACTCAAGATCAACTAACTAGGCAACACAACTCTAATGAGAAATGTGTGACACAACAAGGTGTAAGACAACTCTAATGAGGAATGTGCGACACAACAAGGTGACACGATAGTGATAATGACTCTGATGAGGAATGACACATATGACCATTTAACCTACTAACTAGGTGACACAAATTAATACAAGTGATAGGGTTTATGTGTGTGGGATAGTGCTAACGGGCATGTGACCGAAGTCACACCCTTCAAGATGCCACGAATTCTTTATTAATACATCAACTACCTTCCCATGATGAATGTGGGATAAATGTCCCAAAGCAAAAAATAAAAAAAGGTGTACCTTAGGTTTTGGCGAATAATAATTTTTATTCGTGCGTTGTGATTGGTCGAAAAGTGTTTGCTGCGCGTGGTTTTTTTTCCTTTCGATCTCTGCATCTTAACTTACAGTTTAGCCTTCAATTCAGGTCTTCTGAATTTGCTTCTATTTCAGGTGTTTCATGTGTTTCAGGTGTCTCCCAAATTACGAAATTTCAGGCCTTGCTTGTGACACGAGGCGGTGTTGTTTTCCTGGGATTCCTGGGTGTTTAATCTCCTACAGCGATGACTGTTGATATAACCAGAATGGTGATGGCTTCTAATATAACTAGCGCGATGTCTTCTTGTGACGCACCGTAGAACTGTTGCGTCTGCCTTTGCTTCCTGGGCGTTTGATGTCTTAGACACTTGCTTGGAATGCGACGAACCGAATAGTAGCACTACATAAATGGCTTAGAAACTTGCTTGGAAGGTGATGAACCTGTTTACTGATACCACTTGGAAGGCTCTTCCTAGCCTTCATTGTATTATTATTATTTAAGCTATTCTATGATTTCCAATTGTTGTATTTTACATAGTAAGTAAATAACACTGAACATAGTAGATCGAAAGGATAAATGAAATTAATGCTAAATTAATTCGAAAGGATGAATGAAATTAATGCTAAATTAATTCTTACCTCTTAAGGAGGGTTGATCCTCGCCACTCGGAGGGCTCAGTGCTTGCAAGAGCAAATGAATAAAAGATGATAAATATGCCTAAATTATATTGCAATCTAACCTATAAATATGAAATAGATTATTTTTCGAGACATAACGATGCTATGTTTGTATTGTAACATACATCTTTAACAATCTATAGCAAAGGAATTGTAAAATTAAAATGTTCTAATTTATTTACCAAATATAATTTTGAAGATATTATTTTTTATATGTCAAATTGTTCAGGATGTGGTACCTTATCCATTAAATCATCTTGAGATGGGTTTTCTTTTTCTTATTTTTATTTTAGTGTAGATGGGTTCTCATGTTTATTCTCTTCAACTTCCATTTCTACAATGATAGGTGGAATATGTTCAAGAAGTATTTTTATTGAACACAGTTGAATGTTGTCATATCCAATGACATTTATTATGGTTGTATCTTTTGATTTAGCCATATATACACGGGTTGCCTATTTAAAATTATTGGAATTGGTCACAGGTTGATCCAAAAGTGGAGGTTGTATTTCTTGTTGTTGTTATTCCTAAGGTAGATCCAATACATCTCTTAATTCATCCTGTAATCCTCTCAAGAATTTAAGTTTTGGTTCTACTCCTCCACATATCTTGTTAACAAGGGAAAATATATCTAGATAATCTTCTAAACTTTCATTTTTATCTTGTTTCATCCTAGACAATTTATCATTTTGACTCTTTATTTGATAGTATTCTTGGTATTTCTCCAAAAATATTCTTTTTGTTTCATCCCAGGTTCGGATTGAATTTGGTGCTAAGTTTTGGAACCATTTTAGGGTTGAGTCTTTAAGAGTAAAAAATAATCATTTAAGTTTTTTAATATCATTGTTATAGTTACAAGCTTGGCATACAATCTTAAACTTAAACAGAAAGTGATCGGGGTCCTCAAATGCATTTCCCCTAAAAGTTGATAATTTAGAAGGTGAAATGACTTCCATGGAAGAGTTTTGATTTAATTGAACATGACATTGAAAATTTTTGGTAGATGTATCAATTTTACCAAGATGAAGCACATTTTTGGCTTTTCTTGGATTTTCATGTAAGCCTACCATTATACGTTCCAAACACCAATTATAAATTCATTTAAATTGTCTTGATGGCATAGATTTTTCAAGGAAGAGTGGTGTTTAATTAACACTTTATTCTCCTTGTAGTGTTTTCTCAAAGGATTTTTCACTTCTTAAAGTAGATGATTGTGATTCTTTTAAAATTCCAACATTTTCCAAAATCTCTAATTTAGACAACTTCAACATAGTTCAACCTCGTATCTTCCTATAGTTTGTGGGAAGTTATTTCGGTCTCTTATTTCTAAACCTATTCATACATCCTATTAAAGAAAGAATTCATATTCTAGTGTTCTAATGTCCAAAAATGCAATATCAAGCAATGTAACTATTTTTATGTAGATTCATCAATTTCACAAGAAAAAAATTATCATTGGTCTCTAACATTACCAATTTGATCCCTAGAAACGACAAAACAAATGATGAGTTTCATTAATTCTCATCATTTAATTTAATTCAATTTATCAAATCTAGGGAGGAATCCTACGGTTGTATATATTAGTGACTTTGAAACTGCAATTTAGGTATCAAGATACTAAATTGTTCTATGAAAGCTGGAAATAATTGTGAAAAGGAAACTACCTTAATTTCACACTTGCATGAAATAAAAATTAACTAATTTGTAGGAATTGAAAATGCTGAAATTGAAAGTCATTAATTTACTTTTACTAAATTTGAAATTGCAGAAATGAAATGTTGAAATTGAAAACTAGCTATAATAGGAACCAAATGCAGAAATTTAAATGTCGAAACAGAAATGACAATTATAGAAATGAACTATGACCAGCCAGCTATAACAAAATAAAACATAATATGCTGATAAAATAGGGGTAAAACAAGGGAAAATACAGCAAAATAGAATAATGATAGATTTAACAAAACTATTGAAATTAAATAACATAAAGAAAATACTGAAAATAAATTCTAAAACTAAGTTAGTACACCTTCCACTGATCCTTATCCAAGCTCAATGAAAGGCGAAATATTTCAAAAGAAAAGAAGTTAAACTACAAAATTAATCAACTGCATACAAAGAACAAAAACAATTAGGTTTATGATAGTGTACCAAAAATATGCATACGTGCTTTATTTCCTTTGTTCTTTTTCTCCTCCTACACTTTCAAAGGAGCAGAGATGGATTATTTATAATTAAATACTCAACTTGCTATACCTACAATTAGGGATAAAAATTTAAAAATAATTTGCTATCAAAATGTGATTGCTGATTTTTTGTGCTACTGCAAACAGACTTAGTCCAAAATTAGGATAGAATTTATTTGCAGGTAGTTGTACATTTTTTCACACCTCAAAATAATAATAAATGAATGGAAAATAGGTAATATATTATTTATTACATCCATCCATGCATTATTCTTATTTTTCTCCCTAAAAATATTCCAAAAATTTATTTTCAACAAAGTTTGCATTTTAATTGACTTTACCAACTCCATGTTAATGTGCTTGGTGTGAAATGAATTGGAAAATGGTGTTGAGTCACTTCCAAGTGCTTGTTCAAGTCTTCCTAAATCTTATCCATGCTCCCAATACATTTTAAAATCAAATTTGAGTGCTAAAATTCTTCCTTCTTTAAAACTGCATTTTGCTACCTTGTTATGTCGACAACTGCATATTTTTGTTATGTTGACAACTGCATATTTATTTTCAGCAGGTTCTCTTACCCTGTTTCAGCTACAATGTGGCTTTCTTGATGCCACCTCATCTTGGGAACTTATTTGAGGTAGAAAAACACTTTAAAAATGCTTAGCTAATCATATTTCAAAAAGCCTTTATTTACTAACTATTTTTATTATGCATTTTTACTACTAAAATCATGCAAAATAACCATAAAAACTACATAAAACGTATTCAAATAGAAAAAATATCATTTTTTGCAATTACTATCTTAATATTCAACTTAAACATGAATAATATTTAAAATACTTGGCATTTGTAGGCAAAATATGTCATTTTTATGTAAAAAACATTGAAATAATGAGTCATTTTATGGCCTCATCATATAGGTATATGTACTCTTTTCAAACCCATTCTAACGGAGCATTATTCTATAGTTTTGTGAAGATTTACTATGTATATTAATACCCCAAAGATATTTTTTATTATTCGTAATTATTGAAAGGTGACAAGTATTCACTTTGAAGTTAAAGTTGAATATTCACCTTGAGTTCAAAGATCTGTGAGGGCTGGTATGTAGCATTGTGTAAAGAAATACCACTAATACATATGAATAAAGAAATTTTGATCAAGATTATTAAAAATCTAGATTTATCATAATGTTTAGTGTGATTTATGATATTCATCCTACTCATGATGTTGTAACTACAAAGTATGCATGGAATAAACTTAGTATAGTTTTTGAGTCCAAGAACAAGAATCAAATTCTACACCTACAAAGTCAATCACATTGCTTAAAGATGAAAAGGAATGAGAAGATGGAATGATTTTTACAACAAATTTCTAAGTTGTGAGCCTTGCTACAAATGTTAGAAAAAATTATTCATGATGATGTGTTTGTTCCAATATCATTTCATGAACTTCCACCAATGTTCAACATTTTGGTAACAACTTTTAACATGACTAATTAAAGTCCCACTTTTGAGACATGAATTTTCTTCAATAAGAGGAAACAATTCGAGAGACAAAGAATAAATATGAACGTAATTTTCTCATGAAGGCAATAATACAATACAATTTAAGAAATGTGGAAAACCCCAAAACAAGCACCAAATCCAATAAAAATACAAATGGCAAAAACAACAAAATCAAGGATAAAAAAAATATTCAGGTTCCAACATTACATGCTTCATTTATGGGAAACCAAAACATGTACTTTAGAACTGCAAGTACAACCAATTCTCATAATCTCCTAAGAATCAATAGAATAATTCATTATGATGGAAGCAACAGAGTTTTCATTGGTAAAGTAGAAATGTACCTCATAGCCAATATAGAAATATAGATGAGGATTGTAGTGAAGATTTCACTATAGTGGGGTAGATCCCTGCCCCAAGGGAATTTCAAGCAAAGTCATAGCCAAGAAAAAATTATATGAGAGGCCTTGAAGCTCCATCCACATACCAAGTAGCTAATTTAAAGAAGACACAAGCAAAGGAAATTATATGCCAAATACTAATAGCATGCTCTAAGCTCCCCTTACCTCGAGGTAAATTCATCCACCTATATCAATCCAGCAAGGATATTTAGCCTTTTTGATGGTGACTATACCCCATATTATCGTCAAGAGGAACCCTCAAGCCTTCCCAGAGGTGACTAAGAGGGTTCCCCTGATGATGAGGCCTCTAAGATCTTGGTTCACTAGGACCCACCTGCTTAACTGGTAAAAGGGCCCCAAAATTGAACCACCCTCCTCTGGTAATTGGTTTTTAACACTCCATATACCTAGTGATAGTTTATTAATGGCACAAGAAACATACCCATTAGGGGAAACCCAAGGGTCTTGGAGGGAAATAATAAAGGAAATTACTGGAGTCAAGTAAGGACTCAGTAAGGCCAATCAACCTTGTTGGTCCTCAATAGATCCCCTAGAGGTTAAAATGTGAGAGGGGCAAGAAGAGCGTAGAAAATCCACTAGGGACTAGAAGCATACCCATCAGACAAGGTTCGATGGAGTCCTACATAGAGGTATCTTCAAAAAATTACTATCAAGAGAAATAGGGCACGAACAGAAGCGACATCCATAAGACTAAGGGTTGACTAGAAGTATAGGGAAGAAAGTCATCGGAGAAACCTAACCACTAGAGGTGAGGTCTCAAGCCAAACCAATATCAAAGTTCGGTGAGCTAATACAAAAAGGAGAAAATCATCAAGGTGGGTCAGAGATTGAAAAGGTGCAAGATTCATCCATAGATATTACCACTTGGTCTAATATATCCATGGTGGGAGTTGAAATCATTAATAACACCTTTAGAAATAGGACTATGTTACCTGTGGAGGTATTTATGATGATTTAACTCATAATTAGCTTTGGACATCCAAAATATTAATGTGGCATAGTCCTCTCGATCCAACAACTAGAAATAATGTTGGGCAGGTTCATTTTGCTTTTCATTTTGGACTCAAGCCTTGGGCCAACTGCATGTATAGGCTGTTGAGCCTCCTTTGATCATATATAAATGCATGTGTATGTGATTAAATTTGTGTTCAATTTTCATGTTTAGTTCATGTGTTCATTCATCCCATTGAGTTTGTAAAATAGAAATTGCATTCTTTTCATGCATCACCACCCTTAGATAGGCTAGGTAGGTTTTCATTTTCTACAATTTACATTTCTAGTTATTTACTATTTTCTTCCTTTTCCCTTTTCATAGAGAAACCTGGTACAATGGGATAGAGTAGGCGAGACGAGCATTGAAGATCACATCAAAACAAGGAGTTGGCCTTGGTAAAAATACCAAAGGTTATCTAGAGGGTTCGCATCCCATGCTCCCTAGACTTCCCAAAACTGATGCCTCGCATGAGTCGTAGGGCAATGGACACATCCACTTGAAGGAATTTGCAACCATAGAGGGTCATGATGCCCAGGTAATAAGAGTTAGACCCTCAAAAAGGATATTTATTTTGATGTAGAAGGATAATATTATTTGTTCCATTCAATTGTATCATGTTATTTTAAATTCAAGCCTAGTTTAGTACATTGATTTAGGATCCACCAGACACATGATACTCTAGAAGTATGGTTCTTAATCCTTAACCATTCCTCTTACCATGGGAAATTTGCACTTGTTGAAAATTTGACTTACACTATTGCTAGAATTGATGATGTTCATTTTCATCTTGGAGCATATATCCGTCGTCTACTTAAGTTCTTTATATTTATAGCCTTACAAAGAACATGATTTTTGTGAATCAATTACTTGATCACAATTTGCATTTTAAATTTCTAAAAATAGTTATAAAAGAACATTGTCTCATTCAACAAAAATCTAGTGGTTTGATGATTATTACTTATGCTATTGGCATAGGCAAAAAATAATAATCTGCAATTGTAATGTAGGACAACCAAGTTTTGGTAGCCAATATGGATGAAGTTGTCTCACTATGGCTCAAGAAATTTGGAAATCTTGGTTGTATCCATATGAAGTCACTCCTACATCATGACATGGTATGTGGACTTTTCTCTTTGACAAAGCCTCATGACCTTACAAATTATTTGGCTAAAAATAAGCATAGAGCCTCATTTGACTCAAGCACCCACAAAATGATTGGTCCAATTGACCTAGTGTATACCAATCTATGTGGACCCATATATATAATTTTCAATGGTTGCAGTTATTTTCAACTATTCGTTGATGATCATACATGATGAATGTGGATGTATTTTCTAAAGAAACAATATGAAGCTTTCCATTATTTCAAATATTTCAAAGCTCATGTGTAGAGTATTATTGGTAATCCCATTTGTATACTCCACTTAGATCAAGGGGGAGTACATTAGCAATCAAGTTTCTACTTTCCTGAAGCAACATGGTATAAAAAGACAACTGACAACTACTTACACACCTCAAAATTATGGTGTTGTAAAGAGGTAAAATCATACTATTTAGGAGATGGTGTGATGCATGTTGAGCAATGCCAATTTAGAGCCTATATTTTGGAAAGAAGTTGTTCATAATATGGTCTACCTGTTGAACCATGCACTAATATTTTCATTGAATGGTCTAACACCTTAAGAGGTATGGATGAGAAACAAACCTTTTGTGCCACATATCTACATGTTTGGATGCTTTACATTCATGCACATTCTAAAGCAGAAGCAAATGAATCTCAAGAAGAAATACAAGAAATATATCTTGATTGAATATAATAGTGAGTTGAAATGATATCATCTCATGGATCCTAATACCAAGAAGTTGTATATTAGCAAATATGTTATGTTTAATTAGAATAACAAGTGTATCTCTTCTTCAAAGCCACATGTTATTGGTAAAGAACCTATTTTTTCTTGTCTAATGATGACAATGATGAAGCTTTTGAAATAGAGGATGTTTATCTGGATGAAGATGATGAAATTTTTTTGATGGAGCTGATGGATCTAATGATCCAAGACCATCCACTTTGAGTGTCATTCATAGCCCCAAGGTGACCCAAAATAGTTTGTGATATGAACTTAGATCAATTTCAAGACACATCTAGTTTTAGACCAAAAACTTGGAGCAAAGTTTAAAATGAGATCAACCTAACCCTCATGAGCATGGTGGTGAAGACATAAGAATCTTAAATGGTTCAAAAGATCTTGCATCAAAGGAGTAGAACAATTCCATGAACGTTGTGTATCGAGTATTGATGAATAACAAGATGTGGTAACTTATTAATCTTCTGCCTAGTAGGAAACCCATCGGTTACAAGTGGGTATTAAAAAACAAATATAAAGTTAATAGGAGCATTGAAAAAAAAAAGCAAGTCTTATTACAAAGGGTTATGCACAAAAGAAATGAATTGACTATGATGTAACTTCTACACTAACCATGAAGATAAAAACCATTTTTGATGGCTTCCACAATGGTTGTAAATTTTGGATTGAAGTTGTATCAAATGGATATAAAGAGTGCATTTATAAATGATGACCTTAATGAAGAAGTCTACATGACATAAATAGAGGGATTTTTTGTACCTAGTTATGAGAACAAGGTATTCAGGCTCATCAAATTTTTTTTGGGCTAAAGTAGGCTCCTAGAGCCTAGTATTGTTGGAAATATGTTGAATAATTTCTATGTTATTCTGGCGAGGTTAACTCTAAAAGGTATTGGACACTATGTGTGTATCCTTGTTGGGTTTTGCGGTCAACCTGAGCCCTGCGCAAGTATTTAGGGGTGGTAAGCTCCAAAAAGTGAGGGTTCGGGGGTGACAACCCCCGATGAAATTTTTAGGGTTTCTTAAGCTATTTTTAGACCCATATGGGTTGTTTAGGGTTAAATATTTGAACCCATGGTTTTTTGCCCATGGTTTTGTAAAATTTATTCTTGTGATGTTATTTAATTACACTTGCATCAGGATTTGAAGTGATATGAGAGATGAACATTATTGTATTGGTTATGGTTAAGTTTATACAATAATAAGATATTACTATGTCGGGTTTTTTCTCGTAAGGATTTTGTAGGTGAAATAATGTGTTACGTGTGTATATGTTATCTTCTTTTTTCCTTTTATTTTGTATTTACTATTTTTCTAGATTTAGTTTATCAGGGCCTATTGCTCTTCATTTGATATCAAAGCTAGGTATTTTACCTTTGTTCTAGGAGTAACGTTTTCAACCCTATGATAAATTAATTTTTTAGCAGGAGTCATACACGAAAGAATCTAGGAAAAATAAAATGATAGGAAGCACACGTGTAGAGATTAAAAATTTAATGGATAGAATTTTGAGTTATAGAAACTCAAGATGGAAGATTTATTGGCTGATAGAGATCAGTGGATTGTGATCTTAAGAAAAAAATCAACATCAATGACAGATGAGAATTGAATGAAGATTGATATGAAGGCAAGGAGTTCTATCAAATTATGCTTATCTGATTTGGTATTGTTTAAATACCATGACAAAGTCATTATGGGATAAGTTGGGAACTTTGTATCAAAACGATTTATTGGTAAATAAACTCTTTCTCCAAAAGAATTTGTATTCGCTTTGGATGAATGATGATGACTCTATGGTTGATCATCTAAATACTTTTAATATTGTGGTAAGTCAATTAAACTCTAATTGTGGTAAAAAAAATGGCATTATAAAAGAGACTATAGATCTAAAAAGGCTAATAATAGTCAATTACTTGATGAATGAACTTCTATAAAATGAAGACCATAAATGAAGATTCAAGGGATTTATTCTAAGTTGTAATGTGCTCAAGTGAATGCCATGACTCATGGCTAATTGACTCAGGTGCTTCCTTTAATATGACTCATCATAGGGAGGGGTTTTGTGAATATAAAAATATAAATGGAGGTGAATTCTACTTGGGATACAATTTGACTTATAAAATAATAGTCGAGGAAGAGTCAAGTTGAGGTTAAAATATGGAAGAATTAAAACCCTTCCTTATGTGTTGCATATTCTGTATTTAGCAAGGAATTTTATATTCATGAGTAAGATGAATGATGTGGGTGTGACTGTGGTATTCAACTAGCTTAGATATAAAGGATATATATCTAAAAATACCGAGAGTTATCAATCTTGAGGTGCCTATCTCATTTCTTGGGGGTGTGATCTCCAAGATAGGTGCCTCGGTATTGATAACTCTCGACATTTTTAGATATATATCCTTTATATCTAAGCTAGTTTAAATGTTTGCAACAATTGGTTAGTCGGCTATTTTAGTTTAAATATTTTAAATGTTTTTGTTAATGTCGACTTTTTTAATAAATAAAAAAACTATTTACGGCGTGACATGTATGACCTCTTGCCTCCCACCCCCTATCTGCCATTGTAGGAATTCCTCTCGACATAATAAGGATAGTTGCAAGATGGTTCATGGAGTCTTGGTGTTGGCAAGGGGATTTCATATAGGAACTTTGTTCAGACTTGAGGCTAGTACTGTAAGTATTGATTGCAATAACTCTTCAGTTGTAGAGGAGAATAATATGGTAGAAGTGGATTCGAGTATTTTTGTAGTGAAGATAATATTGTGGAATCAATGCATGGGTTATATTAGTGAGAAAGATCTTCAAACATTAAAACTGAAAGGTATGGCTAAAGGAATTTTTGATTACCCATTAAATTTTAATTTTTGTAAGCACTGTATTTTTGGAAAGCAAACCTAAGTCAAGTTTCCTAGTAGTGCTACAAGATCTAAAGGAATTTTGCATATAGTTCATAGTGATGTGTTTGGACCTACAAAAGTACCATCGTTAGGTAAATCTATCTATTTTGTTACATTTATAGATGACTTTTCAAGAAATACCTAGGTATATTTTTATGGAATAAATCTGATGTTTTCAATAAATTTAAAGAGTTTAAGGCTCTTGTAAAAAATTAGATAGAGAAAAATATAAAGGTTTTTAGAAGTGACAATGGTGGTGAGTATTTCTCTAATGAATTTGAGCAATTTTACAAGGATTGTAGAATAGAAAGGTAGAAAACAACTTTTTATACTCCACAATATAATGGAGTTGTAGAATGGATGAATAGAACATTGATGGATAAGGCTATAAGCATGCTAAGTGGTGCAGGGTTAGAAAGGAAATTCTAAGTAGAAGTCATGTTAACTGCTTATTACCTCATCAATAGGTCTCCTACCTCAACTTTGATGGACAAGACTCCATAGGAAGTGTGGACTGGTAAGAAACCCTCTCTTATTCATATAAGGTTTTTTGATTGCGATGCTAATATGTATATCCTAAAAGAGAAAAGGGCTAAGCTAGACTATAAATCTAAAAAATGCATATTTGTGGGTTATATTATTGGTGTTAAAGGATATAAGTTGTGGAACCTTGAAACACAAAAGATTTTTTACAATCATAATGTGATCTTTAGAAAAACAAATGGGGTTTCAAAATAGGAAATGCAACCAAGCAAAGAACCTAAAATAATTCAATTAAAATTGGAACAGAAGGAAGAACCTATGGTAGAACCTGGTGCTACAAAAGAAGATGGACTACAAAGAGAGTCTAAAAAAAATCATAGGAAGAAGGTGAGGACGAAGCTGAAGATTTAGAACCTGGAACTCCAAGTTTGAAGAGATAAAATCAAGTGAGAAGACTTCTAAAAATGTATAGCCCTTCAAATACTTGTTCTACATTTAATATAGTAGTTACTGATGAAGAACCCAAGATAGTAAATGAGGCACTTCAGTCAAGTAATAATAAGTCTTGGAAAAGGGCTATGGAGGAAGAAATGGAGTCCCTAGATAAAAATAAGATGTGGAACTTGGTGAAATTACCCCTGGAAGAAAATCGGTTGGTTGTAAGTGGGTATTCAAGAAGAAGTACAATGTAGAAGGAAATTTGGAGAAGTACAAGGTTTGCCTGGAAGCAAAAGAATTTTCTCAAGTTGAGGAAATTGACTTTGGTGATATTTTTTCTCCTGTGGCTAAACTAACTTTGATTGGATTTTTGTTGGATATTTCTGTTGCTTTTGATCATGAAATAGAACATATGGATGTAAAGATAGCATTTCTACATAGTGAACTTTATGAAGACATATATATGTCACAACCATAATGCTTTAGGTTAATAGGTAAGGAGGACTTGGTATGCAAGTTGAAAATGTCTCTTTATGGCTTGAAGCAATCTCCAAGAATGTGAAACCAACAATTTGATAGGTTTGTTTTGACACTTGGTCTTGGAAAATGTTGGGAGTGAAACTGAAGGGATTATGTTATTGATAAAAATGTGTTACATATATAGGCAGAAGGCCTATATTATAAACTGACAAGTGTCAAAATAGAGGCATAGTGCACTTTAACTCTAACATTCCCCCTTAAAGTGCACTATCCTAACTAAAGAAAAAAAAAGTCAACATTAGGTAACATTCCCCCTTAATGTTGACTTCTAAAAAAAATTCTACATCCTCCTTTATTGCTGATTTGGTCTAGGCTCGTGCTCTTTGCGCTTGGCTCTCCAACTGTGAATAATGCTAGATTCACTATGTATACATTTCGGTCTGTTGCCTCAGGGTCAGCCACTTCCATGGGTCTGTTGCCATTGGGTCAGTCGTCTAAGTGCCTCGGGGTCATCATGGGTGCCTCGAGGTCAGCCACTTAGGTCGCTTGCCTCTGCAGGTCATCCTCAGAGGATGTTGCCTCTCGTAGGTCACTGACTAGATTCACCATGAGTATGAAATCCCTCCTCATGGTGAACTCAATCTAGAAGGTGTCGGTCTCTACCAAAAAATGCATACAAAGGAAAAATGAGCCATATAAGAGTGTCGGTCTCTGTCGAAAATGCACTCAATACAATAAAATGAGCCATAGATCAAAATAGGAGGAGAGAAGAATAAAATAAGAGAATCTTTTGAAGTGTCTTCATCTGTAGTCTTCAAAATTAGATCCAGAAACAACCTCGAATAGATTCTAGGGTGTCTTTGTCTGTAGTCCCTAGAATAAGTGTCCTTATGGTGACCATGTCATCCCACTGAAATGCATGGGTAACCAGCCACTGCATTCGCCAAGTGTATAGAAAATATCACTAGTTACAAGGATCACATATAAAAGTACCTTGGGATTGTTGGGTACAACCGAAAGTGCACTCCAAGGTAGAAAAATTTTGAGGCTAAAAAAACTCAATTGAAATAGCCTCAAAATTACAATATGACACCACCATTGTGTCCATCACGGAAAAACGTTTCCAACGACTATAAATACCCCTATATTCCACCATCAAAGGGGCCTTCATCATGTGGAAAAATCATTATGCCTTATCTAAGGCAGCAAAATAAACCTCAAGAATATCATATTCCTCGCATCGCACTCTGGCGACATAAAAGCAATATTAAAATTTCCCTCGCAGGGGAATTACATTTCCACTCTCTATGTGGATAACAGTTCTTTTTTTTTAAAGAAAATTACTGTAAAGTGCCCAACAACATTTTCCATGTGAATTAATTGAAAATAACCAATTAATAAAGTGCCCCCTCATTAAAATAAATGCCCCCCACCTTAAATAAAAACTTAATTTAGTCTTCATTTTTTAGCTGAACACAAAAAAAATTTTGCTTTTCATTCGCACAACCACCCAAGCTTGCATTTCAAAAGACGCCAGCTGTGCCCACCTTAACGGAATCATCGGATCTAAAATACTGTCGTGATTAGCACAGTGAATAGCCATTTGAGCCTGTGCGTTAGCGGTTGGAGAAACTCGAAGTCATCCTCGGCATTGTTGTGATGCTAGTAAATGATGCAAAGAAAGTGGTAGTTGTCGAGCAGGGTTCAAATTTTGTCATCACTTTCATTCTCTATGGCAAGCACATCCCTGTGAATTCTCTCGAGATCTAATCACAGAACTTTCTTGTTTATAGGTGATTTGGGTAGTACACAGAACTCAGAATCAAGCAAAAATGTCGACCACTCCCTTTTGCAAGACTCTCTAAACTGTTGATTTGTGCAGTTGGTTTATCGGAGTGAGGAGCAGGGAACGTGCCTGATCAGCAGTTTGATAATAGTAAGGAACTCAAAAATTTGACAACCAACTGTCGGTACATCTGTACTCGGAGCTCATCTCAAAGCTCTCCAAGATCTATGGGAGCAACATTATGCCCAAAAAACATTGTGCCTCCAGCCTTGGGTCCCTGCTGGAAGGCTCCAAGCACGAGCACTGGTTTGCGATGCCCTCAACGGCGTCCACCTCCATTCTGGAAAGTGTGCTCCCCGATGACAGCTCCACCTCCAGTGCCTTCATGCGCATGGCCTCCAGTTCAAACTCATCACCAATGCCACCACTCGTCGTCATTATAAATAGCATCGAGAAGACGTAGCAGCAGCAGCAAAAAAATGTTGAGGTGATTTTAGCGCTTCAGAGCTACCGCGAAGGCCTGCGCATGCTCAGAGCTGTAGCAATGGAAAGCAACATAAACAAGATCAGAATCACCTCTGCAAATGCACCAACCATGGTAGCGTCTATGTTTTTGCCTCCTCCTCCTCTCGCCTATAGAACAAATATGACATTTGCAGATGTTCTTTCCACCAACAATACCAACACATTCGTCTTCCCATCCGTCCCGTTTGGAATCCGAAGTATTGCCACTGCAAATCCTGCAATTACAAAACATAGCAGAGCTCATATACTACGAATTATCACTGGTAACTGTCTCTCTGCCCACAGCAGAGCTCATATACACCTTCGAACAGGACCACCTCTCCACCCATTTGGGACTCTTACTCTGTAAACTCAATGTACTTAAGCTCTCCTTCAGCAAAGGGGCATCGTAGACATTATTCCTTGGGAGAGAAGGAACTAAAGAAGAATGATTAGAAGAATATGGGATAGTGGATGCTACAAACCCTAAAAAACTAAGTCTAAAAAAAAATCCCATAAAAAAATTGGCAGCCATGAAAACTTCTGGTTTCTGATCCATCAAAGATGGAGAGCATACTCCCTCAGTTTTAAAAAATTGCCAAAGGGAAAAAAAAAATAAGGGGAGGGAGGATTTCCATGAGAGAAATCCCCCCTCAAGGGTTTCACAAGGCAAGGAAAGCCCGCTCTGATACCAAATGATAGGAGTAATCAAACTGAAGGGGATTATTTTATTGATACAAATGGTTACAATATATAGGCATAAGCCTATATTCAACACATGACACTTGTCAAGAGAAATTGACAAGTGTCAAGGTGAAGGCATAGTGCACTTTATCAATAAAATAATCCCCTTCAGTTTGATTACTCCTATCAGAAAAAGTAAAGCAGATTTGTGTGTGCATTTCAAAAAATAAGATAAAAAAAAATTTATCATTGTTTTGTATGTGGATGACATGTTAATTGGTAACAATAAGAAGATGATAAAGTTACTAAAATCTCAGTTATCTTCTAAATTTGACATGAAGGATTTTGGTGTTGCAAAATTTATTTTGGGTATAGAAATAATAAGGGATCATGTAAATAGAAAGTTGTGGTTAAATCAAAGGATATATGTTGATTTGATACTACAGAGGTTTAGGATTCATGATTGTAAACTAATATGTACTCCATATCTTGTTGGTAAAAAGTTATATGTTGAACAGTGTCCTAAAAGAAATTAGAAAATTGAATAAATACATCATGTTCCTTATGCTAGCATTGTTGGTACTCTGATGTATGCAATATTCTATACTAGACATAATTTTGCACATGTAGTGGGAGTAGTTAGCAAATATATATCCAATCCAGGAAAGAAACAGTGTACTGTTGTGAAGAGAATCTTTAGATACTTGCGTGGAACTTCAAACTATGTTATCTATTACCAAGAAATATTTGGAGATAGTAATATTGTAAATCTACAAGGTTTTTTGGATGTTGACTAGACTGGAGATCTAGACAAAAGAAGATCCATGAGTGCTTATGTGTTCAGACTTCAGACTATCTGGAGGGGTAGTAATTTGGATGAGTAAAAAATAATCAGTGGTTGCTTTGTCCACAACAGAGGCAGAGTACATTGCAATAATTTATACCTATAAAGAAGCAGTGTGGCTACAGATGTTGTGTTCAATATTTGGTCTTAATCAAAAAGTTGTGAGAATTGATAGTGATAGTCAAAGTGTAATATTTTTGGCCAGAAATCCTGGTTTTCATGATCAGTCAAAATATATTGATATCAAGTACCATTTTGTGAGAGATATGGATGAAGGTAATTAGGTGATGTTGAAGAAAGTTGATACAGAGAATAATATTGTTGATTCATTAATAAAGGTTGTACCTGCTCAAAAATTTTCTTAGTGTAGATCTATGGGCATGGTTGCCCTTAATATATGACAATGGTAGTTTTTGGTCCCTATGGAAAGTATTCAACAAGTGGGAGAGTATTGGAAATATGTTGAATATTTTCCATGTTATTCTTGTGGGGTTAACTCTAAAATTTACTGGACACTCTTTGTGTATCCTCATCGGGGTTTGGGGTTGGATTGATCCCTGAGTAGGGGTTCAAGGGCAGCAACACTAATAGAATTTTTAGGGTTTCTTAAGCTAGTTTTAGACCCATATGAGCTATTTAGGGTTAAATATTTGAACCCATGGTATTGTAAAATTTGTTCTTATGTTTTTTTTTATTTAATTGCACTTGCATCAAGGTTTGGAGTGAGATGAGAGATGAACATTATTGGATTGGAGATGCTTAATTTTATACAATAAGGAGATATTATTGTGCTAGGTTTTTTTTTGAAAGGGTTTCCCAAGTGAAATACTGTGTTATGTGTGTATCTATTATCTTCTTCTTTTTTCCTTGGATTCTATATTTGTTTTTTTTCTAGATTTAGTTTATCGGGGTCTTTTGCTCTTCAAGTATGTGAATATCGATGAGCATCTTCTACATGGATTCCATTGTATTTATTATGATCTAAACCTCTACTTAAAATAAAAAGGATGAGAGGTCATGATCATTATTGTATATGAAAATGACTTGGTCATAACTGGGAGTATAGTGAAGCTAATTGAAGAGACTAATAAAGCTTTGAAGCATTTGTTTTACATGAATGATATTGAGCTAATACATTATTTTCTTGGTTTGTAGATGTGGAAAATTGAGAACTATATTTTCATGTCACAAATGAAGTATGCTAGGATATTGCTTGAGAAGTTTCAAATGAAATATTGCAAGCCCATGGACACTCCAATAGAAATAGAGTTACAACTATCTTAATATGATTAATCTCTACAGGTGAATGGAACTCTCTATCACTAATTGATTGGGAGTCTCATCTATCTGACATACACTAGACCAAATATCAGCTATGCTTTTATAATTTATGAAATACCCAAAGGGAAGAGGATACTCTAATATATTCATTTTATAAATGAGTATAGTCTAGAGTAAAATAAGAATGATCAATTCTTCTTGACACGTTTTATGAATTCAAAATATAGAGGATATATTGATAATAAGAGATCTCCTTCTGGCTATGTATTCTTTTCTGGATCCAATCTGATTTCTTGGAAAAGTGAAAATCAATATGGTTTTCATTCTTCCATTGATGTTGAATAATGCACTAAAGGAGGATCTATCTATGACGTAATATATTTATGTTGTATGTAGTTAAGAATGGACATCCCACAAAAGCAACCAGCCTCCTTGACTTGTGACAACCAAGGAGTTTTAAATCTTGTTTGTAATTCAATATTTTTTTAACATGTAAAACATATTAAGATCCAAAGCCATTTCATCTATGAACATGTTTAATAACACAACATACAACTCCAATTTTATACAATAGAGTAGCAACATGCAAACATTTTGATAGTCTCTTGCACTTGTGAAGTTTGAAAAATTTATAAATTTTCTTATATATACTTTGTTTGAGCATTAACCTAATAAGATAATGTTGTGAATAATATGTTATTAATGACGTATCATGTAATAGGAACATGAACTACAAGTATTTGAGAAGGTAGTTATTACTTTTGACATCTTTTATTTTTGTTTTTAAGTGTGTTTATTCTTCTATCACATTAATTCCAAGGTTGATCACTGTTGATGAATCCATTCTATGTTTCTAAGAGAAAAGTACTCGTCACATCTATCTTATGAAATTCCCATCCATAAGAAGCAATAATAGAGAGAAATATATATATCAAATCTATTTAGACAATAGTAAAAAATATCTCTAAATAACCAATTAAGTCCCAAGAGAGTCTTTTAACATGTTATATCTTGTTCTTCTCAATATGACCATTTTATGTGCACTTGAACTTGTAGACCCACTTACAACCAACCACATTCTTATCCTTAGGTAAAGTAACAAGCTCCCAAGTCAGGTTCTTCATCAAAGACTCATATTCTTCCAACAAATCATCTTCCGACTCAAGAAATACCCTAGCCTAAGAGTAACTGAGAGGCTATCCAAAATCATTATTCTTCAAGACCAAAGCTCAATAAGGAAGGGGTTTCTAATAATATTTCTAAGAATGAGTTGTGTGTATTGAAGGAGGGTCCCAACACACTTAGATATTGAGTATTCCAGAGAATTCTTGGGCATATCCTATATAGAAACAACATTAGAAGAATTTAAAGAATTCGTTTAATATGCACCCTTTATCATATCATTAACACAATCTCATAATGCATTAGGGGTTAAGCTCATATGAAGCAAGATTCATAGAAGGAAAATATGTTGATGAAGAATTTGGAGTGGTGACAACCAAACACTAGTATCCACTATAGGACATAGACTAATAGCTTGTGAATCTATAATCTTTGGAGAAGAGTCAATTGGAACATTTGGAAGGGATGGAAAAGTAATAGAAAATGTGGGATCATCTATAAAAAGTACTAAAAGGATTTTAAGGAATAATTTCATCATATAGCATGTCATGTCAAATGATAATAATCCAACTAAATAGGTCATAAATATGATAAACCTTAGAAGTAACATGAATACATCAGTGAATCTTAGACTTGATCTTATCTACTTATTTTTTAGGCTACAGTCCCATGCAATAGATCCAAATATATAAATTGGAAAACTTGGGCTTAACTCTTCTCAATATCTTAAGAGGTATCATACATTAAAAAACCCAAGTCAGCATCTTGTTGGTGATATGTGCAACACAAATTATAGACTCACCCCAAAACTTGATCTCCATCTATTTAACATGCAACATGCAACATGCATCTACCCATATCTAAAATGACCTTGTGCTTATGCTCAACTACCCAATTATTCTTAGGATTCTAATAGATAACCCTCTAAAAAGCAATATGATTAAGAGATAAACCTCTAAAAAATTTTAAAAACTTCGATAACAAACTCACCACCACCATTTGTTTAAATGCACTTATTTTTATCCTCCTAATATTGAATAAATATTTGGGTATGCAAATATGACATGATAGAAATAAAGGGATGTTTGATAATTTAGTAATTTTATCAAAAAATGGCATGAACTACATGGTTTGGCTCGATTTTTAAAATGCAGTATGGCATAAATTCATTATGGTACATGTTCCTCTATAAATAAAGAGAACATTGCAATGTTTATTTGTCCTTTCAAATATAATATATATCAGATTATTCAAGTGCAACAAAATAGGAAAATGGGATTCTCATCATTAGTCAATCTTCTTGAACTCTTTTGATATTTATGGTTAAATTTCCTCTAGAGAAAACATATTTTTGGCTATTAAAGTACAACATAATCGAATATGGGATGCTCAACATTAATAAAAGGAGGTTTGCAATTTTTCATAATAGTGTATGAGTTAGTAAACAGTTTTATTAAATCCATCCTTAACTATAAGGATACCAATAAAATTATGTGAGAGAAAACTCTAGAACACTTCTATTCAATTTAGCAAAAATAAAAATCAACAAAATGATATGGACTTTAGGATTTGGTCTTGCACTTTGTTATAGGTTCAACTAGTCAAATACTACTCTTGGTTTAAAAACCCTAAGTTGTTTGTGGACAATAAATCATGAATTAGTTTATACTTGTAAGCTTACTATAGTGGTAAGGGTGTTGGCCTCTCTTTTAGAGGTCTAAGTTTCAAACCCCACTCAATATGAGGGGATAGGTACCCCTCATAAAAACTTGTGTAAACTCATTGAAAAAATATCTTTTAAGTTGTAGGCTTACTACAGTGGTAAGGGCTCTAGCCTCTCTTTGGAGAGGTCCAAGGTTAAAAACCCTACTCAGTATGAGGGGAGTAGGACCCCTCATAAAAATTGATGCTTTATTTAAAATTTTCATGCTTACTATAGTGGTAAGGGCTTTGGCCTCTCGTTGAGAGGTCCAACATTCAAACCACACTCAATATGAGGGGACTTTGAACCCTCATAAAAATCTATGTAAACTCATTGAAAAAATAAATTATGAATTAGTTTTAATGGGTGTAAACAAATATTGAAATGATATTATCAATTATAGGTTTTTATTTTGTTTTAGGAAAGATAATAATACCTTGAAACTAGGTGCCCTTTTTATTACCATGTGTAAAATAAAAATTGAAGTTGTGGTGAGGCTTAGAGAGTTGTTCAAGTAAAAATCCATATAGTCTAGAAGTGTTATATTATGGTAATAAAAAGTGCATTATATTAGTAGAAATATTTGATTCCATAAAAGAATCAAATCCACCTTAGATTCAATACAATTTTATCTAAAAAGAGAATTAAAATTAAAATTTTAAACAAATATTATAAGAAACAAATTGATATGAATATCATAACCAAACTACCAGGTGTTGTAGGTGAGTTGGAGAGGAGAGGGCAATCCTCCAATGGAGATCCCAGGTTTGAATTTCCACCCTACCAAAAAGCTAAATTACCCAAAATCCAATTGATAATGTTGGTGCGGGCAGGGCTAGGTGCAACTCCCGGGTGACTTTGATGGTGTAGAACCCCCTGTTCGTGGTCTCTCAGACCAAGGCGGCCCCGCAAGGGTTTTTCGCTTTTAAAAAAATATATCATAACCAAACTAAATTATAGGATAGATGAACCATCTTGAAAGTCATTATATGATACAAAAAAATGTATCTAGCTACAACTTTATGAAAATAATTTGTTTTCCATCCATGTTTTCTTCTTTTATTATTTATTGCAACTATAGTAAAAGAGTTGTTCTTATCTTTCTATTAAGAAACAAAAAACTCATCTATATGGGTGTGTGTGTGTGTGTGTGTGTGTGTGTGTGTGTGTGTGTGTGTAGATAGATAGAATATTCACAAATTCCTCATTTCCATCTCAAATATCATGAGAAATACTTCCAAATTGTACTCAACACCTTCATTGTCTATCCTATCAAAAATAACTTATTCTTTATTTTGTGTGCTTGTTTGCTAAAACCTCAAAATGATAGTAAAATATTTTTCTAGAGAATATATTATCGTTTCTTATGTCGTTCTTTGTACATTCTTCCTTGGAAAATATTTATATTTGACTTGTGTTTTATTACTTTTCTAAAAATAATTTTAATATTAAAATTAGATCATTGGATTTTATTACATTTTCAACCTTGGAATGACAATAGTTGAGGTGATAGGTCATCTAAATATGTAAGAGAAGATCATCTAAAATGATTGTGTGTATCCAAGTTGAAAAAAATGTTCCTTGATAAAAACAATAAGAGATGTTATTAAATTTTTGCAAAAATAAAATCAAAACATTCAGGTGATTTATGTGTCAGTAGATCTATCTTCAAACTTATCAAAGAAGGAATGCTACATGTTGTTGAGAAAAAGGTATTTTAGGATGAGCATGATGTGTTGGTAATGTTGATGGAGGACATGGTAATGTTGGATCTAAATTCCATGCATAGAGATGTTGTTGAGGTGATAAAATATGTAGCTGCACTTTGAAAGGAGATATTCTTATTTTTAAATAAAGAGCATCATTTTAAAAATTATGGAGGTCAAAGGTTTGACACGTCCAACTAGAGGAAATTATTTTGTGTAGGTTCCTAACTAGAGCATCATTAAAGGAGGGCATCATCTAAAACAATAAATTATTACCAACATTAAAACCAATTTTATTACAAACCCTAAAGTGCATGTATTAATCACCATTCAATTAAATATCAACAATGGAGAAGATAAAGTTATTATGTTGAGGGATGATCTCACTTGATGAACTTGTTTGATAAGAAAATAATATCTTATCCCACATGCTTGGTGAGAGGGCAACTTGAATATTTAAATATCACTTTCCTTGATTCTTTGACACACTAAAGATATAATGATTTGTTTTTTTGTACATACAAGCATTTAAAATTTTATTAGAAATTCAAAAAGAAAATCACTCCTTAACTTCATGATTTGATGGGTGATTGACTTCAGCCCACACATTTTTGCCTAGAAAGACACTATTATTTTTTCATGATTTGAGGCACATTTTTTTTGCAAGTATAGGTGCATTTATACTCTTGGAAAGCTCTTTTCAAATCCAATCTAGTGGAATTCATTTTTTTTTTTACTTTGTGAAGGTTAAACATGGTTGTTAATGCCTAAAATGTTGTTGTTTGATTCATAGTTGTTGAAAGGTGATAATTATTCTACATAGAAAATGAAGTTGAAAATTGACCTTGAGTTCAAAGATTTTTGGGAAGTGGTATTGAGAACCATGTACAGACATGCCATGGACCCTAAGAACAAAGAAATTTTAACAAAGAAGACCCAGTGTGACTAATGAAATCTATCCATACATGCACGATGCAATAACCACCAAAGACACATGGGAAAAACTCAATAATATGTTTAAATCCAAAATTCAAAAGTGGATTTATACCCATGAATTTAATAGCATTGTTTGAAGATGAAAAGTGGTGATAAGTTGGAGGGTTTTCTATGGTGAATTGTTGAGTTGAGATCCTCACTTCAAGCATTAGATAGAACTATCAATGACTATGTGTTAGTTCCTATTGTGTTGTGAGTACTATTACTTATGTTCATCATTTTGGTGATAACTTTGAATGTTCCTAACCAAAGTTTCACTTTCAAGACTTGTATAAATTTGCTTCAATAGGAGGAAGCAATATGAGAGACAAAAATTGAATATGAACATGCAAAAAGGTAAGAAACCAATGCAATCAAAGAAAGGTGACAAATCCTCCAACAAGCACCAATAATAGTATAAATTCAAATGGAATAATCAACAACAACAAGGACAACAAAACTTTTCATGTTCTAGTATTACATGTTTCATTTATGGAAAACTAGAACATGCACTTAAAGAGTGCCATAGAGAGAAACACAGTGAAGGAGACGATGATTAGAAAGAAGAAAGAAATGAGAAAATATAGCTATAGAGAGACATTGTTTGTAAGAAAGAAACACAGCTATAGAGAGACATCATTTGTAAGTAAGAGAGATATCGTTAGTATGTGAACATAATGAAGAGAGATGTCAATTAGTAGGAACCACGAAGGAAAATAATACGAGTTTACTAAGGCCCTATAGAAATAAATTGGGTAGATAGTGCAGATGTGAGGGGACTAAACCATTGCAAAGAGGAGTAACGGTTGTAATGCATAGATTACAATCAAAGAGTGCCCATGAAATAGACACAAAAAACCTAGAAGCAATAGAATATTATAATGCATGAAATTTGGACACACTAGAGAAGCAAGTTGACTAAGGTAACACCTTAGAAATTTATTTGATTGAGATTATAATAGAAAGATTTATTTTGAAGAAATAAAATTAATGAGTGGATGGTATAAGGAGGAAATTGATATTAAGAATTAATAATTGGTGGAAGATATAAGAAGAATTTAATAATATATTTGGAAGGAAGAAGAATTATTAAGGTTGAAGAACATTTATGATTAAAGTGCATTATAAGAAGATAATTAATTAAAATGAGATTAAAATAATTTCAAGAAGGAAAATAATTGATGGGAGTTATAAGAAGAATTTAATATATTGAATTTGAAGAATAAATATTTGAGAAGATTTTTTTATTAGGGTAGAAACAAGATTTTGAAAGGTTCCAAACCCTTTTACAACACAAAGTCAAACCATCAACTACACAACTGCCAAGGGCAAGTAGCCAAAAATCCCCTGGATGCAATACAAGCAGTATCCATCTTTGACCTCAATTAGTTGTAGTCCTCCCTCATGAACTTTTCTAAGTCCTCATGGACCACCCCTAGGGGGATCCATCTTCTATCCTCTTCTTTAATGGTACCAAATTTTTCCAACCAACCTATTGGTTTGTTACCTTCTCTAAATACATGAACAAAGTCAACTTCTTCAAAATGCTTTACAATATCTCTAGTATCTTGCACAATATAATCAATTTACCAATTAACTTCTTCCTCATTTTTTAAAATATTGATAATATTCAAGGATTATCCTTCAAAGATAACTTTTTTAGCACCTAAATACTTCGTTAGCTCTACACCCAAATGTAAAGCATCAACTTCATATTTATGACTAGTAGTAATTCCCAAAAACTTGCAAGATATCCCTACGAATATACCCTAATTTTCCCTCAAAATTGCTCCTACTTCAGCCTTACCTGGGTTACCTTTGGATGCCCCATAAAAATTTAACTTCAACCATTCATCTCGGGGTGGTTGTCATTTTACATCAGTTCTAACCTGAGCATTTTACTCTCCAACACTAATGGATTCCAAATTCCATACCTTAGCTATCATAGTATCTTCAATATTCTCTAGCTTGATAGGGTACTTGATAGATTTAACATTCTCCTCTAAAAAATGGGTGATACTTCCAGAACTTCTCATTGTCGACCTTTTTTACCCTCTAAAAATTCTTATATTCCTCTCTAACCATACTCCCCATACAAAATGAAACAAAATCAGGTTCCAAATTACATTAATACAAGGATTGAAAAAGGGGTTCTCCCACTTTTGTAACCACAAAACCATATTAAAAGGCATCACCCAAGATATTCTCATCCTATTGATGAGGATCTGGAAAAATTTTAGAGTGTAGAAACATTCCAAGAAGATGTGTTCCACTAGTTCTTATGCCTTTTCACATAAAATGCATCTATTAAGTAACTGAAAACCTATCTTCTTAAGATTATCCACCGTTAGGATATTATTATGGATTGCTTCCCAAAGAAAAATCTCTATTTAGGAATAGCTCTCTTACCCCAAATTTTATTCCAAGGAAACCCATTATCTACAGCAGGATACGAAAGTCTAAAGATCATAGGTTTTCTTCACACTGAATTCACCATTCTCAATTCTTCTCTAAACCACAAAGTCTCTTTGCCTGAAAACACCTAAATAATAAACCTTTAGTTTAGATTTAATGAGTTTTAAAGCCTCCAAATTCTTAGGTCCTGCCTCTAAATATTTCCAACTCAACTAGTTATCCAATAAAGTCATAGTCACAAACATTTTTATGATATCTATCTTCTAGATCCTCTTTCAAATTAGAGAAACTTTTATTGTTGGCTAAAGGATTTTCATCTAACCAAGCATCTTCTCAAAACTTTATAAATTCCCCATCGCCAACACGCAATTTCACACCCTTCCACAAGGCCTCCCCAGCCTCCACCAAATGGTTCCATAAAGAAGAGCCACAATAGGGATCCCGAATTATGAGAAATATGGTATCCTCTTGGCTATCAAAATATTTTTTTTAAGGATCCTTTCCCAAAGAGTCTGACCATCCCTTAGAATTCTCCATCCCACCTTGGATGCCATAGCACTAATAAATAGGTTATCTCCTTGGCCCAATACCACCATGCTTTTTTTGATGGTAAATTTTTCCCAAGCTACAAGAGGAATCCTCCTCCTCTCTTGACAAGATCATTGATTGAAGAAGAATATTATGAAATTAATTTAAGAAATAATAAATTGAAGATTTATGAAGAAATATAGTTTAAAAAATATAGAAGAAATAATTTAAATATTGAAGAAAAGAATTGAATTGAAGAATAATATTGAAGAAGAAAATAATTATTTGAAAAATAGTAAATTGAAGAAAGAATAAAGAAAACTTAAGAAGAGAGAAGATAATTATTTTGAATAAAAAATATAGAAGAAGAAATAATAATGTAGACACCAAAATCCAGCCACTTGCAAGTCATCTATACCTTCCTGTCAACCACATGTCGGTCACCCACCTTCCCGCCATTATTTGGCCCAAATCCACACTTTCCCGCCATTATTTGGCCCAATTTCACCTTTCCCGCCATTTTTCATCCCCAAATTTATTTAAATTAATATTTATATATATATTTTAATATTTTAATATATATATTTAAATAATAGTTTAAGTGATTTAATCTCATCCGTCCATCCATCTTAATCCGTTTCACAACCAAGATTTATTCTCTACCCTTGGATCCACTTTAATCTTAGCCACACGTTCAAAGTGTCGTTAAAACCCTAAAGTGTGCCCTAAGGGTAGATTATAAATTGAGTCACTTTGATGGCTCAAACCCTATGTCTTTTGCTACTTCTATCTCCTATGCGCTATCTCTGATTCTAATTCTTCTACTGCTATCTCCTCTCTTCTGCTACCCTTTCATCGCATCCATCGCTGCTTTCGTCGTCATCTCTTCTGTAGCATTCTGCAAAATCCCCCATTCTTGTCGTAAGTGCCCGCGGGTGTTTACCCCTTTACCAAGTGCCCACGGGCATTTACCAAGTGCCCATGGGCGTTTACCAAGTGCCCGCGGGCGTTTACCCACAGCCACAGACTCAGACCGACGTCTGAAACCTTAATCCAAAAGTACGCGAGCGTTCAGCGAGTGCACCAGGGCGCCTTTCGTAGCCGATTTGATAGCCACATTACTTCCAGGTGTCGCCTGGTCTAGCTGCGTTAACAGAGAACAGGTATAAATTAGTTTAAAGCAAGTAACTTCTTTTCTTCTATTTGATCTGTTATTGAATTCCTGCATTTCATTTTTCTAGGGTTTTAGATTGTTTTCGAGGGCTCACACAGTGGAGCCCTCTTATTAATTTCTAACTTCTTGATAGTGCTAATGTGTGCAGGTTTTTGATGACAGATCCGGTTTATTGATGGCAGCTGATTAAGCTGGAGTGGTCCAAGCAAGGGATACAACAAAGCCCACTCACTCTGTTGGGATTGAAGATACATTCTTCGAAAGCGCCACCATTTATGCCAGCTAGGGTTTCAGAGAACCCTAGCATAACTTGTAACTGTGTATCACAAATAAAGGGTCACAGGCCCAGTTGTATTCAAAAAGGAGTTTTTAAACTCCATCGATTAATAGAAATCGTTTGTTTTGTGCAACTATTATGTACTCTGTCATTGTGATTTTATTTATTTTGTTTGGCGTGTATTTTTAATCTACAAATAAATTTGGAGATAAAATGATTTCAACAACAAGAAATTTTTAGCAAACTTCTATTATGGGCAAATACAAATATTTTACTTTCTGAATCTCAACTACTAAAAGGACCTAACTCTACCCCATGGAAAAATTAAGATTACATCAATACTTATTGTTGACAAACATTGGGAAGTAGTAAATGGAGAGAAATACATTCTAGAAGATACAATTGGCATACATAAATTTAAATAAGAATATGCAAAGGCTCTTATGCTAATAAAATTTGGTATATCATATGAGATTCAAGCACACATTAGTGAGATAGAAATTTTAAAAACCACTTGGGAAAAGTTATGCATGATATTTAAAGGAAAAAATGAAGTTGTTATTTTACACTTGCAATCACAACTATATTCACTAAGAGTCCATGATGGAGAAAACATAGAACATTTTCTTCAAAGGGTAGCAAAATTGAAACCTAAATCTCAAACTATGGGAGAGAAAGTGGAAGAAAATTCTCTTGTTCAAATTACACTAAGAGCACTTACAAAAATATTTAAGACATTAGTCACTTCTCTTTAAGTGTTAAACAAAATTTGTGTTGTTTGATTAATTTGTTGACATAATTCAAGAATATGAAATAGAAAACCAAGCTAGAGATGAAATGACAAACAATGCTCCTATTTCAAAGAAATAGGTGTCAAATAATATTGCTTCATATTCACAACATCAACTTGAATGGAGGAAAAAATATTGTCACATATGTAACAAGGAAGGTCATAACACTAGTTATTGTAGATACAATTCTCTAAATTAATGGAATCAAATGAATAGATCTTTTCAAAGATACATGTAGAGATAATATCAATCTAATCAACAGTGATACACATTAGCACAACAACGATATCTAAAATGGTAAAATCAAAAAGGAAGCATGGTCCAAAAAGTACAAAAAACAAAGAACATTAATGATGAATAAAATGAAACAATTCATAGGGCTCTCATAGAAAGAATTATAGATATCTCTATCCTTGACAATATAGGTTCAAAAAATAAATGTGTTTGACAAAGATAGTAATGATACAAGCCACTCATAAATTCTCAATAATAATGGCAATGATAGTATTGACAACAAAACAAGAATTATTGAAAATGAAACAAGGAAAAAGTATAAAAAGCATGAACCAAAATAGAATCGATAACTGCTCCAAAATTGTAAAATTTATGAAAAGAACAAACAAAAGTCTTGTCAAGAAAATAAAATTGAAGTACACTATGGATGGATAAATAGAACATAATGGAACAAAATTATGGAAATGCTAAAAAAGTTACAAGAAGAAAATAAGCCTGATAAGCATGAATGCAGCAAAAAAAGAAGATACAGGTAAACAGTGCCAGAATCGAAAGCAGTTGCAAAGTAAAAATAGGAAGACCAAGACAAAAATAAAATATTGAAAGCACATGAATGCAAAAGGTATTCATACCAAATAATATAATACGAGGGGTGTTAGAGGTATTACATTATTTGGTACCTTGTAATATTAATGCAAGGACCATGTAAATAGTTTAGTCTAGGGTGTGTTTAATATTTGAGTATGTGTCATGTTATTAAGTGTGAGTTATGTATCATGTAAATAAGTGTCGAGTTATGTAGGTGATGTGTCATGTTAGTAACTGTGAGTTATGTCAATTAAGTGTCATGTTTATTAGTGAGAATTTATGAACTATGTGTTATCAAGAGAGTCTTTATCTTTATGTAAATATATGAGATTTATTATTATGTAAAAGAGAAATATGAAGAGTTAGATCTCTCGTGAGTATGAGGAGATGAAGATTTTATGTAAGTGTAAAGGTCAAGATTCATGTGAATATGAAGAGTCTCATGTATGTATATATTGAAGATAAAGTTTTGTAATAGATAAATCGAATAATCATGCATTTATGCATTGCTTTAGTAGATATATTATCAATAATATTTTGTGAGTTTATTGTTCAATGTTATTATGGAATTGAATGCATGAACTTGTGAGAATATATTGTCTGGAGTTATTATAAGATCCTAAAAGTATATCGATTTGTTAATATATTTTCTACACAAGCTCCTAATTTTATCTCAGTTTGGTATACTGATTCAAGGGATACAAAACATATAATAGGCTAGAAATAATGGTTTGTGTACCTTGACCATGTATCATGGGCATGTTACTTTTGGTGAAAATTTGATATACACAATTGCTAATATTGGTGATGTATCTTTGTATCTTAGTTTGCATGCCTCTCATCTAATTGAATTCCTTTGTGTGCCTAGACTCATGAAGAACTTAATATTTTATAAGTCAATAGCTTGATCAAAATTTGAAAGTTGAATTTAACAGAATAGGTGATAAGAAACTTTTTTTCATTCAAGACAAATCCAAAGGTTTGATAATTTTTTTCTATGTTATAGGCATAGGAAATATCTTTATCTTGTGGTTGTATTAGGATACAAAGAAGCTTTGGTATCCAAGGAAAATGAAGCTCCCATACTTTAGAATTATCATTATTGACATCTATATTTCATCTCAAGTAGTCATCGAGCAACTGGTCCATTTCAACTACTGCATACTAGTCTATGTGGACCCATCAATAATTTTTATTGATAAAAAGGGATTTTGAAAGGGACCCCAAACCTTTTACAAAAGGGAAAACCAAAAGGAGGCATCTAGAAAAGTGATGACCTCAATAGACATACAAAGAATGGATTCTAACATGGAGAACAAATAAGGGATGAGAGACCAACTCCCCAAGATATAGACAAAAAATGAGGAACCCAAATGCTAGAAAGGTAGAGCAACCAAAAATACCTTAGCTCCTCACAAGTCTCAGGAGGATTTTGCTCTTTGTCATTGGATATTTTATCATCATCTAGGGTCTGAGTGTTCACATTCTTTTGATTCTTGATTTTGTTGATCTCCTTAATAGCTTGAAGGAAGATAGTTGAGACTAAATTTACCAGGTCATCCAAATTGGCCAAGGGATCAGGATTACCTCTCGTCTAATACCAAGAAAAAGTCTCACAAGGAAAAATACTATCTTTCAGGGAGATAAAATACCCAAGGATGTCTTTAAACTTTTGCTTCTTGTGAGTCATGGTAGACTCTCTAGGAGCCTCCTTGTCTTGGAAGATAACAATGATATTTTTGCACTTTTCCATAAAAGCCTTACTTCTGTTCAAGTGATGATAGGTGTAAGGTAGGGTGTCTAAAGAAGATCCAAAATTTAACTTTTACTTTCCTACTTTGATAGTAGTAACATTTTTATCTTCTATCTCATTATCACTCAAGGGATCCTTCTAGGAGATCGATGTAGAAGGATGATCTGTAGGGCTATCGACAATAGAAAGGATGGTCCTTTGGGCTTGCATTGCAATGCATGTTTGTAAATAATCAAGTGGATACATTTATGCTTTAGGTGGGTTGAATTACCCTCCTTTATGCTCACAATTAAAATTTCCATAGACCTAAAAAGCTACTAAAGGGCATTGATACTTTGTATGTCATGCATGTGGTTTAAAAACATAAAGTGGAAACTCCTAAGAGATGAACCAGGCGCGTCGATGGTAATATATTGCATAATAGGGATTAAGATCATATTCCAAGGTACTGGAAGATCTTATATGATGATGCCACTTTTCTCTTTTTCCAAGTGCTTCCCTTTGTCTCTGAAGTGGCCAAGCTCTATCACCAGGGAGTGTTTATCATGATGAATGAGGTCACTGTCATTGACCAACTCTGTCACCTTGACCTACAAGTGAATGGTAAATTTTAAGGAGAGTTTCCAAAGTGTCACCCAACCATTATACCAATATTTTGTGAATTCCATGGATACTTCATGGTCACTTCCATCAAATTTGCACAAAAAGGGTAGGAAACCATGGTTGCCCAGAATCTCCTCAACAATATCATCAACTTGCAGAGTCTCTAGCTCGAGCAACACCATCCTAGCCTTGTGAATCCTATAAACCCACCAATATAAACTAATAGCAAGTGAAACTCAAATGGTCCACCAAAGCACAAACCAAATAAACCATCGTTGAGGCTCAAATATGAATAAAATTATATGGGGATAGCAACCTCTTGGCCTACAATTTAAAACCATTCGAGAAGCCAAATCGACAAGGTCATCCTAGATTTGCATGCTACCTATTCTAGAGGCTTATCTCCTCTAGGACCATTTATGGAACATCTCCAGCTGTGAAATCCTAGGCACAAGTTTCCAATCCATGTTGATACTACCACAACTAATGACATCAACTCACGATATGAAAAATGGTCTTCCAATTGTAAACTCAGTACTCAAAGAGAAGGTAATATAGGCTCCTTCATACTCTTAATAATTATTTTGTGGTATGGTACTTTGGAAAAAGCCTTTGGCACAAGGATTCTACTAGTGAAGCAATGGTGTCTTAAGGTGACCCACCATGAGGTGAAAATCAAGCAATTTGAGAGAGACACCTCATACTTGCAATCATGCTGAGAAATACAAGGCCTCATGATATGGAGGACATTAGTAGGACTAGGAAGTTTGTGAGGTTTAATTTGGTTAGAGATACATTGATGCTTCATTGGTATTTTTAGGACTGAGAAGAGAGTGCAGATAATTGTTAAACCAAATTTTTAGAGAATCCTCAACTAATCCGAGATTTGCCATGATGTCAGTGGCCTTGTTACCCTCTCTATAAACATGTTGGATAATAACATTTTCATACTTGCAAATAAATCTTCTTGACTCTTCTATCAAGTTGAAGATACCCCAAGCTAGAGATTGAGTTCCCTTGAGGTAATTGATGATGTTCAGGGAATCACCTTCAATAATAAGGTTATTGATATGGAGGCCTTCCAAAGTGGATAATCCTTGGTATAGAGTTTGGATTCGGCTATATTATTGGTCTGAATTCCAATGTTCTCAACAAACACCATGATGATCCTAGCCTAGTCATATTTGATAATGCCCTCATTGTTGTATTTTCCCATATTACCTTTAGCAACTCCATCAAAGTTGAACTTGTACCATCTTGAAGGGGAGGAGACCATCTGACATAGGATCTATTCGTACTAAGCATTGGTAAGATATGAGATATGGAAGAGATGTTCAAAGAAGCAACAAGCCTGGACTCTAACCCAAGATGAGGGGCATCGAAGGAAAGGATAATATTCACATTTTTAATGGTCATCAATAGAGCCCTACAAAAACAAATGTGGGGTCTTTGGAAGCATCATTGAAGGCTTTATTATTCCTTTTTAACCAAACTTTCAAAATATAATGGGTTAAGCAAAAAGACCAAAGAGACTTGAGGTAATGATGAGAGAAAGGATTAGGCCACTGCACACATAGATTAAGAATGGAATTGGATTGGATCCACTTGATACAAAATCAAAAAAAGTGAGAGCAACATCGTAGAGGAAAAGGTGTACTCCATGAATAGATGGTAGACCGACTCCCACCCAGACTGGCAGAGATAGAAAATATTAGAAATGAACAAGCCTCTTCTAATTAAATTTTAAATGGTCAAGACTTTATTCTGGGCAACCAACCAAAAAAATAATGCAATTTTAGGGATAAGATATTTGAATCAAACAAGACTAATCGGAGGCCAACATAAGCTAGGATCTTCCTGAATGTGGTAAGCATATCTGACTAAGAATTGACCATTTTTATTGGTACCCCAAAGGAGGGAATCCTATGAGGGACCACTTAGGGTGATATAAGTTCTGAGTAGATCAGATATGACTTTAGTAGCAGCCTCTTGCTTAGAGCTTAAACCATTAAAAAAAAGGTTCTTCTAGACTAGACTATTAGATGATCCGTGAGTGATGAAATTGCAAATAAAGTTCCCAAAAAGGTGATTTGTGAGAGGCTTTAAAACACTCAAATTGGGATCAAAGTTTAAAGTTTGGTCCATTAACCAGGGGTCTTCCTAGAAGTGAATATGTCTTCCATTGCCAAGGTGCCATTTGAGGTATTTTCTAAGAATGTGTCTAGTTTTGGTAACCGAGTTCCAGAATGCAGATCCATCTAGGAGAGGGCCTTCATCCAAGAGAGAGTTTCTCTGGAGGTATTTTCTTTTGATTATATTAATCCAAGTAGCTTTGAAATTTGTGATAAGTCTCCATCCATGTTTGTCTATCAGGGATATGTTCATCTTTCTGACCCTCCTAAAGTCTAGTTCTCCCTAGTCTTTCCTAGTGCAAACTTTATCCCAATAAATAAGAGAGAATATTCGACGATTCTTGACTCCAGACCAAAGGAATCGCTTTTGGATATGTTTGATTTTTTGACAATCAAAATTTGGGACCTTGAATATGGACATGAAACAAATTGGGATGCTCTAAAGGCACACCTAAACTATAATAACTTTAGAATCTTGGTTAAGAAGGGCTCCTTTCCATCCATCAAGTTTCTTCATGAGTCTTTTGATGATATTGTTCCACATACTTTCAGATGGACTACCATAGAAAAGAGGAATTTTGAGATAAGTGGAAAGCAGATTATAAATGGTGCACCCCAAGATTTTTGTAATTTTGAGTTGTCTTTCAATGGGGGTGTTGATGAAAAATATTTTTTTTTTTACAAAGTTAACTTTCTAGCTAGTATGTTCCTCATAAAATTTCATAATAAGCTTGATGACTTTGGCTTCTAGAATAGATGATAGGGTAGCCAAGATTTTGTTATCGACAAACTATTGGTGAGAGATGGGTATTAGGCTAGAGGAGGCCTTGACTTCAGAGTTGGAACCCAAGGAGCAAGCCACCTTGAGAGATCTTCCAAGGGACTCCACTAGGATGATGAAGAGAAATGGAGACAAAGGATCTCCTTGCCTTAAGCCCCTGAAGCTTTTGAAGTAACCAACAGTTGAGCTATTAATAAGGATAGAGAACCAGTAAAATGAAAGGTATTCCTTTATGAGAGTGATCTAATCATCATGGAAGCCATATTTTATAGAACAGCAAAAATTAATTCCCAAAATATGTCAAAGGCTTTTTTCATGTCCAATTTGAGAAAGATATTGTTGCTCCACACTTTCTCTTAGGATGTGGACTCATCAATTTGAGTTTCAATGCTTGTTTGTATTTTTGGTTATTTTTTGATGATCATACATGATGAATGTGGGTTTATTGCCTAGAGATAAAGGATAAAGTTTCCTATTTTTCCAATAGTTCAACGATCATGTGAAAACAATTATTAGTTTTCATATACAAATCTTCTGCTCATATCAAGGAAGGGGTCAATCAATAATAAATTTTATGATTTTTTGAAGCGGAATGGCATTTTAAAATAGTTGACTACTGCCTATATTCCTAAAACAATGAATTTATAGAGGTATAATCATCCTATTTGGGATAGTGCAAAGTATGCTAAGTGATGCAAACTTAGAGATAGTATTTTGGGTAGAATTTGATTGTATTGTAGTTCATTTGTTGAATTAGACACTCATAATTGAATAGAATATTGTCATACCTCAAGAGCTATGGATAGGTGTCAAACCTATCATGTCATACATTCGTATGTTTGGATACCTAGCATTCATGTACATTTTGAAGCATAAGTGGATGAAGCTCAATGAGAAATCCAAGAAATACATTGTGTACAGCTCTTCATCATAGAAACTATTTGATAAAGAAAATAGATACTATTTGTTATCCTTAGACACTTAATCAATTCAATAGTGCCTAGAAAATTTCTTCAGCACATAGACACTATTTTTTATAACCTTATATTTTCAACAATCAATTCAACCTTCAAAAACATGAGGATGAGAGGCAAGACTCCAAACTCTTAAAATCATTATCATATAATATCATCATTGAGATATACAGTAATCATGTATATCTAAGTACATAAAATCTTAGTAGTTGAGTGCTCTAAATTATGTAAAATAATATTACTTTATGGTCAATTAATATAAATTCAAGGAAAACATAAAATACTCACTCAAGCTTTTGTAAAAATAAAAATATTTACATAATCAAACATTCTTAACATTCCATAATATTATATTCATTCATTAAACTTGAGTATATCCTCAAAATATTAAAGCATTTTGAAAGCATTTAATATGAAGGTAGTCTTATTGTTAATCAAATAAATTGCCTAGCTTGAACTATTATAATTTTACTATCCCAAGAGTGGTGTTCACTCTCTAACCCCAAGTGAGGTGGGTTACTACTTATCTTGAGAAGAATTTCAAATACAAATTGGGTATACCTTTAGCCAACAAAAATATTCTTTGGACAACAAAAAAGCAAAAAAGTAAGAGCAACAACCCACTTGCTCAACATTGTACATGTAAATTTTTTTAGACTCTTGAGAATCATACAAATATTTCAAGGAAACTAGGGAGAGATTTTTATTGAGTGTGAAGAAATTTTTCCACAAAAGAAACAAAAGAATCCTTAGCCTAAGGTTGGATGGATGTGTTACCTATAATAATGGTATTATATGTATCATGGGATATGTTATTGATATATATAGAGGTTTTGAGTAGTCAATAAAGGACATGTAAAACACTAAGTTTTGAGCTGAGTAATAAAAATGGTTGGGTTTTATAAAAATACATGATGAAAAAAAATAGTAGCGGATCAAAATAAAAGGTATATGTCAAAATATTCATCACCATATAGTCTTAAAAGGTACCTTATGGATGAGGCGATATCAGTTGATAAATCTTAAGTAATCTCATTCTTATTGAAAGAAGTTAAAATAATTTTTTTAGCATGATATACAAAGAAAGAAAAAATGATAAAGAAGTTCTTAATGGAGGGAAGGAGAATAAATAGAAATTTGATGATGGTACTAGTGAAGAGGAACCTTGTCCTTAAATCAGAATAAAAAAAATGAGAAACAATTGTGTTTTTTCTAACTAGAGACTATTGGAGTATATTACATTATTTGGTATATATCTTAGATTAGGCTTTACTTTATGTAATGTAATAAATGCACAAGTGTGCATAATATTCAATAATGTAAATATGCATAATAGTCCATGTGCACATGAGTCCATAGAATAGGGATATGAAGAGTCTAGAAGTATGAAGGCCAAGAGTGCTTCATATGAAGAGTCGCATTATATTATATAGACATGGTAATGTGAGGATGTAAGTAATACAACTTGTAATAACATTACTTGGTTCTTTTAGTGCTATGGCACCATTCTTGTGAGTATTTTTTTATGCCATATTTAGGAGTAAATATTAGATTTATTTAAATGTTTTATATATTCAAAAATATTTCATTATCATATACATTGGATAGTGACTTTATTTCATATATTCTAGATTATTAATATTAAGTAATAATCTTCAAAATCTAACAATGGAATCAGAGCCACAAAGGACTTTGACAGGAGATAGGGAGAACTATTGCAAAGTTTGGATTTGCATAGTTTTTTGAAGTTGCAGAGGAGAAACTAATGAAGGTAATGAGATTATCTTTGGAAGGTGAATCTAGAGAAGATTGGAGATTTTCTATTTCAAGAACAAATTCGAAATAGAAGGAGATTTCAGGTCTTAAAGTTAGACCTTAATATTGTGG
This sequence comes from Wollemia nobilis, assembly GCA_028583015.1. NCBI lineage: Eukaryota > Viridiplantae > Streptophyta > Pinopsida > Araucariales > Araucariaceae > Wollemia > Wollemia nobilis. The sequence goes on from JAQPPZ010015334.1 coordinate 1,914,105, forward strand.
AGATTGAGGATATTAAGTGACCTAATAAGGAGGTCTTGTTGGAGAAGTTGGTAGAATGAAGGATACTGCAAATTGCATTGTCTAGAGTATTTCCTCAAGGTTGCATAAGAACTCGTGAAGACTAGGACTCGACACATAATTCATTCCACTAGTTTTGAGGATAATTGGTAAAGTTTATTTATTTTAGAATTTTAGAAATTCTAACATATTTGGTACTACTATCTAATTTTTTGGTTGCAAAAATCTAACACCCAAAATTTGAGAAGCTTCCTACAACATATAGAGAAGAATTTCACCTTTGTTGCTTAAAATTCTATGTGCTTTCCTCGTGTAGGGATTAATTATTTGTTGTAGAAAACTTGAGATTGAAGAGGTCTAATAAAAGACCCTATTGGAGATTGAATATTGAGGAGACTCAAGAAGGAAGTCCCCATAAGAATATTGTAAATTTAAGATAGTTGTATATTGGATAAGTTGAAGAGACCCGAAAGAGGTTAGATTGAAGAACTTCCAATTTTGGAAGATAGAAGATTGGAGATAGAAGATTGCAGATCGAAGATTGTAGATTGGATATTGAAGAGACCTGTGTAGAAGGTTATCATTACATATTGGATACTAGATATAGAGAACATCTAATAATAGGTCCTATTGCAGATTTGAAGAGCAAAATACTTTGAATATTTAGGAGATTGGGAATAGCAGACTCTGGAGATCCAGCAGAGAGATTTCATTCTAGAATTCCCATAGTTATGAGATTGAGAAAATTAGGAAAAGGTTTTAGTAGATATTCAAGAAGATAATTTGAAGAGTTGCATATATGAGTTGAATAATTACAGAAGTAGAAGATCCAAGAGAAGTGGTCTCAAGATATTTCAGTGAAGAAGAAGAAGGCTAGAGAAAGCCTTGTTGCATATTTGGAGAAACGACCATTGAAGGCATCTTGGAGAAATCAAGAAGTACGAGATTGCAAGCAAAAAAGAGTAACTTTGTAGAAGTTACCAGTGGAGGATATTTGGAGAAGGTTCATGATAGGAGATTAGAAGCAAGTAGAAGTTTCTAATAAATAGGTTTTTGGGACAATTGTCTCCATCTGACAACAAGCCCAAAAGAAAGAAGTGTTTGGAAAGAATTTTGCCAAATCTTGAAGAAGGAATTTGAAGATCTCAAAACATTCAAATTATTGAGAAAATGGACAGCATAGGAGATCATTTTTTGAATTCAAAATTGACAACGAGATTTTAGGAGAAGAGGAGATAGAATAGCCCAAGGTTTTGGAAAATTTGAGGATAGAAAAAATATTTTGAAGGTTGATTTGATAGGAGAAGATTGCAAGTTTTGTAGTAGAGATTGAAGGAGTGCAGAAGAGCATAGTGAATGATACTGAAGAGCTACAATTCAAAGAAGACTTGAGTAGATTTTGGAGTATTCGTGTAAAGGAGATTAAAGGTGTTGAGACAGCAACAAAAGATAGCATTCCAAAGACTTTCCTTGTAGGTTTTGGATAGCAAAATAAGGAAGGATTTGACTGTAGAGTTGTACTTTTATAAACACCATTTGGGGCAACATTAATAGCTGCTAGTTTCAACATTTTGGAGAACAAGTTCGAAGGAGATTCAAAGCCATAAAATCAAATTTGTGGATAACATTGGAGGAAGATAGAGAGTTGCGTATTTGGAGAGTTTTGAAATAGTTTTGTGAAGGGTTGTTTTGCATCAAACAATGAGAAGTTGAGTAGCAAGCAATATTGCAAACTTGTTAAGAGTTAGAGTATAAGAGTGAAGGATAATAGAGGTGCAAATTTTAAAATTTTGAGACAGCAAGTTGAGTGAATAAAATCACCAATGAAATTAGCAAAATGAAGAATAGAAAGGTATGCAGTATTGGTGCAATATAATTTTATTATTTGAATATTGAAATTAGCTATACATCAAGTTTTAAGAGCACCATATTATTATTATTATTTGTGATCTCCATTGTATCATTTGGAATCTAAAATTGAGAACTTAAAGGAGTTATTTAAACCAAGGTGGTAGTAGTATTTAAACCTTAAGATCTACAAATATAAATTAGAAAAGTAAAGTAGGAATAAGAAGTGCATAGTATTGTTAATGAATGCTATGTTATAGTCCTTAAGCATTGCAGATTTACTAAAGCAAGTGAAAGCAATAGTTTAAGCTAAGTGAAGACCAAATAAGGGTTAGAAATTCAACAAAATTTCTAAGTGTCAAAAGATACTAGAATGAGCATAATCATCTTGGATGAGCGCAAGCATCAAGAAGTGTCGAAAGTGTCATTGTAGAAGAAGAATCGCCACTCAAAAGAGCAATAGGAACCACCACTCAAAAGGAGTGTTACCATTTCTCTAAGGAGGGAAAGCAATAAAAATCTATATCATTGAAGAAACATGAATAGAAGCTCTACACCATCAAAGAAATGTAGACGAGCTCTACACCATTGGACATATTGAAGAGATGCAACTACCAGTGAAATTTTTGAAGTAGCGAAGATGTCCTTCCTTGAAGTAGAAGCTTACTACTATGAAAAGTGAGTGCAGGAATACGTTGAGACAAATGTATTAAGACATGGAATGAAATGAGTTTGGAATAGTGTTGTTTTATGTTGGAAGCAATAAATAAACATAGAAGCAATATTTTACATGCACGTGCCATGTTTTTGAATATTAGATAAGCGTTAAAGAAGCGTTACAAGTAACGCCCATTGTCATAATACCATCATCCAGGAAAGAAAAACATATTGCAAGTGTAGTGGAAGATTTGGAGTGCCAAGTGGTATATACAAGGTAGGAATGCGAAAGGTCTAGTGCCCAATCCATCAAGTGGCAAGCATAAACCATAAGGTCAAAGGTTTTTTTATGCCTGGTCAAGGAAATGTCCCCCTAAGGCACCAAAATTTTGAGAATTCTATTAATGGATATGGAAGAATGGTGCAGAGAACAACGTGCGAAGATTACCATCAATTGGATGCAGTAAAGAGAGAATATTTCATAGTTACAAAGTTACAAAATGAAGCAAACATTAGTGTGCAGGTTGAGTAAAGTTAATATGGGAGAAATTATTTCTCCAAAAAACCAACAAACTAGCTAGAGATTGCACATGTGGGTGAAGCATCATTCAGAGATGTACGCGATGGAAAACATGCAGAAAGGAGGTCAAGTATTGTTGATCAAAGTATTCAGCTCTAAGTCTAAGGTAATTTATTTCATTAAAATTACTCATAAGCTTAAGTTAGGAGTGATAAGGATTCTTATAAGATTATTATTTTCTAAGGTGAAAAGTAAAGGTATTTTGGAGAAGAATAATTTCATATTTGAAACCTTGGACATAATAGCAAATTGGAGGATTATTATAGGAGTAATTCTTTGGTAGAAGACTTTGGAGTATACATAAAAGTTTTGTAATTTAAGTCTTTAAAGTTGCAAAACAATTTTAGAAAATTTACAATTTAATTAAGTTGGAGTAATAAGGGTTTCTACAACAAATTAGACTTATAATAATTGTAAATATTTTGTTTTAATTTTCTAATATTAGAGGTACAAGGTATTCTAAATCAACTTAGAAATTAAGAAATTTAAAGATTATCCTATTGTGACTAATAATATAAAAATATGTCTACTTCAAAGAACGCATTAAATAATGACATAGAAAATATAATTAGAATAGGAGCAAGGAAAATACCTATATGGCTTAATAACACACTTGATTCAATGGATAATAGTAAGGAAAGTATGATTGGAAGAAAAGAACCAATATGGCTTAGAAATACTTTAGAGGAGTCAAAAATTGATATAGATTCTATAAGAGCATCATCTAAAGCAGAGTGTTCAAGTACTGAAATTCAGGAAGAGAAAACATTTTGCAAACAAGGAAAAGAAAAATGGATCAATTGTGATCCAAATTTATCTTCCATATTCATACACCAGAAGCTTGAGCAGGTTGTGAACCAAATAATGAAGAATCAAAGAATGGATATGATGAATCAAAAGTTTCTATATAGGAAAATAAAGGATAATATGATTCTAAGAATAGAAGAAAAAGAAAAATTCTTATACAAGAATTTGATGACTATGAAAGAGCTCAAGAAACTTGTAATCTTGAAGCCACAAATATTGAAATATACTAACCATTCATTTGATCAAGTATACAAAAAGATAGTAGATTGGAGAAAGCAAAAAAAAGACACATGAGCACCATGAATAACTTGAAGACTGAATCATATTAAGGTATGAAGGTCTTGAATATACATAGTCAATAAAAATATGAAGCTCAAGTAGAAGATCAGATGCAAGGACACTTGAAGAATGAAGACCAATATGAAGATCCATATTAAAGGTTAAAGTATTCAATAATAAAATAATGTAATACGGGGGGTGTTGGAGTATATTACATTATTTTATGCATGTCTTAGATTAGGCTTTACTTTATGTAATGTAATAAATGCACAAGTGTGCATAATATCCAATGATGTAAATGTGTATGATAGTCCATGTGCACATGAGTCTATATAATAGGGATATGAAGAGTCTAGAAGTGTGAAGGCCAAGAGTGCTTTATATGAAGAGTCACATTACATTATATATACATGGTAATGTGAGGATGTAAGTGACACGACTTGTAATAACATTACTTGGTTCTTGTAGTGCTACGACACCATTTCCATGAGTATTTGTTTATGCCATATTTAGAAGTAAATATTAGAGTTATTTGTGTTTTATATATTAAAGTGACTTTATTTCATATATTATGGATTATTAATCTTAAGTAATAAGCTTCACAATCTAACAGAGACTCTATTTTCTAATTGTAGGGATGCATTCAAAAAGAGGTGGTTGTTTTATAAACCCTAACATGTATAACTGCATCAAGTTGACTTGGTTAAAAAATTTGAGGTATAATAAAAATATATCAAAGCCACAAATTTAGGGTAACCATATTCAATTTTTCCAATAATTGAAGCTTTATTCGAAACTATATATTATGCACTCTACATTGTGCTTGGATTCAAATTAAAAATATAGGAATTGTGAACGTTAATATCCAACATAAGTTTATGAATATTTCATTTAGGAAAATAAATAAGGAAACTTTGAAGGATATTTCTATACATAAGAAACCAATCAAAGTTAACAAAGACAAATTTCTCATAATCAAATTCTTAAAGAAAAAAAATATTAAAAGAAAATTGTAAAAAGGAATCTAAATAGAAGTACAAATAAACAAAATGTATCAAATCTACAAAAGCATAGTTAGAAGAGAACAAGTCCAAAGAATCAAGGGAAATCACAAGTGGAAAAAGCTATAATGTGTCAACATCACCATCACCATGAGAGGTAATAACAATCATAGAAGCACACCAAATTGAAAATGTACAAACCTAAAGGAATAACCATTGTTATCTTCCAAAAAACCAAATTTGCAACATTTATGGTCATACATGGAGTCATAAACTATGAACAAAATTAAAGTGATGCAACAAAAGCATGAAACTATCAAAGAAATTATCAAGGTTTCCTATAGATGATTATTATATGGAGATAATGTGATAATATAAATGGGATCTACATATCCCTAAATACATTGCAGTAATCCAATAATTAAAGGTTCATAAATGGGGTGGCCTTTACCCTCCCTTATCGTTGATAAGATATTGCATATGCTTTAGGGATGTCATTGTATGAGCATTAAAAATTATGACAAATATTATTACCTTCTAATTGGTTTTTGTTTGGAACCTTCCACTTAAAATAAGCACATTCCAACAAATATTACAATAATTAATAGAAATGCATGAACTAAAATATAAATATTGTAATACATAATGGAATTGTAACTTTTATTACTCAAAGAAATGGAATCGTAGAATCAAAGATCATAGGCCTATTCGAGGGGGCAACCTCTTTGGAAGAAAATATCCGTTACAATTTTAGAAAAATGATTTGATGCATTCCATCTCTACCCTTACATTTATAAAGACTTCTATCAACCTAAACCTTAATGCTCAAGGGTCAGATTCACATGCAAGTGGGGACCCGAGCTAGTAGCTCCTAATAAAGAAATAGTTACATCTTGATTAAATCTTCTTACATTTAGTAATGATTTTTTCAATTGGTTATGTGGGATTGAAATGGGCCCCACCCATATTACATCATCATCACATAGTGGTATTATAACAAATCTTGGAGATGGTGGTATTATAATCTAGTTAATCTAATGTCACTTGATCATAAAATTTTCAATGAGTTTACACAGGATTTTACGAGGAGTCCCGGACCCCTCATACTAAGTGGGGTTTGAAACTTGAACCTCCCAGAGAGAAGCTAAAGCCCTTATGACTACAATAAGCTTACAACTTTACAATTAGTAACGATTACATCATATGGGCCATGTGTTTAGGTGTCCATGCACATTACTAGACATTTACATAATAATTTTTGCATAGGACCCTTTCAAAAATATTTATCCTCAAATATTGGACTGAGGAACTAATATTGGGATTTATGGAGCAACCTTTCATATGGCATCTTCTATATGTGCATGTTCATCAATCCAAAATACATTCAAGCTGCAAGATGATTTGTCCTTCGAGGAAGGTGGCTTGTAGATCATGGGTCCAATCCATTGCAACACCTTAAAATAATACTCCAAATAGTGTCGATCAAATTGATGCCACATTTAGTTTGGTGCATTCACCAATTTGCCCTTGAGATATGGAAGAATTTGTGCACCTTCTTGAAAAGTGGACACTACTGTCAAAACTTTAGGACTAGCCAAAATATAGATGAAAGTGATGGAGTGTACCCATAGGTCTATTATAAATAGAGTATATTACATCATTTGGATCATGTAAATGTATCTTCCAAGGTACATACTTAGGACATTAGATTACTTTAGGAGGAATTTATCTAGTTACTTCATGCAATGTAATAAATGCACAAGTGTCAATGTGCAAGTTGTATATGTGCAATTTGTCCTTTGCACAGCGAGGTAGAGTGTTGACCAAGGAATCTATTTTCCTATATAAGAAAGACCTCATTGTAATACAGATTTAGAGTCAGTGGACATAGTCAGATAGTGTAACTTAGAGCATAGTACAGTTTTGTGTAGATCTCTATGTAAATCACCATCCATTTCATAGTACAGTTCTATGCAGATCTCTGTGTAAATCACCATCCATTGGTCATGGGTGCAATGTAGTTCAGTAGCTTTATTAATTGAGTGTTCATTTCCTCCATAGCTACATTGTATTCTTTTATATCATTTCTATTTATAGCATATTTCAATCATCTATCATATTTACTTTCTTTCATATTATTCTACATCTTGTGATTGTTATCTCCTAGTGCTCATTACATCAAAATTTAACAATGGTATAAGAGACACGATAGATCTAGCCATAGTAGGTCAATAGCAAAACCACCATTATTATTGAGCCTAAGTTTTTTGTCAACCTGACATGCTACTAGACCAGCCACTATCAAGAATTATTAGAAGAGTCTAGGTGGTAGAATTAGGGAAAACCCAAGTGAGGATTGAAAGAAATCTCAGTTCCAAAAATACTGAGATTACATTTGACTAGAGTCTTTTCCACACAGTTGCAATAAAAACTCATGAAGACTAGGACTCAGTATTCAATCCACTAGATTGACAAATCATCAAGTGAATATTATCTAGGATTTCTGGAATTTGCTAACTATGACCTAAAGTTTCTTTTGTTGCAAAAAACTCATTCTCAGAGAATTGGGACTCTTCATACAACATAAATCTAGGAGACTCCAACTTCGTTGCCCAAAGGTTGGTGTACCTTCATAGTGCAAATATTAGTTCCTTGTGCAATAGAAGAATACTTATGGTGAAGATTCGTGGTGAAGTCAAGAGATTAAATATCTCCATTGTTGGATTGAAGAACTTCACAAATGAAGAACAGGCCAAGCCTTGATACAAAAAAAGGGCCATAGAAACCTTGATACTAAAAATGCCACATAATAATTGATACTAAAAAGTCCATGAAAGCCTTGATACTAAAAATGCCACAGAATCCTTGATACTAAAAAGGTCGTAGAAGCCTTAATACTAAAAATATCACAGAATCCTAGATACTGAAAAAGGCTCTAGAAGTCTTGATCCTGAAGAAGAATTCAAAATGAATATCTGATTCAAAAGTAGATTAATATTTCAGTACTAATATTTTTTTGCAGGGAAAGAAGATTCAGTGAGTTGAGAACTTCCTACAAGAAAGTTAGTAAGAGTATCTTCTTCAGAATCAATTCAGCACCTAAAGCAAAAAAGAATATTTTAGGAGAATATCTCATTGAATAACTTCCAATATTGGAATAAAAGGGACTAGGAGAGTCTTGCTTATATTTAGAAGTAGCAGAATCAGAGATCTAGAAGATCCCACCACCAAAAATTCTAGGAGCAAAATGTTGAAGAGAAGGTCTCAAGGAAGACTAACAAAAGTTGCAAGATCAAAGACCTTGGGAAGGTCTCAATGAGCATCTAGTAAAATGCTAGAAGAGCCTTACTGAAAAATCATCAAAGGAGAACTCACTGGAGAAATCCACTACCAAGGAGAAACCCCTGATAGTGAAGGACTAGAGACAATTATCGCCATCCGATAACAAGCCCAAGAGAAGGAGAATTTGGCACTCCTTTCCAAATCTGAGAAGGATAATTTAGCAAGGAGTGCCAAATCTCAGAATAATAATCCAATGAAGACCTCAAGACATTGAAAATATTAAGAAGAATATCCTGCTTGAAGTCATAATTTGAAAATAAGACTTGAAGACAGAAGCTCATCAAATCTAGGAGATTTGAATATTACCTCTCACAGCAAGAATGCATCACTTCGGAGATAAATACTTCTCCAAATCTATAGCAGATGGAGAATACCACAAGCGGAGAACAAGCCACAAAATCTTAGGCTCGTGAAAGAAATTTTGAGATCATATTTTTGTGAAGGAGTTGTTTAGGACAGTCTACAAAAAGCTGCAAGATCTTACTCGAAGCAACAACTTGGTGATCTTACATACCAATATTCACATCCTCTACAGAAATAGCAAAATAAATACAGAAGCTTTAAAAAGGTAAGCAACTTTTGGTGCAAATAAACTTGTTAATTGGATTACTTATCATATTTGTTATAGAACCTTAATTTAGATTAAAGTTGTAAGAAGAAGAAAAATTGGATTACAGTCTTCAAAAAGTGCAAAAAGAGAAAATTTCTTTTCTAGGTTCATTTTCACATTAATTAGAAGTTGATTAGATTTAAGTATTACATCTATCAACTACCTATCATTTACTTTGGAAAAATAAAAATAAGACTAAGTCCTACAATATTGATTGTAATGAAATTGTAGAATAATTATTGAAGATCCATTTCAAATTATTCTTGATTAGTTGCAGTTGATTAAGTGCATTATCTTAAAATTTTATTGGAGTGATAAGGTAAAATTTTATATGCACTAAAAATGAAATATTATTAGATTCAATTGCACTATTTTATTGCTCTCAAAAGGATTAGTTTTGTATATTTGAGAAGGGCACAAAATCATATTTGAATCAAGTGTTTAAAGACAATATTAAATCATAAAAATATGCAACACATAGTGGCCAAGGGAAGCCACCAAAATAGGTTAGTACAATCTAAATAGCAACTAACTAAAGGCAGAAAAAGAAGCTTCAAATATTGAGACTTGGTGAGTCTCAAATCCAAAGCATTACAGGGTTAATTGCATGGTACAAAGGGCAAAAAATTACAGCTACAAAGAAGCTTCTATCTACATCATTAAGGGCTTGGATTTATCATCAAAGTATCCAAGAAAAAATGGTAAGGATTATAGCCAAAGATACATCCTCAAAACCCCCATATTTGCATTCAAAAATATGCTACAAAACCAAAATTTCAGACCTGCAAAAGAGTGCAAGAAAAGGTGCAATAAATAAGGTTATATATATATATATATATATATATATATATATATATATATATATATATATATATATATATAAGGTTACATGGTATTGCACTTCTACAATACATTATATGCAGGAAGAGAGCAGATTTAAAGGTACCTCAAAAGGCACAATATCTATAGGGTAATCCAACCAAGGAAGGTTGAACGTTAGCACTCTTCTTCCATAGCAAAAGGAGCCACTCAAAGGGCTCACTCTCCACATATCTTGGATGGACGAACCTACAAAATCAAAGCCCACATAAGGCTATTATCAAATTGCATTTACATAGACAAAAATAGTGCTCAGCTACAAAGAGAAGGTGTCAAAATCCACTTCTACCAATGTGGGATGGATAGCATAATAAGAGGATATCTACACTACAAAGAAACATAGGAATCAGCATGTTGAAGGCATAGAATACAAGGAGAAAAGGTGCTACATTCAAGGTCTTAAACATGGATAATATCGTCCACCAAAGGAAGCACCAAAATCGCCATTTGAAGCTCCATAACACCTCATCAATTCATCGATAAAATAAAATATTGCTTGTTTTCCAAGAAAAAAAGTAAGCTAAGGAAAGGCATACGAAAGGAGTTATAATATTCTCCTTGGAAGCGTTATAGCAAGGACTTCATACAGAGAGCTTGAATTTTACTTGGCATAAACTTTCTAAGGTACCATTTCATCTCTTAATGCTCAAGAAACCTCATGTAGGAGTTACAGAAAATATCAAGGAAGTGGTGACACTTGTTATCTTCCACAAGCCTCACACAAGTTCCCACACGAGTTCTCATACGTTACAGAGTGACCAAGAAGTGTTAAATAAGAAAATCAATATGTTAAGAAAGGTGGAGTGCTCATACGTAACGGATGTGACACTTATCATAAAGTTCAAGACCTTTCTTCTATAAAAAGGTTCTCAAATCCAAAGCAGTCAAGAATAGTAAAGCACAGTCAAGCATAGGAAAGTGTAGTCAAGCATAGGAAAGCGTAATAAAAGTATAGCAAAGCGCATGGTAGGGTACCTAGGAATAGATATTTTGGGATATATTATTATATTGTATAAGGGTTGGCATGGGCCACCCATAACCCAAGGTTGATTGTATTATAATATTATATTAGTAGTAGGCTCCCCAAAGTAGAATAAGAATATGGATATATAAAGAAGAGATATATGTCATTGTAATCATCATTAGAGAAGAATCTTATGTAATCATCTATACCCACGAATTGGCCTCTCACCTTGGGGGATCTTGTGGACTTATTCCTTCCTTAAGGATTATTATTGGCGTTTCCCTACCTTAAGGGTATTATCTATCTCTCTCTCTCATTTGTGGATTGTTATTGTGGATATTGTACTGTGGATGAATGATTTGATATTCTGCATATTGGTGAATGGTTTATGTTAATAATAATAAAGTTCTACAACAAGTGGTATCAGAGCAATGATTTTGGCAAAGTGGGGATTTTTGTGTGAAATTGTAGAATTAGGGCAATTTTTTTTTGGAAAAAATATCTCATCTTTCAGGAGCCATATATTTGTGTAAGTTTATCCAATTTAGGCGATTCTTGGATCAAATTGTGAAAATTTTAAGAGCTTTAAAATTAGTGGTCATATGAAGGAATCCAAGCAATATTGAGGGAGATACGACCTTCTGAATTTAGTCATCCAAAACAAGGATAGTGATGAATTTTCAAGTCACGAATTTTTCAAAAGACGAAATTTGTTTAGTTTGGGTAAGCAAATCGGTTCCACTTTATTTTGTTTGGAAGAAAAATTGTAGATCTAGTTGTCTATGTGGATTTTTAGATTCAACTCAGTGGGAAGATATTTATTTCCATAAAACCCTAGTTTGCATTGGGGCATGATATATATTCTCATAAAACCCTAGTTTGCAGTGGGGCATCAACTATGGCATTTAACCTGTTTAATGGAGAAAATGATATTGATGTGAGAGAGTGGTTGAAAATAGTAAAATCTCAATATGAAGACACGTTCAAATATGAATTTTGTAATTTTTTTAAGGGTGAAGCATTACAATGGATAGACAACCTTACTAGGGGTAAAGGCTTGTACAAATGGGATCAAATTGAACCGACATTCGTGAGCACATGGGTATCTATTCAATTACAAAGAAAGTTAGATTCTAAGGAATATCTTAAGAAAAGTCTTAAGGAAATGGATAAAGAGATGGATAGCATGTGGGATGTCATCGAAGACCATGAAAAGAAACTATAGGGAATTCAAAATGAGCGAAATGCAATAAAAGGAGAATGGGAAGTTTTCAAGAAACAAAATGAAGACTATGAAAAAGAAATAAAATTACTCAAGAAGAAAGAGGAAAAGGTCAAGGAAGATAAAAAATATTTCAGTATGCAGACATAGGAAACCATACCTTTGGTAGAAGATAAATTAGAAAATGGATAAAGGAATTTGTTTGAATCTAAAAAGTCTATTTTGTAGGTTCATGGAAGCATTCAAAAGGAACAGGTTATTATTTCCATTGACCCTGGTAGCAGATATAATTTTATTAATATTGCTTTGGCTAAGAAGTTGCAAGTTCAAGCAACAAAAATTAAGGACATACAACTAGAGGGTGAGCATGTTCAAATTTTTGAAGATTTGAAGATCACCATGGATAAATATGTTTTACATTTAGATTTCTATGCTATTGAGATGGAGAATTAGGATATTGTTCTTGGTTATCCTTGGTTATATTATTTGGGTATTGTTAACATTAATTTGCAAAAGAAGTTTATGAAGTTATGGTACAATAAAATAAGATAATATTGCAGGATATTTATCAGCTTAAGGAGCAAGGATCCAAGGAAAATCAAGAAGTGTTTGTAGATAAACAAATTGAAGAACCTGAAACAGAATCCAAGAAAGTTGTAGTAGCAACAGAGTCCATGGAAGAAGTAACAGCAACTGATTTCGTGGAAATAACAGTAACATATTCCAAGGAATATTTTATTGAAGAGCACAAGGACACACCAAATAAAGAGAACATGAAAGGATAATGTGTAGAAGAATTTAAAACAATGGAGCCAAATATTGAGAAGTCAAAGAAGGTAGAACATCAAGTTAAGGTTGCACCATATCGCCATCCACACCACCATGAGCATCAATAATCTTGAAGGTATGATTCAAGGCAATAATATTATGGTTCTACATGGAATCATAAGGGTACCAACTATGGCATTGTTTGGCAGATAAAGCATAGGGATCCTGGTTTTCAAAGTGGATCATCAGCATCAAGGAAAAAGTGGACCCATCATTCAAGTTATCAAAATATAGCAGCAAAAGCGTGGAGCCAAAAAAGCATATTTGGATACTCAAGTAACAAAATGGTATACCATTCACTTGGATGGATGGATGATCGAGATTGGTACCAGTTGCTAACTTTGATAGCAAATCATATTATCAGGTTTCTTCATATGTTTCGAGGACAAAACATTTGTACGGAGGGTGGCATGGTAGGGTACCTAGGAATAGATATTTGGAGATATATTATTATATTGTGTAAGGGTTGGCATGGGCCACCCATAACCCAAGGTTGATTTTATTATAATATTATATTAGTAGTAGGCTCCCCAAAGTAGAATAATAATATGGATATATAAATAAGAGATATATGTCATTATAATCATCATTAGAGAAGAATCTTATGTAATCGTCTATGCCCATGAAGTGGCTTCTCACCTTGGGAGATCTTGTGGAGTTATTCCTTCCTTAAGGATTATTATTGGTGTTTTCCTAGCTTAAGGGTATTATATATATCTCTATCATTTGTGGGTTATTATTGTGGATAATGTATTGTGGATGAATGATTTGATATTTTTGCATATTGGTGAATGGTTTATGTTAATAATAATAAAGTTCTACAACAGCGCAACGTGGAAGGAAGGAAGAGAAATCATTAAAAGCTCCTGGTCTTGAAGGTCAAACCTCTCCATATTTGCAGCACCTACGTTCCAACATTAAATACAAGGAATTCGAAAGCATAAGCTTTGTTTTTAGTGCCAAAGGAGGATATTAAAGTGTTGTTATATTCAGCCAAAAAAGGCACCAAACAGTGTGGTGATACAGCATTCAAAGGTAAGGTTTAAATCTTATTTATTATTTCTTTCACTTTAAGGAGATATAAGGGTTATAAGCTAAGGTCAAATCTTAGATTTTGAAAGAAAAAACCATAAGGGATAACTTATCAAATTGAAATAATATTTACAATTTAACCTAGGAGAAATAAGGAATTCTGCTTGGGATTAAATTCTTTAATATTTTGTAAATATTATTAATTTTCTAATTTTCCAAATTTGGGAGTGATAAGGGTTACAATATCAAACTAGGTTATTGGAAATTAGAAACACTTGAATAATATCCTAAGGGTTACAAAAGAGGTTATTAAGATTTTTATTGTTAAGGTTGGAAATTTATAACTTTCTTGTCTCAAAATTTCTCAAAAGGAACAAAAGAAATCCAACATTAAAACCTCTTCAAAATTGAAAAGTGCTTAGTTCAATAGGAATAATAAGGTGTTAGCAAATTTGACTTTTTATCTTTACAAAAAATGTACAAAAGCAACCAAAATTGAACTATACTTTACAAAAGCACTATATCATACTCCAAAAACATTAGGGAGTTGTAAGGCATTCTACAAAACTTAATAATAATATCTATCAAATATTATCAAGTTGGGAAGATATAAGCTTTCTTCAAAATCTAAAATTAGGTGTTCATACTCTCATTACTAGGGATACATAAGGAAGCCTACAAATCTAAGGATTAATAAAGGTTTTATCAAATCAATCTTATATACTTCAATTAGGGATCAAATGTCCTAATATATGGAGCTATAAGAAAGACTATAATTCTATCTCATTTCTTCAAATTCAACCTCTTCAAATGGGTAAAGGAATGTCATACAATGAATGTAAAACTTGCTCCAACAATAACTAGTTAACAAAACATGAACACGTGGTATATTGACTCAGGAGCCAGTCATCATATGACAGGAAATATACAATGGTTTGACTATCTTGAAGTTGCTAAAGGTTACAAACTAAAAATTGCAGACAGGCAAACTTATCCTATACATAGATATGGATGTGTAACACCCAGCAAATCATTTCTAAATCTTCTACTACAAAAAGTATTATATGTTCCTGCATTAACATTCAATATCAGTAAGCAAGCTAGTAGAAAACAACTATATGATTAACTTTGGATAAATGGATGGGATCAATACATATCTCATTATGAATCAATATGGAATAAAAGTAGCAGGTTCAATCCATGAAAATACATACATCCTGGACTCAATGGAAATATCACAATATATTGTGGTGTTTCAAAATGATACTAACATATTTATAGAGGAACGGGTTGAATAAAATGAAGAACCGATACACCAAAAAGGTAATCACAGAAGGATAAAAAACAAAAATATGAGAGGATAATTGCACCATGCCCTTCTCATTCATCAACAATCAGAACCAAATGAAAATACTTGTAATGAGAACTATAAATGTGGTTGGATAGAAGATAAGGAAGATGAATCTGAATAAGCCAAAGATCATCCAATGAAAGAAGAATATTTAGCTTCAACTACAACTTACTCTGCATCATATGAAGACACATATTACCTGTTGAACCTGAATACAAAGAATGTTGAAGAAGAGTACAAAGTTCAAGATGAAGAAGAAGAAGATCCATATTGAAGACTAAAGTCTTCAATACCTAAACAATGTAATACAAGGGGGTTTTATAAATATAGTATATTACATAATCTGGTCATGTAAATGTATCTTCCAAGGTACATACTTAGGACATTAGATTACTTTAGGGGGAAGTTATCTAGTTACTTTATGCAATGTAATAAATGCACAAGTGTCAACATGTAAGATGTATATGTGCAAGTTATCCTTTGCATAGCTAGGTAGAGTGTTGGCCAAGGAATCTATTTTCCTAAATAAGAAAGGCCTCATTCTAATACAAATATAGAGTCAGGGGACATAGTCATATAGTGTAGCTTAGAGCATAGTACAGTTTTGTGTAGATCACCATCCATTGGTGATGGGTGCAATGTAGTTCAATAGATTTATTAATGGAGTGTTCATTTCCTCCATAGCTACATTGTATTCTTTTATGTCATTTCTATTTATAGCATATTTTATTCATCTAGCAGATTTACTTTCTTTCATATCATTCTACATCTTGTGATTGTTATCTCCCAATTCTTATTACATCAAAATCTAACAAGGTCGGTTCCAAGCACTTATTATCGATTTCCACTTACTCATATGTATGGAAATGATATGCAAAGCCCATTGAGGTGTGTATCCTAAAATTTGAATAGTCCTTACCACAATGAGTGGTGATGATGAGATCATGGTCAAAAATAAGGGGTTGGGGTATGGCATTAATGAAATCATAAGATAATCAAGTGACTATGGAATTCCTATAAGGGTGAATTATAAGGCATAAGTGAGCATACTAAGAGAGATAATTCAAGTCCTTATGAATGATTGTTTTGTCTACATATGATTTGGCTAACACATACATCTTTTTCCATCAATAGTTGTAACTTTTTTAGTTGAATTGTATTAGCAATAGTCAGAACCTGGAAGCACAATTGCACCCCCACCCTTTGAGATGACTTCTTTAAAAAAATTATATCTGATGAGAGTTGATAGGATGGGCAGAACCAAGGGCAATACTACAAAGGATGCATTGCTTCCCTTATTGATTGAATTGCATTCACACTTCGTTGATGAGACCCATAGGTTCAAACGCGTTTGGAGTTTTGATGTTGTATTACTTCTTCTTTTCGGAATAAAATTCAATTTCGTGTCTTTTGTTCCTTTCCTAACTCGTGTTAATATTTTTTTCTATTTTCTAAAACATATTTGTTCCTGGTATTATGCTCTTCACTTGCCATGTAATGCGATCTGATGAATCAGAAATCCTGCAACACTAGGAGTATGCTCTTTACTTGCGCATCTATGATTTGGTGAATCAAAAACTAGTTTACGTTTTTAGAGTACTGCTTTGCCATGTATATTTTTTATTGATGAGTTTTAAAAAATCCCATACAATATGAAGCTATTAAGTTCTCAACATCACAAGGGAAGGGCAAACATGTTCTCCTTGAGGTTATAGTCACCCATCCTCACCTTTATATTTTTGCATTTCCTCTTGCAAGGAAGGACTCATTCATTAGCTATCATGACTTTAAAAGAATTGCATGATTATATGTAGTAATATGTTCTTTTGATCGCCTAAGAATCGATAAAATTATGTGTACTACCTAAATAAATAAGGATTATGAGACAATGACTCTTGATCTCCTTGACCAACTTCATGGTTTGGGGAGTAGAAATTCATGTTAAAGCATGCACAAAAAAATCTAGAATTTGATCCTCAGTTAATTCAGCTTCTCTAAGTTAATCTTTTGCCTTATTTCAAATTCTCTAAGTTGATCTTTTGCCTTATTGTCGTTTTCATTATGAGATTCATAAGTGGAGGGTTCACCCATATCAATTAAATACAATTTTTGTTGCGTGCACTTATAGTCTAGGGTTTATTTATCATCACAATCATAGCATAGACCTTTTGCCCTTTGTGTCTCCATTTTTTCTCTGGTCAAATATTTTATTGGGGGTAACTTGTTAGCAAGGGTCAACATCGAAATAGATTGAGGTGATGGATGAGCTTGTGCGGCTCTGGTTGTACGCCTTTGAGCAACAAATTTACTTTTTGCTAATACGAACAAACACATTGATTGCATCATGGTGTTTGATTTAAACATCCCCACCTATGCTTGAGAGTCTTCTTTTAACCCATAAATGAAACAACTACGGAAAATTTCATCACTTAAGACCTTTGTTTGGTTTGTCAATTTTTCAAATTGTGTTTGATAGTCTTAGACCATGGTGTTTTGCTTCAACTTGATGAGAGCTCTTATGAAGTCCTCATTTTTACTAGGTCCAAATCGGATGAGCAATTGGGTTTCAAATTCCTTCAAAGAGATAAATGGATGCATATTCCTTAATCACTAATACCATTGGAACATGTCAAATTTTTATTTGAAGGATGTTATTGTGAGCCTTAGATCTTGGAGAACATCTTGAAAAGTAAAATATTGTTATGCCCAACATAACCAACTGTTAGGGTCCTCTCCATCAAAATTAGGAAAATCAAGCTTAGGCATTTTATATAAACTATTATTAGTAAAGGTATGGTGTGCTCCCCCCTTTAAATTGTCTGCCTTACATTTTGCCTTACATTTTGATTCCTTGTTGATTGGTTGGTTATATAGGTGATCTATGTTTGCTACATGACTCTCATAGTCATTTAGTCTATTATTGAATGTTCGATCTAACCTATTGTATTGTTGTAACACATAATTCACATTATTATTTAGTGTTTATTTGGGCACTAATTTGAATGATGTGTTCACCTAGTTGCTCCACCTAGGCACCCCTAGTAGCTCCATCCCTTTTCAAATATTCTTTGACTTCCAAAAACACTTATAGGTGATATAGATATATACCAGAACTATCAGCTCAAAAAGATGATCAAAATGGACTTATACCCTAAAATGATAATTTTTGGCCTATGAAAAAAGCTTATGTATGCTTTATACCAAAACAATTAGCTTGAAGAGACAATCGCAATGGACTATACCACAAAATGATAATTTTGACCTCTGAACATTTTTTTGGTCGATTGTTCTCACCTAAATCTTTTTACGATCAGATAAAGTGTTTTTTGTACAATCAATATTCTACTGACCCGACAGGGTGTTGTTTGTACTATCAACTAGTAATTGTCACTATTTGTTTTAACAATTGTTATTATACCCCATTGTTACCAATTGTTATTGTACTCGATTGATGTTTACTAAAAATTATTGCTTTGATGATTGTTAAGGGCTATTACTGTACCATCAATCTATGACGATGGTTCTCCTTAGTATGCTCAAGTTTGAGTTTTAGTTTGGGTTGGGTTGGAAGGTGATTAAAAACAACTTCAATAGGGATAATCTAGTCTAAGGTGTGTTTGCTTCCATGGGCTCTCTCATATACTCTCGATTATAATTAGCAATCATTCCAATATCTCAAAGCTCTAACTACGAAAGGTTCCATTGTCCTTGTAGCTGCACTATTTATTTTTGAGTGTACTGTAAGAGTAACTTCCTAGGGCTAACTACTTATCGATGTACCACAAAACTCAAACAACCAATGTCTTTCTAAGGTTAAATGTTTCTCCTAATCCTGGGGGGTCTTCCTATATACTTGAGGGTATGTGGGAGCTTATTATCGTATATGGGTGTTGTCCAAGGCCTAGGCATTGGAGTTTGATCATCACCCACTTCACTAGATGTCTTATGGGTAATTTAGCTTAGCCAAAAATGACAACTCTATGATATTTTAGAACCCCTAGCACAAGGTTTTATAACCTATTCCACTAAATGCAAAAAAATTATTGTACTATTTTTTGTAGGGTAGTTTAGCGAAAAGAGAAAAAGGAAGAAAAAATATACCTAATAGGAATTGACGGTAGGACAATAACTATTGTGATTGCAACAAAACACGACCCTAAAAAATGCTCTGATACCACTTTTTAAGAACCTTTTAATTAAAATAAGCACATTTCAATAAATGTTGCAATAAATAACATAAATGCATGAATTGAAATAACAATATTGAAATACATAATGGAATTGCGGTAACTTTTATTACTCAAAGATACAAAATTGTATAAGCAAAAATCACAAGCCTCTTCAAGGGGGCAACCTCCTTAGAAGGAGAGCTTTGTCATAATTTTAGAAAAATTACTTGATACATTCTATCTTCACCCTTGCCTTTATAAAGACTCCTATCAACCCTCACCCTAATGCTCAAGGGTTGGATTCACATGTCAGTGGGAACCCAAGCTAGTAACTCATAATAAAGAAACAATTACATCTTTATTAACTCTTCTTACAATCAATAATAGTTACATCATTGTTCGTCTTTGTAGCGCAAGTGGAGAAGGTGAGTCTGGCCCTGTTGATCAGGAGGTCCATGGTTCGAACCTATGTGATGCAAAGGGGGACACAAATGTTGTGTGTTAAATTCTCTATTGATAAGCATAGCTCTCAACTTTACGATGGGTCATGGTTGGGAGGAAACTTCTTAGCCTTGTGCATTGGTCGTAGGGGTTTCTCACACTAACCTAAAATTTTAAGCATCTAGGGGTGCAACGCAACGATTCGGGCTTTGGCTCTTCTTTGGGAGGTCCAAGGTTCAAACCGCGGCGTGGGCGAGTGTGTGAGGGAGTGGGTGTGTGGTGGCTTTGTGTTAAATTCTCTATTGATAAGTATAGATCTCAACTTTACGAGGGGTCATGATTGGAAGGAGATTGCTCAACCCTATGCGTCGGTCATAAAGGTTTCTCACAATAACCAAATCAATAAATAAAAATTAAAAAATAATAATAATAGTTACATCATATGGCCCATATGTCTAGGCACCCAAGGTGCCCATGCACGTTACTAGACATTTACATAGTAATGTTAGGATAGGGTCTTAACAATTTTACAGACATCTCCCCTCAAAGTGACACTCTAATATTAGGAAAAATTTGTATTCCTTCTCAAAGTATGTCATTGCCATTGTCCTCCCTCTAGACAATTTTCTCAAACATCTAATGTCGACCTATCCTATGGTGAATGTATTTATTCAAATTCAAACAATTTTTGGCTTGGCCATGAGCAAACAAGCTTTAATTTAATAGTCTAAATTATTGCCAATACAAACAAATTCTAAATAAATCAATATAGACAATCTAGTAATTAACTAAGCTTCTCCCATTAAACATTAAAGGATAATTTCAAATTTTGAAAAAAGCCCGACTTCAAACTATTTTTACAATTAAACAAGAAAAACAAAAAAAGAACTTCTAATCAAACCAATCAACATAAAAGGCTAATACAATTATTCCAAATGGTATTAATGAAGAATTTCCAATACACTTGTGCACAACAAATTCTCTAATCCAATGTTTTAACATTAATATCATAATCTTAAAAAAACAAGGCCTATGATGAAGGACAAACAAATAGTAGCTTGGGTGTTTAAAAAACCTAAGAAATAAGTCATAGGTGCACTTCCTCCAACAAGTGTGTTTGAAACTACAAGTGTTGTTTTTTGCAATATTATCTTAAAAAACAAGGTTTGTGATTAAGGATAAATAGGTAGTGGCTTGGGTGTTTAAAAAATCTAAGAAAAAAATCTAGGTCCAATTCCCCCAACAAGTATGCTCAAAACAACACGTTTTTGTGACATACCTATAAAGTTACAACAATTGTACCCATACAAGTAGCAACTATGCACAAAATTAAAGTGACACAACAAAAACATGAAAATATCAAAGAAATGCATTTATCAATGTTTTGTATAGATGATTGGTATGTGGAGATAATGTGATAATATAAATGGGACCTCTATAGCCCTATGTATATTTTACTAATCCAGTCATCAAAGGTTCACAAATGGGGTGGCCCTTAACCTCCCTTAGTGTTATTGAGATATTGCATATACTTGAAGGATGTCATTGTATGAACATTAAGAATGATGATATCAAATGTCATGATATTTTTATTGGTTTTGAAGATATCACCCCTCAAAGTGACACTACAAAAATTTTAAAACAAAAAAAATTATAATTCCTTCTTGAAGTATATCATTGTCATTACCCTCTGTCAATACTATTTTCTCAAATATCTAATATCATTGGTTTGGTGTTGAGCAAATGATCCTTTTTCTTTGTATTGAATAATTTTATTAGATTAAACCTGAGAAACATAATTAGAAAAAAAAAGTGTCAAAGGGCTTACCGCCAATATGTTCACTTATACATCATTTCCTAAGTTAATAATTCCTTAGGAGCAAAATTTCAAAAAAACTCAAAAGTCAAAATGTAGAAAAAAACAAAAACAAAGGAAGCAATCCTAAATATGATAAACAAGAAAATATTAAGCTAATCGAGGGTTTCCATGTTACATGGAGGATCTCCCCAAAACTCCGATAAATGATGAAGGTGCTCTAGCTCCATCTACACCTTTGAAACTCGTACTAAAATTTGCAATTCATGAAAGAGATGAGACAGAACATCTTCCCTTCCAAACTCATGTTCTTCATTTTTTAATACTCTTTTATTTCTCCAATTTCATAGAAGAAAAAAGAATTTCAATTTGGATCGTGTGCAAAGCTTTATACTTGTGTCGTTCTAGGAGTCATATGTTCCTAGAATAACCATATCCCAAGTAATCTAAGGGGTCTTCTAAGTTCTAAGAAAACATTGACACCATTCCCAAGCCTAAGGGGTCAATGAACAAGACCAGATTATACGTATTGGATTTTTCAACTACTAACATGCATAGCAAATTGGAGGAGCAAGGTCAAGATGGCTAAACTGGCTCCTCAATAAAAGAGACTGTGAAAACTACCTTCTTTGGCTCAACGAATGGCAGCCAAACTATGTATATATTTTAACCAAATTTCCTAAGAAAGATTAATTGCCTAGTATTTGTTAAGTTGAGGGGCTAAGCTTAGGGCTGAACATATCCATTTGTAAGCTTCTTTAACAAAGTACGCAACAAAAATGTTATGACCTGGCCAATTCTAGTCTTGGGTCCACTCATAATTAAGTACAAATTGAACAAGGTTTGTAAGCTTCTTTAACAAAGTACGCAACAAAAATTGTTATGACTTGACCAATTCTAGTCTTGGGTCCACTCATAATTCAGTACAAATCGGACAATGGCTTTAATCAAGTCTAGGAGAGAGTATTTAATAGCATTATTACAAGATCAATCGATGTTATTTATTTATAATATTTTAACCGTTTTTTAAGTCATTTCCCTATATCTATGTTTAACAAATCAACCAAATATCTTATATATTTTTTATGTAGTCTTTTAGTTGGATACCCCTATTGAGGGTAAGCAAACCAAAATTGTTTATGAGATGCCAAGACCACCATAAAGTTTGAGAAATAGTTGAAAAAACTTTTCTAGAAGAGAACCCCCAATATAAGAAAAAAAAAACTTAATTTTATCCCAAGCCCTCCAAATGCTTTGGGAAATAAAGGTGCCAAAAGTCTTTATCTGCCTAGCCAAAACAAAAGAATTTGAAGGCCAAGGCCTTTCCATAAAGATAATCCTTTTTGAATGAGCCTTAATTGTATTCCTAAGAAATCAATTCTATGGCTCATTACCTATAGCCATACAAATCACCCAATTTGCAGTCAAGGCTAGTCCTTTTTTTATATCAATCAAACCCACGGCCCTTGTCTCGAGGCATTCTGCAAAGTTCTCAATTAATTTTGTTTAAACCAATATTGAATCATTTTTAGCCCATAGAAAAAATATTAATATTTTCTCTATCTTTTTATAGGAGACCTAAGACCCAGTTCAACAAGATGATTAATAAATATAAGAACGGACCAAAACTTCAAAACAAATCTACGGGAGTGGTTTAGGCACCCATTTTTCCAACTTGACGGCATCTCCACCATACTACTCCATAAGGTTGAAGGATAACATTCAAAGACCAGAGGTATTCCCAACAACTTAAAAAATTTGTACTGATTGCAGCCAATTACAATCTCTGTTTTGCAACCACTACAGCATTGAGCCTTTACTAGTTTTGTAACCAAAAACCCTACAACATTGGATCATGGATCTTAAAGCTTTACAATAGATATCCATGCATCTTTCAATTGTTACAATAAATATCCATGCATCTTTCACTTGTTTCAATATAGTCCCAACTTTTCTTAAGAATCAAAAATGAACAAACTATCTTTAATGTCCAAATTATTATAAATAAAACAAATATTTAAAAAAAAAAACAATATAAAGAACCTCACGTTTACTTATGTTTCTCCAATTAAACACTAAAGGATAATTTCCATTCTTGAAAAAGGTCAATTTCAACACACTTGCCTTTACAATCAGACAGTGATAAACAAATATATATAGCTTCTAAGCAAACCAATCAACCTAATGCATAGCCAATTATTCCAAGGGTATTGACGAAGACTTTCCAATATGCTTTCCATGTACAACAAAATCTCTACTCCAACGTTGTAACACTACTATTATATTCTTAAAAT
Source organism: Wollemia nobilis (assembly GCA_028583015.1). NCBI lineage: Eukaryota > Viridiplantae > Streptophyta > Pinopsida > Araucariales > Araucariaceae > Wollemia > Wollemia nobilis. Next base: position 1,938,243 of record JAQPPZ010015334.1, read on the forward strand.
AACACAAGGCCCATGACTAGGTATATGACTGGCTTGGGTGTTTAAAAGAACCTGAGAAAGAAGCCACGGGTTAAATTCATAACAGTGTTGTTTTTCCACCATGCTAGTAGAGTATGATTTAGAAAATAGTTTAGTTTGAACCAACATCTCATGAATATTATCATGATAGGTTTGTAGGAGATGATTGAAAAAATATCTTATTAAGCTCAAATCTGAACCAATATCTCAAGAATATTTTGATAATATCATATGAGCGAAAAGGCAGTAGTATTGACACCTTGCGGGTCAAGAAACAAAGAGTATAAGTCAAAGTTCCAATCCTATGGGTGATTAATATTTTGATAATATCATATGGCGAAAAGGCAGTAGTATTGACACCTTGCCCGTGTGTTTTGGATCAAGAAACAAAGAGTATTAAGTCAAGGTTCCAATCCTATGAGTGAATATTACCATTTAATCCAAGTAAGTCGGGACAATATATTTGGAACAATGATAAGCATCATATTTTAAATCAAAGTTCCAATCTTATTAATATTTTACCATATGGCATCAGAACAAAGTGGTTAAGATTCTGGATTCTCAAAATGGAGACAGCAAGGTAATATATGCTTAATTGTCAATATGGTTGATGTAACCGAGATAATGCATCCATTAGCATTAAGATTCTCGGTTCTCAAAATGGAGACAGCAAGGTAATATATGCATAATTGTCAATATGGTTGATGCAACCGAGATAATGCATCCATTAGCACTAGATCAACCAGTTTAAGGAGGAGATCCAAGTTTGAATCTTGCCAAGGATACATGCATAATGGTCAAACTGTCCTAATACCACTATGTGGTTATGATGTAAGGAACTCGTTTCAATCGGAAAAAAATTCCATAATAATAGTCATACCGTGTATAACCTATTTTAAAAGAATTCCAAAATTATAGTCATACCGTGTATAACCTATTTTAAAAGAAGACGTTCTTATATTTTGAAGAGATGTGTTAGGGGCACTTTTCAATCCCATATAATAATTTTAAAAAAATAGTACTGATATCTCAAAGATACACCTTGGATTTGAACTTTTCCTCGCTCATATATGGGTCCCATACATCCAAGAGGTTTGTTATCTTGGGTATGTCATACAGAAAAATCACCTCTGCCTTTTCCCTTAATCTAAAAAATGACTCATAGCATGCAAGTTACCGTAATATAATGTGACTTGGTATGCACCATATGCCAAAATCAAACTTCAATAAACCTAACCTAACCCAAAGAGACACTATTAGAACTTAACTGCATGCAACATTGAACTGCATGGATTTCCAAAAATTATTACATGCAAATAATCCATTCTTCATCAGTCAATTGACAGAAAAATTTCCTTTGTAAGATTTCAACCTGAACCTTCTACATTTTGTAGTTCAATAATACACGAGATGTTGGCCCTAGGGCCATTGCAAGATTTCAACCTGAACCTTCTGTCCTCACTAACCGTATCATAGCCCAAGTTCATCAGTCACTTATACATGAGATGTCAGAAGGCCATTGCAAGATTTCAACCCTAACCTTCGGGCCTCAATAACTGTTATCATAGCCCAATGGTTCCAACTTCCCGTTCATCTTTCTCCTCTTGATCTCAAAAAGTGCAACCTTAAAAGCTCAAATTCTTGCTCTTACAATATATCCCCTACCTCTGGAGGCTCTTATTCAGGATTAGTAACTGCATCTTCTTGCTCTCATTGGCTTTTCAATAATTAGATCAAAGTATTCTCTTCACTTCCTTTTCTTATTCTTGCTTCCATTGCACATGCAAACATTTCTTCAAACTTGTATCATTATTCTTCCTCAGAGGGCCTAGCCCATTGTAGGAATTCATGCAGGATTTGCATATCCTTTGGATGCTCCCCTCAGCTAAAACAAATTGTTATTCTATTACATTCCTCCATGTCAGTGGATCTCTTCTACTTCACTTCCTCAAATGGTTGAACCTTTTGTTGCAATTCTTGTAGGATTTGCATATCCTCTGGATGCTCCCATCACCTAAAACAAATAGTCTTTCTATAACAGTTCATGTCAGCTGATCTCTTACAGTTTTGTTCTTGTCCAACAACCCTTCTCATGCACCAGGTTAAGACCTTGGTTTTTTTGTGCTCTTGGCCCCATGAGGTTCAATCTAGCACCTGACAGACATAGCATAACCACCTTCTAACAGGTTTCAGGACACTAAAACCTGCTCAAAACACAGATCAAAGCATGCAACAAACATACCAGCACTCACACAATCACAACCTGCACTGGTAAAAACATTCCATACCTAACCTAACAAAACCCGTTGTAACAAGAATGCTGTGCATACCAATACCCTTCCTTTCAAATAGTAAGCTAATGAAACCCATTGCAAAGAAACAAGCTGCTTACCACAACTTGCCTTTCAAAGAGGAAGCTTTAAAGCACAATTCAAATGCCAGCTTTGGTCTCTGATACTTCAACTGCATGACTGCTTCAATTAGGTCAAGCAAGCAACCAACATTATTAGTTCTAAGATAAAACACAAGCACATTATATTATATGTTTACAGCCATTCTTAAAATCAGTTCAGCAAAGAACACAATCATAGAAATGGACAATTCTCAATGTTACATTTTAGCTGATACAAACTCCACAAACTCATCACAGGAATTGAGATTTGCATGTTGATCTCAATGAGGGACATGTGAGGCACAAAAAGATCACAACTGTAAAATATAACAGAATACCTTGATCCTGAATATGCAAAATGAATATCAGCAACTGCTCAGACCAATTTCAAGGCAGATCTGGCAAGAAGCACAAGTTCAAGAGGTCAAGACCACATGGATGCCAGAAATTAAAATGGCCAAAACCCAGTTTCAGTTTCTTGTGTCATGATATGAAATATTGCACATTTCTAAAGCTTAGGCATTATGGTAGAGGGAAGAGGCACTGATTGCGAGTGGGTATCAATAGTTGATACATAAAATAGTCACAAGACAATTCTCCTTTGAACAATTTTCATCTTAGACTTGAAAAGAAAATCCCAATAAGGCACAGTTAAGCAGGCCTCGATAGTTGATACATAAGTTGTCAACTGACAATCCATCTGTGTACATTTTCCACTAAAGACTTCAAAATAAAATTCAAATAAATCTAATACAACCATAGGTTATACATGTTAGCACATCTCATTTTATGAGGTTTCTTATTGAGGGATCTTCAAAGATATGCTGAGGCCCAGTCATATGTCATTCTAGGTATGAGTGAGTTTTAAAGAGCCAACATGGCACCTGTGTGACAAGTTTCAATATAAAGTGTCCAGGCATTATGGTAGAGGGACTGATTGCGAGTGGGTACCAATAGTTGATACATAAAATAGTCACAAGACAAAACTCCTTTGAACAATTTTCATCTTAGACTTGAAAAAAGAAAATCCCAGTAAGGCACAGTTAAGCAGGACTCAATAGTTGATACATAAGTTGTCAACTGACAATCCATCTGTGTACATTTTCCACTGAAGACTTCAAAATAAAATCCAAATAAATCTAATACAACCATAGGTTATACATGTTAGCACATGTCATTTTATGAGGTTTCTTATTGAGGGATCTTCAAAGATATGCTGAGGCCCGGTCATATTGCATTCTAGGTATGAGTGAGTTTTAGAGAGCCAACATGGCACCTATGTGACAAGTTTCAATATAAAGTGTCCACCCATTGGAGAGTAAACACTAGTCAAAAAATGGTCCAACTAATATTCTACATGTAATATTGACTCGAGTGAAAATAAATATATATGCATTTAAATTATTTAGCATGTTATGCCAATGATAAAACAAAATATATACTAGTAATTTTTCATGACCTGAAGGAGCACCATATCCCACCTTACTAGCTGGCTTATACATTTTCCTATTCATGTGTGTTTAAAGATCTTTGAAGACAATTCTAGACTTCCTCATTAGTTCTTGTAAGAATCAAATTCCAATTCCAATTCCATTCCCAATGTTTTAGTATGAAATATTTTTGTATGCTTTTGTCCATTTTGATACAAATGGCAATGTTTTGTCCTTTCTGCTTTTCTCCACACTTGAATTGGAGGTGCAACCCTAAACTCATCGGATGGGGAGGCAATCCTAAAATGAAGCACCTTTTAACAATTAAAACAAAGATTGTAAAGGGGCAAGGGGAACCTTTATAAATTCTTTAACCATCTGCACATGGAAAGAAACAAGACCCATGACAAGCAATGGTTTTTCCCTCAAGGTCATCTAGAACCCTGGAATGTAAATTGTTTGAAATTAGATTTCTCCAACAAAATACATAAAAGTTCTTGCCACTCCAATTTCATCATGAATAAAACAGTCAAAATCGAACAGTACAATTATCGTTTGTATGCTTAGTTCAGGCAAGCTATGATGAGCCCTGATGTTCTATTATAAGAGTATCTGTCAATCAACCAACCTTGATACAAAGAAGGCATACATCCATGCATATTCAGGTGATAGCAAACATTCGTATAGATCAAAACTAAGATTTTTAATTACGAACTAGACAAATAATAAACTTGCATTTGATAAAAAAAAAAAAAAGAGATTATGCCTTCAACATTGCATATTACAGAGAAATCCCAAGCCACAGAACACAAGATATGCTTCTCTAACATATTTTGCAAAGCAATGAACTGTACAGAAACGCAGCAACAATTTCCCCTCCACTTCTCAAAACATTTAAGTATTCATCCAAAACCTTAGTGCAGGGCAAGCCCCAGGATGATACTGCTGAAAAGGCCAAAAAACAACTCTTTTCAATACAAAGAACTTCACATTCAATGAAATACAAAGATCAAAACTTACATATCATGTAAATAATGACAGTATTGTGTAAATAATGTTGATTAAAATTTCTAAGCAGCTCAGTTGGATTACTGGATCATCCAATTCTAAAACTAAATAAATCTCATGAACAAACAATGTAGATGGCTGTAAAAGCTAAAAGTAAACTCACAATTAAACATGAGATAATCATATACTAGGAACCGCTTGTACCGGGCCTTGAAATGATATTAAATCTACCAATCACATTGTCTTAAAAAAGACCAACAATTCAAAAAGAATTAACAGAAAATGCTGGATGAAAACAAAATGAAATCAGATACTTTATCAAAACATTTTTAAGACTTGGAAAAGCAAAATACCAAACTCATCATTCTACTAAAAGAATATTGACAAGACTACTTATCACAGTCAACACAATAGTTCCCATTTTATGAAACAAATGAAACCACAATAGCAAGTAGCAAGGAGCAATTTGCAATTGCTTGTAACAGACACTCTTGTTTATGAATATAAACTTCAACTTGAACATTTTAAGGTTGTATATATTATTCCTGTGCATGAAGGAAAGAACATAACCAAAATCCCAGTCAAACATTCCTGCAGTAAGAAATGATTTGGCTGGGGAAGACAAGAAATATCATCTCCCAACCTCAATATCAAGGCAATTTAGCTCTGTGCATGAACAAAGAAAATGGCAAGAATTCCAGTTTCAATATTAATGAAAGGATTTCTGCAATACAAAATGATTAGGCATGCTGCAAGGAGATGAAATAGCATTTCAAGAAATCAATAACAATACAAAATTGTCTGCAGTACATAATGATTATACACGCTGTATTTCATTATTGGATGCAAAGATTAGCAAACCTTCAAAGCAGTTGAGAACCACAGTTCTCAGTGGACTAAATCTATGGAAATATCGAGGTACACTAGAAGACAGAAGAAACTGAGGGAAAACAGTTCTACTGGTTGGAAGTTAAATATATAAATTCTGACAGAAGGCAATCAAATGCTACAAGTGAAAGGTGATTGGTGTTTATAAAACTTGTGTTGATTGGCTAACACTACCATCTCTAAGCATGATAAACTCAAATTTATAAATTAACTGTTAAATTGTTGTAACAAAATTCATTAGCTGTAGAATGGATGTGAGGCATACAGCACAAGGCCATTGAATTGGCAAACAATAAAAGACCATAACCACACCTATCATAACAGAGATGGTGTGAATAGACACAAAATCTTCAATTTACTTGTCATGCAAAACTTATGTGTCTCAGAAAAGTAGCCATAAAATAAATGATATGTAAAATTGCCATAGTTTCTGGAAAGTAAAATAAATATCAAAAAGAGTTTCAAGATGGAACTTAAACTATCCTGACACAACCTAAAAACGTTTTCATACTCAACAGGAGAGTGATTTAATCCTCTGACCCTCCATCTTTCAGGTCTATCCCGAATCTTATCCAACACAATAGTATGTTCCCTTAATAGCGTCCCACAGACAAAAGCTTTATAGCTTATCCTCGAACTCTGACAGAGGAGTCATCTGCTCCTTCAGACCCTTCCTCTTACGGATATCAGTAACAAGGTTATAAGCTGGTGTGCCATGGTCCATTGGGTCAGAATTCATCATATCCCAGTGATCAAACACACATTGAGGGAAAGCCTGGCCAGATGTCGCAGCACGAAGAGTACCTGAGAAACCAAATGACTCAATGACTGGCAAATAAGCCTTAATGTTATAAAGTGGAGTTCCAGGCCTCTGCATTTCCTCAAAGACATGACCTCTCTTCTGGTTCAACACACCATAAATACCCCCAAGTGCCTGTTCAGGAGCCTGAATTTCTACAAGATACACTGGCTCAAGAAGCCTTGGTTTGGCAGTAATCTGAGCTGCATACATAACCCTTCTGGCTGTTGGGATAATCTGACCACCTCCTCTGTGGATGGCATCAGTATGCAAAACAACATCACAGACCTCAAAACAGATACCACGCATGTTCTCTTCTGCAAGAGCTCCTTCCTTAGATGCCCACTGGAATGCTGCAACCACTGAATCTTTAATTTCATTCAAGTACTGAACTCCTTTACACATGTCAACTACCATGTTGGGACCAGTGGTTTCAGGCCCAAAACACCAAATCTTCTTTGCCAGATCTTTGTCCCATCCAAACTCCTCAGAAAGGATCTTAGAACGGGCCTTGGGATCATCCCTTGGGCCAATGCGACCATCATCAATTGCTTCAGGGAGACCTTCTTCCAGAGGCCTTGCTTCAAAGTAAAGCCTGTTGTGCTTATTGGGAGACTTGCTCATCACAGTACGGCATGATTTCTCCAGCACAGTTTCTCTAAATGAGACAACAGGATCAGACACGACAATCTCAGCTCCACCCATAAAATCATCTTGTAAATCCTTTAAGCAAATCTCAAGATGAAGTTCTCCTGCTCCAGCAATGATATGTTCACCAGATTCCTCAATTGAACACATAACCATAGGATCTGACTTAGCAAGTCGCTTCAATCCTTCCACAAGCTTTGGAAGATCAGAAGCCACCTTGCATTGCACAGCAACACGGACAACAGGTGACACAGAGAACTTCATTGCTCTGATTGGATGAGCATCAACCTCTTTCTCATTTGTCAAAGTAGCATTCTTAGTGATGTATTGGTCTAAGCCAACCATAGCAACTGTATTTCCACAAGGCACATCCTCAACGGATTCTTGTCTTTTGCCCATCCATATGACTGTCCTCTGGACACTTTTTACATACAAATCCTTCTTTTGACCAGGCACATAGTTAGGACCCATGATCCTTACCTTCATTCCTGTAGAAACTTTGCCAGCAAAAACACGGCCAAAGGCAAAGAATCGTCCCTTATCTGAGGCAGGAATCATTTTTGAAACATACAACATCAATGGTCCTTCTGGGTCGCAATTTCTGATTGCATTTGCATACATATCATCAAGAGGCCCTTCATACAAGTTCTCTACACGATATCTCTGTGCCTTTGATGGAGATGGAAGATGGAATATCATCATCTCTAGCAAAGCTTTGCTTGCAGGTAACCAGGTCTGCATAACACGTTTCATGAGGTGCTTCCCAAGCAGTTCTTTCTCCTCACCCTTCATTACAACTCCCAGTTTTTGCAGCATTGGCCATAACTTATCCTTTTGATCATTCATACAAATATTTATGATCTGCTTAATAGGTTCATAAATAAATTGGACAAAGCCTCTTTTGCATGTTCCAGATCCTGTGTTTTTCGTTGTCCATTTCTTTGTAGCTGGATCAAAAAAGTTCTCACCCCACAGCCTCTCCATCATCTTGCCTTCATCCACTCCAAACTTTGAAGCATACATTTTTGCAAAATTTGTCAAAGTAAATGCCCACCCATGCAAACCAGCTGAGAATGCAACAGTACCTTTGTCTGGGTAAACTTGGCAATCACCAAGAAGTGGATCTTCATAAGTAGCCATAATAACATTTGCGTTTTCAATAACACGAGAAAATGTCTGAAAAGCTTCCTCTCCATCAACCTGTAACTCAAGAAAGCACCTATCCATCTTGTTCACAGTAAGAACTGGCCTAATTCTTTCTCCAAGAGCTTGTCGAAGAACAGTTTCAGTCTGCACACAAACTCCTTCAATACAATCTACCACGACCAACGCACCATCTGTAATGCGCAGGGCTGCTGTAACCTCCGAAGAGAAGTCAACATGCCCCGGAGAATCAATCAGATTAATCAAATACTCATTACCCATTCTATCACCCTTGAAACTCTTGAGATCTGCATCAGTCATCTCATAGTACAAGGATATTCCCATTGACTTTATAGTGATACCACGCTCAGCTTCATCCGCACGAGTATCAGTCATTCTGACATCACCAGCAACTTCTTGAGCAATGATACCAGCTGCTGCCACCAACGAATCGGTGAGTGTAGACTTTCCTGCAAAATAACAACTTGTGTTATCAGATATCCAAATGCTGCTTATTTTTCATGCATATCAAATAAAATTGGAAAAGACAAAGTTTATCATACCATGGTCAACATGGGCAATAACAGACATATTGCGTATGTTATGTTTCAAGTCCATAATCCTACGTAGTTCTTCAGCTGTGAACTTCACCTGTGAAGCACAAACACAACAAATAAAAACGAAATGAATAGAACCTCCATATCAGCATTGTTAGCGGCATTCTAATGTGGCAGAATTATCCATAAAAAGTAAGTCCTGATTCATCTCCACCCAAATAACCTGATACACCTCCATATTGAAGGGAAACCTATCTCAACTACTTCAAAAAGCTGCAATATTCACCACATACAGATATAATCCAAGATGGTAACAAACAAGATAATGAAATATAATTAATCAAGTTACAGAGATATACTATGCCATATATCTCTTACCATTTTTGCTAACTTTTATATTCACCAAAACAACGCTTGATATTAAGAATAACCAAGATGTTCGAAATCTGCAGCACAAATACATAGAAAAGTTAAAATTTATGAAAACCTATATAAAGAACATTATATGAAATGAGCTAAAGAATATGACATTGAGACAAGTAACAGTGACATACGATTGAACATCTCATATTGCTGGCTGCATTTAGTTGTTATTTCCTTTACGTAATCAAAATAAGCAACATATACAAGAAATGACAATTCAAAAAAAAAAACACCTAGCATACTGTAATACAAAAACAGGAGACACAACGTCTAAACATACAAGTTTGATCCATTGGTAATCAGTAAGCTCTTCTTTAGAGCAAAAAGATTGAAGAACTACATTGGAAAAACAGGTTTCAACAACAATTAGATTATCAACAACATAAAACATACAATAAAGTCAGTTTGGTACATAAATGATGAGGTATGGTACATGAATGGTAAGTGGGTATGGCATATAAATGTTAAAGATGACAAAATGGGTATGATACATAAAACATACTACTAGCTTAGATATAAAGGATATATATCTAAAAACGCCGAGAGTTATCAATCCCAAGGCACCTATTTCATTTCTTGGGGGTGTGATCTCCAAGATAGGCGCCTCGGGATTGATAACTCTCGGCGTTTTTAGATATATATCCTTTATATCTAAGCTAGTTTAATAAACAGTTGCAATAGTTGGTTAGTCGGCTGTTTTAGTTTAAATATTTTAAATGTTTGCAACGGTTGGTTAGTCGGCTGTTTTAGTTTAAATATTTTAAATGTTTTTGTTAATGTCGGCTTTTTTAATAAAAAAAAATTGTTTACGGCATGACATGTATGACCTCTTTGCCTCCCACCCCCCTGTCTGCCATTGTAGGAACGCCTCTCGGCATAATAATCTTTACTTGTTGTGGGCTTCTATGATTAGAAGTAATTATTCACGTTCATAAGAATAAATTGTATGAATCTTTCCCCTACACTTTGCATGTGATGTGGAATGATGTGTGAGTACTCTTACGAAGAAATACGTTAGAGTCACAAGCACATAACTCCTATGTTAAATGTCACTCATATTCCCTATCTCAAGGGAAGGAGAGACACACAACACACATTAGTGGGATGGTGGTAATTGTAATATTGTATGTAAGTGACTCCTTTCTCTAAATTCCTGTATAAATAGGACATAGGTTGTAGATTCAGTTATGGGTGGGAAAAATTCCTTCACTGTTGACTATTTACATGCTTTTTAATCGTGCTCACAAAATATTGTACAATTGTCTTGCCTTCCTAAAATAACATAGGAGAGGTTTCTTTCCATTATGGGTTTCTCACCATAAAAATCTCTTGTAAATTCGTGTGGATGCTTTCTACTTTACTGTGTTGTTTTGTAATTGGTGATCTGTATGAATATATTTACATTAGCTTTAAATGTCAATACTCGTATGGCTGCATATGTTCAATGATCCATGAAGGAAGATATAAGATATTTGTTTAGAAGCCAAACTGTGCTTCTAGGGAAGTTATTGTCTTGGAAAATGTAGATAAAGACAGCATAGAACCATAGTAACAACATTCAAAAATACAGATCGAGATCAAAAGCCTAAAACCATCATAATAGAAAACAGAATTTTCAAAAAATTTCAAAACATTCTGAACAGTTTAGGTCCCAAGCTCAAAACTTGAAATTATCTTACTAGAAAGTATCTGATTATATCAGAACAATTTGGATGGTACAAAACAATCTGGTCCAATCTGGAAAAATCTGTTTCTAACTTTCCATGCATAGAAATTACAACTATGGCCCAGAAACTAGTGTTCCTAGTCATATAAAGAAAAATAACGAGTGTGTTCCTAGACAACACAAAATCCTCAAACAGGCAATCATGGCCCATAGATTAAACAACCTCAGTGAAAAGCATTGCAATATCCAAACTAACTGTAAGCATATACAAACAATACGTTCAGTGCACAATCTTTATGGGCTAACTTCAAAAAATTAATTGAAAAAGCAGTCTCAAATGCCAAGCATAACAACATCAAATGGCTTGGGCTCAATCTGTTAAATTTCTCAACTTTCAAGGAGACATGCTAAACATAACAACATCAAATATATTCATAATGGCCAAGCCATTATAACACTACTATATTGTCATGGTGTGATACAAGTGGGACTCATTTCAATCCCATATATAACCAATTAAAATAATGCTAGACATAACAACTAAAATTTATTAATATGCTTCAAGCGCCTTGGCACATTGAAGAAAGCTAGACAAGGCAGCAAGTTGATGATATTGCAAACCATCTACTTCTAGATGGCACAAATAGAAAGCTGAAATATCACAGAAATTAACTTAGAAATCACAGAGGTAGACAACCCTCCACGCTTAGAAAAGGCTTTCTTGAAACATACAATTTGGCAAAGGGTGATGGTAATGCTGATTGTCAAATACATTGGTTGAAAATCAAGGGATCAGATAGATTAATAAAAATAAATATGTAAAAGTTATATGTAACTTCCACTACAAACAGAAACTACAAGCAATTTGTAAAAAAGGGAAGGTATTAACTTGAAAGCCACATATTGTGGAAGAAAAAGGATTGACTGTGCAGAGAGAAGAAAGATCATCAGGAGAGGGAAATGTAAATTTAAACTATTCTAGTCTTGGATTGCTTAACAAAGCCTCATCAACCAGTAAGATATAAACACTCTGTAGCATATAAGGCAACGCCCTCCATATCGGCACAACCAGTCAGCTCTCAAATGTAATCATGGACTATTTGTGAATCACTATAGAGATTGACAACATGGAACATCGAAGTGTCATAAATCCAAGAAACAATCGTTTCCCTTAATATAGTTTACATATTTCCTGAATCCTTGTTGAAGAGATTTCTTTTAATTTCTATCATAACTCTGCCTAACTATTCATGACAAATGTCAATTGCTTTATCTTAACCTTTTATCAACCCTGCTAGACAAAATTTTCACTTTAATCTGAAAAAAGATGAAACTTTTCACCTACTAATAACACTGTTACAATTGCTTATCACTGCAATTACTATATTTATAATTAACCTTGTTTGACATTAAGAAATATGTATACAGGACAGAATTCCCAAGAACAAGAAAAACCTCAGCTTGACTAAGACAAAAATTGCAACTTACAACAATAAAGTGAATTCTGAATTTTTTTAAATAAAATGAAAATCATTACAATTTCTTATCACTCCAGTTACTATATTATAAATAAGCTCATTTTACATCAAGAAAAATATATACAGGACATTATTCCCAATCAAAACAAATTCTCGTCTGATTAAGACGGGAATTGCAACTTAAAGCAACACAGTCTATTCTGGGAAAAAAATTAAATCAAGATTTCAAATAGTACAATCTTAATTAGAAAAACCCTTGAAAACAAATTAGAAAAACAAAAAAAGAATACAAATCAAGTATTACAATAAATAAGCAACACAGCTCAACCCTCATGGCTATACAAAAACCCTTAAAATGCCAATGCCAAAAAGCAGCAGTAAGATAAAACACATGAACAAGCTAATTTAGAAAACTCACTATACAGTAACATTGAAAACAAAAATCAAATGTTATTAGCTCAACCAGTTGGATTCTGGGTTCAAAACTTACAAACAGATACATGAATAACTTCCAAGTTGTTATAATATCACTATGTGATCATGAAGTAATACGGGTGGACTCTGTTTCAACATCAGATAACCTTTAAAAAAACAGTGAAAGCAATACATTCCCTTGCATAACTGCCATGTTATAATACCACTTTGTGGTCAAGATGTAATACAGGTGGGTCCATTTCATTCACATATAACCTTTAAAAAGAAAAGTGACAGCAAAACATTCACTTCTCTCCGTACTTAACAATTTGTAGGCTATTTCACCATTGCCAAAAAAAATAGGATCATTAGAAGCCCCCACAGAGGAAATGCCCCCATCTTCCCTATTTAAATTGACTTCAAACATTCTCAATATGCACATTTTACATTACCGCATTGTGAAACAAAAAGTCCAAATATCAAATAAAGGGAACAAGTTAGGACAAGTCGGACAAATATACAACCTTCTAATATATAAACTTAGATTACATGACAAGTCAACATCTTCACAGAACTCCTAATCCTCGATCCAATTAAGGATTAATGTCATTATTTTATACAATGATTTGCATTCGTAATAGATGTAAGATTTGTATACAAAAAATTGTAGATACCGTGAAATATACCTGGATAAGTCTAAGCCCAAGCAAATGTTACTAAGATCGCTTTACAAAGGCAGATCAGGTTACCCATATAATTACATATCACAATAATCATCATAATTCGCTAATTCTGAACTCTTATCACTTTACGATTCAACTAACTTTCCTGTCTTTCAATAGGACCATATCGATTGTATTGAGTAAAGAAAGCTCAACCTTTTCCTATATATATATATATATCAGATCTGATGCAATTTTGACTCGCATGGACGAATCCATAAAACCTGTAACTTAATCCCTCTCAAAAGAAGACGTTTCCCCATAGCCTACCAAATCAAACCACAATAAAGATCTATGAATTAAAATGAATTATTCTTTTGAGGAATGGCTTAGAGACCCTTATATTTCTTGTTTGGAATGCCTATACCTACCCTGAAAAAATATAGGATTTTACTTCAACAAATGACCCGTGTTCATATAACATCTCTATATCAATTTTAACAAAATACTATCTTCAAATTTCATTATATATTGTCAACGCAATTACTTTCCAGTAATACGCCAGATAACAAGTGTGACACGGACTTTTGACATTGTAAACTTGATATAAGTAAACATAACCAAATAAAAACTGAGAATCGACAAACGATAACAGATTTATATGCAAACCGCCAGAGGACCGGATTACGCCGACAAAAACATAAGCGACTATTTGTTAGACCTACCGATCAAATACAGAAAATAGCCCCTAAAGATTCATGGAACTCTATCTGAGACCTTCGCAAGATTAAAACAAATACCCGACCAGATAACCGGTGGTTTTAAGTCAACACCGCATTATTCACAGATTTGTGAATAACGACTTCCGCACAATCCTTAAAATTCAGAACCAAAAATAAAAATACGAAACAACCACCGCCGTGCTTGAAGGTACAAAATGCTTTAACACATACTCTCAATGAAAAAACAATAACCACAACCTCACTACTTGCAGTCCAAACGTTTACATTTAAGCCAAAGCTAAAACCCTTCCAAAACACTACAGCCTTTACGAAAAAATATTAATCCTAAACCTGCCTAATAAAGGCATAAATAAACAATAGCATTTGACGGCGTTAACAGGCTCTAAGAAACCTTTTATTGTCAAATCCGATCACTTTAGACGAAAATAAAAGCTGAACCATTCCAGATCAATCTAAAATTCCACAGAACATCTAAACAACCGACTTGATAATCGAGAAAAATATCTTGAGAGGGTGAGGAAAACTTACCCGCGAAAGCAAGCGCGCCGCAGGGATTCGAGCTGCAGACCTTCCAATTCGGGCTCTCCCGCAGCTCAGAAATATGTCAAGAGGGCAAGCAAGGGCAAAGCGAGATAAAGATGAAGAGTGAGACGGTCGCCTTAGGACACCAAAAAGATTATTCCTTCTCCTCCTCGCTAGGGTTCCGGCGAAACTATTCCGCCCGCCGTTAGGGTTTCTATCGGAGGTTAACGGTGGGGAAGGATATTCCGTCGCGATTATGAATATTTGTTTCGATGGCGGATATCTTTTTAAAGGGGTCAATTTTGGGGGCTTTGTTTCAAAAGCCAAGTTTATTTTTAGCCCCGCTTTTTAACTTGCTTTTTAACTTTTTTTTATTTTGGAAGAATCATAAAGAGGGTATTTGACTATTGCTTACGATTTAAGCTATATAAAAAATATTTTAAAAATATATATTTAATTTAATTAGTTAGATTTACCGAGGTGTTGTAGGTGAGTTGGAGAGGAGAGGGCAATCCTCCAAGGGAGGTCCCAGGTTCGAATCTCAATCCGTTCGAATCTACCAAAAAGCTGAATTGGGTACCCAAAATCCAATTGATAATGTTGGTGCGGGCAGGGCTGGGTGCGACTCCCGGGTTAAAAAAATAAAAAATTAGTTAAATTTTTTAATATTTAAAAAAAAAAATTAGATTTAAATTTGTTTATATAAAAAGTATTTAAAATATTAAAATACCATTATATAATACTACTATAATTTCAATTATATTTTAAAAAAACATGCAAAGAATTAAATGGATAATTATACCATGTTAAAAAAAATGGGAAAGTTAAACGAATGTTGTGTTACCATATGTGATTTAAAATAGACAAATATTTAATTAAGCTAATAGAATTTGTTATATTTTTTTTTTTATATATAAAAGCAATGGTTACAATCACGATTTTTAGTAACTACTAGCACAGTTGGTAGGGTTCAAACTATCTGCAAAGGCTCCCAGGACTTCTACCGTCTCGGTACATGGTAACCCGGCGTGAGATGGGGACCGTCGGACGCACAGGGGTTGCACCGTCGTCATCAATCTGGCGCACCACTCAGAGGAATCAGATCTGGGCTACTGTCTGTGCATGGACAAGCCCGTAGGATTGGAACCTAGGTCTCCTCTCGGTAAGCGCCCCAACTTACCAATCCACTAGACCCACGGACATGAATAGAATTTGTTATATGCCTTGGTATCATAGAATTTGTTATATGTGTTGGTAAGAAATAAAGCCTATTAACTTTTTGACGATAAGTACCATTGGGCCCCACACATAGAGCTATTTGATATATTGGAATGTCTGTAAGGCTAGTAAATGGGGCTTATCACGGAAGGATAGGTTGTGAGATATGTTTTTTTTTTTTTTTTTTTTTTTTTATTTATTGGTTGTTTTAAGATATTGTAATAGTATGTTTTAGGTTTTTAATTGGGAGATTTAAGTTTATATCTTGATACGAGGGGATAGGGATCTCTTTGGAATTTTTTTTAAAATTAAGTATTTCGCTCAAATTTTTGTCAACTAAATCTTAGTTCAATGGATGATGTAGGCCACAACAACCGTTCAAATCTCAATGACATCAAATAAACTATATAACTCAATGTGATTAAGTTGATGTAAAAGAAAAATGATAAAACCTTTCAAAAACCTTGCTTTAAAAAAATATATAAAACATATATCCACGCAATTTATTAGGCGGTTTGAATTTAGTTTTTTTTTTTTAATAAAAACTTAAGATATAATAATGCACTAACAAGTGGCATTAGTTCAATCAATTAGGTTAGATTCGTCAACATTCAAAGGATGAGACCCACTTTCAAATCTTGTCAAACTATACATAGATAATATCCAAACTTTGTTTTAATAGATTTTTTTTAAATAAGAACTTAAGATATAATAATGCACTATCAAGTGGCATTAGCTCAACCAATTAGATTAGATTCCTCAACATTCCAAGGAAGAGATTGAGGTTTAAATCTTGTCAAACGATACATAGATAATATCCAAACTTTGTTGTAATACGACTATGTGGTGATGATGTAATACGAGTGGGGTTGATCGCATATAACCCATTAAAAAAATGTATAATAATATCGTGTTTTATTTCATAATAATTTTGAGATATAAATTTTAAAGTTTTAATAAAATAATAACAAACCTTTTAAAACTTTGCTTTAAAAAAACAATATATATACATTCTGGTTTGAATTTCTTTTTTTTTAATTAAAAAAATAAATAAATAATAAGTTATATGTGGCTTTTATACAAGCTCAGAGGAAAGGAAGTTGCTTAGTGAATATCATAATATTTTGAGTAAGGACTTTTAGAGATTAAAATCAAGACAGACTAGGTTAAAAGAAGGAGATAAAAATACAAAGAATTTTCATAGAATGGCTATAGTACAAAGATCATCTTCTAGAATTAGTAGAATTAAATCAATAGAAGGGTTTTGGATTGAAGATCAAAGTGAAATTATAAAAGAGGTAAAGTTGTTTTATCAGAATATTCTAGGTTCAGAGTAGACCAAAGTTCTTGATGATAAACTTCTTCAAGATGTTCTTTCAGTTATAACAAATGAAGACAATAGGAAATTGATGGAGCATATTACTTTAGAAGAAGTTTATTTAGCTATTTTCTCTTTTAATAAGGATAAATCCCTTGGTCCAAATGAGCTCTCTACAACTTTTTACCAACATAATTGGGATATAGTGAAGGATATTGGTGGCAGTGGAACAGTCTAGGGTAAAACAATGCATTCCTTATAAAATAAATGCAAATTATCTTACTCTAATTCCAAAAAAGAAGGATGTTGAATTGTTTGATTCTTTTAGACCCATAAGTCTTTGTAATATGGCTTATAAGATTATTTCCAAAGTGATGGTGAATAGATTAAGGTCATTGTTAGACAAAATCATTTCAGAAGAGCAAGAGAGACAAATTTTGGATGGGATTATAGTAGCTCATGAAGTTATACATTCAATAGCTTCAAGAAAAGAGAAAGTTATGATCTTAAAACTTGATATGAGTAAAGCCTATGATAGGGTTAAATGGGATTTTCTTTTTGCAGTTTTAGATAAGTTTAGTTTTAGGAAAAAATGGGTTAGATGGATTAAATCTTGTGTCTCTACAGTTTCTTATTCAATATTGATCAATGGGTTAGTGACGGAATCTTTTAAAGTCAAGAGAGGTCTTAGACAAGAAGATCCTCTATCTCCTTATTTGTTCATTATTATGGTAGAAGTTTTGAGTAGGAACTTGAAGAAGGCTTGCAAAGATGGGCTTATAAGTGGACTTAAGGTTAGTAATAACATCAATAACATCACCCATCAACGGTTTGTAGATGATACAACCCTTTTTGGAAGGGCGAGGATAAATGAGGCCAAAGCTTTGAATAACTTTTTAAAATAGTACGAAAGAGCTTAAGGGCAAAAAATTAATAGGACTAAATCCAAAATTTACTTCCTTAACAATCTTGCTAATAACAAAGTAAGAATTTGTAGGTTTCTTCGAATGGAGGAGGCAAATTTGCCAACAACTTATCTAGGTATGTCTTTATTTGAGGGAAGAATGAGGATAGATTTATGGAATCCAGTTATTAGTAAAGTTCAAAATAAACTTCCAGCTTGGAAAGGTAGATGGTTATCATTAGCAAGAAGAATGTAGTTAATTAATTCAGTCTGACAAGCCATTCCAACATATTATATGTCATTGTATTCTATGCCAAAATCAATTGAAAAAAGTTTAATCTTTATTATGTGATCCTTTTTATGGTCAGGTTTACATGATAAAAGAAAATTTCCTTTGGTGAAATGGAGCAAGTTGTGTGATGACAAAACTAGGGGAGGTCTTGGTTTAAGAGCTCTTATAGATGCAAACTTAGCTCTTAAGGGAAATTTATCTAGAGATTGTACAAAGAGAGTCAAAGACAATGGGCAAGAATTCTTCTAAGTATGTTGATCCCAATGATCCAAGTTTAATATTTATTGCATTCTCTCTTCCAAATGGTTTGCTCTTTGGAATGGTTTAAAAAAATATATTGATCTTATGATTAAAGTTTTAATGTGGATGGTGGAAACTACAAAAAAAATTTAAAAAAAAAAATTGGATTGATACTTGGTGTGATAAAAAACCACTCAATTTAGATCCAGTTTTGAAACCTTGGATGAGATTGCTTCAAGACAAATACGGTGATAAAGTTTCAAACATTTTGTACAGGGACCAAGAAGAATATTTTTTTACAAGTATACAAAACATTGATGCTAGGAAGCAATTGAGTAGAAAGATAACAACTGTGATTATTTCGAGGGGTGCCAAGGACAAATTGATTTAGGAGTTGAATAGCTCAGGAGAATACACAACAAGCAGTGGATATAGTGTTCAACACCAACATAACAATAATATCACTAGAATATAGATAGATATTTGGGATAGCCCAAGCATCCCTAAAGTCAAAATGTTTGTTTGGCTAGTAGGTCATAGAAGAATTTTATCCTGGGATAACCTTATGAAAAGGGATTTTCATGGCCCCTCTCAATGTGTTTTCTGTAATAAGGAGGAGGAGAGTATTGACCATCTCTTGGGATATTGCTCAATAGTTTGAAATCTATGGCAATGGATTCTTAATATATTTGGTAATTGCATGGTGATGAATAGCAGAATTGAAGATTGGTTAAAGCAATGGCAGAGCACTTATAATAGTGAGGGGTTACAAAAAATATGGGATATATCAAAAGATACAATACTTTAGACTATATGGCTATAAAGGAATAGAAGAATATTTAAAGGAAATGAAAGTAGTTTAGAGGTAATGAAAGAGAAGATATGTTTAGTCATAGAGGAGTCTAAACCAGCCCTATCAACTCACCCATCCCTAATTTGGAAGCAGAGAGTCTTGATAGATAGAGTCAAGTCATTAAATGTAATTATGATGTTGGGTACAAGAGAAGCAAAAACAAGGTAAAGAATATAAAGTGGAAACCTCCAGATGTGGAGTGGGTTAAATTGAATTTTGATGGAGCATCTAAAGGAAATCTAGGACCAGCAAGAGGAGGAATAATTAGAAATAATAGAGGAGAGATTTTATCTCATTATGCTTTCAATTGTGGATTTAAGAAAAATAATGAAGTTGAAGCTTGGGCAACTTTAGAAGGGTTAAAAATATGTAAACAAATGAAATAGAATAGAGTATGGATGGAAGGTGATTCTCTCATAGTAATAAATGCAATTTTGAGGAAAACAAAGACTCCATGGAACATACAAGAGATAATTTTAGAAATTCAAGATCTTGCTAAAGAGTTTGAAGAAATCTGGTTTACACATATATTAAGGGAAGGAAACAAATGTGCGAATAAACTAGCTAATAGAAGGTTTTTGATTGAGGATCATGAAGTTAACACCTCCTTGCAGGGGACAGGGTCCCACCGTGATTGCCACTGAAAGAAAGCAGAAAAATGACGTACCGATATGATGCAAACAAAAATAGATATAGATGCTAAATCCTACAAATGCAATGGGAAATGCATGAAGGAAATGACGCAGAAACGAGATGTGAGCAAACAAAGCGGGGTCTCCTTTATTGATATTGCTTTTAATCCGATTAAAATACATCCCCCCTCTAGGGCTCAGAACATTTGATACAATTTGTTACATTAATGGATGTCCGAAAGAAGCCGCGCTTCCAAGATCGGACGGTACGCTTCCAACGTCTTTCGCGTGCCCACACTCGAAGTGGGCAGGCTAAAAGTTGTCGCTTGTGTCCATGTATTTTTTGTTCCTTGCTACCCCTCTAGTATTCTTGGTGGCAAGATCCTATGCATAAAAAAACAACAAATCGTTAATAGCATATGCGTATCTAGAAAAACATGCAATCCCCAAGGCCTCCAACGGGCGCTTAGAATATATCAGTGATGATATTGATAAATCAATTTACATAATGATATGGAAATGTAAAGGACAACGTCTAGAATTGGTATCACTTGATTTTGCATCGAAGCGGCATCGGACGGCCCCGTTATGCTCGTTTGCCCGTCAGGGCTCTGTTGAGCAAGGTGTTGCAAGAAGTTTGTCATTGTTGTCAACACAGGCAGTTAGATCCAATGATGCAGTGGACAGACAGTGTAGGAGTCATTCAGATGCAGAGGACAAGTTTCGGAAAAGGATGACCAGTTCAAAAATTCGAAGAAAAAGACAAGTTAGAAAACTGTCGCGATATCGCGACATGTTTTCTGTCGCGATTTCGTGACAAGTCGGAGGAGAGAGAAGGCGCATTCGAAAATGTCACGATTTCGCGACAAGTCGGAGGAGAGAGAAGGCGCATTCAAAAATGTCACGATTTCATGACAAGTCGGAGGAGAGAGAAGGCACAGTTGAAAATGTCACGATTTCATGACAAGTCGGAGGAGAGAGAAGGCGCAAGGCAAACTGTCACGATTTCGCGACATGTCGGAGGCCAAGAAGCTAAGTCGAGTAACTGTAGCGATTTCGCTACATGTTGAATTTTCGTTGGCCGAAGCTGGGAGAAAGTGTTAAGAGAAAAAGATGTAGCGATTTCGCTACGAGTCAAAAGTGCTCAAAACATAGGTGTAGCGATTTCGCTACAAGTTGAAAAAGCACAAACAAGAAGGTGTAGCGATTTCGCTACAAGTCCAAAAATGCTCAACGTGAAGGTGTAGCGATTTCGCTACCAGTCAAAAGATCAGAACTCAAAGTTGAAGCAAATCGAAAGCACAAGGCACAAAGGTGTAGCGATTTCGCTACCGCATGAAGCAAGAATTGTACGGAGGCCGAAAGCGTCGCGATTTCATGACAAAGCTGAGGATGACATCAGCAAAATTGAAAGTGTCACGATTTCATGACAGGGTGAAAGAAAAGCCACTGGAAGCCGGAAGCGTCGTGATTTCACGACAAAGCTGAGGATGACGTCAGCAAAACTGAAAGTGTCACGATTTCACGACAGGGTGAAAGAAAAGCCGCTGGAAGCCAGAAGCGTCATGATTTCACGACAAAGATGAGGATGACGTCAGCAAAAGCTGAAAGTGTCACGATTTCATGACAAGTTGCAAGAGAAGCCTCAGGAAGCCGAAAGCGTCGCGATTTCACGACAACATTAAGGATGACGTCAGCAAAAGTTCGAAGTGTCACGATTTCATGACATGAACGGTGGGAAAGCTTTCAAAGGCCAAAATGGTCACGATTTCATGACAGCAAGGGCATGAAGGCGTACGGCTACAAAAAGTGTCGTGATATCGTGACATGTTAGTATTTCGCGGCAACAGTTACAGAAAGGTGACAGAAGTGGCAGCAGCGTTTGAGGCCAAAAAAGTTGAATCGGGGCCGACAAATTTTAGGGTTTGCAGCCGACATCTTCTAGGGTTTACGATCGACATCTTCTAGGGTTTTACAGCGGACGTTATTAGGGTTTTGAAGCCGACATTTGCTAGGGTTTTACAGCGGACATTTTTAGGGTTTGCAGCCGACAATCACCAGGTTTAAGCAGCAAAAAATTCTAGGGTTTGAAGTTGACATCATTAGGGTTTGCAGTCGACGTCCTTAGGGTTACAGTCGACTATGATTTAAGATCTGTCTTGAAATTTCTTCTATAAAAAGAGGACTACTTCGAGTCTGAAAAGTGCGTTGCGATGAGATAATGTGCGAATGCGAGAAGAGTGATTGCGCAAGTGAAGTTCGATCGAGTAGAGTGCAAAGTCGTAGTTCGAATCTGCATATCGTAAGCGCAATGTGTAGAGATGGAGTTCTAAGTTCAAAATGTTAGCGCGCAAACAGCAGAAGTGTCGATCATCCGATTGCAGCAGAGATTGCGAAGAAGTACACAGAAGCGATCGGACAGTGCGAAGAGTTTTGCGTAGAAGCAGAATGCAAAAAAATAGCAGACTGTAAGGAATAAAGTTTTATTCTATCATTTTTATTATCTTTATTGTCCTCCAAGTTGCAGCTTGGTATAAGGGGTTGGTGCCTCTTTCCAGTAGGTGCTGGTAAAATAGGAGTTGGTGCTCCATTCTGTTGAAGCAGATAAAGTTAAGGGGTTGGTGCTCCTTCCAGCTGGTGCTGGTAAAGGATTATGTAAAGTTGTAGCTTTGCATTGACTGGATTTGGATGGTAGTCCAAGCAGTCATTTTTGAGGAGTAGCCACATTGGTGAACCTCGTTAAATTGTTGTGTTATGTGTGATGCTTTCTTGATGCATTTAGTATCTCTTTTATCTGCTTTAAACTGCTGCTGGATTTAAAACCATATGTTTTAGAAATTTTAAAGAACACACTGATTCACCCCCCCTCTTAGTGTCATTGTGATTACAACAATTGGTATCAGAGCCAAGTACCTGAACAGGCTTAAACAACTAAGGTGATCTTGGAAGTTACGCAATGGCAAGTGGTGAAGGTTTCTCCTCGAACAAAGCACCATTGTTTGATGGGACTAACTATGCGTTCTGGAAAATTAGAATGCAGACATATCTTAGTGCTTTGGGTTTTGACATCTGGGGTGCAGTAGTTAATGGTTACAAAGCTCCTGCAACCGCTCCAACAGACACTGCTGGTAAAAAGGCATTTGAATATGATTCAAAAGCAAAAAATGCCATCATGTGTGGACTAGTGGACAGTGAGCTAGTCAAGGTCATAAATTGTGAATCAGCAAAAGATATATGGGATAAACTAGAGAACATCCATGAAGGAGATGATAGGATCAAGGAGGCCAAGCTTCAAGCACATCGAGCTCAATACGAATCTTTAAAGATGGACAATGATGAGAACATAGAGACCTTCATGCAAAGAGTCAATGGGATCACCAATTCAATCAGAGGTCTCGGCGAAGAATTAACCGATGCTGCTATCGTGAAAAAGGTATTAAGATCGCTCCCTCCTAGATTTGATTCTAAAGTCTCTGCCATAGAAGAAGCCAAAGATCTAAATAGTTTTAGTATGGATGAGATGCATGGTTCTTTGACTCGCTTTTGAAATGAGAATAGGAAGGTCTAATCCCACAGACAGAGAAGCAGCTTTCAAAGCCCTAAAAGGCAAAAGCACAAAACAAGAGTCTGAAGAAGAGGATGCTTCAGATGAAATGGAAGCAAATTTTGTCGTAAAGCTGAGAAAAGGAAAAGGAAAATACAAAGGAAAGCTACCTTTTAAATGTTTCAATTGTGGAGGCATTGGACACTTTGCTATCAAATGTCCTCTCAATGACAAGAACAAAGGTGAAGAAACTCAAGCATCAAGAAAGAAGTGAATGGAGGAAGAAAACAAACTACGGAAAAGGCAATTTCAAAAAGAAAAGTTTTATTTCTCGAAATGCAGAATCTTCTGAGGACAGTTCTAGTGATGACTCTGAAGAAGGAACAGGTGAGGCTCTCTTTATGGCGTTTGAAGTAGAAGAATCGGAAGAGGCAGAAAACACACAAAATACAGAAGGAATGAACTCTGAAGTATCTATTGAAATAGGTGAGGCTGAAGTTGATTTAGAAGGTGAGCTGGTTTCTGCTCTTATGGAATGGAAATCTGAGAAAAGAAAGAATAAAAAATTGTTAAGGAAGCTTGAGGATGCAAATGACATTATAGCTAGTCTAAAAACACAGACAGAGGAGTACAAGAAAATGTCCGAAGATCTTGAAGTACAGGTAACCATGAAGATAGATTACTGTTGCAAATTGGAAGAAGAAAATGTTAGTCTTCGAATACAGATACAAGAGCTGGATCGAAAAATTAGCTGTCATTTAAAACGTGATGAAAGTTCGATGAAGTTGGACAAAATCCTAAGCGATCAAAGACCCACAGGTATCAAATTCGGTCTGGGCTTTACTGAAGGAGAATCATCAAATGGACCAAAGGCAAGCAATGTTGAATGTGAAAAGAGTAAAGACAAGAAACAGGTTGTTGAAAGAAAAACAAATCAAGCAAAAGAAAGCAGTAATGCCAGTCCTGAAATAGGAACTGACAATGACGGTTTTACCAAGGTCACACATCAAAAGAAAAGAAGATCCAAGGCTCCTGCAACAACTTGGCAAAAACCATCTTTCAGGTTCAATCATTATTTCTATGGTTTCTGTTTTAAATGTAATGGTTATGGGCATAAAATTGTGGACTGCAAGTACAATATAGGTCCTAGAAGTTTCACTAGTAGAAATGCTTTTGCTCCTCTAATGAGTTATGCAGTAGAATGCTTTAATTGTCACAACTTTGGGCATATTGCTAGAAACCGTCGCAGTATTTCTGTTTCAAATCAATCTCGGAAAAGAAGAATTCAACCATATAGGGCAAAACAAAATAGAATTTCTTCGAAGGATATGTGCAAGATTCTGAAAAGGGGAAATCCAAGCTAGAACCCAACACCACGGTTAAAACAGAATGGAAACAAAAAGAACAACTCGAGAAAGAACAAGAATCTTTAATAGTGCAGACAGCTTTTAGAGCTCAGAATAAATGTGTACCGTGGATCCTTGATAGTGGGTGCTCAAGTCATATGACAGGTGATAAACAAAAATTTGAAAAACTACAGAAATATGAGGGTGGCTCTGTGAAGTTTGGAAATAATGATGGAGCCAAAATTATAGGAAAAGGGTCTCTCAAAATTAGTGAAGGGAAAATCAAGTCAGAAGAAGTTTTATTTGTGGATGGTTTGAAACATAACCTGTTAAGCGTTAGTCAAATCCGTGATAAAGGTCATGAAGTAGTCTTCAAGAAGCAGGGTTGTGAAGTCAGAAAAATAAACAATGGGAAATTGATAGCAACTGGTTCAAGGACGTCTGGTAATCTGTACACACTCTCAGAAACTTCAGAAGGTACGTGTTTTATTGGACAAGAAGAAGAGAACTCGTTGTGGCATAAGAGGCTTGGACACATAAGTTTTGATAATTTGGTGAAAATCAGCTCTAAACAAGCAATGAGAGATATTCCAACCATTAAGAAACCTTCAAACAGTGTTTGTGCTTCATGTCAGAAGGGAAAGCAAACCAGAGTGTCATTCAAAACAAAAGAGTACCACACTAGCAGGCCTTTAGAACTTATTCATACTGACCTGTGTGGACCCATGAGAACTCAAAGCATAAACGACGACAAATACTTTATGCTGTGTATCGATGATTATTCCAGAATGACATGGATATTCTTCCTAAAAGATAAAACAGAAGCTTTTGAAATGTTCAGAACCTTCAAACAGCTAGTTGAGAATGAAACAGGAAAAAGGATTAAATGCTTGCGATCAGACAGAGGAGGAGAATTCATTTCGAATGAATTTATAGAATACTATGAAAAATATGGTATCAGGAGACAATATTCAGCAGCCAGAACTCCTCAACAGAATGGTGTAGTAGAGAGAAAGAACAGAACTATACAGGAAATGGCACGCACCATGCTGGTAGAAAACAAAATAGCAGATAGATTCTGGAAAGAAGCAGTTCACACAGCAATATACATTCAAAACAGATACATGTTAAGAACTCATGAATGCAAAACACCTTATGAGTTGTGGTTTGGTAGAAAAGCAACAACAAAACATCTCAAAGTATTTGGCTATAAGTGCTACATCAGAAAAACTGATGACAACCTTGGGAAGTTTGAAGATAGAGCAGATGAAGGTGTCTTTGTTGGTTATTCTCCAAATAGCAAAGCTTACAAATGCTACAACAAGAGACTCAAGAAAATTGTGGACAGTGCAGATGTTAAATTCGATGAAGGGAGGAAACAAATAGTTAACTTTCAAGAAAACTACCCAATCTACGAAGAAGTCATTGAAGGAGATGAGGTGCATGGAACAGAAAATACGTCTACGGTTGATGCAGATAATTTATCCGATGACTCAGAGGTGCAAGAAAACAGAAAATTCAAAACAGTAAATTGGCAGAAAAATCATCCTAGAGACCAAATAATTGGAGATCCCACAAGTGGCATTCAGACAAGAAAGAAAGTAATAAGTAATTACTCTCTTTTATCCAACATTGAGCCCAAAAACATAGATGAAGCAAGCAAAGATGATAGCTGGATGAAGGCAATAAATGAAGAGTTGGATCAGATTGAAAAGAACAAAACTTGGGAATTAGTACCTAGACACTGCAAATAAGAATATAATCGGCACCAAATGGATATTTCGGAACAAATTAAATGAAGACGGACAGAGTCATTAGGAACAAAGCAAGACTGGTTTGTAAAGGGTATGCACAGATCGAAGGCATTGATTTTGAAGAGACTTTTGCACCAAGTGGCCGGATTAGAAGCAATTAGAATGTTTCTGGCCTTAGCAGTCCACAAGAACTTTAGAGTTTATCAGATGGATGTAAAATCTGCTTTTTTTAATGGAAAACTTGAAGAAGAGGTCTATATTGAACAACCAGATGGCTTTCAAATTAGTGAAGATCCTAACCTTGTCTGCAAATTAAAAAAGGCACTGTATGGATTAAAACAAGCACCACGGGCATGGTATGCAAGGCTAGATAATTATCTTTCTCAACAGGGATTCAAGAAAGGATTAGTGGACAGTAATCTGTATGTAAAAACAGAAGGTGGGCATCTCATTGTTCTAGTTGTCTACGTAGATGATATCATATTTGGCAACAACAAAGATGAATCTTGTAAAGACTTAGCAAATAAGATGCAGAATGAATTTGAAATGTCTATGATTGGTGAACCGTCTTACTTTCTTGGGCTACAAGTTAATCAAAATGAGAAAGGCATATTCATTTCCCAAATTAAGTATGTAAAAGAAATGTTAAAGAGGTTCACTATGGAGGACTGTAAGCCAGTAAGCACTCCCATGACAACAGGCTGCAAGTTGAGTAAAGAAGACAAATCTCCACCTGTAGATCAAACCATGTATAGATCAATGATAGGAAGCTTACTATATTTAACAGCAACCAGACCTGATATTCTGCAGGCAGTTTGCATGGTAGCTAGATTTCAGGCCAGTCCCAAAGAGACTCATGTGACAGCAGTTAAAAGGATTTTTCGGTATCTCAAGGGCACCATTGAGTATGGGTTGTGGTATCCAAAAGGCAAAGACTTCACTCTTATATCATATTCAGATGCAGATTGGGCTGGATGTGTTGATGACAGAAAGAGTACCAGTGGAGGTGCATTCTATTTGGGGGACAGATTGGTTGCATGGCATAAGAAGAAGCAAGAGTCAGTTTCTTTATCTACAAATGAGGCAGAATATATTGTAGGAGCAACATGTTGCACACAAGTCTTGTGGATGAAACAAACTTTGAAAGATCTAGGTATTAATTTCAATGAACCAATATCAGTAAAGTGTGATAACACCAAGTGCAATTAACATCTCTAAGAATCCAATGAATGCACTCACGGACAAAGCACATTGCTATAAGGTATCATTTCTTGAAGGAGAAAGTTGCGGAAGGAGAAGTTAAATTGGACTATGTCCCAACTACCGAACAAGTAGCAGATATTTTTACAAAACCTTTGCCCAAGAAAGTATTTGAGTACCTTCGAAGCAAATTAGGAGTAGTCACACTTCCTAAGAAGTGACTAGCTACAAGGATCACTTTCTCAGGGGGAGCATTTGAGTATTTGACTATTCTTTTGCTCATGATCATAATTTGTGCCAGATGCAACAAATTGTGCCTGAGAAGTGTGAGGATGGACTCAGGGGGAGTCTGCAGCAGCCCTTTGGTATTATTGACAAAGGGGGAGAAGAGTTACAGGAATGTACACAGGTGTTGCCAACAATTCCAAAGGGGGAGATTGTTGAGCAAGGTGTTGCAAGAAGTTTGTCATTGTTGTCAACACAGGCAGTTAGATCCAATGATGCAGTGGACAGACAGTGTAGGAGTCATTCAGATGCAGAAGATAGAAAAAATTCGAAGAAAAAGACAAGTTAGAAAACTGTCGCGATATCGCGACATGTTTTCTGTCACGATTTCGTGACAAGTCGGAGGAGAGAGAAGGCGCATTCGAAAATGTCACGATTTCATGACAAGTCGGAGGAGAGAGAAGGCACAGTTGAAAATGTCATGATTTCATGACAAGTCGGAGGAGAGAGAAGGCACAGTTGAAAATGTCACGATTTCGCGACAAGTGAGGAGAGAGAAGGCGCAAGGCAAACTGTCACGATTTCACGACATGTCGGAGGCCAAGAAGCTAAGTCGAGTAACCGTAGCGATTTCGCTACATGTTGAATTTTCGCTGTCGAAGCAGGGAGAAAGTGTTAAGAGAAAAGATGTAGCGATTTCGCTACGAGTCAAAAGTGCTCAAAACATAGGTGTAGCGATTTCGCTACAAGTTGAAAAAGCACAAACAAGAAGGTGTAGCGATTTCGCTACAAGTCCAAAAATGCTCAACGTGAAGGTGTAGCGATTTCGCTACCAGTCAAAAGATCAGAACTCAAAGTTGAAGCAAATCGAAAGCACAAGGCACAAAGGTGTAGCGATTTCGCTACCGCATGAAGCAAGAATTGTACGGAGGCCGAAAGCATCGTGATTTCATGACAAAGCTGAGGATGACGTCAACAAAATTGAAAGTGTCACGATTTCATGACAGGGTGAAAGAAAAGTCCGTTGAAAGCATCATGATTTCGTGACAAAGTCGAGGATGACGTCAAAACGAAAAGTGTCACGATTTTCACGAGACAGGTGAAAGAAAAGCCGTGCTGAATGCCAAAGCGTCATGATTTCACGACAAAGATGAGGATGACGTCAAAAGTGAAAGTGTCACGATTTCATGACAAGTTGCAAGAGAAGCCTCAGGAAGCCGGAAGCGTCGCGATTTCATGACAACATTAAGGATGACATCAGCAAAAGTTCGAAGTGTCACGATTTCATGACATGAACGGTGGGAAAGCTTTCAAAGGCCAAAATGGTCATGATTTCATGACAGCAAGGGCATGAAGGCGTACGGCTACAAAAAGTGTCGTGATATCGTGACATGTTAGTATTTCACGGCAACAGTTATAGAAAGGTGACAGAAGTGGCAGCGTTTGAGGCCGAAAAAGTTGAATCGGGGCCGACAAATTTTAGGGTTTGCAGTCGACATCTTCTAGGGTTTATCGCCGACATCTTCTAGGGTTTTACAAGGACGTTATTAGGGTTTTGAAGCCGACATTTGCTAGGGTTTTACAATGGACATTTTTAGGGTTTGCAGCCGACAATCACCAGGTTTAAGCAGCCAAAAAATTCTAGGGTTTGAAGTTGACATCATTAGGGTTTGCAGCCGACGTCCTTAGGGTTACAGCCGACTATGATTTAAGATCTGTCTTGAAATTTCTTCTATAAAAAGAGGACTACTTCGAGTCTGAAAAGTGCGTTGCGATGAGATAATGTGCGAATGCGAGAAGAGTGATTGCGCAAGTGAAGTTCGGTCGAGTAGAGTGCAAAGTCGTAGTTCGAATCTGCATATCGTAAGCGCAATGTGTAGAGATGGAGTTCTAAGTTCAAAATGTTAGCGCGCAAACAACAGAAGTGTCGATCATCCGATTGCAGTAGAGATTGCAAAGAAGTACACAGAAGCGATCGGACAGTGCGAAGAGTTTTGCATAGAAGCGGAATGCAAAAAAATAGCAGATCGTAAGGAATAAAGTTTTATTCTATCATTTTTATTATCTTTATTGTCCTCCAAGTTGCAGCTTGGTATAAGGGGTTGGTGCCTCTTTCCAGTAGGTGCTGGTAAAATAGGAGTTGGTGCTCCATTCTGTTGAAGCGGATAAAGTTAAGGGGTTGGTGCTCCTTCCAGTTGGTGCTGGTAAAGGATTATGTAAAGTTGTAGCTTTGCATTGACTGGATTTGGATGGTAGTCCAAGCAGTCATTTTTGAGGAGTAGCCACATTGGTGAACCTCGTTAAATTGTTGTGTTATGTGTGATGCTTTCTTGATGCATTTAGTATCTCTTTTATCTCGCTTTAAACTGCTGCTGGATTTAAAACCATATGTTTTAGAAATTTTAAAGAACACACTGATTCACCCCCCCTCTCAGTGTCATTGTGATTATAATAGGGCCTCTCTAAAGCGAGCGCTCCAATTTCCCACATATTCTTATCCAAATCACCTGAAACTCACAATTTATGAATTATATGTAATTCTAAGACTACCCAGATGCTCGTAATTTGCATATCCTACCCATATTCTCCTGTATGTGACAAGGGCGCCCTACAAGCTAGTTAATACATAAAATAATAAAAAGATTGTCAAATCATGTCAGAATGAGTTCAAAATTTAACAGAGGAATTAGGATATCATATGGGACATATTGCAAAAGGAATATTAAGGAAATCATGCACATATTTCTAATCACTCTGGGGTGGGACGCTGGGGACTGTCGCAAAACCTGCAAAAAGTGACATTGCAAATGTCCCACCCAGAGGCCTCTAAAACTCCTATAAACTCGTGGTTAGACTAAAAACAACATTTTGAGATGACAGAGAAGGTCATATTTTTCAGATTTTGCCCAGGTTATCTTGTATCCGAAGGCCCTCCCTATAGGTTAGTAGACGCATAAAATGACAGAAACCAGGTCAAATCATGTCAAAAAGCAATGAAATTTGGACAACAACATAAGTACATTAGATATAAAAGAAAGCAAAAATAATAGTAGAAAAACCATGCACAAATTTCTAATCGCTCTGGGGTGGGGCGATTAGGACTACAGCAGTTTGGGGGGCACCCGGGGGTGGGACGCCCACCGTTTAGGGCCTAGTTTTGACACCAATCCAAGTGGGATGGGTCCAAAACTTTGTAGGGGGTTGTGTCGACGAGTTTGGGGTGGGATTGTGGCCGATTTCTTGGGTCTTTGGATCTAGATTGCGTTCCTAGTGTTCACCCGATAACCTCTCTTCTAGAAGAGAGAGATTAGGGATGTAGGAAACACAAAGAGGAATGGGGGTATAGTTTGGCAGCACTTCGTTGCTCCAAATGCTCTAGATCTCTTCTTTTTTTTGGGGTGAGGAGGCTCACCTTTTTATAGACCTAAGGGTCCCCTTTGAATGCGCATGCGAGGGCACCACTTGGCTCATTATGCATTTTTGGGGGAGAGAATATTCCTCCTTGATTGAGGCCTCCATGATCAGGGTAGGCTTGATTGAAGCCTCTCTGATTTGAAACCTTCCCTCACAATCCCATGCCTTGAAGGCGGAGTTAGGTGGCATATTTGGGCTGCCATTTGTTAAGGTTTGACTTTTTGCCAGTCAAACCTGCTAATCATCCCACCCTGGAGTGATTGCTGCTAATCGTCTCAGGGTGGGACGAATAGGATTCTAATTGTCCCAGGGTGGGACGAATAGGGAGCAAAGTGCTTAAAAGGTGCAAAACTAACCTCTGACCTTTCAAAACAGATTTGGGAGTGGTTAAGACCACTGTTTAACCTCTAGAGGCTGCCTTAGGGGGTATGTATGCCAATTCGGTCAATGCTTGTAGTCACATAATCGGATTGGTGCTGTTTTGGTGTCTACAGTCATCAATACTCCGAATGAAACCCTAGACATCTAGGTGGATCAAAATAACTAACTAAATAAATAAACTAAAGTGGAAATTTTTAGGTTATGACAAAAGTTAAAAAAAGTGGAGTTAAAAGCCCCCAAAACTTGACCACTCAACGTAATTTCCTCCATTACTTTGAGAATATCCTCCTCAACAAGATAATAGAAAACTAGGAAAAACTCCATAGGCCATCCATCAAGCCCCAAATTTTTATCCTTTTTCAAAGAATTTAGGACAACTTTCAATTCTTCCTTTGTGACCATCATAAGTAACTAATTATCCTCCTTTGTCACAAAACTAGGAAAGAAAGTAGTTAACTTTAAAATTTCCCCAATATTATAAAAAAATAATCCCCAATATTGACTCTATCAAGTTCTTTATAGATGGATTGAAAATGTTTTACTACCAAATCTGCTAACTGAAAAAAAAAACAAGGACCCCTTTTTCATTCTACATATCCCAGATAGTGTTAACCTTATTCCTATGATTAGCAAAATCATGATTTTTTTTTGTATTTTCATCATTTTTTTTAACCATATAGCTCTACTTTTCATTCTTCATTCAACTTCCCCCCACTCCAAGAATTTGTACTTCTTAATTTCTAGTTCAACCAGTCTTGTTTTCTCATCCTCTTTAAACAAATCAACCTCATTATTTTTATAAATGTCTAAAATGTCCTTCTCCACAAACTTAAGATCTCTATACATACTCTTCTTTTTAATTGTAATCGAATATGCCACAACTCCTTTTATTTTTTTTTAAAGCAAAAACAAATTGAAAACTCATTGATAACCTAAAACTTTGGTCATAACCAATCTATTAATTTTTAATTAGTTGTTGAAAATATTCTTCCTTCAACCAAATTATATTGAGCTTAAAAGGACTGATAGGTTTGCCTCCTAAATTTCTAATTGAAGAAGTACATGAGAATGATCTGAGCCATCTCCAGTCTCAACCCATGATCATTTTCTATCTATTTTGTTGTATAATGACTTTGATATCAAAAATATGTCCAACCTCTTTGAGATCCTAGCTTCCCCAAATCTATTATTTCTCCACGTAGGCAGTAACTTTATTGGTTCCAAATTAATTAAATCAACTTCTTCAATCTTATGTTTGAAGTAATTTGTAAGTCTATCAAGTCTTGCAGATTCTCCCTATACCTCACTTTTATTCATAGTAAAATTTAAGTCCCCACCAATGATAAATCTTTCATCCCTAACACACCTCTAGGAGAAAAAATCATCCTAAAACCTCAAACCCAAACCCAAGTCTTTAAAAACGAAATATATCCATAAGATTGAAACCATAAAAGAAGAATTGATTAAGGATACTAAGTTCTTCTAGCCAGTAAAAACACCCCTTGAATTTTTGTTAGCATCTAGAGCCAAGAACTCCTAGTCCTTAAACAATTTACTTAACCTTTCAATGACTTTTGTACTTGCCCCCATGGTTTCTTGTAGAAGGATAATATTCGAATTATGAAATTCCACCAACCTAGCTAAGGCAAGTCTTTTGAAGGGATTACTAAGACCTCATATATTAAGGGATAAAAAGATCATTTAAATGTTAGAATTAATGTAATGTGCACTATGCCTTTCTTGACACTTGTCAATTTCACTTGACAAGTGTCATGCATTTCTATAGGCTTATGCCTATATATTGTAACCATTTGTATGTTTTTTTCTTTAGTTAGGATAGTGCACATTAAGGGGGAATGTTAGAATTAATGTAATGTGCACTATGCCTTTCTTGACACTTGTCAGTTTCACTTGACAAGTGTCATGCATTTCTATAGGCTTATACCTATATATTGTAACCATTTGTATCAATAAAATCAATCCCATCAGTTTCAGTCCCAACATTAAACACCTTAGAGGGGTTTTATCCTGCTTTAAAGACCCCTTTGATAGATTTTTGTTTACCCTACTGAATTTCTCTCAAAGCCTTCTCTTATGCATGAAATAAAATATATTTCCTACTTGTTGAAGAAGTGGAAGAGTACTTTATAAGTTCCAAACCCAATCCTAACCTTCCAACAACTACACAAGTTCTCAACTCAGATTCACTTTTCCTAGAATGTAACAAATATCTGCAAGAGAAGCCCATATCCAAACCATCCCCTGAAATAGATAACTCTTAGAATATTCACCTCATAGGTAAAAAAGACTTCCTTCCATAGCATAAATATTTGGATCGCAGTCCCTATTCAATGTGTTTGAGGTTGCCAACCTATTATCCAAAAACCTAGAAAAGTCCTTGTCCCTAGGACTTCTCATCGAAGATTCATAAGGAAGTGTACAAACTTCTTTATTACCTAATTCTAAATTATTCTTCACCTATATTGGACAATAATTATCATAAGACTTAGAAGACTAGCCAATAAAATTAATAGTATAAAGTTCCAAACCATTCACAATTTTCTTTGACTTTGTCTCCTCTAAAAACTTATGAATAGTGAAATGAAGACAAAGCTAGGCCCAAAATTTCTTCCTCCACAGTTTTGGTTCCAGGTTCAACAATATTCTTTTTGCTTATTTGTATCGAATTAAGGAGCACTATTGAGCTCTAAAAAATAGGTATCTCTTGATTTTTGATAGCTGATTTGAAATCTCCACTAGTAATTTGTTTTCTCCTCCATACTTTATATGCAAAAAATTGAGAACATTCCTTAGCAATATGTCCATAAACATGACAACGAACACATCTAAAAAAAATCTTCAAATAGTCCAAGATTTGATTATGAGTTGTATTCCCCACAACTATCTCCATACAATTCGATAAGCCTTCACTGATATTCGTCTCAACCAAAACTCAAGCTACAGACCAAAAAACATTAGATTTGAAAGAAACATCTATATCCAAGGTTTTACCTAATGAATCTCTAGTCTCTTTTAAAGCTCTTTCTAACCATAACTCCATAGACTTAGAAGTTTCACCCTGTTGTGGTTGATCCACAACACACCCCAAAATTGGGGACCCACCTTTTTGCAGGCTTGCAGGGAAGGATCTCAGTGACCCAGATGCTAAAATTGAAGAAAAAGAAAAAATGCCTAAGTGTTGAAAGGTGTCGCGAAATCGCGACTGGTTGCGCCATCGCGACCGAAGCCGAAAAATTGTCGCGAAATCGTGACATGTCGGAAAATCGCGGTCAACGCGGTCAACGGCAACAAAACAGAAAAATGGTCGCGATTTCGCGACGTGTTTCGGGGAGGCGTACGGAAAGAAAAAGCGGTAGCGATATCGCGACAGAAAGCTGCATGAAGGTCGGAGGGGGAAAAACGTCGCGATATCGCGACAGGTTTTGCCAAGACGTACGGATGATGAAAGGTGTCGCGATTTCGTGACGCATTTTGGCATAGTTGTACGGTACAAGGAAGATGTCGCGAAATCGCGACGGAAATGAAAATCAGGCTCGAAGCAGAGAAACGGTAGCGATTTCGCTACGCCTTGCGGAAAGAAGACTCAAAGTTCAAAACGGTAGCGATATCGCTACAAATTTCATAAAGGCCAATCTCAAAGTCAGAGGGTAGCGATAGCGCTACAAGTTTAGTGAGAGAGGGCTTGAAACAAAAATGGTAGCGAATCGCTACCATGTCCCAAGGAGAAGGCTTGAAACGAAAGTGGTAGCGAATCGCTACCACATTTCAAAGGGACGTTGCAAGGCCAAGGTGGTAGCGATATCGCTACCACATTTTGAAAAGGGCTCAAAGTTAGAAAGTGGTAGCGATATCGCTACCATTCGAAGAGGAGGGCTCAAAATGTTAAAAGGGTAGCGATATCGCTACGAGAAGTTGCCGGAGGTAGACAAATGAAAAATGGTCGTGACATCGCTACGGGGAGCTGATGAAGGCGTACGGCCGGGAAGCATGTAGCGATATCGTGACATGTCGCGATTTCGTGACATGTCGCCATATCGCGGCTAAGAAGATGAACGGGCAGACTTGTAGTTTTGTCATTTTTTTCGCAGTAAGCGTTACACAGGACGCAGGAAAAGCGGGACATGTGGCGCACGGGTGTCAAACTTGCAGAGGCGTTACATGCGGAGATGAATTTCGAAGCGTTTTCAAATTTGAGCGTGAATCAAAGCGGGAAAAAGCGGGAATTTGAGGGGTCATGTGCGGGAAGGTGAAATGAAGCGACGAGAGAAGATCGAAGAGCCGCGTCAAACATTATAAGACCATAATTGCAAATCAAAGAAGGGGTTGGAAATTGCTGAATACGGAGTTGCAGAGACGAGAGCTTTGTGCTATTATGGGCCCGTACTTGGGCAATTTCCTTCTTTTTGTTATGGGATTTTCTTTTACACCTGGAACATTTTTGAATGTAATCGAGATATCATTTAAATACAAATACAGAGAGTTGGCATCTTATTGGATGAGAAAGAAGGAGTAACTTTTGCATGCATGATTTAACGTTTATATTTCCCTTCCAGATTTCTTAGGTTTTTAGGTGAAGTTAATGCAAGATCTCTTGGTTGCTTCATGCGAATACCTATTTTCTGGAATTACCACAGAAACCCTCGAGACTCGCATCTGGCCTATTTGGATTGTGTGAAAGTGCGGGTTCATTAGGTTAGGTTGCATGTAGAAAGCCTCGGTATCTTCGGTTTCATCAGATTAATGACGACTTTACATTGTAATCTTATTTTACGTTTTTATTTATTT
Source organism: Wollemia nobilis (assembly GCA_028583015.1). NCBI lineage: Eukaryota > Viridiplantae > Streptophyta > Pinopsida > Araucariales > Araucariaceae > Wollemia > Wollemia nobilis. The sequence goes on from JAQPPZ010015334.1 coordinate 1,975,161, forward strand.
TGTTTTGCTTTTCAAACCCGTATTTTATTTTCAGCAGTTTAATTACTTTGTTTGAATAAATCACTGAAAATCCATCGAAACTAAAGGTGAAAACAGATTTTATTCATTTTGAGTCCACTGAAAATTCAAGGTTAATAAACCATAGTGCCCCTTGTTAACATCCATTTGCAAACCCTAAGGTGTTCCTAGCATTTTATTTTAAACAGCATCCTTGATAATCAATAATTAGCATAATAAGAACCTTGGAGAAATCGTTTTTCTTTGCAAGCGAGAGGATTTAAGACTCGGATCCTACGGGAGAGTGTGTTTTCACAATCGGGTTAAAACACCACTCAACAGATTGGCGCTAGAAGGAGGGCCGAATCGGTTTATCTATTTCAATTTTTATATACGAATATTTTGTTTTTGATTTAATTCTGAAATTATTTACGGCTAAAGCGCAACACTTGTTTTTGTGTTTGTTGCGGGTTTTCTTCGAACTAGCCGAGGGTTTCCTCGGGCGAAGTTTGGACCCACCACGCCGTATTGCGACCGGGTCTCAAACAACCGGAGAAACCATTTTTCACGACCTTACTTGTACTCCCAAGGGTAAAGTCAAGCAAGTCGTAAGCACTCCGGTAGCAAAAGGCCTATTTTCTCCGGGGAACGTCGAGTGGACCTACGCCGGTAATATCCGTTTCCCCTAGTGTGCCTATAGTTTGTAATATTTCCTACTGCTATTGTAGGTCTGTCTACATCAATTCTGAGTCAAATGGCTCAAGCTCCAGCAACTCCTTGGTATGGAGCTAACAATACTCCTTTGAATATTGTTGGGGATATCCATGAAATCCCCAAGAACATTGAAATATTTCTGCCTAAATACAAGCCAGATGGCCTAAGAACAATGAGAAGAACATATCCAAGCCTATAGAGATGTTTTAATTAGGCTGCAAGTTCGGCATGAAGATGTAGCACTGCAGACTTTTCCCCATGAGCTTGGATCCAATAGCATATGAATGGTATATATGCTTGCCAAGCTGGTTCAATCACCTCTTGGACACAAATGGAAAATGCATTTGTCAATCAATTTAGGTCGCCCTTAGATCCCGCAACTATTTACAATCGGTTTATTACATGCAAAGCGGGGCCAAGGGGAACCAATCCGAATGTTTAATCGAGAGATTCCAAAAGAACTATAACGGAGCAATTAGACATTTTGCCATCGATCCTGCGGTAGCTTTGCGAGATATATTTTGGGGCATTGGACCCCATGACAGCCATGTTTGCAAGGCGTAATCCTCGGGTCACCACGCTGGCTTTGGCCTATAATGAAGCCATGACTATTGAGCGGCAATTGACATCGCAAGGCTACGGGTTTACCCGAGATGCCTATGTTGGGACGGTGTGCTCCATATGGTCAAGTTCCCCGGGCAAATCAACTCATGGCACCACAAATGCCAAGTATGAACGCCTTCCCATATCGGCAGCCGTATCCACCGGCACCCGCATATGCACCCATTCCAATCCAACCAATCACGGCCATTCCACTGTTCCTGCATTTTTGCAGAACAGTCAATCAACTACGTAGGAAACTAGTCAAGTCAATCCTCAAGCCATAGTTCCTGTTCCGAATCCAATCCCAATTCAAGGTATCAATCCATATGGGAATCCAATTCCTCAGAACCCCACCCAAATGTGGAATCAAGACCCCATCAATTATGCAAATCCAATGGGGGTTAACAACAATGTGGTTCCACCGAAGGATGTCTTTTCGGAAGTCGAAGAGCTCAAGAAACTAGTGCATAAACTAAGTAATGACAGGGTTCAACAGCAGAAGCATGAGTCCCGTGCCCCTCACCCAAGTCAGAATTTTAACAATAGAGGGAGGCACTGGAACACTAAGCCAAACAATGGGGGAGTTCCTGCTTCCATTGCTAATCAATTAGATGCTTCACGAGGCCCTAGCCAATCCAATTCTCTTTTGAATCTTTCAGATTTGGCATGGGAAAGAGGGTGCAGGTTACATAACACAAAAGAACACAATGAGAGGAATTGTCCTGAGATCGCTAGATACACTCATTGTCTTCAGGCACAAGTTGATGATTTGGAGCTGGTATCAAATGAGGATCCATCGTATCAGCAAGATGAAAATATTATGGTGATGGAAACGGTATATCACCAAGAGGGTGAGAGCGAGGAGGAAGAAGACGAAGTTTTGGGGAGGTGCAAGCTTTTCGAGATTTCAGAAAGGGGACTCATGGGTACCATTTGAGGAGTAAGTCTAAAGCCCCTAAAACCTCATCAAAACCTCCAAACGGTTCTATTCTTCCTCCGAGATACAAAGGCAAGTAACAACCCTCCCCCTCCACTCGGAAGAGAAATGTCTAATGACGTTCGAGAAGGCAGTCAAATTCGAAAAACCAAATTATGACGTAGTGGAGGATATGAAGAAGTCCAAATCTAGCCTTTCATTCCTGGACGCGGCTAAATTGCCTGGTCAAAAGGAGGCGTTGATAAGAGCTTTGAACTCACCGATCCGATGTGGAAGGAAAAAAGAGCTGAATCCCATCTGATTTTGCGAAAGGAGAGAAGGGATGTCCCGCCATTCTTATTAACTATGAGAATTGCGGGTAAGAACTTGCATAAGCTGTTTGGTAGACACGGGAGCCACTAGCAACCTCATGCCTACGGAGATATGTCAAATCTCTGGGTCTACAACCGGTTTCATCCAAATGCACGGTCTTGCAATTGGACCGTTCGAGGTAAATGTAGTAGGGACCTTATATGATGTCAAGATTCAATTAAATTCTGAACCCAGGGTCCAGCAGGTTGTAGACATTTTGGTGGTTAACATCCCAAGTAGGTATGGAATGTTACTTGCGAGAGATTGGATGAAAACGTTGAATGGCTATTTTGCAACAGTCTGCTCGCATATGTGGCTGCCATGGAAGGGCATTGCTAACCAAATCGAGTGGAAAACGAACCGAGGCTTAAGGAGATTATAACGGATTTTAACAAGCCGAATGAGGTTCAGTTTTATGAGCCAGACCTAGGGGTCTATGCTCTTGATGTTGAGAAAGCTGCTGATGAACTTAAAGAAGAAGTGTGTCATGGTGGTTCTTATGAGGAGAAGGATTACACGTGGTTGCTCAAGTTTGATGGATCAAAATCTAGACGGGGAGCGGGAGGCTGGAGTCGAGCTCATCTGGTCCGGGAGGTAAACCATTATTGGCTGCCTACGGACTGCAATTTCCTTGCACAAACAATGTGGCGAGAATACGAAGCATTGATCTACGGTTTACGTCTAGCATTGAGCAAACATGTTAAATGCTTGAAGGTTTTGGGAGATTACGAGTTGGTTGTCAAGCAAATCAAAGTACGAGTATACATGCCGCGACAAAATGCTGAGCCTTTATAGGACTAGGGTTATGGACCTCATGGAGGAGTTTGATGCATTCAACATAGCCCTTATTTCTAGGAGAGGAAATCGAATAGCAGACTCTCTTGCAGTCGTCGCGGGCATGTTAAACCCGGTGGATATAAAAAGATGTAAAAAGTTTTCCATTGAGCTGGTTCCTTGTCCATCAATACCTGATAATGTGAAGAATTTCCAGGTTTTTGAGTGTGACAGGCACATCTTCAAGTTTGTCACAAACTCGGGTATTTTTGAAAATCGGGTGATCGATGAGGAACAAAGGTGGCGGGGATGAAACGAGAAGAAAGTGAAGCTGCGTATCAATCCAACAAAATTCCTAAAGACGTGGTTTCATTAGAAAAGATGTTCGACATGGAATGCAAGAACAAGAAAAGAAAAAGAGTCCCGCTCCCCAAAGATGCATGCGATTCAATTAATGCGGGGAGTGCGAGACAATCCAAAGGAGGTGTACATAGCAAAGGCATGTACGAGAGGAAGAAAGGAGCAATATAATACGAGCTTTGAAGCATTACATAGATTGTATTGCTTGGAACTACAATGAGTGAAGACTTACAACCGAGAACATTATCACGCATACCATCCCTTTGAAGCCGGACTCCAAGCCTTTTAGGCAAAGACGGCGAGTTGTTAACCCGCTATTGGAGCCTTTGATCGAAAAGGAGGTTAAAATATTATTGGAAGCGAAAATCATTTTTCTGTTAGGCACTCAACACTGGGTGGCCAACCTCGTTCGAGTAAGAAAAAGAGTGGAGAGATTAGGTTTGTGCATAGATTTTCAAAATCTTAATAAAGCCTCTCAAAAAGATAATTATCCATTACCATCAATCGATGAAATTCTGCAAATGGTAAATGGATCTGAAATGATGTCCTTTCTCGATGGATATTATGGGTACAACCAAGTTCTTATACATCCAGATGACAGGATGAAAACAGCCTTCACTACCAAGTGGGGGACATTTGCATATAAGAGAATGTCGTTCGGACTGTTAAATGTTGGTGCAACTTTTCAACGCGCCATGGATTACGCATTCAAAGGACTAATAGGCAAATGCATCATCGTGTATGTGGATGATATCCCAGTTTTCTCGAAGAAGAGAGAGGATCATGTTAAAGATTTGAAGAAAGTGCTTCAAAGATGCAGGGAACATGGAATTTCATTAAATCCCAAGAAATGCATTTTTGGAGTGACGGAAGGGAAGCTGCTAGGTCACATTATTTCAAAGGAGGGAATATCCATCGACCCAGAAAGGATACAAGCTATCCAAGACCTACCTCTCCCGAGCAGTAAAAAAGAATTGAGGTCTTTCTTTGGGCAAGTCAATTTTGTGAGGAAGTTCATTTCTAGCTTTGCTGAGATAGCTAAACCTCTAAACCAGATGCTCAAGAAAGATGTGGACGTAAGGTGGAACGAGGAAAGTAGAGTGGCTTTCCAGAATATCAAAGACGCCATTTCCAAAGCCCCGGTCTTGATAAGCCCAGACTATTCCAAGCCTTTTTACATTTATGCTTTTGCATCGGAACACTCCTTTGCGAGTGTCTTAACCCAAAAAGGTGAGGATAGTGCCGAAAAGCCCATTGCATTTTTAAGTGCCCCCCTAAAAGATGCCCAATTAAGGTATTCAATCCTTGATAAGCAAATGTATGCACTTTTTAAAGCTGTGAAAAAATTTAGGCACTACATCGTGCACGGCAGAATTATCGCCATCGTGCCCGATTCTGCTATCAAGACCATGTTTTTACAAAATGAACTAGGTGAGAAGAGAGGAAAATGGATTTCGACCATCCAATAATTTGATCTCGAAATCCAACCAATGAAACTAGTTCAAGGACAAGGGCTGGCAAAGGCGATCGCAAAAAATGATCCGCAAATAACAGGTCAATGCTGAAATACAGAATACATGGCTAAGGAGGAGTTGGTATGTTGATATTGTGCAATTTTTATTGGTGGTAAGTGCCCTTCTAATTTGAATTCAACACGGAGGAGAGCTTTAAGGCTTAAATACGTTAACTATCCGATAAAGTCCGGTGTGCTTTACGGGAAAAATCATGAAGGTATCTACCTGAGATGCTTGAGCAAAGATGAAGCCGCCAGGGTGTTGCAAGAATTTCATGGCAAGCATGGAACTGGTCATGGTGCAGCCAATGCTACAGCACATCAAATCCTGAGAGCAGGATATTACTCATATATTCAAAGATGCACATGCTCATGTGCGATCTTGTCACATCTGTCAAGTGGCTGCAAATAGAGAAAGAAATGCAGCCATGCCGTTGCAACTTGTAGTTGAAACGAGACCGTTTGCACAGTGGGGACTAGATTTTATCGGGGTTATTAACCCAAATTCTTCTGATTCTCACAAATTCATTTTGATGACTACGAGACTATTGTACAAGGTGGACGGAGGCGATTCCTACTAAACATGCCACCACGGATGTTGTGATTAAATTTCTTGAGGATCAAATTATAACAAGATTTGGGATGCCCGACTCTATTGTCGGTGACAATGGTAAAGCTTTCATTTCCACACAATTTGCGAGTGGGCATATGATAATAAAGTGAGCTTGAAATTTGCATCCAATTACTATCCTCAAGGAAATGGGTTGGCCGAGTCTTCAAATAAGAATTTGTTGAATACTATTAAGAAGTTCTTTGGAAAAGAACCCTCGGGATGGCACGAGTCAACTAAAGTTTGCCCTTTGGGCGAGATAGGACCAGTGAAAGAATCCATAGGGAATACTCCCTATCATTTGGTCTATGGGCAAGACCCGATATTTCCAGACAAATTTGAAGTTGCGAGACCTTACATTTCATACAAGAGTACTTGGGGACGAGATGATCAAGTTGAAGCCGAGGTTGAGCCGGTTGTTGCACCTTGATGAAAAGAGAGAAGAGGCCGTGAATCACATGAATAAACACCGGGGAAGTAATCAAGAGATGGTTTGACAGAAGGGCCAAAGTTAAATCATTCAGAATTTCAGATTTAGTATTACTATGGGACAAAAGACATGAGGAAAAAGGAAACCATCAAAAGTTTGATTGTCTTTGGTTAGGCCCATATCAGATTTTAGAGATTCTTGGGAAGAATACCTTCAGGCTAAAAACCTTAGAAGGGAAATATTTCACGCTGCCGGTTAATGGGCAGATTTTAAAACATTATTTTAGCCCTTAGGTTGTGGGACTTTCATATCATTCTTTGATTTTGGTGGGATTTTCAGATCTTGTTTCATTGTTTAGGATTTTCAGATTTTGTTTGATTTAGGATTGTTAGCTTAGCTAGGATTTTGGTTGTGGATTTGATTTCAATTGACATGTTGTTAATTTTGAAAAAAATAAAAAAAAAATAAAAAATAAAAAATAAATAAATTGAGATGCCAACTTATGCTTAAGGTTAGGAGAATATGAAATATTGGAATTATCTTGTAAAGGCTCCACCAAGTAACACAAGCATATTAAGTTATATTGTTTGATTTTGTGATACATGAAAAAATCAGTTTTGCATGACATATCATTTCATTTGCAAAGATAAGGCATTCATATTCCATCTCACCTCACATACATTTCATTTTAGTTACATATGCATCTTATGTACAAGCCATGAAAGTACGTCAAATTCTCTTAGGGTTATGTTATAACATAAATGTAAGTAGCTCCTAAGGTTGGAAGTGAGTCTTGAGATATCTAGAACCAAGCACGTCTCATGCATTAAAAAGGATCTTGAGCAAAATGATCAAAACCTAACTTGGAGGAAAAGGTTGGGCGAAAGAAGTTATTCATGTCTATCCTATTATGCAACATGATCCTTAAAGCAGTGGTTTTAACCACTTCCATTAAGCCTAAAGCCTAAAATCGGAGTAGTAAGGATAGGGTTAAATCCTCATCGAACTTAGGTTGAGGATCCAATTCCCCAAAGCTTTGATTTGACCCACATGGAGTAGTAAGGATAGGGTATAAATTCTCATCTCGGTTGGTTGAGAATCCGATTCCCCAAAGCTCTTATGTCTCATTTCATAATCAGTCTTGGATTGTAAGGATCGTACTATTTGTCCTCTGCAAGGGATGGATAGTCATCCCCAAGGTCTAAGTAACAAAATTAATGATTTATATCTAAGGTTTGGATTGTAAGGATCGTACTACTTGTCCCTAACCAGGATGGGTAGTCATCCCCAAGGTCCAAGAAATAAATAAATAAATAAATTTTTCCCATCTCATCTTTATTTTGGATTGTAAGGATCGTACTACTTGTCCTCTGCAAGGGATGGGTAGTCATCCCCAAGGTCCAAAGAAATGGAGATAAGTTTTGGATTGTGGGGTTAGATATGCCCATGCATGGCATCATGTCTTGCCTAAAAAACAAGACCATTGATTGTCTAGAGGGTTAGACTAGCATGACCATTTCTTCCATAAGCTGGTTTAATTATTTTGCTTAAAGTGAGGTAATGAACTCTAAATCGAGAATAGTAAGGATAAGGTTAAACTCTCATCTCGGTTGGTTGGGAGTCTGATTCCCCAAAGTTCTGATTTCACATTCACTTGCACATGGGTTCTAGATAGTAGGGACTCATAACCAACTTTGGGATACAATAAGGTAATGAACTAGTGGATCCTAAGAGGGTTTGGCAATCTTGAATGCTTGTACATAGTATTAGAAGAATGACCATGCCCTTTATGGAGGCAAGATCTCCTTGCACATTCATTAGGGTACACAAATCATTCACCATCCCATATATGCATTCATGCAAAGCGATAATGGAATGTTGATCAATTTCAAATGATAGGGAATGAAAATACATTGCACACCTTGAGCTAATACTTGATGATTCTAATGATTCATGTACTTCGGATCTTTGGGCATTTGTTATTTTTCTTATGTGCTAACATGTATTTGCGAGTTTGTGATATGTTTCGAGTTGGGTTCTTACTAAAATGCTCAAGAGCATTTGACAGTGAGTCGCCATTTGTTGTGGTTGATCCACAACACACCCTAAAATTGGGGACCCACATTTTTGCAGGCTTGCAAGGAAGGATCTCAGTGACCCAGATGCCAAAATTGAAGAAAAAGAAAAAATATGCCTAAGTGTTGAAAGGGGTCGCGAAATCGCGACTTCACATGAAATCGGAAAAAAATTGTCGCGAAATCGTGACATGTCGAAAAATCGTGGTCAACGCGGTCAACGGCAACAAAACAGAAAAATGGTCGCGTTTAAGAAAAGCGGTAGCGATATCGCGACAGCATGAAGTGTGGGAAAAACGTCGCGATATCGCGACCGGTTTTGCCAAGACGTACGAATGATGAAAGGTGTCACGATTTCGACGCATTTTGGCATAGTTGTACGATATAAGGAAGATGTCACGAAATCTGACAGAAATGAAAATCAGGCTCGAAGCAGAGAAACGGTAGCGATTTCGCTACGCCTTGCGGAAAGAAGACTCAAAGTTCAAAACGGTAGCGATATCGCTACAAATTTCATAATCTCAAAGTCAGAGGGTAGCGATAGCGCTACAAGTTTAGTGAGAGAGGGCTTGAAACAAAAATGGTAGCGAATCGCTACCATGTCACAAGGAGAAGGCTTGAAACGAAAGTGGTAGCGATATCGCTACCACATTTCAAAAGACACTGCAAGGCCAAGGTGGTAGCGATATCGCTACCACATTTTGAAAAGGGCTCAAAGTTAGAAAGTGGTAGCGATATCGCTACCATTCGAAGAAGGAGGCTCAAAATGTTAAAAGGGTAGCGATATCGCTACGAGAAGTTGTCGGAGGTAGACAAATGAAAAACGGTCGCGACATCGCTACGGGGAGCTGATGAAGGCGTACGGTCGGGAAGCATGTAGCGATATCGCGACATGTCGCGATTTCGCGACATGTCGCCATATCGCGGCTAAGAAGATGAACGGGCGGACTTGCAGTTTTGTCATTTTTTTCGCAGTAAGCGTTACACAGGACGCGGGAAAAGCAGGACACGTGGCGCACGGGTGTCAAACTTGCGAGAGGCGTTACATGCGAGAGATGAATTTCGAAGCGTTTTCAAATTTGAGCGTGAATCAAAGCGGGAAAAAGCAGGAATTTGAGGGGTCATGTGCGGGAAGGTGAAATGAAGCGACGAGAGAAGATCGAAGAGCCGCGTCAAACATTATAAGACCAGAATTGCAAATCGAAGAAGGGGTTGGAAATTGCCGAATACGGAGTTGCGAGAGACGAGAGCTTTGTGCTATTATGGGCCCGTACTTGGGCAATTTCCTTCTTTTTGTTACGGGATTTTCTTTTACACTGGAAAATTTTTGAATGTAATCGAGATATCATTTAAATACAAATACGGAGAGTTGGCATCTTATTGGATGAGAAAGAAGGAGTAACTTTTGCATGCATGATTTAACGTTTATATTTCCCTTCCAGATTTCTTAGGTTTTTAGGTGAAGTTAATGCAAGATCTCTTGGTTGCTTCATGCGAATACCTGTTTTCGGAATTACCACGAAAACCCTCGAGACTCACTTTGGCCTATTTGGATTGTGTGAAAGTGCGGGTTCATTAGGTTAGGTTGTATGTAGAAAGCCTCAGTATCTTCGGTTTCATCAGATTAATGACAGCTTTCTGACTGTAATTTATTTTACGTTTTTATTTATTTTGTCTTTGCTTTTCAAACCCATATTTTATTTTCAGCAGTTTAATTACTGTGTTTGAATAAATCACTGAAAATCCATCAGAATTAAAGGTTAAAACAGATTTTATTCATTTTGAGTCCATTGAAAGTTCAAAATTAATAAACCACAGTGCCCCTTGTTAACATCCACTTGCAAACCCTAAGGTGTTCTTAGCATTTCATTTTAAACGACATCCTTGATAATCAATAATTAGCATAATAAGAACCTTGGAGAAATCGTTTTTCTTTGCAAGCAGAGGATTTAGGACTCGGATCCTACAGGAGAGTGTGTTTTCACAATCGGGTTAAAACACCACTCAACACACCCAAATCGGTATTCTCCTAACAATTTCAGTCCTAGGATCAAAGCAAGCTATCCAAGCCTTCAAAGCCAAAAAAGAAGACCCATAATACCAACAACCTTCCAAAATTTTCTATGCATTTTCCAGATCGAAAAAGGAAACCTATCCATCCTCTAGAAAGTAAATAAAAAATCATCCCATATCCTAAAATTGGGACCCATACCTTCGATAACCACTCATTTCGTGCATTTTTAGCTATTTGACACCCATGAAACTTCCCAATAAGGGTCTTCCCCAAAAAATCCAAAACTTGTTCCATCCTCAAGTCTTCCCCAAGTACCTTTCTGATCGTTGACCTTCTTTTTTAAACCACTTTGTGTACCTTACACACTTTAGTAACTAGAGTTGTAGTCTATGTTGATTGAAATTTTGGACCCACTCCACTTAGGGCCTTTAAATCAAGACTTTTACCAATAAAATCAGAACCAAAGAAAGGAAACTTCGTTAGACAAAGTGAGTCTAGGTTGTTTGGAGCTTGCTCAATTTTTTCTTCCTCACAATGAAATGCTTGCTCATTCATTAGATCCATCACTTGAGTAGAGTTTTCTGAGACACTTGAGAGTGAGCATTCAATAGGACAACATATTTGATATGAACCTACTGACATAGACTCCCCTCTGTCCACTAGTTTTTGATAACCTACAGTATTATTGTGGCCACTCAAAAAACCCAAGGACCCCTAGTTCTCAACTTCTCAATCTTGTCCAGAAATGGGACCCTTGGCCCTTGGAGTTGAAAATATGCACTGGCCCTCAAAGGGGTCCTCTAAAAAGTTTAAGTGTTCCTCTTCATTCTCCATCAAAATAAGAAACCAATTTCCCAAACTATACTACCATTATAAAAATACCAAATAAAACAAAAGTTAATATTTTCCCTTTTCAAACCCTAGCTTTGCTACATGAACTTCATGATTCCAACTAACAAACTTCTTCAAACAACCTTTCACATGCACAAAAATATTCTTCTTGTCAAAGTAACTCCTTTCATATTTTGCATGCTCTGATTCTAGAAAGAAAGTTGTCCAACCTTCATTTTCTTCACATGAACAGATCTGAGCGCACTTCGATTTTGAAAAAATGTTGATGCTTATTATGTCATTTTTTAAAATATATCAATCAAGAACTAGATCCAACTTCATTTTATTCACATGAATAGATATGAACACATTCCAGTTTCAAGAAAAATAAAATATTATCACTTATTGGTTTTTTTAAAGTTTTCTTTATGCTTCACTTTGCAAACCCTAGCTTTGTTGCATGCACTCCACAATTCTAGCCAAAAAATTCTTCAAACTATTGTTCACATGCACAAAAATATTCCTCCCTAGTAAAGTAACTCCTTTCACCCCTTCGATTTAATTTCTCTGTGCTTCACTTTGCAAATCCTAGCTTCATTGCATGCACTCCATGATTCTAGTCAATCAACTTCTTCCAAAGAAAATTTAAATGTAAGAAAGAGAATTGCTTACCTCCTTCATAATCTGAGCTTCCACCAAAATTACAGATAGATATTCAACTATCACCGGATGACAATGGATCAACCAAAACCTAATACAACAACGACGACAACCAAACATATATATATATATTTCTATTTAAAAAAAAAAACTTAAGTGGTTTAATAATAAAACTTTAAAATTAAGTATTCTAAGGTTTGAATCCAAGTTATACACCATATTTCTATAACTAAATTTGCTCTAAATAAACATATTTTAAATAAAATACAATCTAGCATAACCTATAACCTATAGTTAAGAAGTATTTTATTGTTACATGTTTTCGTATCAATTCACTGGATGAAGAACATGTTTAACCAAAATGATTATATATTTTTTAATTTGTTTTTCACACTATTATGTTCGAGTAATTCTTTATAATACATAACCAATTTTTGGACCAAGTTGTGCATAATTTGAATAGCTTTAAAATGAGTGGTCATATGCAAAAATCTGAGCAACATTGAGGGAGATACGACCTTATGAAGTCAACCATTCAGAACAAGGGCTGTGATGATTTTTTAAGTTGCGAAAAATGAAATTGCAAAGTGCAAAGGATTAGGGTTTTTTCCTGAAAAACATCTCATCTTTTCATAGTCATATCTTCACGAAGAGTTATTCAATTCAACTAATTATTGGACCAACTTGTACAAAATTTGAATAGCTTTAAAATGAGTGGTCATATGCAAAAATCCGAGCAATAGTGAGGGAGATACAATCCTGTGAAGTCAACCATTCGAACAAGGACAATGACGATTTTTCAAGTTGCAAAAAACGAAATTGGAAATATTTTCCAGCTAGGGTTCGAACGATGGGAAGAACAGTGAAGGGCTAGGACTTTAGTGAGGCAAGACATTCTACTTGGACAATGAATTTTTTAGCTAAGTTATTTTTTTCCTTTCTTTATTTTAGAAATTGTGCATGAAAATTTTATAAAGTTTTTATCAAATATTATATTTGCTATAGGACTTTCAGACAAATTTTATTAGATTTTGAGTTTTAGTTTCATTTCCAGGATTGATTTATAGTTAAATCATTAGAATCATCCCTAGTGGTAGAGGTTAGTGAGCACACCTCAGAGAGATCCTCATTGCTCCAAAATAGGGATATTTTTTATAAATTCAATGGGTATTGGCCAGGGGCTTCAACCTTGAGAAAATGGATTAATAGGAGTTTGATGTCTCCAGGAGTGATTCTATCATTTCTTCCCAAAGGTTTCTTTCTAGCCATTTTTTGTTCTAGGGAATAAAGATTAAGAATCCTAAAAGGGGGCCCTTGGTTTATGGAAAGAGTAGGGCTCTTCCTTAGCCGCTGGTATGAAGGCTTTTCACCTAAAAATGTAAATCTATCCCTAGTACCAGTCTGGGTTAATATGTTTAGGTTACCCATTGAATTTTAAAAAATATATACCTTCGAGGCAATAGACAACACTCTAGGAGAATTCCTTGAGATTACAAATACAACAGAAGATGGATTTTTAGCTATTTATGCTCAAATATTGGTCATGATTGATATAAGTAAAGCTTTACCAAAATCAATCATTCTTAAGTACGGGGATAAGATGTGGATCCAAACTATAGATTATGAAAACATATCTTTTAGATGTACAAAATGTCATGAGGTGGGGCATATTGAGAGATCATGCCCTAATAAGAGACCAACATAATCATTTGTAGAAAATCATAAGAGAATATTACAAATGGTTATGGATAAATATGGTTTTCAACTTCCAAAAAATAGATCTAGAAAAATAAAAGAAAATGAATAGTGGAGACCAACAAGGAAGGATACTGGAAGAAATTCCGATTCTTTTGAGGCTTTAGCCTATGAAGAAAAAGTAAATCAAAACTTAGATCACACAATACAACAATTTCAACATATTAGCAAGGAACCGTCTATTCAGTATGATACTAATTTAAGGAAGAACATTCTCGATGAACCTAAGGAATGTGTCTCATCATATTTTGAAGAGTCTCTTGGAGTACCATGCACCATTCAGGAGAAAATAATTGGTAAAGAAAATGCAGTTTTAGAAGTTAATACCTCTGCCATTAATAAGGAAATACGCGAAAATGAGCAAAACAAGTCAAAAGCTTCTATAATAAAGCTAGGAGAGGATAAATATGTTGAAAAAAAAAATTGTGAAAGAATATTGAGGAATAGAATAATAATACCTACTCCTAATATAGGCAAGGCAAATAGAGGAAAACCCTCAAATTATCAAGCAAGATCCAGGGAAGCAAGAAGTAACATAGAGAAAGGAACACAAACTAAGTTGGTTGAACTTATCTTTACCAAACAACAAAATAATATTGGTAATATGCAAGAGGGGCCAAAAGCCCTGAATGAGACATGATTATCATCTCATGGAATATAACGGGTGCTAATGCCCCCTCTAAACATAGGTGTTATATGAACCTATGTTTAAGTAATAAACTTGATATTATCTGTATCTAGGAAACTAAAATGACAAAAGAAGAAGTTTCAAAAACTATGAAAGTAGTTTAGGAAAGATGTGAATGGGATGCTATGGATTCTGAAGGAGCAACATGAGGAATTCTAACTTGTTGGAATCCTCTAGAACCTCTTGTGTAACCATTCATAAACTAGGCATTGGATAACCTCTTTAGTCACTTGCTACTTTGTAGATATTCACTTCATCCTTATCAATGTCTATGGACCTACAAATTAGTTAGGTAGATTAGAAGTTTGGAGTGGGATTGAAGCCTTTATGAGAAGTAAAGACCAAGAAACCCGATTCATGATCATTGGAGATTTTAATGTCATAACCAAACTGAATTTAAAATTTAGGGGAATTAGGAAATTGACCCAAAGTATAAAATATTTCTTATCTTTTATTCAAAACAACAATCTATGGGAAGTTGAGTTTGAAGAAGACAACTATACTTGGACCAACAACGGAGAAGCCAGAACCTGATAGCAGAAAAATTAGATAGATGCATTCTCTTAGATCATTGGCTATATGAAGGAACTTGTGCTAAAATTAATACCTTAACAAGGATTGGTTCAAATCACTGGCCAACAAGAGTTAAAATGGTGGTAAGTGAATTAAAAAAAATATCATATTTTAAATATGAGCAGATGTGGGAAGACCATCCTCAATTTGTTGATATGATAGCAAAAACATGGAATTCTTTAGGTAATGGTGGGTTGTATGCTCTTCCAAACTAAATTAAAGCTATGACATATAGATTAAAAGAATGGAACAAAAACACCTTTGGAAATATTTTTAAGAAGAAAGAAGAACTAAAAGATAAATATTCAAAATTCCAAAAAGGTGATGAAAATAATACAAGCTTAGAGGAAAGGAAGTTGCTTAGTGAATATCATAATATTTCGAGTAAGGAAGATAAACTATAGAGATTAAAATCAAGACAAACTTGGTTAAAAGAAGGAGATAAAAATACAATTTTTTTTCATAGGATGACTATAGTACAGATATCATCTTCTAGAACTCGTAGAATTAAATCAATAGAAGGGGTTTGGATTGAAGATCAAAGTGAAATTAGAAAAGAGGGAAAGTCGTTTTATCAGAATATTCTTGGTTCAGAGGAGACCAAAGTTCTTAATGATAAAATTCTTTAAGATGGTCCTTCAGTTATAACAAATGAAGGCAATAGGAAACTGATGGAGCCAATTACTCTATAAGAAGTTCATTTAACTCTTCTATCTTTAATAAGGATAAATACCCAAGTCCAGATGGGCTCTTTGCAGCTATTTACCAACATAATTGGGATATAGTGAAGGATTCTTTATTGGTGGTAGTGGAACAGTCTAGGGTAAAAAAATATATTTCTTATAAAATAAATGCAACTTATCTTACCCTAATTCCAAAAAAGAAGGATGTTGAATTGTTTGATTCTTTTAGACCCATAAGCCTATGTAATATGGCTTATAAGATTATTTTCAAAGTGATGGCAAATAGATTAAGGCCATTGTTAGACAAAATCATTTTAGAAGAGCAAGGAGGATTTGTGAAAGGGAGACAAATTTTGGATGGGATCATAGTAGCTCATGAAGTTATACATTCAACAACTTCAATAAAAGAGAAAGCTATGATCTTAAAACTTGATACAAGTTAAACCTATGATAGAGTTAAATGGGATTTCCTTTTTGCAGTTTTAGATAAGTTTGGTTTTGGGAAGAAATAGGTTAGATGGACTAATGTATCTACAATTTCTTATTCAGTGTTGGTCAATGGATTAGTGACAAAATTTTAAAGTCCATAGAGGCCTTAGACAAGGAGATCCTCTATCTCCTTATTTGTTCATTATTATGGTAGAAGTTTTGAGTAGAAACTTAAAGAAGGCTTACAAATATGGACTTATAAGTGGACTTAAGGTTAGTAATAACATCGATAACATCATCCATAAACAATTTGTAGATGATACAACCCTTTTTGGAAAGGCAAGGATAAATGAGGCCAGATCTTTGAATAATTTTTTAAAAGAGTACGAAAGAGCTTAAGGGCAAAAAGTTTACTTCCTTAACACTCCTACTAATATCAAAGCAAGAATTTGCAGGTTGCTTCAAATGGAGGAGGCGAATTTGCCAACAACTTATCTAGGGATACCTTTATTTGAGGGGAGAATGAGGATAGATTTATGGAATCCAGTTATTAGTAAATTTTAAAATAAACTTCCAGTTTAGAAAGGTAGATAGTTATCATTAGCAAGAAGAGTGTAGTTAATTAAGTCATTCTTACAAACCATTCCAACATATTATATGTCATTGTATTCTATGCCAAAATTAGTTGAAAAAGATTTAATCTATATTATGCAATGCTTTTATGGTCAGGTTTACATGATAAAAGGAAATTTTATTTGGTGAAATGGAGCAACTTGTGTGATGACAAAATAGGGGAGGTCTTGGTTTAAGAGCTCTTACAGATGCAAAATTTAGCTCTTAGGGAAAAAGTTATCTGGATATTGTACAAAGAGAGTCAACGACAATGGGCAGGAATTATTCTAAGTATGTTGATCTCAATGACCCATGTTTAATATTTACTACATTCTCTCTTCCAAATGGTTATGCTATTTGGAATGGTTTAAAAAATCTATTGATCTTATGATTAAAGGTTTAAGATGGGTGGTGGGAATTGGAGAAAAAAATTATATTTGGATGGATACTTGGTGTGATAAAAAACCACTCAATTTAGATCCAGTTTTGAAACCTTGGATGAGATTTCTTCAAGACAAATACGATGATAGGGTTTCAAACATTTTGTACAAGGATCGAGAAGGAAGATACAAATGGAAAGAATATTTTTTTACAAGTATACAAGACATTGATGCTAGGAGGCAATTAAGTAAAAAGATAATAACTGTGATTATTCCAAGGGTTGCCAAGGATAAATTGATTTGGGAGTTGAATAGCTCGAGAGAATACACTACAAGAAGTGGATATAATGTTCAACACAAACATAATAATAATATCACTATAATATGGAGAGATATTTGGGATAGCCCAAGAATTCCTAAAGTTAAAATGTTTGTTTGGCTAGTAGGTCATAGAAGAATTTTATGTTGGGATAACCTTATGAAAAAGGGTTTTCATGGCCCCTCTCAACATGTTTTTTGTAATAAGGAGAAGGAGAGTATTGACCATCTCTTGGGACATTGCTCAATAGTCTGGAATCTATGGCAATGGATTCTTAATATGTTTGGTAAATGCATGGTGATGAATAGAAAAATTGAAGATTGGTTAAAGCAATGGTAGAGCACTTATAAAAGTGAGGCTTTACAGACAATATGAGATATATCAAAAGATACAATACTTTGGACTATATGACTAGAAAGGAATAGAAGAATATTTAAAGGAAAGGAAAGCAGTTTAGAGGTAATGAAAAAGAATATATGTTTAGCCATAGAGAAGTCTAAACCAACCCTATCAACTCATCCAATCCCTAATTTGGAAGCAGAGAGTCTTTATAGATGGAGTCAAGTCATTAAATGGAATTATGATGTTGGGTATAAGAGAAGCAAAAATAAGGTAAAGAATATAAAGTGGAAACCGCCAGATGTGGAGTGGGTTAAATTGAATTTTGATGGAGCATCTAAAGAAAATCTAGGACCAATAGGAGGAGGAGGAGTAATTAGAAATAATAGAGGAGATATTTTTTCTCATTATGCTTTCAATAGTGGATTTAAGACAAATAATGAAGTTGAAACTTGGGCGACTTTAGAAGGGTTAAAAATATGTAAAAAAATGAAATGGAATAGAGTATGGATGGATGGTGATTCTCTTCTAGTAATAAATGCAATTTTGAGGAAAGCGAAGGCTCCATGGAACATACAAAAGATAATTGTGGAAATTCAAAATCTTGCTAAAGAGTTTGCAAAAATCAGGTTTACACATATATTAAGGGAAGGAAACAAATGTGCAGATAAGGTAACCAATAGAGGGGTTTTGATTGAGGATCGTGAAGTTAAATTTTCCTTTCCATGGTTAGAGGAAGTAGAAAGTTTAGTTGAAGCTCACAAAAAATGTTGATTGCCTAAATCAATTAATGATTAAGATTTACTTTAATGTTTTCCATTGGTAATATTTGTTTTATTTTGTAACAATAATGTGTATCATTTAAACTATTTATTATAATTTTGGTGGTTGCACTTATGTTTCGGGAAGGAAACTAGCAATCCAGATTTGGTAAAGCGGATTATGATAGTACAATGTTTTGGAAATATTACTCTACTAAGATGCAAGACATAAATAGTAAAGGTGAAGTTATGGCATTGTGAAAGCTGCTATAGGAAAATGTTAAGAAAGATATTAAATTTTGAAGTAATTGTATTTATACAAAGATTTGAAAAGATCCAAAAATTGAAAATCAAGAATTCAAACATTTTATATAAAATGATGTAAGTTTTTAGCTATAACATCTCAATTAAGATGAGAAGAGAATCTATTTATAAACTCTCAAGCTCTAAAGAAGACAGACATAATTTATCAATGATAGGAACCCAAATACAACCCCTTATTATCAAGCAAAAAAAAATCTTTATAATAC
Source organism: Wollemia nobilis (assembly GCA_028583015.1). Taxonomy (NCBI): domain Eukaryota; kingdom Viridiplantae; phylum Streptophyta; class Pinopsida; order Araucariales; family Araucariaceae; genus Wollemia; species Wollemia nobilis. The sequence goes on from JAQPPZ010015334.1 coordinate 1,994,099, forward strand.
ACAGGAACCAATACTCAAATCACATTTGAACCTTAAACCTTTCTTTAAAAAACAAAAAACCAAGATATTATTCTTTATTTTTAACCCTTTGTTCTTGACATCTCCGCGTTCTCCGCGTTCTATTAAATTTGAAGTCTAAAACATTCAATTCCACAGGACGTCACTCATCAACCAGAATGTGGTAGAATATTTAACGGACGTTTGACTCTTGGCACGAAATGAATATTGTTTTTTACTTTGTAGTAAAACTCTTGCCACGAAATCAATATTGTAGTAAAATCCGATAGGAAGTCACAAGAGCATTTCAAATTTCCACATTGCCGGAATCGATCAATGTGTTACATATTTCTTAATTTTTTTTCCACGAGTCTACTAGTCAGCGGTCTCCGTTTTCAGAATCCATTATACTTGTTTGTTTAGAAGCCTTTTCAAAAACATTTGAAGTGGTTTTCTCTTATTTGGTCCACAAATTTGTCTGTGATAGAAGTAATGGAGGGGTTTAGAGGTCATGCACTGCTTTTTCCGTTTCCTGCACAGGGCCACATCAATCCCATGATGCAGCTCGCTAATATTCTTATCTCCAAACATGTGCTTGTAACCTTTCTGAACACAGAGTCCACACACCAGTGCTTAAATCTAAAGTCGAAAATAGTTTACACCATTGCAGCTTGAAAAAACTTATTTAAAAAATCCAGGTATTAACTATATTCTTTATGACATAAAGAGTTTAAGAGGTTTGATCGATTCGTAGAAGATGTTGTTATGCCGAATCAGTCCCAGTGTATCCACCTCAACATCCATTCCTCCTCAATCTGGCTGCACTGCTCATGTTCTGAATCTTCTTAACCGCCACCACCTGTCTGCTCCGGAGAGTGACCCTGTAAACTCTTCTGGCTGCACTGCTCATGTTCTGAATCTTCTTAACCGCCACCACCTGTCTGTTCCGGAGAGTGACCCTGTAAACTCTTCTGGCAACTCCAGATCCTATCACGTTATTTTTTCGCTTGCTTTTTTTGATACAGAAAGTTGAGGTAACAATGGAGAGTTTTGAGATGTAGATTAATTGGTTCCCTAAAAATCCGTAAAGAGAATTTTGGGTATGGTTGGACTGAATGCTAGTTCTTTGTGTTTCCAGGCGTGAGAGAAATTGAGAGTTCGTTTTAAGCGGCATAGAAGGAGGCAACAGAGAGAAATGGAGAGTTCTGAGGTGTAGGACAAAGGTCCAAGGTTTAAATCTAAGGCTTTGGAAATGAACGCTTGTTACCCTCTTTCCTGGTGCTTTGGTTTCCTGGACCGACAGTGCTGATGGCCATAAAATATCAAACAACCTACCCACATTTGTAACGGCTACCATTCTACCATGTAAAATTATAAAAAAAAAAAAAGGGAGAAATGGAGCACAAACCACAACTGCAAATAGAAGTGGAAAGGGAATTGAAGCTGCGCTCTGAGATAGGAGCTTGCCTTTCTCTGAAGGAAAACAAGAGCGGAGCCCCAACTTGAGACCGCCATATAGCCCTCTATTACTGACAAAGCTGTCTTCTTTAGCAGAATTATCTAATGTGTCGGGAACTGGACCTGACAACTGGGTATCAAATGGATCCAATCTCAGACTTACTAATTGGGATACCACCTGAAAGCAAATTGTTTGACAGATCAAGAATATTCAACGCGGTCATGGCGCCCAATGATGCAGGGATCTTACCTGTAAGTTGATTGTTGCAAAGATTGAGCAGAGTGAGGTGATTCAATGAAATTATACTATTAGGAATTTCTCTTGATAGAGAGTTGTGGTCTTTGGTCAAGTTAAAGAGAGCTAATGGAACTAAGACCTATGAGCTCGGGAATGAGCCGAGAGAACTGGTTGTTGCTTGCATTGAAGCGCTAGAGATTTTCTAGCTGTGTAGATAGTAGACAGATATTAATGTGGAACGAAATTTTAATTATGGAATTTGTCATTAGATATGTAGCATTATATTAATTGGTTAAAAAGCAAGTTTTGGAACCAAATTTTTATTATGGAATATGTTATTAAACATAAAGTTTTCTTAAAAAAAATCCTTCCAGCGAACGGGTTGAAAGCACATGCGAGAAGCAACATAAAAGAGAGGATGCCAAAGATGTGGTGACAGCGAAGAGAGGAAGCATGATTTCTGCATGTACTTCGCGAGAGAAAGAACACACTCCATTAGGCAAATGTCACAAAAGCTCTTGGGAATTTACAGAGGTGTTTTCAACTCATTTCTTTTGCGGGTCAATGATTGCAGAAAAAGGTAGCAATCTTTCAATTGTGCCTACAGAGCCTAGTTTCAGAATTTTCTTAAAGACGAATTTCTAGGAAGGCTGTTTGCAAACACTTTTCATGTGTCTTCTTTGTCATTTTCATATTTATTTTCTTCTTGTTTATTAGGAAGGCACCCAGAAGACATAGGGATGTGGATATGTGAGCAAATGCTTTTGAAGAACAAAATTATTGTAGAGCAAATATTGGCATTTTTTTTGGTTGTCTTTAATTCAAGTTGTCATCATGAATTGAAAGCCTAGTCCTAATCATGAATTCATCACTTCCACATTGCTTTGATTGACCAAATTATCTGCATCTGTTCTGGTGGTATCGAAATTTATCCTATACTATGACGAGTCTAAAGGCTATTTTCTGAAGTTATTGAGTACATTTCATGACATAGTTTCTCTCGTTTTTCTATAGCCATCTAATCGGTCTTTGCGTGATAGTTTCTCCATTTTTTTCACACAACAAAGACAATCTGTAAATTAAAATCTTTACAGTTGTCCTTGGAGTTTGATGAGTTAGACCTCCTTTGAAACTTGACAAAAACTGATAGAATGAGAAGGCACTAACAAAGTTTACAAGGTCCCTCTCTAGAACTAATAGGCTATGGCCTTTAAGAAGGCTTAAAATATTATGAGATCAAACAACTCTAGAACCAATATTGAGTAGGAGAATAATGAATTTGGAGTGGAGGTAGACACATTAGGAATGAGTTCACATGTCAACATCTTAAGGCTTTTGTGTTGTATTCCACGTGAAGAGGTTGCCTATAAGTTTTTGGTATGTGACTACATCCTTGGTGATAGTTTGTTCAATCGTCTTCATCATGTAGAGACTAAAAATGGTGTTGCAATGGCCCAAATGATACGACATTATTGTCAAGGCGGCTTATAGGTTGAAGTATAAAATCATTCCCCTTCTGTTTTGCATAAGGATGTCAAGTCAAGTTGTTGGACATGGATTTTCAACCTAAAATTATTGAGTATGAATATGGGTACAAGTATATCCTATTTTGGTATATATGGCCCAAGCATAATGTTCTCTATATAGTTTGACCTTATTTTATTTTGCTCAAGATAAAATAATATGTTATTTTTGTCAAATATAGAGAGATAAAATGTGAACTAGAAACGTGATATGTATAGCTTTGGATTGGTGATGTTAGAGTTGGTGAATGACAAGAAAACCACGAGTGAGGTTGAGTTAGGTGTTGGCATGGTGAGGTGGATTTGCAATACATTTTACATGGGTAGGGAAGAGCAAGTAGTTCTCAACTACCAAATATTAACAACAAATGGATATAATAAATGTTGCATATGTTGTGCATGGGCTTGATGTGCATGAATAGGTCATATAATGTTCAACCATCAATGGGAGACATGGTGCATATATTGCACATCCACATATGAGGAGTACATCTGGTATCTAATCCATTACAAATGCTCATATTTGAGGATTATTTATAATGCTTCTCATGTTTAGCATACTATGATTTATGTTTAGCATAAAGTGATGTACATATTAAATATGTACTTGCATCATGAAACACTTAAAAGTGCCTTTATGAAAATCATGGATGACAAAGAGGTACTTTTGTGTAACAAGATGAAACCTCAAATTACAACTAGCAAAAGATACTTGTGATGCTAGATTGTATGGCTTAACAATGAGGCCTAAGACCTCAACCATATTAGAGAATAACATACAATATCTATTGTACTCTTCAAGCACTTATTGATATTTTGTATCTATGTAGGCTTCCATGCATCTTTTGAATATTGAGTGCATAAGTTTAGGCATTAATTTATCAATAAATAGTCCAACCTATTTTAGAAGTAGTAATAAATTATGTAGATACGTAAAGGGGAAGAGTTTTTATAAAATTATTATGTTGTGAAAAATTATTAAATATAATGAAGATTAAAATTATATAGTACATTTTTATGTTATGATAAGGAGATTGTGAACAAATTCTTTAAAGAATTATTATTATTATTTTGTAAAGAAAGGTTTACACTTTAATACTATCTGATAATAATTTGATTACAAATTACAATATTTAAAAAAAAATGATAATACTTTTTGTTTGGATGTGATAAACAAGAAAAATATTACATACATTGAAAAGGTTTTAAAAATGATTAATAAAATAGCTTGAAAATATTTTAGCATGACAAAAAAAAACATTTGAAAGCTTAATAGAAAACAACTATAGACACCCAATTTGCATAGGCCTAATCTTCAAGTTTGTCAATGCCTTCATTAGTCAACCATTCAATCAGCCCCTGAATCAACCTCCCTTGTGGCCAAATTTGGAGCATTCATTCCTACAAAAGTGATAGGGATGGGGCATGAATGATAACAGTGATGGTTCTATTGTGACCTAGTGGAACTTTTGCTAACTATTTTAGTTTTAACTTTTTCAATCCATTTTTGACTTCCAAAGGACATGGGGTAAAAGCATTGTTAGCACTATCGCCTCCTGGTGAATTTGACTATCATTTGCCAAAAACCAAATTTTTGAATTCCTCTCTTTCAAGTTGTTCATCATTAATGAACCAAATCCCCAAAAAAATTATTTGTAACTCTTGCAAAAGTCCTAAGTCTAAGAATTACTAGTCTCATGATCTTTGATTAATGGCTCGTTGATATCTTTTGAAATCCTTATCTTCTCCAAACTTGTCATCTTCAATGCAATTCTTTTCCCAAAGGAGCCACATCTACCTATAAAATCAACACTCTGGATGGTCATTTCATCATAGTTTTTGTAGTAGCAAAACTTTGTCAAAATTCATATGCATTTTTCATCAAAAGTTTTAGAGTAATAAAATTTTGTCAAAATATCTCTAGAATCATAGGTATTTTAGCATTTTGCATGGCAATATTATGCTAAAATATTACCACAATCATGTAAAGGCCATAATTACAAGCACTTAAGCTCTCTTTTTTGAAATGCATATAAGCATCCAAGCAAGTCTCCAATCAAATCTCCAAGCAATCATCAAGCCTCCAAGCTCAAGCATTCAAGTGACATCAACAAGCAAGCAAGCTAGTGAGATTTCAAGTTTCTAACAAGGGAAAAATGACCTTATGTCTTGGGTTGTGTTCTTTCCCCTTGTATACTTTTTTCTCTTCCTTGTCCTTTTAGCTTTAGGTGTTTTATATTATTGCATTTTGAGTTAATCTTGCATTTTGTATTTGCATTTAGTTAACCTTTCATTTTTTATTTAATCTTCATCTTAAGCAAATAAATCTATGTTTTTTGTTGTAAGATAAGTCCTTTGTACTCCTAGGTTAGGGCCCTCATCATAGTCATCATAACCTTACCTCATCTATCTTTAATCTTGCTATTCTACTCTCAAAAGTGAAAGCATCATTAGACCATAGGTCAATGGCACTATTGCTCTCTAGCTTACATATAGCAAAAGCATTGGTACATAACAAAAGCATCATTGGCACTTTTACAACATGATATTTATTTTATTTTTTATTTTTACCATATTTGTCTATCAAAACAAGGACTTGATTGTTGGTCAAGGAAATATAACCTTCTCTACTAACTCATATAGATACATCTACCATTGTTTGTATATATTCTATCCATTTTATAGGTCAAGCAATAGCACCATCAATAGGTGATAACATCAACAACACTTCTATGATTTGGTGGTACTTTTACTACTATGGAAAAAGTAGGTCATTCTACCCCTAATTTTTGTCATTTAAGCATTTAGGATTTAGATTCTATTAGTTGCTTGTGTCAATTAGGTTCTAATTTCTATTCATTAGTAAAATAGACAAAAGGAAAAAAAAGAACTGTTTTAGTATGAATCATATAGGGGATCAACTTAATATTTAAGATTTGTCATCAAATAAAATGCAGATAGCTACATCTTAAGCTTTGTTTGCTATGTCTTCTTACACTCTTTCCTCTTAAAAGAAAAAATGTTATTTCTTTCCTCATTAAAATTTAAAAGAACATGTTAGTTTTAGGCCTTGATTGTTGCTTTTGTAGGTGCACTATGGCTAGATTAAGATTAAGATTAGACAAATAAGTATCTTAGGAGAAACATAGGTACTCTTTAAATAAAAAAAAAAAAACTAAATTTTAAGCTAACAAGCTTCCCTAATCTTAGAGAAAGAAGAGGAGAGAGCGAAAATGCATTGCAATGAGACGCTTCACGATGCCATCCATTTTGTGAACCCTGCATGAACATCACCATGAGTCCTAAGGTCCTTCTTTGTGCAAACTAAGCCTTAATCAAACTAAAATTTGTTCAAACTTTAATCAAGACCATCTAATCTTGTTTGTTTAGATTAAATCACAATAAATCTATATAATAAGAACATAACCAATTGCTAGTATTACAAAGGGTCTTTACAATAATTTGAGTAGCTATTTTACGAGCTACTAGGTGTAGAGCAAAAAAACAGTGCACCTAGCAAAGGGAAATGAAATGCATATATTGATCTAAACACTAAAAAAAGACATTAATGTAAGCATGATGACAATATAAGTAAAAGAAATGGGGTTCCTCTTTATCTTAATTGATTTGTCAAATCTATGGTTACAAAATGTCCCCTTGAGGGCTATTAATTGATACAATTCATTACAAGTTGTCGAAAGGATCTGATCCTCTCAAAGACTAATATGTGCTTCAATGTCTTCCTCGCACTCACGAATTGAAGAGTGGGTTTTTGGTACCGATGCGATGATCTATCCATAGTCGGACTTGTAGCTCCTTCCTTGCACACTGAAATACTTGTATCGACACACAAAGGATTCAAATTTGTTAATATCATGTGTGGATTGAAATGAAATTAGATATATGTATGCAATAGTGAATATGAAGAGTGAATAGACAGTGCAAAACTACATAAAATTGCACCAAAACTTAGTATAATATCTATAATATATTCTAGAAATGATTTATGCTAAAACAAAGGTGAAATTATATGCAGAATCCATGGCCATCCCTAGGTGTTCCAATTGGGAATGTTAGAATACAAAATCTAATAGAAGGTGTAAAACTACTCCAAATTGCACCAAATACTAGTATGGTGTATATAATCTACTCTAGAAACGATCTATGCTAAAATTGAAATGAAATTCTATGCAGATTCATGGTCGTCCTTGGGTGTTCCAGTTGTTACTGTTAATCGTCCCAGGTGGGGATGACCACCAAACCTAGTGGTTTTGACCACCAATTCCTCTAGGATCTGGTTCAAACTACTCCTAGGGGTGTTGTTTTTTAAATTTAGTGATTTGATTCACTGAAATGGGTAGGTTTTGGAATGGGTTTGTGTATTTGGGATCACTTGACAACCTCCTTTGATCAATGGAGGTTTCAAGGGAAAATACGTTGGTGAAGGTTTGATTGAATCTTAGCAGCACTTCATTGTGAAATATTATGAAGACTCCTATTTGAAATTGAGTGGAATAGCTCCACTTTATAGCTCAAGCAAGAACAAGGTCAAATGGGTAAGTTAGGGCATGCAAGGTAGGTGCCGCCATTTATCAAAACCCTATCATGCATTGGGTAGGAGAAACCTTCAAATTGGGCTTCCAATTTGCAGGTTGTGATGGATTGACATACCCCTAAATATGTCATAAATCAATAGGCGAGATAAATGGTGGAATTTGATTGCCATTTATCCCACCATTGACTTTTTAAGGGTCTCAAACCATGGTCGTACCATATAGGGATGGTTGTTGGTGGTCATCCCTAGATGGAACGACCATGAACTGTGGCCATCCTGGGGTGGGACGGTCATGGCTACATGGCCCAAAAATTCTCAAAAGTGAGGTAGAACTTCCCAAAAGTGGTTATGACCACTATTTAACCCTTGAGGGTTGTCCAAGGGGGCCATATGGTGTTGATAAAAGTACATCATTGCAGTCTAATTGGATTGACATGATTTTAGTGTCTACATATACCCCTTTTTTAGATGCATTGTGCAAAACACAACGCAGAGCAAAAATAGATGACTAAATTATCAAATAATTAAGGATATTCAATAACCTAACCAAATTTAGATGCCTCCATCATGGAAGGAGCATAAATTCTTGGAATCCTTGCTTTTGCCATATTTGAATGTTAGCATATATGTCATTGTAATACATTATGGCAAAATGGTAGCGCTCGTAGGCGCTCTCTAGGTTGGTTTATTAACCACCAAGTTGGTTAGATAAACCAACTCATAACCGCATTGTAACCTTTATATTGATATCAATCAGAATGTTCAAAGTGCTTCATCAATTTCTTCATGGCATCAGAGCTACGGACGCAGACAGAGGACAGACTACGGATCCTGACGGACGCGAGACGGACGTAGACAAGACTACCAGCCAACGAGACTGGAGGACCCTGACGGACGGGAGACTGACGAACGCAGATAGAGGACAGACTACGGACCCTGACGGACGTGAGACTGACGACCACAGACAGAGGACGGACTACCCCCACCAACAAGACTGAAGGCACGTAGACAGAGGACATGTGAGGCACGTAGATAGAGGAAATCCTGACAGGGCGGATCGGGCACGTGGGTCGACGGTGGACGATTGCGAAGGCAAAAGGGCGGGGTGGTTGCCCGAAGGCAACCGAAAGCTATAGTAGCTTTTCGCCATTTTAAAGACCCCCACAGTGGCAGCACAGGCCATGTGGGATTAATTTTTTTTCCTCTTCTCCGGCCCCGATGCTGCTAACACTAGCCTAGTTCTCTCTTGTTCACATCGGGCCCTCTGGCTCCCATGGTAAGCGCGGTGATTGTTTGGCGGTAGGTCACGGTTTCCAGTCCCTCTACGTGCGCTGTGACGATGGGTGAAATTTTTTGATGCCCTGCGCATGTTTTTTGATGACGGGTCACATGTTTTGACGATGGGTCGCCTGTTTGACGCTTCGCGGTGCATTGTTGATGCCCGAACTGCACAATTGACACCCGGACGTGGTCATTTGATGCCTGTGCAGTCCAATGATGCCTTGACGACTCCAAAATTTTTTTTGGGTGTTCAGGTACCATTAATTTTCACTCCTTTTCTATTTTGCAAATTGACGGGGGAGAGATCTCAGGTCTTCACATGATTCATTTGCAAAATTGTAAGATAAAGGGGGGAAATCCAACCATTTGGCAGAATAATTGCTAGATTTGTAATAGGTGTTTAAATTTGTGGGCATTTGTGATTGTTTCTTTTGCATTTAAATATCCTTTTTTTTCTTGCATTAACAATCATAAATTCAAAAAATATAAGACCCCAAATTTATACCCTATTTGTGCAATTTATTGCACAATAACATTCGGTATTTGAGATACCTCTGGTCCACACTTACAGGTAATGTTGTCGTGCTTTGGACTACTGTATTCGCCGCCTAATATAGCTGCAACAACGACGTCTGAGCTTGTTCTCTATTAATCATCAGGGAGAAATAAGGCAAACCAGTTTTTTTCCCATTTCATACCCACATCGTGATTGTTGTTAGGCGTAAATCCTGACGAAAGTTTTTTCCAAAGTGTTTAGGGGAAGTTACGCCCCACGCATGAGGAATAAAAATTTCTATGGTAGGTGTCATTAACAACACGATGCCCTTTCAGTATCGCCTATGTTCAATATATTGTGCTTCTCATATGTACTTATAGTCTCCCTCACGTAAGGGCGGGTACATATTGAGTAGTATACTATTCCTATATACCTATAGTCTCCCTCACGTAAGGGCAGGTATATATTGAATGGTTACGATATAAAGATCTGGCAGGTATAAAGAAAGGGAGACCAATTGGTGATATAAGGAACCTTCATAATGGCCACAATTCATAAGTATCTTTCAGATTCACAATTGTTGAAAGGTCCTAATTTTGTTCCATGGAAGACAAAGATGAAAGCTATTCTTCAGTTGGAAGATCTATGGGATGTAGTGACTGGCACTACAAAATGCCCTCAGACAACAGGAACAGATCAAGATGCTTGGGATAAGAAAGATAAGAAGAGTCTTGTGTTTATCTTGCTTGCTACTACAGATGAGGTGCAACCTCATATTTGTGATGCAAAAACTAGTAAGATAGCTTGGGATGCCTTGATCACAGTATATGAAGGAAAGAATCAATCCACTATTCTACATCTTCAAACTCAACTACATAATCTCAGTATGAATTATGGGGAAACAATTGATATATTCCTTTGCAGAGTGGCTGACTTGAAAGCCAAATTGAATGCTATGGGAAAACCAGTGGATGATGATGTCTTGAACTCTGTCATCTTGAGAGCATTACCAAATTCCTACAAGATGTTGATCACTTCTCTCAATGTTTTTGGTAGACAAGTATCATTTGTGGAGTTGGTAAATTTGCTTCAGACTGAGGAGGCAACTCAGATCCAGAAATATGATGTGCCAGATAATGCTCTTTCCACACAACAAAGTGGTAAAAAACAAGGACAGTTTCAAAAAGGGGGTCCTTCTTCCAAAGGCAAAGGGAAGCAAAATCAGTAGAAGGATACAAAATATTGCAAGATTTGTGATATGAATAACCATGACACCAACAGGTGTTGGTTCAAAAACAAGCAACAAAATGATAGAGGTCCTCAGAAGAAGGGCAAAAACAAACAGAAATACAACAAACATAAGCAACCTAAAGGCCATGTTGCTTATGCTGACTCCAATTCAGACTCAGATTCTCCTGGGTCCGATTCAAATTTTGACTTTGAAAGAGCACACAAGGTGCTCATGACCCATACTTCATCTTCCCAGATAGATGTTGTATGGTATATTGATTCAGGAGCTAGCAAACACATGACTGGGGACAAATCATGGTTTGATACTTTTGTGGAGAAAGAGGGTAAGCCAGTCACAATTGCTGACAATCAAGTCTATCAAGTAAAGGGAGAAGGGGATATTTCTGTGTCTCTTCCTGATGGTAATTGTCAAATTGAGAAAGTTCTCTATGTTCCAGGTTTAGCCAATAATCTACTCTCAGTCACACAAATGTTGGATAGAAATATGGATGTCGTGTTTCGAGTTGTCAAAGGCAAGAAGAGATGTTTTATCACCCACAATGGTAAACATGTTGCAACCGGATCCTACAAACATGGCTTGTTCATTCTAGATGCCCTTTCAACTCCTCATGTTGCTCTGGCTGCAACTACAAAGGAGGCCACCTCTCTCTGGCATAGACGTTATGGGCACCTCAGTTCTGGATATTTGCTTGAATTATACAAATATGAGATGGTGACAGGTCTACCCCCACTCTCGTCTATCTTACCAGTTTGCTCGGATTGCTTAGCAAGGAAGCAACACAGAGTACCTTTTGAAGCTAGCTCCTCTCGAGCTACAAAACCTTTAGAGCTGGTACATACCGATCTATGTGGTCCTATGCCATCCAACTATGGTGGGAAGAAGTATTTTCAACTATTTGTTGATGATTACTCACGGAAGATGTGGGTTTTCTTTCTTCAGTTGAAATCAGAAGCATTTCTCTACTTTCAACAGTTCAAGAAACTTGTCGAGAAGGAGTCAGGTTGTTTGATAAAAACCCTCCGCTCAGATCGGGGGGGGGAATACACCTCTGAAGAGTTTTCAGAGTTTCTTAAGAAACATGGGATCAAAAGACAACTGACTACAGCCTATACACCTCAGCAGAATGGAGTTGCGAGAGAGGAGAAATCGTTCCATTATGGAAATGGTTCGATGTATGCTAAAGGGAGCACATCTTGAGGATCAATATTGGGCGGAAGCAGTAAACACAACATTATACCTCCTAAATAGAGCACCCACTAGAGCTCTACAAGGGAAAACACCACAAGAAGCTTGGAGTGGTAAGAAACCTTCCATTTCTCATCTAAGGGTGTTTGGATGTAAAGCATTCATGCACATTCCAAAACAGAAAAGGAGGAAATTGGATGAGAAAACCCTGCAGTGTATCTTTCTTGGCTATGATGAGTATTCAAAAGGGTATCGATTGATTGATACTAAGACCAAGAAGACACACGTAAGTAGAGATGTTATATTTGATGAAGCTTTCACATCAAAAGACACATCCACAACTGTATATCTAGATGAAGAAGAACCTAAGAAGGAGGTTCAACTTCCACAACAACAACAAAAAGTTCCAAAATGGTACACTAGCACTTTGAGAGATGCTAAGTTGAATTCCCTTCTAGATCTATCTCTAGATAGGCCATGTACTCGTAGTATGACTCAACAAATGAGAGCAGAGGAATCTACTTCAGAGGTTGACGAACTTTGTCAACACTTTGATGATTTGTTAGTGGGTACAAAAAATGATAGAGAAGAAGATGAGGATGACGAAAAGATTTATATGTCTACATTGAATGCAAATGAACCCACAATGGTTCAATCTGCACTTGATAAACCACAGTGGAAAAAGGCCATGGATGTAGAACATAAGTCTCTCATAAAAAATAATACTTGGAAGTTAGTCGATCTGCCAACAGGAAAGAAACCCATAGGCTGCAAATGGGTGTTCAAAGTGAAGTATAAGGCAGATGGATCTATTGATAAGCATAAAGCCCGACTTGTTGCAAAGGGATATGCTCGAGAAAGAAGGTATAGACTATGAAGAGACTTTTGCCCCTACTGCAAAAATGACTACCATTCGAGTACTTTGTGCCATGGGAGCTCGGTTTGGGTGGAAGTTGCATCGGATGGATGTTAAAAGTGCCTTCTTGAATGGTGACTTACAGGAAGAAGTATACATGACTCAACCGGAAGGATTCATGGTCGAGGGGCAAGAACAAAAAGTATGCAAGTTGATCAAATCCTTGTATGGGCTAAAACAAGCTCCTCGAGCTTGGTATATCAAGATAGACAGTCACCTTGTGCAAGCATGGATTCAAAAGAAGTCCTTCGGATGCAAATCTCTATATTAAGAAAAATGGTTCTGATATAGTGATCCTTGTACTTTATGTAGACGATATGGTCATAACTAGAAGCTCGAAAAGAATGATTGACTTAGTGAAAAATGATTTGAAGCAATCATTTGAAATGACAGATCTAGGACTTCTGCACTATTGTCTTGGTTTAGAAGTTACTCAAGCAAAGATTTCATATCGGAGTAACACAAAAGAAATATGCCAAGACTTTAGTAGAAAAATATCGGATGACTAACCGTAAGTCAAAAGCAACTCCAATGGAGCAAGGACTTAAGTTATCCCGATATGATGAATCACCTCAGGTAGATGGTACTCTCTATCGCCAGTTGATTGGGAGTCTCCTATATCTGACAAATACCAGGCCAGATCTCAGTTTTGTTGTGGGATATCTTTCAAGGTTCATGCAAGAGCCTAAGATGAGTCACTGGAAAGTAGCAAAAAGAGTTCTTCATTATGTTCGTGGTAGTACAAATTATGGTCTGGAATACAAAAAGAATAATAAGTTTTTCTTACTAGGTTACATGGACTCGGATTATGCTGGATCCCTTGATGATCGTAAATCTACTTTTGGATATGTTTTTCATCTAGGATCTGGACCTGTTTCATGGCATAGTAAGAAGCAGCATGTGGTTGCTTTATCTTCTATAGAAGCAGAATATCACGTAGCCAGTGAAGCAATCTACGAGATAATGTGGTTAAGTCGCATTCTTACAAACATGGGTCTTCCAAAGAATCTTCCTCTTCATTTGTTTTGCGACAATCAAGGTGTTTTGAATCTTGTCAAAAATCCAAATTTTCATGAACGTACCAAACATGTTGATACCGGATGTCATTTCATTCGAGATGAAGTTCCCAAGCACCATATACAACTTCAATACATTCCTACTGATGCGCAAGTTGCAGATATTTTTACCAAAGCCCTTGGGCATATCAAATATGAAAAGTTTCGAGATACTATTGGAATTTGCCAATAATGTAATAAGGGGGGATGTTAGCATATATGTCATTGTAATACATTATGGCAAAATGGTAGCGCTCGTAGGCGCTCTCTAGGTTGGTTTATTAACCACCAAGTTGGTTAGATAAACCAACTCATAACCGCATTGTAACCTTTATATTGATATCAATCAGAATGTTCAAAGTGCTTCGTCAATTTCTTCATTGAAGAATTTGATTTTGGTGTACCTTTCAGCTGCACTGTTAGGATAGATTTAGGCTTAGGGTATACTTGGTCTTGGTTCCTTGTTTTGCTTATAAGCCTATTATGGTAAAGATCCCTAGGCTTCAAGGAGATCAAGACTTTGTTTTGTGGAATTGGTGCTGAATTATATGCCCCAGTGTGGGCTTGAAATTTATCTTTGACAATGATTCTTTTGAATGTATGCAAGTTGCAGTTTTGAGTGTTGATTTTGATTATGGATTCATTAATTATGACTATCCCCTAAAGCGATGAGTCAATGAGGAAATGACCAGTGATACAAGCGACGAGTCGCTTGACCAATATGACTTGATTGGGGTTCCTTCAACTTTACCCATTGTAAAATTTCTTAGTTTTGTGAGTATTTTAATGATTTTGTGGATGTTTCATGGAAGAAAAGAAATGAATACCTTGTTCCCGTGGAGCGGTCCAACCGTAATGGCCTTCTTGGGGAATGAAGTAGATATTTTTCAATTCATAAATGAACAATTTGGTTCAATCTTTATCCATTGTGAATTTTATTAGTTTTGTTATGTTTTTGGTGGTTTTTATGTTGTTTTCTTTGCTTTTTCTTCTATTTTTGTGGTGTTTTTGGTGGCTATCCTAGGGTGGGATGGTTGTAAAGTTCATGGATGTCATAGGATGGTACGGTCACCAAATTTTCTAATCATCCCACCTTGGGAAGGCCATGCTTATTCTAGGTTTTTTTAAGCTCAAAATTGGCAAAATGAGCTCATTTGCACACTTCTAACTTGGCATATTGAGAGGTGAGGAGTAGGAGAGTAAATTTTTAAAGTGGAGTGCTATCGAAACCATCCCACAATCACCATAAGCCAACCTCTAGAATCGATGAGCGATGGAACCGATGCGAGATGGGTAAGGGCTGAATTTGCTGCTAGACTTTGAGTGCGAGGTCTGAGGACCCACTCGATTGTAGCCTACAAGCAATTTTTGGATTATGATGTAGCATTTTACCCCATACATACATTTATACACACACACACACACACACACACACACACACACACACACATATATATATATATGAGTTTTTCTATTGTCATCATGTGTTTCCTTACTACTTTATTAGATGTATGCAATGTTTATGTTTACTTTACTGATGCTTTTATGGATGCAATATCATGGATGCATGTATTGTAATATGATGTTAGTTGATGATATGTACATGTGTGTATGCATAATGAAATGGATGATTTGTTAATATGTATGATGAATTATGAATACTATTTGACACACTAGATGCTAGCACCATAGACTATACAAAATTCATTGATTCATTTTCAACGTTATCATAAGATTATGTAATGGATTGTAAAAATGTAAACTAACAAACATGTGATAAAATGGTATGGCATGGAATGTATAGTAAGATGTTATAGAATATCCTTGAGGTTTTCATGAGACTCAAACACTCTAGTGACCTAGTCAAAAGTTATATATTAACCATGCAAGACTTTTTGTCAAGGTATAAATCTGCTAGGATGACCAAGATATTCAATATCCCTATGTGTGCATGTGAGTTCATTGTTATGATAATGCATAAAGTTACCCTAGTTCCAAACAGGATTTATGCAGCCCATCTGTACTGAATATCACCCTACAAGTATCATGATCCTGAGTTTTGTACGTAGTTGGATTAGACCATTAGGTAATACAGGCTACCAAAAGCTAGCTCATCCGCAAGCAAACATTGGTATGTACAAAAGAAGGTCACTAATGTGACAAATATATCATCATGCATAAGGATACTACCATTTCCAGGCAGGATTTATGCCACCCAACCTGTAATGAGGATCACCTTATGGTTGTCAAATGCTAAGAATTCTAGGGATTCAAGTTCAGTACTCCCTTATTTTATTTTATTTTTGAATTGCTCCAGGGATTTGCTCATTTTTGTTTTGGTGAGCAAGGATTTTTGGTAGTGGTGAGAACCACTATTTATTTTAAATTTTACTTTTGATAGTGGTGAAAACCATTTTTTCTTTTGGGGATTTTTGCTTTTGTTAGTGGTAAAAACCACTTTTTATTTTGAGGATTTTTGCTTTTGTATTTGTTGCTCTTTGGATACTTGCCCAGATTTGGCATGGGGCAAGGGATTTTTATTGCTTTGGGTAGGGAGGAGCTTGTCCTTTTGTCAATTCTCAGCATTTTTGAACCATGTGCATAGGGGTATGAGCAAGGTAAACTTTTCACTTAAGGTAACAAGGACCACTTTGTAGGTTTCATCTTTCCTTGTGCAAAAATTGGATTTATTAATGTGAGAATGTGTTGGGTTCATGACGTGTACAAGGTACAATCAAAGCAAGAATCTACCTTATAAAAATCAGGATAGCTTTCTACAAAATCTAAAAAGAAAACTAGAGACGGTTGAGTGACCAAAAACCCTAATGACACCTTATAAAAAATGACTAGGTGAAGGGAAATAGACACAACTACAAAAGGTGGGGAATGTGGATGGAAATGATAATTGTAATGTAGACGGGTGTTAATAATGACTTTTGACAAAGTTGATTTTGAAGGATGGCTAGTGTACAGACCTAGTGCTAGACATGTATGAGCAACTCTAGAATGCAAAATGCAATGATGGGTATGCTTAATGCAAGTGATTGTATAATGCAACTATATGAAATGTAATGCAATATTTTTGTATTTTTGTTATTTTAATGATGTTTTTGGATTTTGATTTATATATATATGTATATACATTTGACCAATGGGCTTAGTGGATGCCATTGGGGCTTTTTGGGTGACCAAAGGGTTTATGGATACCTTTGGGGCTTTTTGGGTGACCAAAGGGTTTATAGATACCTTTGGGGATTTTTGGGTGACCAAAGGGTTTATGGGTACCTTTGGGGATTTTTGTGAGTTGACCAAAGGGCTTACGATACCTTTGGAGATTTTTGTAACTTTGATTATTTTATGATTTTAGGAGGAAGGTGTGATACCTTATGTACCCCAAACATTTGTGGTGATCAATGGAAGAGAGGAAGGTGCGATACCTTTAGAATCCCCAATTTGCTTCATTTATTGTGATGTAAATAGTGGGGAAGGTGTGACACCTTGGATACCCCAGTATGTACTGTGATTGATGCAATGTGATTGGCTTGGCTAGGAGGAGTGATAGAAATTGACCCCCCTATTGTGGTGGGGAATTTTAGGTAATGCCAATGTCTCGATGGGGTAAAATGAGTGACTCGTTTGTGGATGAAGCTTCCCTATCAATAAGATCTTGGACCATGTGTCTAAAAACATAACAATCACTAATGTCATACCCTCTTATTTGGTGATAGAGGTAAGAATGATCCTCCCTATATCATTTAGATCTAGGCCTGTTTGGGTTGAACAGGGGTATGTCTGGCAAGACGATTATCTTTGTTTCTTGTAGGTTGTGAAAAATGGTTGACATGGGCTCAGATAATGGAGTTCAAGTATGAAGTTGATGTTTTAAATGAGGTGAACATGGTCGAATCATTTTATGAGGCAATGGGGCTGTATGTATCTCAATCACCTATTTAGGTTGCTCTTCTTGACTTCCATCTGTAGGTAACATATCCTAAAATATGCCAATTTGTTGATTGTTGATTTGAAGATCATTCTTGTCAAGCATATCTTGTACCTTGTTCTTGAATGTGATACATGACTGAATGTCATGACCATTTACTTGATGATAAGGATAGTATTGGTCCTCTCGATACCACATTGGTTTGGGCCTGTTGGGATCCAAGGGGTGGATATCTAGCGATGTGATAGCCTTGGCCTCGCATAATCGATTAAAGAGTGATGCCAAATATTCAAGCAATGGTGTATAAGTGTGAGGTTGATGGTATTGTTGCCTCTACCCCTGATTCTATTGAGACTTAACATTGGATTGCACAGGAGGGGATTGGTCCTGATAATCAAGGGGTTGAGGTTTTGGATGACTCAACCGTAACTCAATGCTTGTGAGTCGATTCAAGATCTATTGTAAATAATTGTGTTGGTGACTCACTTGTAACTCAATATTGGCTAGCCTATCCAAGATATGTTGTGAAAATAGTGGAGGCGATGACTGGGTGGCTATTGAGGAAGTTGGATGGCAACTGATAGGTGGTGGAGGTGGATTGGGTGTGGGAGCTAGGAGACAATTGAGCAGATGTGGATCAAAATTTCTCCATGTCTGAGAAGATGTGGATGGTTCATGATGATTGTGGCTAGTGAGTATATCCACATGTTCTTGTGCCAACTCAGAGTGTTTAGTTGTGGTAGTTATATTATTCCCACTTTGGTGTAGGGGGTACACCTGTTCTTGATTTTATGGAGATGTTGAGTGAGATGGAGTAGGTGTGACCAAATCCAGTGATGGTAGCACTTGTGGTATGGATGGAATGTTGGATGGAGTCGCAAGTGGTATAAATGGATTCAGAGGACTTTGGTTCTCTATCATCACATTGATCATTCCCACAAACTCATGAGAAGATGCATTTGCACTTGGACCAATCATGGATGCCTCATCAACTTATCCAAAATGATCTGCTTGTCTCCCATGTTTGGGTGGTAAATCAAAAATGGTATCAATGGGTAGTGGTTTGGTAGGAGGATGACCTAGATCCTTGATTGACTCGATCCTCTTTGACATGTTCCTCTATGTAGAGGATTTGATGATGATGAAGGTATATCTAAAGGTGCCCATGATGAGGATGGTATGGAAGGAGATGGTAATGGCTCAATGGAAGGTGCTGGTGAAGGATTCAGACCTCGAATGGACGTATTCGGTTGGAAGTCCAAATGAGTTGATGGTAAGGTCGACTCAGGGATTTGTTGCACCAAGTTGTAGTATTTGAAGGGCTCAAGGTCTGCAGAGACAACATGTACTTACCCTTCATGAGTGTACTTCAAACATTGGTGAGCTATGGATGGCATGCACTTCATGTCCCTAATCCAGGGTCTGCCCAACAAGATATTATAAGCCATTTCACCCTCTAAGATGTGACATAATGTTGGTATGGTTTTGCATCCCACCTAAATAGGTAAGACTATAGTACCAACCATTGAGCATAGAGTATCATTGAATGCTCAGAGGGTATATGTGGATGCAACAATGTGGGATGTTGGAAGACCTAGATGTTGGAGAGAATTTGTGGTGATGATATTGCTTGAAGAACCAGTATCAATTAGAACTCTTTTGTAAGGTGTTCCATTTACACATGCAATTATGTGTAAGGGAGGATCAACCACATCATTTGATATTGGTTTGAGTTCATGTTCATGAAATGTGATTATTGGCTCTTTGCACTATTGAACATGCCCCACAAAATTGATAAAGGAGTTAGACTCCTGGGGCTGCAGTTCAATCGACTTAAGGATCTCCATAAGAGCTTCTCGATGAGGTGGAGACTATTGGATAAGCTCATAGATAGAGAGTCGAGCTGATGTTGTTCGTAAGCTTTGAGCAAGCTTACTTTTTATGGTGACCACTGGATGAGGTGGAAGGCTTTGCACTGGAGGTGGTGGAGGTTATGACGTGGAGGGAATGTCATTTGAAGTTGTAGGTGGTGCAACTTGATTTGGATAATACCTATTCCTTGTCATGATGCTAACCATCCCGATGAACCCTTGTTGAGGGGGTGTCGTATGGACCTTGTTTACCTATTTTTCTTGATTTTCCTGCACCTCGTGAGTGGGAAATGGGTCTTTAAAGATACCCATTTATTGATTATTTGTTGCAAGAGGGTTATCAACTTGAAGATCATTCCTCTCAATCATGTCTTGTACTAGGTGTTTGAAATCGTAGCACATTTGCACGTCATGCCCATTCTACCTATGGTACTTACAGTATAGATCTTCATGATGTCCCATGGACTTTGGGTTATTCAAATCTATAGGCCGGATCTCTGGTAGAGTAATTGCTTTGGCCACACATAGATGATCGAATAGGGAATCCATAGACTCAATGAAGGGCATAAATTATTGCTTAGGATGACGTTGCTGGTTTTTCCCTTGATTCGTTTGAGTGTTGTTATTGTAATTTGTAGGAGGAGGTTGGGCCTGATAGTTTACCTTCTAAGGTGGCATTGGTTGCACAGGCCCTAGAATGCTAATGGCAACTTGATTAACTACTATTAGCTTTGGTTGTGCTAGATTGCCCTTTGTGTTCTTATTCCACTCCTTTTTATGGGGTTTTATGATCTCCTCCTCTTGAATTTTGATTTCTTCGATTGTTCTAGCCTACGCTAGAGCATCTTCAAGAGTTTGGTATTGTTGGAGTTGTAGCAATAATGAAATTGGCTTTAAAAAACTCTTGGAAAACATGCGAGTCAACTCAGACACTGGTAGTAGGTATGGTAGCTTAGCGAGAAGCGTTCACCACCTATTACCATAATTCGTGATTGACTCATCGTCATACTGCTTCAACCCTGTGAGGTCTATTAAAGTCACCTTTCGCTTAGTGTTAAAAGTGAAACATTCTAGGAATGCATCCACAAATTGTTCAAAGCTATGGACGTTGTGCCTTGGGAGTTGATTGTACCACTCTACGACTAGGCTAGAGAGGGTAATAAAAAATATTCTTAGAAGTAAGGCATCATTATCCTGGATACTGAAGCATTGGTTCATAAACCTAGTAACATGCTCCTGTGCATCTTCCTCTCCTTTGAATCTATCCATCTTGGGAATTTTGAAATGCTCTGGGTATGGAGGGGAAGGTATTGATGGGTGAAGTGGTTGACTATGAAGTTGGTGCAAAGTGGGCTTTTGAAGCCCGAACCCAGAGGTCTTGTTTTCTATTGTTTCCATGCATTCAAGCAATGCTTTATACGCATTAGAGGATTTTATCTCCTCTTATTTGCTTTGTACCTACGGGGGAGGGCGAGGAATGTCAAGCATATGGTGTGGTGGTTGATTGTCATCAACCATACCTCCATAAGGTGCTTCAAGATATTCCTCTTATGGTTCAAGATCATCGTAGGCTCCATAAGGTGTTTCCTGAATTGGCCTACAAGGAGGAACAAATACCTACAAAAGGTGATCTATGTTTGGCCTAGGAGGCAAGTCTCGATTAGGCCTAGGAGGTCGAGGAGGCAACATTTGGTTAGGCCTAGGAAGCCTATTTTTATTAAACATAGGTTGCCTCTGATGAACCCCCTATCTATGAGTACTTGGGGTAGGGACCCCATTACGTAAGGTCTCTTGAAATAGCTCATGGGTTTGTTGTTCAATTATTTGCTTTTCTAACTGATGTTGGTGGTCCAAGCATTGTTTATCTAGCCAAAGCTGATTGAATTGAGCTTGGTGATCAACATATATTTTAACAACTTGGTTTATCTGATCAGTCGTGTGAGGTCTATTAGCCCTAGCACTATTTCCATGGGGCCTATCTTGTTTAGGAGGATCTGAAAGATCAACTACGAGCTTCCCTCGATCGAGAGAGGTCATGTTCACTTGAGGCTCAGTCCTAAACAAATATTCTTTATACTCAGCTGGCATAGAAGCACATCGTGCTTGCATGGAATAATGAGATCGAGGATAATCAAGATTCTCCTCGAGTCTTCCTTCATAAATGAGGAAAGGAAGGGCTGAATTTGCTCACCCAGGGTGATGAGTATCATACTCATCTTGGTACTTATATTGTTGAGACCTATTAGGGTGATTTAAGGGCATAGTGTGATCATTTGGCCCTGCCCATGGTGAATAATATTGATCTTGCACGTAGGTGTGCGAGGTAGACCAAGCAGGCATGTGGATGCATGGTATTGCTCTATTTGTTTGTGCCTCAATGTGCAGTTTCCATTCTTGAAAGAAGGCATGTGAAGTGTCTATATCTAGAAAGTATGTTCCCTGATTAGGACCAAGACCTATAGGGGTGTCCCGCGTAGGGGTCCCTTGTAGGTTAGGTTCCTGATTTGAAATTCTAGGACTTGGGCGAGTAGGAGGTCACCAAGGAGGTATAATCATATCCTTAGGGTCAAATCGAAGATGGTCTATGTCTCCTTGCCTACTCTTCGTAGCGTCAACCCTTGAATGGGCTTGGCTGTGGGTGCATACCATAGCTACTTTGTTCCAAACCCTACGTGATTATCTCTTTTACAAATTTTAATGATGCAACACACAAGAATGAAAACACACAATAATACAAGTGTTTATCTCTTTTAAATATTTTATATGTGTTCCCTAAAACTATTTGGTGTGTTTTTGATTTGTTGTTTGCAAAGAGATCTCTTTTCACATGTTTGAATATGGTTGATGTAACTCTCAATTTGTTTAAAGGATTTCACCTATATACTCATAGCTCGACAACCAGTGATGAAGTTCGATCATGTAAACCCACCAAAGTATGGAGATGAAGCCCATACCTAGTTAGGGAGCACAGGTCCTACCAATCCTCACCCATATTGATCATGGGTAGTGATACACCCTCTGAAGAGGAATGCATGCTATTTTCCATGACTAAGATGGTTCTTGGAGCCAACTTTGGCCAAAAAATAGGGTTCGTATCATGCGAGCCAATGGGTGGAGATGAAGCCCACCGTCGTTGGTCTCTATTAGTGGTTGGGGATGAAGTTCCAACTCACTAATGTTCAAATGTGATGTGGTGTGTGTGGTTCCTTTTATACTTAAGAAAAGTAAAACCAAAGAGCACTCAATGATAACTTCACTAAATGCAAAATAACGTTTCACTTTCAGAAGTATTGAATAAATGATGGAACCTACAAAATGCATACCCTATATGTCAACCTAACCATTATGTAGGTTGCAAGCAATCAAACCACACAAATGCATTCCTACTTGGTTATTTTCCTATTTTTTTCTTATTTTTGTTGTTTTTGAGATTAAGAAAAAGTGAAATCTACTTTTCAAGCAAACAAGGAGAAGAAATAAAAGCTAAATCTAACTTTCTCTAAGTAGTAAGAATGCAAAGTAAGGTCCAGATACTCATCTTGAAAGCCTAAGATGTTGTTGTTTCTATCAATTTGAGTTGCAGACTCCCTGTTTGGTGGCCATCCCAGGGTGGGACGGTTGCTAATTTGGGGGTCGTCCCTGGGTGGGATGGCTACCGTGGCCATCCCTAGGTGTTCCAATTAGGAAATCAGGGGTCGTTTTAGGCTAGAATGACCAAAACCTACAAAATTTTAGAGATAAAAATAGAGTTAAAACTTGCCTAAATCAAATGGGATAGGGGTCCCACCATGATCACCACTATAGAGCAAAAAAAATGGTGCACCTAGCAAAGGGAAATGAAATGCATCTATTGATCTAAGCACTAAAAAGAGATATTTAATGTAAGCATGATAATAATATAAGTAAAAGAAATGGGGGTCCTCTTTATATTAATCAATTTGTCAAATCCATGGTTACAAAATGTCCCCTTGAGGGCTCTTAATTGATACAATTCATTACAAGGTGTCAAAGGATCTAATCCTCTCAAAAACTCAAGGTGCGCTTCAATGCCTTCCTCGCACTCACGAATTGAAGAGCGGATTTTTGGTACTATTGCGATGATCTATCCATATTCAAACTTGTAGCTCCTTCCTTGCATTCTAAAATACCTAGATCTACACACAAAGGATTCAGATTTGTTAATAGCATGTGTGGATTGAGATGAAATCAAAGAGATGCATGCAATAGTGAATATGAAGAGTGAAATAGATGGTGCAAAACTACTCCAAAATGCACCAAAACTTAGTATAATGCATATAATC
This sequence comes from Wollemia nobilis, assembly GCA_028583015.1. Classification (NCBI taxonomy): domain Eukaryota; kingdom Viridiplantae; phylum Streptophyta; class Pinopsida; order Araucariales; family Araucariaceae; genus Wollemia; species Wollemia nobilis. Next base: position 2,018,167 of record JAQPPZ010015334.1, read on the forward strand.
TACTTTAGAGATGATCTATGCTAAAACAGAGGTGAAATTATATGTAGAATCCATGGTCATCCCTGGGTGTTCCAATTGGGACTATTAGAATGAAAAACCTAATAGAAGGTGCAAAACTACTCCAAATTGCACCAAATCCTAATATGATGCATATAATCTACTCTAGAAATGATCTATGCTAAAATTGAAATGAAATTGTATGCAGATTCATGGCCATCCTTAGGTGTTCCAATTATGATTGTTAACCATCCCAGGTGGGGACGACCACCAAACCTGGTGGTTTTTACCACCAATTCCTCTGGGATCTGGTTCAAACTACTCCTAGGGGTGTTGTCATCAAATTTTGTGATCTGATTCACTAAAATGGGTGGGTTTTGGAATGGGTTTGCATATTTGGGATCACTTGGAAACCTCCTTCGATCGATGGATATTTCAAGGGCAAATACATGGGTGAAAGGTTGATTGAATCTCAGTAGCACTTCATTGCAAAATATTGCAAAGACTTCTCTTTGAAATTGGGTGGATTGACTCCATTTTATAGCTCAAGAGAGCCACAAGGTCAAATGGGCAAGTTAGGGCATGCAAGGTAGGTGCCACCATTTGTCAAAACCCTGCCATGCATTGGGTGGGAGAAACCTCCAAATTGGGCCTCCAATTTGTAGGTTGTGATTGAATTGACATGCCCCAAAATCTATCATAAATCAATGGGTGGGATAAATGGTAGAATTTGATTGCCATTTATCCCACCCTTGACTTTTTAAGGGTCCCAGGCCATGGCCGTCCCACCCAGGGATGGTTGTTGGTGGTCATCCCTGGGTGGGATGACCATGAACTATGGTCATCCTAGGGTGGGATGACCATGGCTACATGGCCCAAAACTTCCCAAAAGTGGGGTAGAACTTCCCAAAAGTGGTTAGGACCACTATTTAACCCCTGAGGGTTGCCCAAGGGGGCCATATGGTGTTGATAAGAGTGTGTCATTGCAGTCTAATCAGATTGACATGATTTTAGTGTCTACACTAGGCCATATTGGGTATATATCGAGTTTGGACCACCAAACACCCATATAGGATCTCATGCCTACTTATGCCTAGTAAGGAGTATATTGTATTGGGCTAGTGGGAGTCATAACGAGGTATACTATTACCCCTCATGTACAATATTGGCTATGTATCTAAGTGGTCATTACCACATATCATTGATAATATACGTATTGGCTTTCTCTCATGCACTAAAGGGACCTTTAGTATATAGGGAAGCCCTTGAGGTATATATGTCAAATTTGATATATCAAGAGAAGGAGATATAAGGTTGCTAAAACATATTCTATTTTTTCTATAATCAACTCTATAAGCTTCAAAACTTAATTAGTTGGAACCTCTTTTTCTTCCAACCCATGGCTGAGAGATGCTACCTAGCCTGTAGTATTGCTCATAAATTGGCCATCAACCCTAACACCCTAGAAAAATTTCCTACGGATGAAACCACCCTTGAGAACCCTAAATTTTAATAAGAGGATGAGGGATCTCCATGCCATATACTCTAACCCCTATTTATGATGATTAAGAGAGAGTGGTTTTTAAAATTATTGATCACGTGACTTTCTTTTCCATAAGCATAAGGATGTCATGGAATCCTTTCTTAAGGAAACTCATGACAACCTAGGTTCTTCTATAGGGGAAAGTTAACTCTTGGATCATACCCAACAACTTAGCTATAATTGTTGGCATTTAAATCAAGTGGATCCATTCTTTGGATTTTTAAATATAAATCTTACTGCATAAACTTCTAATTTCATCGACTCTAAACCTCTATAATCACCAATTTTATGGATATTGGGATGCAAAACCTCCATTCATATTTACCTTCTCTTACATAATTCTTATAGGAAAATTTTTAATGCCTTCTATCTCAAAAAGCGGGTACAACTTAAATTTCCTAACCTAGATATACCCTTAAGTGTCCCAATTTTTAATCCTCATAACCTTCATTCTAATCTTAGAAGCACAAAAATGGATTTCCCTCAAAAATCTAATCTCATAATTTCTCATCCTCCATATTCTAACCCTTTCACTTCAAATACCTTTATATCAAATCATACAATATCAATTTCAATATCATACCCTAGCTATATCAATCATCTTCTAATGTCAATTATAAATTTCCTTCTATCTCTTAGCACATTTCTTTTATGTAATAAAATTTGGTTTACTCTTAATTTTAAGATTTAAACTCTCAATTAGAGTTATAAAAGCAACAAACAACCACAATCTAAGGGTATTTCTTTAGTCACAATAACTCTTATGATGACTTGTTCAAAAAACCCCTAGATCGCTTTTGTAGTTAGTTTCCTTTTTCCTCCCAAATTTGAAACCCCCAAGTTTCAAATGTATAAATGGAAGGAAGAATCCAATAACCACCTTAGGTTGTTTAGGAATACCTATAGCAATAATGCCTATGATAAAATATTACTACTCAAAATCTTTGCTAAGAGTCTTAATGGACCCACCTCAAAATGGTACTACCAAATTCCAAGGTATTCCCTTAAGATATTTAGAGATCTTGTTGATATGTTTGCTAAACAATTCTCTATCGATATTTAGAAGTAGATCACAAATAGTGACCTATATTAGCTCAAAAAATAAAAATACAAGAACTTTGCTAACTTCTTGTCAAGATGGTGAGCCCTAGTAGGGAGACTCTAATATGTACCCCCATCAAGAGACCTCCTAGATATCTTCATAGGCAACCTTAATGAACAATTGGATTTATATTTGTAGATGGCTAATGTATCTTATTTTGAAGATGCCATTAACATGTCAAAGAGAGTAGAGATTTCCCTCCTCAAGAGAGGAAAATTGAAATCCAAATCCCATAAGGAGGAAGAAAATTATTCCTCCCACCCAAAGGGGTAGTATAAAAACAAATGCATTGTAGGCTATGGAGTTATGGACTCGGGCCAAACTAACAATATTAGTGCTATGAAAAACCTTCAAAATATTGTCTTAGGGAAGCCACAACAACTAAAACCTTGGATAAAGTACTCCTAATTGGATGAACCTCCTTCAACCATCCTAGAAAAAATGCTAAAAGCTAAAATGGTGGAGCTTCCACCTACATATCCTTTAGATCCAATAGGGAAAAGTCTTCTTAATTTTACCCCGATGAGAAATGTGCCTTCCACCATGTTAATGATCATGTGATGATAAATTCATGAGCCTTAGGAACCTAATCTAAGACCTAATCAATAAATTTCAAGTATTTATTAGCAACTCTAAGCCTTAAAACTCCTCAAACAATACATTAGGACTTTTAAAATCCATTTCCCAATCATAATCAAAGTAAAAACATAGAAATATCCCACCTCCAAAGCAAAATAATAGTTGGGATGATCCATTTTTTTGATCCTATTTATGTTGTAACTAGACAACAAAACATGAATCCCTCTCCTAATCAACCTTCTAGACCTCCTTTGGTCCTTTGTGTAAAAATAACTTCTCCCCTTGAAAGACATCCATTAATTATTCAATAAAGAGCTAAGGATAATGAAAATTTTGATTTGCTCCATCAACATGAAAGTATCCTAGCTAAAATCTCTCTTCTTGAACTTCTCAAGACATCTCTAGCCAATAAATACATCATAATCAAAATTTTGAGTGAACAAGTTGTTCCTCAATATCTCAATCCCAATGACAACACTGCATCATTATATGAGGATGATGGTAATCCCTAGCCTTCTTTTGTCAAAGATCAGTCATTATACATTACATTACAGACCATATTGATGACAAGTTCATCAAATAATATTTAAATAACAATGGTTCTCATTTCAATGTTTATAACCTAAAGGTCCATGAGTCATTTTAGGCTAACCAAGTAAGATTTAAAGAAAATTATTCTTGTTGTTATATCTTTTAACAATGGAGAATGTGAGGCTAGTCTTACCCTTTGTAGTCTAACCTCGCATGCTCAACACTCTCTTCTATGTTAAGATATGTGATCTAAAAATACAAAATTCTTTTTAGGAGGGTTGTGGATTCATATATGTGGTCCATCCCTTCAACTCTCCAATGTTGCCTTAAATATGAATATAGGATTAATATATATCACTTTCTAATTGACCTTAAACCTTTTTATTACTATCAAGTAATAAAGGTTGATAATCCTAAAGTATTTATGTGTCCTCTTAATCTATCTCTTGAATCATCTTCTTTGCTATAGTCCTCTATTAGTGTTGTATTAAGGCCTCTCACTTTGAATAACTTATATAACAATAAAATTAAGGGTCATGGTTTTAATCCTATTAACATTAATAACAAAAATTCATCCAATAAAATTTTTGACTTGGATCTAACCAACCTCCCCTTGTCTCCACAAATCTTAGGCTCTCCTTCTAGTAACAAGGGTAAATTGGTGTATATATAAAGTTACTCCATTTATATTGGAACTCCCAATGAGGATAAAATCCATGGTAATAACTCTTACATGATTGAATAATATTATACTTCATGCTTCTTGTCAAATTTGTATTCCATTGCAAAATAGATTATTCCCAATATGAGATATCAAGGCAAAAGACTAGGCCTGCATGATCAGGGTATCAAAGAGCTCTTACAAATTAAAGCCTATCTAGAATATTATGGGATATATTACATCTCTAGCCTCATTCAGCATATTCCTCATTCTTTTCCCAATAGCAAAGATAAAGTCAACCTTCTCAATAGGAAGTTCGATGATGACATTGTTTTCTTAAATAGATTAGATTAGGATGAGGAGGATGATAATGAGTTATTGTTCTTCATAGATCCTAGCTTACCTAGATTTATATTATTTACCAATGTAAATGTGTTGACCCTAGCCTATCCCAAGACGATTTTTAACATAGATAACTATAAGGTATAGGACATTCCAAACAATCCTCCTCAAGATGGTCCCTCAGACTAACTAAGCCAAAGAAAATTCTATTTTGGTGGATATTTTTCCAAATTATTAATGGAGCACTCTCATAGCTGATTGATTGCATTTAGACCTCTTTGGATCTTGCAAATATTAAGATCTTGGGAGTATTTTACACTCCCCTTAAATTAGAAGGTGACTCTTATATTATTATTGAGAAAACCAAGGGCATAGATATTGGGATTCCCAAAGATCCCAAGATCCTCAAGCTAAGAAAAGTATTGAACCTAATCGAGCACAAGGAATACAACAAGCTTTTGATAAAGTTGTGACATATTTGTTTAGTCCTATGTCGATATGCCAGGTCTTGATCCCTCCCTAGTTGTTTGCCATTTTGTCATCACTCTTAATGCATAGTCTATAAAGCAGAAGTTATGAAATATACTTCTAAAAGTTATTTTGTTGGACAAAGAGGAGCTCTAGAAACTCCTCAATGTAAAATTCATCAAAGCCATTGACTATTTTGGATTTCTAATGTTGTTCACATTTCCAAGAAAATAGGTAGCATTAGAGTTTGTATAGACATTTAGAACATCAATAATGCATATACTAAGGATGAATTTCCTTTGTCCAACATTGACATGTCATCAGTTTCGCTATAGGATGTGGAAAATTATCTTTAATAAATAGATTCTAAGGCTATAATCAGATGATAATTGATCATGAGGACAAAGAAAAAATAACTTTCATCAATCCATGGGAAACCTTATTTTAGCATGTCATACCTTTAGGATTAAAAATGCAAGAGCTACCTACTAGTGAGCCATGACATATATCTTTCATGTTTGATGAGTTACATCGTAGAAGACTATGTTGATGATCTTATTGATTAATATTTAAAATAGGAAGATCATGTTCAAGACCTAAGATGAATCTTCAAGTGATATGAGAGTACAAGGTATACTTAATACCTAAAAAATACATCTTTGGCATTAAATCAAGAAAACTATTAGGATTAATTGTATCCTAATATGACATTGAAGTTGATCATGATAAGATATTGACTATTATCAATATGCCATCCCCTCAAACCTTAACCCAGCTCGAGAGTCTTCAAGAAAAAATCCAAATATTTTTAGAGATTCATCTTCTAGCTTGCTATAAAGTGTTAGCCCCTTTCCAAGATTTCAAAGAAGGATGTGGTCTTCAATTGGGATTTTGATTATCAAGAAACCTTTGATACTCTTGAATTATACCTCTTATCTCCTCTCATCCTTATTCTTCCTAATCATTCCTAATTTTTGCTACTATATATAGTAACAATAAATCACACCTTAGGAGATATGTTGATGTATTATAATGATCAACATGTAGAGAGTGAGTCATCTTCTACATTAGCAAGACTTTGGTCAATTAAGAAGTTGTTGTACCCCTTTAGAGAAGCTTTGCCTTATAGTGGTGTTTACTTCCCAAAATCTTAGGCAATACATACTCAACCATAAGATATTTTTGATCAAGGGTCAATTCCTTATGATATGTCATGTCTAAGCCTCACCTTTTGGTATGAACTACTAAGTGGACTATCACATTTAGCAAATTCAATCTTGAATTTATAATCCAAAATTTTATGGATGTTTAGGTCATTACTAATCAACTAGTAGTTGCACCCTTTAAATCTCACCATCCCTTAGTTGTAGACTTCCTAGATGAGGTAATATTTAGCATAAAAGTTGATCAGCCTAATTCTTTGACCTTATGCTTTTATGGTAATCAATGTGTTAGAAGAGTGAGGATGAGTGTCATCTTGGTTACACCTCAATAATAGTTCATCCCTTTATCATTTGAGCTTAAGTTTTCCTACACTGACAATACCATTTAGTATAAAACTCTTATTCTAGGGATTTTCACAACCTTAACTTTGTATGTCATAACCCTACGTAATTTTTAATATTTCTAGCTTGTAGTCAACCAAGTCAATGGTGTTTTTAAAAAAAAATACAAAAAACTTAAGCTATACAAAAACATTATCGCTAATCTAATCTCTACTTTTGAAAACGTCACCACTAAAGTTATACTTAGGTCTAGTAATTGGCATGTCGATGTTATAGCCATGGCTACATCCCTTATCCCCTTAGAGTTGGATGATGAATAAGCCATGATCATCATTCAAAAAATTAGGAAGACCTCAACCTAGAGTCTAGTTAGGTTCTCCTCAATATTTTTTTCATAAAAATGTCTCCTCTTAATCCTTAGTAGAAGGATATCCTTACCTTCCTTAGGGATGGCATGTTGCCTAATGATTTAAAATATAATAATAAAAAGAACCTTAAGAAATGTAGCTATAGGTATGTCATTATTGGTGATATATTATACTAGTGTTCCTTTAATGGCACTCTCTTTAGGTTCTTAACCTCATTCAAATCCCAAGTAGTCATCAAAGAGATCCATGATGGATTATGTGGTGGTCACTTTAGTGGTGTTACCATCACAAAGAAACTCCTATAGATGGGCTATTTTTAACCCTCTATAGAAAAAAAACCTTGCAATTATGTTTAGAGGTGTGATAAGTGTTAGAAGTATGATAATATTATCCATGCTTCCTACCAAACTCTCCAACCTTGACTTCTCCTTGGCCTTTTTTCATTTGGGGCTTAAACATCATTGGGAAGATCAACTGACTATCATTTGATGAATATAAGTTCATCATTAGGGCTACTAAGTACTTTACCAAATGTATCAAATCCATACCTTTAGCATCAAGCACTATATTTCAACTCTCCAATTTTATCCTTAACTAGATCCTTAGTCGTTATGACATCCCTTCTATATTCATATATAAGAATAGAACATTATTTAACAATAAGGATAGACAAAACATTTGTGCTATGTACAAGGTTCAACACAAATGGTTTATGCCTTACTATACTCAATGAAATGACCAAGATGAAGCTTCTAATAAGTCTCTTGTCAAGATCTTTAAGAAGCTCATCAACAAAACTAGTCAAGTTTGACTTCTTTAGCTTTATCTCCTCTTGTGGGCTTATTGCACTAGTGTTTCAACTTCCACTGGTGGGTGCAATACCCTATGATTTGGTTTATGGTATTGAAGGCATATTCTCTTTATAATTTAAGGTTCCTTCTTTGAACTTGTTATTAGAGGATTCCTCTACCATAAATGCATGTCATCTTGTTTGTCTAAGCTAGTTGGAACTACTTGACGAAAAGTAGATCCATACCCTAAAATGTTTGTAGGTATATCAGTAAAGGATTAAACATACATATAGAAAAAGGTATGACCACACTCCTTTGGAGTTGGTAATCTCATTATTAAAGAGAATAAAAAGGAGATAAATGTCAAAATTGATATAAAGGTAATATTGAGCCTAATTGGCTAGGTCCATTCATAATGACTACCATGTTTAGTTTAGGTGCTTACCACCTTGCCATGCCTGATGGAAAAAATTAGCATTAATGAACATAATGCATCTTAAAAGGTATCATATTTGAGTTTGCATTGGATGTATTTTTCTTTCATTTGCTTGTCATTGTTTTCTTGCATCTTACTTGATTTCATATCTATTTGCATGCACATGCATATCTACATTTGGACTACTTGTTGCATCTTGAGTCAAGGATCTACAATGATATGTAAATGATGCTCCTAGTCAAGATAGTTTATTTTTTATTGTACTAAGTGATTGATATAAGCAGATCCTCCCAATCCCATGTTTGCAATCAAATCAAGGTTCACACAACCATCTATATATATAATCAATTTCTGTCTTTTTCATCAAATCTCTATATTTTTAAATAAAGTTTATCTCAAATAATATTTGTCAAGTCTTCCAAACTATAACTTTGTTGTTTCATGATGAGTACTATAAATTTAGTGTTTATTAAATTCTTCTACCTAATAAATTGCTACATGATGAATACTATAAAATTTACAAGTGTTGATAGCTCTATCAATCTTATCATTCATTATCTTTCATGTGCCACCTTGTATTAGGGGTAACTAGTCAATAATGAGCTTGTATTTCTAATTAGGTGTTGGTATTTGATGCTGGTCTCTCTAGTTTCTAAATGGATTTCATTGACCAAGATTTCTTGTTCCCATTTTAGCTACTAGACTATGTCGAACATAAAAAATGATAAATATAAAAGGGGTAATTTTTAGATTTAAATAGGAATGGAAAACTGAAAGATTGTTGGAGGATAAGTTGAAGAAGAAGGGGAATGAATTTTAGCCTTCCATATCCCACCTTTGTTCCCCATTATTGGAAAAACATAAATTGGATGCATTGTTGCAATTCTAGACTATCAACAAGGGAAGCATTTATAGAAGTTTTGAGTTATGAGAGCTAATAAAAATATTGTTATAATGATAAAATAATAGACATCTTCATGTTGGTATATTACTAATAGTTTTAGGTTTTTTGTGTTTATTTTTACTATTGTTATAGCATTTAAAATAAGGGATTGAAAAATTATCTTACATGTCTTTGCTTTGGTGTGAAACCACTCTTACTATGTGTTAGGGTTTATTTGATTTTTCTTGGCCAATTATAATAACCCATACATATAGAATTGCTGCAAGAGAGGAGTTTTTGCTATAAGTAGTTAATAGATGCTAGGACAAAAGGTAATAAGGTAATCGGATGCACGAGATAACTTACCAATCCCAAAATTTTTCTAAGGTGATAAAGTCAAGAATTTTGCCACAATGTTAGATTAAAAAATGGCTAACTATGGAGAACAAAGATTAGAATTTTGGAAGCACTAATTCCACCCTAGGGAGCTCAAAAGTCTAGTGTTGCACTTCAAAATTTGAGTAAATATGGAGGAAGCGACTATTTTTTTTAAGTTGACGTCATCATAGGATGCAAAAGAAATATGGTATTTGATGTGTCTGAACCTAAAATTTCTTTAAATCCTGATTGAACTTTCAAAATTCTTACATCACCATGAGGGAAAGAAAAACCCAACAATGAACAACATCACACATCTCTTAATTCTATATTTTAGCCAAGTTTGAATGGATATGGATAGACTTTTGAAGATGCTGACATCATCCTAAGGAGGAGAAAAGTTTGACATAGTAGTGGGCCAGACTCAAAAATTAGCTAAGTAAAGAAAATGGATACTGAATTTTTATGATGTTGACATCATACTAGAAGTGTAAAAAAGTCTAGCATAGAAGGAGGCTAGACTCAACTTTTGGCTAAGGAAAAGGACTCTAACTTGAACGCTTAATATCCCACCAATGGAAAAAGGTCCAATAAAGTATTAAGGCCCTCACAACAATAAAATGAGTTTGGATCTATCCATGTCAATCAAAATTATTACTATTAGAAACTTAAATGGCCTAAGCACTCCTCCATCATACACCTATCCTCATACAATTGACCTAGTCATCAAGTAAAGTGAAAAAAAAAGTAAACCTATCAAAGGATGCTCAAGATCTATTGGAAGCATGTGGAAGCCAAGTTTGTGGAGAATATTAGAACCAATCACATCATCATAACTAAATCAAGGTAGTTAGACCAGGATGAGGTGGAAATTGACGTACACACTGTGCACTCACCCCTATCAAGCCTACAAGCAATTTTGTATAGTCATATAAGCTAATAGAATGTAATAAAAATCAATAAATAGCTCAACACACCTCATAAAGAGGGTTGACTCTTTAAAATTTACAATTTGTATATGTTGTATGATGATTGTTGCCTATCAATACAATTCAATTTGTTTAGCCTCTATCATTGGTGTTGCAAAATTTGATATGTGAGTTATAGTTTATACATTTCTATTTATACTTCTTAAATGTTGTATTCTACTAATGATATTCTAATTAATCTAAATTATCATTTGGATTTCCATTTGTGGGGTCTCTGGAATGTATGAGATGTATGAATTTAATCATATGTTGTTCTATGATAGTTACATGCTAGCTGGTTTGTTAGACCTTGAATTGGATTGTGTGTATAAGATTCTTAAACAACATAGCTCCTTCTTGTTAGTTTAATCCTAACCAACTTTATTTCAATTTCTAACCCTGCACCTTTTCTACCCTTCTCATTTCTTGCTTTAGTCTTAACCCCCATTTTAGTTAGTTAGCTTTACAAGGAACTAACCTTCTTTGAAGGATAATTCAAAAGAATTTTTGGGTCTTCCAATCTTGGTTGATATTCAAGTATGCATCACATCCACTTTGATGGATTTTGAACCAAAGGATTTTGGCATACCTAGTGGGACAAACCCATATGGTTTATTTCTATAAAAGTATTATTGGTGAGGTAAGATTCATCCATCCATCATGTTAGACTAAGAGTTTCTGGCTTGCCTAGTGGGACCAAATCTCACCTCCAAAATTGAGTAGAATCCTGGTGAGATTTTTTTCTACTAGATCAAATTTCTTGTTCACTTTGCGACTCCACTAAGAATGAATTGTTTGTTTAGAACCTAGCCACAACTTAGTCTAAAGGCTTATGATCACTAGATCAAAAACCAAAAATATGAATCAACCTTTGCAATTTTTGAATTACCACCGTCTAGATCCAAAAGACATAGATTTGCATATCCTTCACCATATTTTCCTATAGAAAGAATAGAATCCACATTTTTTGGTTCCTAGAATTCATCCAATTACATTAAATCAATATAGATGGCTCAAACTCAACAAATATTTTTGGGTTAGAATAACATAGGACCGCTTAATTTGGCAAATGTAAATGATATTCCATAGGCAACTCTTAAAGATTTACCTACCTATGATGGAACTAGAAATATGGTGTATGAACATTGTTAAGACATGGTAACTTTAATCACTATTCACAACATTTGAGATGATGATGTCATGGTAAGACTCCTTATGTTATCATTTAAGGGAAAGATACTTCATTGGTACCAAACTCTTGAGGATGAAAGCATTTATTATTGGGTCAAACTTGTTGAATCATTTTTTCAAGAATTCAATAAATTAGTAGACCTATTCTCATTGCTCACACAATTCACCACTACCAAAGACACCCCAAGAGGTAATCACTAATTTCAATATCATATTTAGTAGAACATGCAACAAAATCCCATAATATTTGAGTTTTCAATCCAGATCTAGGCTTGCAAATACAAAAATCAAATATAGTAACATTCCCACAAGTGTTTCAATCTATTATAACCATTGAGAATGTATTAATCTTTGTGGGAAAGCTTCCACCAAGGGTTGGCATATTGTACTTCCCAAAAATTACTCAATCCCTATAGGAAACACAAACTTTGATAACAATTATGCCTATGTCTACATTGGCCCCAATCCCCACTCCAAAGGATTTACCTCTACCTGCAACACCCATTGTGCCTACATTGCCTCTTCCACCTATTGTTCATAACTTATCTGCTCTCAAACCTAAGGGATCTCCTATTATGCAAGAAGTACTAACAACACTAAAGAACCTAATCAATGATGTAATTGCTATGAAGAGAAGAGGTGCTCAAAGAAATTATCAACTCAAAATATTCCCCTACGCTACAAAAGGTCAAGGTGCATCCCCCAAAAATGCCTCTAGAAAGCCCAATGTTGTATACATCACCCAATAAAAATGTCCTTCTATCTCTTCAATAGAAGAAAACTACTAGTGCATGGCTTGAAATGACCCGCACAATGCATATGCTTGCATGATTTACCAACATCAAGCCTAGTTAGAGGTAGTACAAAAGGTAGATAGGGCATAAAAAGACCAAATAAACATGCTATGGTATCTAGATCAAGTCATGCTTATGAAATATCCTATGGAAGAATAATTAACATCTATCTTGATAAGGTTTGGCAAAAAATAATTGCAAGTAGATCCCTAGAAATTGGACCCATTCAAAGTTCCATCTCAACCTCAGCACAAACTAGAAAAGAGAGAACTAACTTAGTTTGCTTAAAGAAAAGAACAACCTCCAATAGAGTGTCTTAAGGAACAAAAAATACATGAACAAGCAAAGGAGACTTAGGAACAAGCCCTAAACAAACTCCAATACCCCTCTATGACAAAGTGGCAGAGACTAAAAGTAATGCAAGACTACCAAAGAAGGCTTGATGAGCCAAAAAAGAGGGAAAATAATCAACTAGAATCTTCAAGGTCCAATATCATGAAAAACTGAAGAAAACCTGTTATAAAGTATGTACAATGCATTAATGATTCTAGGGCAAATTAACCTTCTTTAGGCATCACTAAATTTTTTTGCACCCTAAAGGCATATCACATCCAGAGCTCAACTTAGCTCAAGGTCAGCCTATTTTAGGAATTGAAAAAATAGGCCACCACCCTTCTATATATATATCTATGCATGGAAGGATGGGTTGTACACAAATATATGGTTGACTCTAGAGCAACTACCATAATGATGCCTAAAGAAATTTGTGAAGCCATGGGAATGAAATACACCTGATCTAGTCCTAAATTTTTGTAGGTATATGGTGCTTTAATCAAGACTGTTGTGGTAATTAAGGATATAACTATGGTCCACTATCATATTGGAGGTGGTGGTGTTTGATATGGTAGATTCAATGGTTGCACTTATGATAATGTCCTTATGGTTTCCAAAAATGTCTAAAATAGAGACTTGTTTATTTAAACCATTGACTTGAGAAGTAAGGGATTGCACTATGGAGATATATTATGTTTATTTATCTACTATAATATTTTCTAACTATGAAAATATCTCCCCAAGTATTCCAACATGATTCATTTCAAAAGTTATTTTGGATTCTAAATCTTGAATATACTAAAATTGGTTAGTGATCCTCTTCTCTAAGCCTCTAAATTTGTATCTAGCCACTTCAATACGCATTTGACTTATGTCTTCTCCCTAAATTTTATTTTTTGATGTGATGGTCATCTCATGTACTCTTTAAACTACAACATCATACCTAAATATCTCCCTCTTCCTAAAATACTTCCCCTTGAATGACTTATATTTTTCATCATAAAAATAATTTATTAAAATATCTTCAATTTAAATATCTAGAACATTTCTTTCTATGGATAAATGAATGGACCCACCAACTTATTTAGAATTTTGCACCCCACTTGCTCCAATATTATTGGTTATATTTACACGTTTTGGTTCAAGCATGCCATTGGCCATTTCTCCCATTTTTTTCCATTTCCATTGTACCAATTTCTACCATAGCCTCCAAACTATTCATTGTTATGATATTTACTCCTCGAACATCTACTTCCCAAAGATATACCTAGGCATCTTTATGGGAGTTTTTATTTATTGAAAGACTTATGCCCATCAAAATAACTTCTTCCAAAAAAAATCCCTTTGGGAATGGTGCCTTTCCCTTAAGATCCCCACAAACCATAAGTTCAATTTTTCTATTAGACGAACTTCATTTGATGGAAGACCCAAATTTTGGTAGACATTTTCACCCAAAAGCTTCTCACTATTAACACTTATCAAATTCTCAAAATCATTATACTCCTTCAATACCTTTTCTATATTTTGCAGGAGTATCTTCCACCACAACTATCTTTTTGGGGACTTCAATTTTTAATTTAAATAAAATATTTATTTTAGAAGAAGATGTAGTACCTAATTGGGATGGAGCTTGAATTAAGTTATCTAGGTCATGCTTTTATATATTCTTACTCCTCTTTCATTCAATAACCTATGCCCAAAAATGAGTCCCTCAAAAGGTCTTCTTCAAACTCTCCTTATGTGCACTCAAAAGGCTGGGTCTTCTAGATTGATCTTAAATACCATATGAGATTTATCTCAGGATCATAAAATATAATATATACATATGAATCCAACTATGTGTTATCCCCGAAGTTCTCTAAGGTGAAATATTTGATAGAAAATAAAGAAATGGATGAAAGCACATGGATGTGGGCAAGTGAATTTATTTAATATAGCTATTTAGTATACCCATTTTTTGATAATCTACTTCTTTGAGTAGCATTGTAATAGGTACACACTTGGGCAATAAATGAGGTTTCCATTTAAAACCTAAGAATATAATGTATGCCCAGTGAGCTTGAATAAATAAGCCAACATATACCTACAAATCCTTCCTATATTACTCGGTGAAATGGGAACAAGAAGAACTGTTTATCAAAGAATGAATACAAGGAAAAACAACAAAATTAATGTAATGAAAATTTTCATTTTTCTTCATGTTTTTCTTCTAGTATGTATAGTTTGATCTCTCTAGACAGTTAAAAAAGAAAAATTCTTTAATTTTTGGTGGAATAACCATGCATAGAATATCAATAAATAAGGCAGTGATGTGGAACCTAGGCCTCTTTAGGGATCTCATATTTTTGAATTCTTTAATCTTCCAAACTAGACTATCCAAAAGGAAAGAAGCCCAATCAAATTTAACTCCTTCAAGGAAAACATAAATTATTACTAGCACATAATGTATAGAAAAATGGGATGTGTTTAGATCACCCATAAGCCTACAAAGTTGGGTCATAGCATATCTTATTTTGAGCCTAAAATTTGAAATGACATACCTTTCATTTTTCAAATAGAGGGTCTTGTTCTTGTTTGATCTATAGTCCCTCAAAATTTTCCCAATGCTTATATATTTCTTTATGAATGACTGACCATACTGATTTTTATAGACAATCAAATTCGTTAGCTTTGTATGATTTATGCCAAAGGAGAATGCAATCACAAGATGTAAAATATGTAGAAATGTAAGATGCTGAAATATGTTATTAATGGAAATTGACAAAATGATAAAATGCAATATGGAGGAAATTAACACTCCAAAATTGATGCTAAAGAACTACATTGTACTCCATCACCAATCT
The DNA here is from genome assembly GCA_028583015.1 of Wollemia nobilis. Taxonomy (NCBI): domain Eukaryota; kingdom Viridiplantae; phylum Streptophyta; class Pinopsida; order Araucariales; family Araucariaceae; genus Wollemia; species Wollemia nobilis. Next base: position 2,033,880 of record JAQPPZ010015334.1, read on the forward strand.
ATATGGTGATCTACCTAGTATACCTACTACTACCTACAACCATCTCTTATCACTCAATATGAGATCCTTTATATAGAAAGATGGATTGCTTGACCAAAACATTACCTAGTTTTACAAGGGGACACCTTGCACATTTACAACTTGCACATAGATACTTGTGCATTTATTATATTACTTGAAGTAACTAACTAACTACCCCCTAAAGTAATCTACTACTCTAGTTATGTACCAAGTGTGGTACATTTCTATTACCCAAATGATGTAATATACTCTAACACCCCCCTGTATTACATTATTTGGGTATTAAAGACTTTAGTATTTAATAAGGATCTTCTTCTCCTTCTTTATTGGAGTTAGTACTTTTATAGGTGGATGTACTATCATAAGATTCTTGCAAGAGTATTTTCTCTTTTCCTTTGTCCTTGTTATCATTCTTTATGTCCTGTATAGAAGCTTATGAACATACACGTGGAGCATTATGATAAGATTTTGTGTTAGTAGTACTTGAAGTACTAATATTGCACGAGGATTGAAATATATTTTCTAGGGATGATTCATCCATTTTTGTTTTCAGTATAAGTAATTCTATCAATCCTCTTAGTTCTACATTTTCATCCTTATAACATTGAAATGTAAGTAATGCCATATATAATATGCTTCCATATTCTAAAGGAATTTGAATGTCATTCTTTCGATTATCAATTGCTTCAATGAGTCGAGCATGTAGATAATGTTCCATAATTTAAAGATATCTTTTAAAGATTCACCATGTATCCTTTTTGAAGTAAGGTATAAGTTTTCTTCAGAATTTATAAGTAAATTATTGATTCCACTTTTTATGACACTTGCTCTTTCTTTTCCAGTAGTGTTTTCATATAATTTTTCACTGTATTCCATGAGGTAGACATCTCTCTTAGTTTTAGCTTTTTCTATTTTAAGAACACTTTTGTTAGATCCTTTGTAGTAGACTACCTTATGACTCCCTAGTTAAGCAACGTGAACTAATTTCATAAAACCTTTCTTACAATTAGGTTTTGTAGGCTTCCATATATCTCCCTAATAATTAGAATATGCTTAGTTCACTTTCTACGTTGATTTTGTAATTTTTTGAGAATAATCAACCTTTTAATTTTACTTTATCTTTCGTAACGAAGTATGCTTTAATGGTTGGATTTATTTTTGTCTCCTTTAATGAGTATGAGATAACTTTTACCAATTAATTCCAACTCTATATGTAGGTAATTGATTTTATTTTCTTTCCAATATAATAATTTTCTAAATTCCAATTATATGTATAGAGTTTGAAGTAGTATGCATTATATCTCCCTACTTTTTGGAATATTAGAAAATAATGGTAGTTACAATTTAATAACGATTTAATCAAGGATGACAACCTTATATCTCCTACTTGATTATTGCAAATATTGTATTGTGTATGCGTAGACACAAAAAATTGACCCACTCAAGTGAGTAATTTTCTCAGAGTTCTTTAGAGATACCCCTTAGACTTGCCTAGGGTAAGGACTAGGTTTCTCCTCCCTTATTTTTGGTTTTTCTCCTCTTTTTGTGAAATTGTGGTCACCCTTGACGGGGTGCAATTTTGCATAGTGTAAAATCATGGTCGACCCTAATTGGGTGCGATTTTGTAGTTTAGGGTTTTCCCCCAAGGAAACCCTAATTTTTAAATTTGGCATGTCTAGTGTTGGCTTTCCTTAGATTTTCCTTCCCATTCTGATTTCAAATCCACTATAGAAGGAGGGTTTGAAATCATCTTTATAGGGGAACAAGAATTCACACAATTATTATACATGATCTAAGCTCTCTTCTTCTTGCATACTTCTTTCTTCAAGTTATCTTTAAGTGAATTATGATCTTCTGCAAGCAAGCTATCTCGCAAGTGTGGAGTACAACCTGTTGAAGCTCTTATTTCTAGTACATTGGATTGCCTTATTTGTGGATTAGTGTTGGAGTCCCGAGGAGTATTTCTGCTACTTAGAGTACCGCTTCCTTGGATCTACTTTTGTGCTATTTTTCAGGTCTTTTCATTCTTCTACATTTACATTTGAGTCTTCTGTATCATCTATTTTTCATTTCGCATCTATATGAATCTTTTTGCTTTGCTTATGTGAAATCATGCCTGGTCTCTATGGGGTATTATTTCATCGATCTATGAAATCATGACCACTCTTTGTGGGGCACGATTTCATCTAGACCATGTTTAGGAAAAAATTTCTACCCGCAAACCCTATATCTACATCTTAGATAACATATAAAACATACTTCTATGTTTTGTGCTTTGTTTTATCATTTTGCTCTGTTGTATTATGTTATGATTGTTCATATTCCAAAGGTAAACTTTCACTTTTGTTTTTAAAGGTCAGCTAAAAGGACCTAGGGGGCTTGAATATTGTGCCTCTAAGCATTATTGTACAACAACCTAAGTAGGATCCCTAACTGATTATATTTTCAAAGTATTTATTAAGTTATCTTGTAGGAACATGAATAATTGGATACCGCTAGATAAAGGATAAAAGCTTAGATCAACCACCAGATAAGATAAGTGTCCTGGTTAGTCTATAGGTTGTTTGTTATCTTGTTTGAATCCTAGATCTGATTTAAAGAAAATACACATTTAATTGATCTCTAGGCATAAAAGACAAACAACATATAGTGTGCACTTAGGATTTAATATTGTTTGTGCATATTTTCTTGAGCCCTTGCATGAAGGTTTTCCATCTTAAACCTTAGGGTTAAAAAGCATTCAAACAAAGAATAATTCTAGGGTTAGCTCTTATCTTCTTGTATACTGTAATTTTGCATTGTCCTTTATCTTTCATAGCATAGATCTAGAAAGGCCAAACATAGGTGATTGTATTGAAACAAATACATCAAACATTCTTGAAAACAATGGACTTGGAGTGAGTCCTTAAACCATTCTTGGTGAACCCTTCCCCCTTCTTCCATATCGAGTATAGAGAAAAATATACCCCTTGGTCACCTCAAGGATTCCTTGCGGATCCAACCTTGAGAATCATACATGGTAGGGTGTTTTTTCCCCTCTACATCTTTGGTGAACCCGATGTGAACACCTCCTTTTATTTTTAAAAACTTTTAATAAGATCATTATTTTGTTTGCTTGGAACATTAATAACATCTTTAAGAATATTTCTTTATGTGCTTATCGTTAGTATTCTATTATATCCTTTCACTTATTCTAATGACTTCTTTTCTTAGAAGTCAGCAGAAGCATCTTGAATCTGATTATGTTACCCCAGAAGATGATCGAATTGATACAGAGGACCCTAACATAAATCCAGAAGAACAATATAATAATGGAATTAAAACAAATTTTGATCCTTTCGAAGGACCTGATGGTGGGTTCCTCTTCTCATAATTTGAGCATATTTGAGATTTTATGAAGATTAATAGGGATAAAATATTGAAGGGTATGAAGCAGGAAGCTCGAATCGAAAAAGGTGAGACTCCTCCTCCCCCCTTCAGTAATTTCCCCCAAACATATTGAAAATAATGCCTTATCTAGATCTTTGCATCATGATAATATTATTAACCAACCAATTGGTGCCATTACTACAACCACAAAATATGAAAGGAATCCACCGATCCTTCCAACTAGCAGTGTCACTCAAAATTATTCTCATTTTCCTCCTCAATATGATTGTTTCAACACTTTTGCTTCTGTTCCACCAAATTTTAGTTGTTCTCTCTCACAAGGTAACACATATAATAATAGTGTCCATACTTCCAATCTAAACCAAGAAATTGCTCCATTACATACCTATATCCCTCCCTTAGGGAATTCGAGGACATTGCATAATAGTAATTTGGAAGTTCAAAATTTAACAAATATGGTAAAGTAGTTAGTTTCAAAAGTTGAAATGATTCAACCTTCGAGTTTCACTTATAGTTATAAAGATATGTGTAACCAACCATTGGATCCTATTGTTGCTACAAGACCTTATCCTAAGCACTTTTCTATGCTAGTTTTACCTATATATAAGGGGATAGAAGATCCAGTAGAGCATTTAAGAAGATTTAGAACAACATGACATGATATCATATATGATGATATGTTGTTACTAAAAATATTCCCAAATAGTCTTAGTGGTATGGCATAAGAGTGGTACTATCGACTACCTAATTACTCCTTGAGGAATTTTGAAGAAATAGCAGAATTATTTGTTCAACAATTTGGTGCTTATGTTAAGAAATATGTAACCATGAAAGATGTTTATCATTTAAAACAAGGTAAGGAGGATTTTTTTTAGAATTCTTAGCTCGTTGGAGAAGTCTAGTTGGATGTTTAAAATATACTTTACCTCCTAGATATATGCTTGAGATGTTTATTGAAAATTTGCAAGAACAATTATCTTATGCATTAGAAACTACTACTATCACATATTTTGATCAACAATTGATTTAGCTAGAAAAGTAGAACAAGCTCTTATCATAAGAGGCCAACTTAAAGTAAAAGAAGACAAACCTACTAAGTCTCAACACAAGAGTAAGCATACAGGAGGTGATGGTGTAGTGGATAGTAGACATGTTATTAATGTTGTTAACAACCTACAAAAGATAATACTTCAAAAACCTCCCCAAAGGAATTTCACAAAGCTTAACATGTCTATGGAAGTAGTTTTGAAATAAATTTTAGAAGCCAATGCAATTGAGTTGCCTCCCATAACGCAACCAGATACTACAACTAATTGGTACAAGGTAGGTTAGCATTATGCGTATCACAGAGTAGGACATTGGAGAAATTCTTATAAGAAGTTAAAACATGTGGTTCAAGACTTCATCAATGCAGGACGTATTGATATAGGGAGTTCTCAATCATTAGATAATCAACCTCCTATTCAAAAAACTTCAAATCAGGATATGGGAATATTTAAAAATCCATTACCAAAGCATAATCAACAGGTAGCTAATCAAGTATCTTATTATAATGAGCCTCCTCTCTATGGTAATATGGTTGGCATGGTTGGGGTAACTAGGAGATGATGTGACTATCATCTCCCCTATTGGTAACCAAAAAATCAATGACTTCAGGTACCATCTCTAAACCAATGTTGTCAATAACGCTCTGTTTACCTCCACCTAGGGCATCTTTACTAGATGTGATAGCCCCATAATCCCTAGGGTGTTCCTCTCTGCCTATGTGAACCACCATAGCTCCTCCTTCAAGAATCTTACTTGCCACTCCTGGCTCTCTAGTACGTCATGTTGAAACCTAAAACATAATAAAATTTTAATCAGTTCACTATAATAAATGTAAATTAAAATAGTAAAAATAGAGCATATTATTAATCAGCCCTTAAGCTTGTTTGTCTTGTCTCTCCTTTTCACTTCCTCTAGTTTTTATTTGTTTGATTTATTCTTTTGCTTTGTTTCTTCTCTTGGCTAAAATCGTGCCCTACTCCTCTTTGGGTGTGATTCCATACTTCTCCTTCTTCCATCGAATTCATACCCTTTGCTCATAAGGGTCGAATTCATGAAATCATACCCAATAATTTTGAGGTGCAAAATTTAGTCGCTATGGAAAACCAATCAAAATTACGATCAACCCTCGAAATTGCACAAAATTTTGATCAACCCTCAAAATTGCACTGGGGTTGTGCATGAAAAATTCTTCTAAAAGTCAAATAAATGACTTAAAAGTACTAAAAACCTAATCTAGCCTAGTCTAGAGGAAGGATTTTTGTCCTTACTTGTACTTGCTCTACTGTTATGCCAACCCCACCCCTCACAATGGCTAAACGGTGTGTGAGAAGCATTATTTCTCCTTTTTTCTCCATAGCCTTTCTTCTCCTTCTTGCAAGGTGAAAATAAATTCATTTTCACTCTCCCTTCTTCTTATACCCCTATTTTTTCTTTATCATGTTCATGTTGTTGCTATATTTCTCTTAGTTTGTTGGTCTCTTTTCTTTTGCATCAACCTTTTTCAAGTTTACTCTAGAATTTTGCATTCCTTTTGAAACTTGAGGGGGTACCCTAGCTTGAGAGGCCTTAAAGTTCCTAATGCCTCACTTTGCATGTAAAATTTTAAAGTGTTTTATATGGCACCAATTTTGCACCACCTCTTTCTTCTAAACCAACCACCCCGTTTTTGTGTTTTTTTTCCTTGATCATAAGTGTCTACATATTTCTTTGACATATTTATTAGGCTATAAATGCATCAAATAGGGGGTAAAATGTAGACATGGAAAATTGACCCACCCAAGCAAGTCATTTTCCCTAGAGCCTTAGAGAGACCCTCAAACTTGTCAAAATACAAGTTTGGGCCTCTCTTTCCTCTCCCCCTTCCTTTCTTCCCTAGTTTTACTGAAATCATGGTCACCCCTTATGGGGCACACTTTTGGTAAGTTAGGGTTTTTCTTATAAAATATAACTTTTGAGCCAACTTCTAGTACATAGACCCTCCTTTAGGTCTTTCCTTTCATTTTCCCACCCTTTTGCCCTCCAAACCTCTTATAAATAGAGGGTTTGGATCCTCTTTTCTCTTAGAAGTGATCCTAGAAGTTCTCTCAAATGCAAAACTAAAGGTACTAAGTGCTAAGTGATTCTCTTGATGAATTATACTAGCAAGATCAAGTTTTCTTTTGCTACTTTGCTTTGATTTGTTGTTTTTGGTTGGTAAGTGTTGGAGCCTTAGGGAGGAGTCAACCACCTTGTGGAGGTCTTCATCATTTTGACTATTATTTTGCTACCACCAAGTTTATTCTTACATTTTAATATTTCTAAATCATTCATTGTACATTTTACATTTTGTTTTTGCATTAATTAGTCATTCTTGCACTTCTATTGCAAAATCATGCCCTATCCATACAAGATACGATTTTGGTAGATCTAAAATCATGGCCACCCATTATAGGGTAATATTTTAGATTCATCAATTTTGGGGGAAAATTTTTGCTCCCAAACCCTCAATCTATATTTGCATGCTTTGTCTAGGTCATAATACTATTGTTTGCATTCTATTTTTTGCACTATTTCATTTAATTACATCTTTGCATGTTCATTTTCAAAAGGGTCAACAATCACTTTTGTTTTTGAATGGTCAGCTAAAAGGACCAAGGGATCTTAACTGTTGCACCTCCAAGCTCAGCCACACAGTGGCCTAAGAAGACCTCCAAATATTGATCAAATTTTCTAGGATTTTGTGAAGTTGTTTTGCAGGTTGTGAAGTTGTTGGATTTATCTAGATGCAAGTTAAAGCTAAGGTCAACCATCAGATTGGATAGGTGCCCTAAGTTAATTTCTTAGGTTGTTTGTTGTTTGTTGTTTGCTTTCTATCCATTTTCATTCTAGATCTAAATCATAAATAAAATAAAAATATATTTTTTAATTCATTTTATGCATTCAAAAGAGAAGAATCATATAGTTTGCATTCTAGAGTTAACTCTATTTGTACATTCTATAAAAAACTTACTAAAAAGAAAGGATTTATTTTATTGCATGATAGGGTTTAATAATCATTGAAAATCAAGTATCATTATAGGATTAGTTTTTATTTCCTACATTATTGTTTGTCTTGCATTGTTCTTTCATTTTTCATAGCTTAGATTTTAGAGAAGCCAAACATAGGTGTTTACTTAATATATACATCAAACATTCCATCCCCAGACTTGGAATGAGTCCTTAAACCATTCCTAGTGAATCCTTCAATCCCTAAGCCCCAAGTGTAGAAAATATAACACACCCCCACGATCAGCTCGAATCCTAGTAGATCTAGCTAAGAATCATATGCAATAGGGCAGTTTTCTCCCTAATAAGTTTATTTAGAGCACTTGATCCAGTTGTTGATCCTAGTTTTTAACTTTGATATTTGATATATATCCAACAACTTAAAATACTACAAAATAACTTCAAAACCCTTGGAAAAATTAATCAGTATTTGGGGACCTACTTAGGTCATTATGTGACTAAGCTTAGACACATAGTAGTCAAGCCCCCTTGGTCCTTTTAGTTGGCCATTTAGGAATAAAATAATTATTGACCTTTGGAACAAAAAAAGTGATATGAAACTAATTTGAACAATGAAATGAAATGAAATACAAATAAAATGAACATAACACGAAGAGAACACACAAAAATTTAGGGTTTTAGAGATGAAACTTGCTCCTAATCCCTAATTGACCAAATTTTCACTCTGTAAAGGGTAGGTGCGAATTTAACTTGCCAAAATTTACACCCTATATGGAATAGGTGTGAATTTGATTTAGAACAATTTTTAGCCTACAAAACACCAAAATTTTGATGCAAAACAAGAAATAAAAAGCTTGAAACAAATTAGCAATACATAGAAACTTGATTAGCTGAGAGTAAGCAAGGAACAATAAGAAAGTGAAGGTAGCGATGGTAGACCTCTCCTATCATCAAGACTCCTCCACTTTTTCACCAAGGGAATCCAATCACAAGAAGCACAAAAGCAAAGCAACACAACAATCCAAAAGTAGAGATTTGTCAAGAGCACTTTTCACAAAAGAAGAACTTCACAACTTGTCACTTACCACTTTTCACAAAAGAAGAGCTTCACCACTTGTCACTTGCCACTTGAAAAACTTGGAGAAAAAGGGAGTCCAAACCCTCTATTTATAAGAGGTTTGGAGGAAAAAAATGTAGGAAAACAAAATTTAAACTTGGGTAAGAGCCAACGTCATAGAGGTCGACCAAAAAATTGGGTGAGACAGCTAGACCCATGTGCAATTTTTTTGCATTTTGGGAAATCAAATTTTTGTCAGAATGAGACAAAAATTATATTGTCAAAAATCTCTTTTTGATCCTGATCAACATATTCCAAAAATAGCTTTTCAATATAGGATGTAATCATAATCAATATATATAGTAATATTATTTTAAACAAATTATTAACTATTTTAATCATAATCTAGGAGGGTTTTTTGAGAGGATCCCAAAACCTTATAACATCGCAGGCCATAACCCTGGCATATACAAAAAACCTCATGGGCTGGAGCAACACAAAAACCTTGGTTGACACTTACCAAAATATAGAAATAGATGCCCATATGGCTACATATAATATTATCCCTAACGGGAGGTAGACATAGTTTAAAACCTAAAAAACCAAAATCGGTTACAACCCACACATCCATCATCAACAAAACAAGAAACTCCGAGGAACCTCCATCAGGCTTCAGTTTCCTCCTAGTCGTCCTGGTCCTGGTGCCCCTTGTAATGCTTCAGAGCTTTAAAAATCCCATTGGTGGAGGCCAGAATGTTAGCTTCCATGTCCTCCAGGAATTGAGCCAATATTACCAACCTCCACTTTGGAAATGCACCAAGATGACGAGGAGATAGGTGGCATGGTAGAAGCAAAGCCACCGAGGACCACTGCGGACCTCCTCCTAGGTGGTTCCATGAAAACTGTCTTGGCTTGCGGCTCTCACCACGTTTTCCAGGAAGCTCCAACGCTATACTTTGAGAAACATGGAAAAAAAAACCTTTGTTTACCATGTGGTCCACTAGACCATTGCCCTCCCTGAAAGTATGCACTGAGGAATGTTGAAGAAGGAGGTTCCTTGCCTCAGAATGATGTTGAACACCTTCCAGGATGGGGTCTTGAAGTTAAGCAAGTAGTTGGTAATGTTCATCGAATCCCCTTCAAGTAGCAGAGGATGAGGATCCTCCGAGATGAGCTCAAGACCCCTCAGAACCCCTCTGGCTTCTACGACGTGAATTGATTGGATCCCTAGATTTTCATAGCAAGTGAGGATGAGCTTCCCATTATGGTTTCTGACGACACCACCTGCTGCTATTGGACCTGGGTTGCCTCTGGCCGCTCCATCAAAGTTTAGCTTTATCCAACCATGGGGGGCCTGATCCACCTGGTATTTTTTTTGGATAGAGCCGGGTCCACTAGGCCAGGATCCCTGTCAAGCTTTAGAGTCATGAAAATTTCCTCCTCGAGGCAAAACTTTGGAATTGGGCTGGAGAGGATCTTGGAGTTCTCAATGGCAAAGGCCAGGGCTGTGTAGGCAATAGAGGGAGGGTCTCTAGAGGAGTTTTTAAACACCCTACCATTTTGTTCCAACCAGATCTGCCAAATGAAATGGTGGAAATAGGCATTCAATAGGAAACAAAGTTTTGGGTTTCGAAAAGGACTAGGCCATTGAAAGAAATCTTCCTTAATTATCTTGGGAGGAATCCACTAAATATGGAAAGTGGAAAGGATGACTCCAATGACAGAATTGGTAAGAGCAGTGTAGGAAAAGGTGGTCAAAAGACTCACAGGCTGACATACACATGTAACACCTATTTGGGAAAGCAAATCCCCTTTTATGGAGGTTATCAATAGTGAGGGCTTTATTCTAAAAAGTGATCCAAGAGAAAAAAATTACCTTGGGGATCAAGTATTTCTGCCAAACCAGGTTGCAAGGAAACTCCACCCTTGGTCCGCTACATAGAATATTCTAAGTTGACTTGACCGAGAAGGTGCCACTATCTGTTCCTCTCCAAATCCTATGATTAGCTCTCCTTCGATAAGGGATGATGACCCCATTTAGGAGAGAGGATAGAACAAAAGCCTCCTTGTCACACCCATCCACTTTGTTAATCGACCAATGTGGGTATCCATTCCTCAAAATAATGAAGTCGACCACCTTCTGATCATAGTTGGGGTCCACCACGGATCTGAGGTGAACCAACTTGGTACGCTGACACAAAGGATCCTCCTCAAGCCACCTGTCCTTCCAAAAGTTTATCTTCTGCCCATCACCCAAGATCCATCTAGTTCCATCTGCAATCAAGTGTTGCGAATGTATGAAAACCTTCCAGAAAGCCGATCCACCCATGAGAATGCCTTCATTGAGGATAGAAATGTTGGAGAGGTATTTATTTTTTACTATTTTGACCCACTCAGCTGAATCATTGGAGATGATCCTTTAGGCATGTTTGGCCACCAAAGCAAGGTTCATCAAGCCTATTCTCCTTAGGCCTAGTCCCCCCTGGTCCTTGCTTTTGCAAACCTTTTCCCAAGCTACTAGGGAAATTCTACCATTGTCCTCATTGCCTGACCACATAAAGGTCCTTTGGATCTACTCAATCTTATGAAGGGCCGAAACTGGGAGCCTGAAAACCGATATAAAATAGGTCGAGATCCCCTAAAGGCATGCCTTGGTAAGGGTGGCTTTACCTGCTTGGGAAAGAAACTTACCTTTCCAGGTAGCTAATTTTTTATGGATGTGCTTTAAGACCATATTCCATAAAATCTCCTTGGCCTGGCCATAGAATAGGGGAAGACCAAGGTATGTAGTAGGAAGGGATTTGATGGAGCACCCGAGGATCCTGGCTAACTGGTTCTGTCGTCTTACTGGGGTGTTGAGGAAGAAACACTTATTTTTGATGAAATTCACTTTCTGACCTGCAACACGCTCATAGAGGAACATGATCCTTTTGATGTATCTAGCCTGGGCTACTGATGCATAAGTAGACAACAGAGTGTCGTCCATGAACTGTTGATGGGTGATCGCTTCAATCTCAGAAGCGAGAATAATTCCAGTCACCTTATTCCTCTAAAGTGCCTCCTTAAGTGCTCTACCTAGTACTTCTACCATGATAATAAAGAGGATGGGCAACATGGGATCTCCTTGGTGAAGCCCTCTAGTACTTTAGAAGAACCTGACAGGGAAACCATTGACCAACACAGAGAAGCAAGAGGTGGAGATGTAGCTTCGAACAAGGTCAATCCAAAGAGGGTGAAAGCCAAACTTGGAAAGGACTACACAGAGGAAGCTTCTGTCAACTTTGTCAAAAGCCTTGTTCATGTCAAGTTTGAGGAAAATGGCTGCCTTATTAGCCATAGAAGTAGAGTGGAGGGTCTCATGAATCGTGATGATCCCATCCAAGATGTTCCTACCTTCCACCGAACTGCCCTGGCATGGGTCAATGAGGAGGGGGAGGATGGGCTTTAACCTATTGGCCATGGTCTTGGTTAGAACTTTGTAGACAACATTACAGAGGCTTATGGGCTTGAAGTCAGAAAAGGTTCTACAAGAAGATGATTTGGAATCAAATATAGTAAAGTGGAATTTAGCCCATGGTGAACAGTTTTGGAAAAATGGATTTCCCTTATGGCAACACAGATGTCCTCTCCAACGATGTCCCATACTATTTGAAAAAAGTGAGGGGGAAAACCATCAGGACCTGGGGCCTTATCGGGTTGCATGGAGAAAAGGGCTTCCTTAATCTCATCCGAGGAGAAAGGTTCCATGAGATTTTGATTAGCCTCCTAGGTGACTCTGCATGGGATGTTAGCCAGGAGCTCGACCTGGGCCTACTGGTCACTTTCAAGAAGAGATCTTAGTAAGTCCTAAAAGAAAGCCATTGCTTCGGTTCTTATATCCACTAAGTCCTTGGTCGAGGATCCATCATTGCGAATGATCTCTCTAATTTTATTGGATCCTCTATGCGGCATGGTCGAAGCATGGAAGAAGCTGGTATTGGAGTCACCCTCCTTTATCCATAAGTCCCTAGATTTCTGCCTCCAAAAGGTCTCTTCCCTGGCTAGGATGTTATGATAGTCTGCTAGGAGGATCTTCTCTTCATTTTTGATGGTTGTGCTATGGTCCCCATTTTCCATTCTCTTTTCTATCTCTTGCAGGCTTTCTGAGATGGATTTTTTTCATTCAAAAATGTTTCTAAAGACCTCTTTATTCTAGATTTTGATATTTTCCTTGACTATCTTGATCTTTTGGGCTAACTGCATCGAGGCGAATCCTCCAACATTTTGTTTCCATTAAGAAGCAACTTGCCCTTTAAAATCCTTATGCTGAATCCACATGGACTCGAACCTAAAAGGAGTTTTGAAAGAGGGAGCTTTCTCGGATTTGAGGATGATGGGGTTGTGGTCCGACCAAATTCTAGGCAAGGCGAGCAGGGTTGCATCACCTATGAAAGGAATGGCTTCTTGAGAGATGAAGAATCTGTCTAGCTTAACCTGGATAAGCCCACTACCCACCTTCCTGTTTCTCCAAGTGAAGGAGGATCCCTTGAGCTTAATGTCCATGAGCTTGTTGTTGTTGACAAAGTTTCTGAAGTCCTCCATACTTCTGCTGCACAAGTCAGAACCTCATTTATTATTTGATGGGTGTAAGGGGTAGTTAAAATCTCCACCGAGGATCCAAGGTATAGTCCTGAAGTTGCTTCTCATTTAAGTAATGGTTTCCCATATCTCAGCTCGCTCTACAAGAGAGTTAGGGGCATAAATGTTGGATAGGATCCATGAATGATTGCTAGTCTTTGAGTGAAAAAGAATGTTGAGGATTCTATTTGAGGAAGATAGAAGCTTCCATTCCACTAGGGTCGGATCCCATAGGCACATGAGCCCTCCCGATGTGCCTTGAGCAGGGCTAAACAGGGTTTCCCATTTGCTCCAAATGACTTTGGCAGCCTTCCTTGATGAGAACTCACCATTTTTGGTTTCTTGGAGAATGAAAATAGAAGGGTTCATCCTTTTTATGAGGTTAACAACCATCCTCTGCTTGGCTGCGTTGTTTAGGCCTCTCATGTTCCATGAGATGACCTTCATTTCAATAATTGAGGATTTTTCTTGCCTCCCTTCACCAGTTGGAAGGGGGTTTTGGTGCCTTGTTTTTAATCCTTCTGTGTGTTAGAATCATCTAAGAATAGTGTTAGCTGAGTCCCATTTTCCACATCCTCCACCGTTTCTTTGTTCCATTGGTCATTACTAGAGGGCCTTCCTCTCTTCCATTCACTGTCGTAGTCAATAGCCTACATTTTGCTTCTGGTGTTCCTAGGGCTGATCCGCATCGATAGGGAAGGCCCTCCTTCGCCTTTATCCCATCGAGGTGGGGATTTCTTGTTACTTTTTAAATATTCTTCCATGAAGGATTACGAAACACCAGGTTCGAGGAAAAACTATACCTGGGAAACTGAGCCCTCTGCTCAAAGACTGCCTTATGATGAGGGTTTTGAAGGAGCCTCTTGCTAGTTTTGACTTGGTGAGGGAGCTTCTGCATGCATGTATTCCTACTCAATATTGTTATCAGGTTTCTCACGGTCCATAGAGGGTGGGAGATGATCCTCCTTGTGTTCAACTTCAGCTTCGCCTTGAGAAGGAGTCTTGGCTTGGTCATAGGATCGATGGGCAAGGTTGTGCAAAATGAGTTCTAGCTAAAACTTTTTGTTGCTGGCCCTAGGACCCTGGTTCCTCTAGTTTCCTCTCTTAAAATATTCTTCACATTGCTTTTGAGTCCTTAGATTTGGGCATTGGGGCTGGAGATGCCCCTGAGTACAAAAATGAGTGCAAAAGACAGGTTTATTTTCATACTTAATAGGTTGCCTTTTGATAAGGGTTTTCCCTTTGAATAGGTTGATGAAAGTGGAGAGCTCAGCTTCTAAGCTAGCAGTAACACAGAACTGAGCATGTACCATCCTGGACCTGACCTTGGTGGAGGAATCAAAAGCCACTAACTCCCCAATGGATCGAGCAATCCCTATGATTACATTCTCATGCCAACATTGAAAGGGGAGGTTTGGAAGTCTCACCCACAGTGGAGTGACATGTATGTTTTGGGTCTTAGGATTAAAGTCCTCCCCCATTTCCTGATAAAGAGGCTCCTACACCCTAGGAACCACGAACCTCCGACCAAGATGTTGTAAAAGTTCATTTTGTTGTTAAACTGGATAGAAAAGAAACCTCGGGACAGGGCCATAATCTCCATGTTGCCACTGGTTTTCCACTTGGAGGAAGCCCATTTGCGGATAGTGTCCATATCCGGGCATCCCCCCAAGAACTTCCCAATCAGCATGAACTTCTCCATCTCCATATAGCTTTCCATCAAGTCTTTGAGAATGACCAGATTTTCCCCTGAGGGGTGGAGCTCCTGGGTGGAGAAATGTGGTAGGACGCTTGAACCCAGAACCTGGGCATAGGATCCCTTACAGGTCTGATGGGGGCCTTCCTTGTTAGGGGGATCCTTCCCGCTATTACCCATCCTATCCATATGAGCACCCGCTGCATCAGTACCAGATCCTTCACTATTGTCATAGCTGGTCCCCCCCGAAACCTTGCCCGTTTGTCCATCCTCCCTCCTCTTGCCTGCTTTCGCTCTGCTACTATCCTCCACTCGCTCATTTGTATTCTCTCCTTTCTCGCCGCTCATCCTCTCCTCAAAATTACTTCACAATTTAATATTGAATATTAGACTATAAATTAATGATCACTTATATCACTATGCAATGTAAAGGAGGGTGTTAATACATAAGCCGAAGGACTTTAAATTCAATACCTCTGTCAAATTTGTAAAATATTTTTATATGTAATATCTTATAAGCATGTCTTATCTCACAATTATTATGAATGTAGTATAACTATTTTTGTAGAATGTAATAAGTGAGGTTTCTATGCAAGTATTTTAGTGCAAGGGGATTTCATGGGATTTTCATTGTATTATCCAAATATTTTTCATGAGAGGATATTAACATCTATAATATTATTAAATTTATGTTTAATAATTGTTATAAATAACAAGAAACCATGAAGTATATAAGTATTCTAGAACATCTCAAAATTAAAGAATGCCAAATCTTACATGGCCTAGAGAAAATACATAAATATACCAAATCCTAAGTAAAACATATTCTATACTAGAAACATATATCCAAACTTTGACACAACTCTCTCCATGTTCAATTTTGGCATCTGTTGGCTAAAAAAGCTTAAAAAAATATGCAAAAAATTGAAATAAATATTTGGGTGAGAGTAGAGGATACCAAACATTTTTGACAATCTTCAAGGACAATTTTCTTACTATTTGAATCTATTCAACCTTTTTAGATAATCTCTTTGCAACAACCCAAAACTACCAACCCAATATATATATTTTTAATAATGATTACAATAAAAGGTGTTAGGAGGAGAAATTGAAGGGATTTATTATTGATAAAAATAGGTTACAATATATAGGCATAAGCCTATATTCAACACATGACACTTGTCAAGAGAAACTGACAAGTGTCAAGGAAGGCATAGTGCACTTTACTTTAACTCTAACATTCTCCCTTAAAGTGCACTATCCTAACTAAAGAAAAAACAAAGCAAGTCAACATTAGGTAACATTCCCCCTTAATGTTGACTTCTTGAAAACAACCTATCATCCTCGCTTATTGCTGATTTGGTCTAGGCTCGTGCTCTTTTACGCTTGGCTCTCCAACTATGAATAACGCTAGATCCACTATGTATACATCTCGGTCTGTTGCCTCAGGGTCAGCCACTTCCATGGGTCTGTTGCCACTGGGTCAGCCGTCTAAGTGCCTCAGGGTCATCATGGGTGCCTCAGGGTCAGCCACATCTGGGTCTGTTGCCTCTGTAGGTCATCCTTAGAGGATGTTGCCACTCGTAGGTCACTAACTAGATTCACCATGAGTATGAAATCCCTCCTCATGGTGAACTCAATATAGAAGGTGTTGGTCTCTGTCGAAAATGCACCTAATGAAAGGAAAAACGAGCCATATAAGAGTGTCGGTCTCTACCGAAAATGCACTCAATACATTAAAATGAGCCATAGATAAAAATAGGAGGAGAGAAGAAGAAAAGAAGAGAATCTTCTGAAGTGTCTTTGTCTGTAGTCTTCAGAAGTAGATCCAAAAAAAAAACCTCGGATAGAGTCTAAGGTGTCTTTGTCTGTAGTCCCTAGTATAAGTGTCCTTATGGTGACCATGTCATCCCACCGAAATGCATGGGTAACCAGCCGCTGCATTCGCCAAGTGTATAGAAAAGATCACTAGATACAAGGATCACATATGAAATTACCTTGGGAGTGTCGGGTACAACCGAAAGTGCACTCCAAGGTAGAAAAATTTTGAGGCTAAAAAACTCAACTGAAACAGCCTCAAAATTACAATAGGACACCACCATTGTGTCCGTCGCGGAAAAATGTTTCCAACGACTATAAATACCCCTATATTCCACCATCAAAGGGGCCTTCATCATAATGAAAAACAATATGCCTCTCTAAGCAGCAGAAAAACAATTCAAGTATACCCTTGAAAAGCAGAAAATACAACCCATTACATGAAAGTGGTGCCCTCCACTTTAAAAAAATGCCCCCATTGTTTGATAGCCATGACCATAATTTAAAAAACTCCCCTAAGACCACCCATTACAAATCCTCCAACATAAGACATTGTTTCTTGCAAATATATATACTCCCTATACTCCACTTTATATAAAGTGGTCCCCTTCCACTTTATAATATAAAGTGCCCCTTGATTTAAAAACAAACATTTCACATGCTTATATCTCCTCAATGCCCAGCGCATCCAGCGACCTTACAGACAGTCACAAATTACAGGTCACCGCGGGATAGGGTCGGGCATGGGACCCACATGGCTTCGATGCGCTGGGAGGTTTTACTATCGAGAGGGCCATCAGTGGGGCGCCGATGGAACACGTGTATGGCAAAAATCAAACCGAAACACATCGTTCACTGTGACTCTAACTGTAATTGTAATTGCATCGGGGTCGTGGATTTCACTCCTTCTTTGACGGACGTGCTGTTCGGGATCGACGGCACGGGGCTGATGAACGACATTTTTATATCAGAGGGTGGCATCGTGATCCACGTCCGGTGGTATGGCTACACGGAGTTTTCACCGGATAAGGGCATGAATTTCAACCGCCCACTGCCCATCACAGCTTCATCGCCAATTTCTTCCTCTGAACCCTCACCTGCGCTTTCTCCGCCGTCACCATTCCTTCCAAGTTTCAGAGATAGGATCCTTGTACCTGATGGAAAATGCGAGAACAGCGACCAAAATGAGGATGATCGCAGATAAGATGGTGCCGATTTCATCCTTGGTTTTTGTAGTGGCAGCCATTACCGCTATCGAGGCTTCCAACAAATTCCATCGACGGTGGGAACATACTGGAGGTCAAACCGCCTTTCTTCTCCACAAGTCGTCCATCGCATCCACTCCGCCTGCTCACCTACAGCCAGCGCTCCGCTGAGCCAGAATTCTCCTGCCTTCGAATCTTCATATTTGGATCGATACGCACATCTTTCCACTGTCGATGCATTCCACCCTCATACAACTCCTGTATTTAGTAAAACTTAATGTCCTTGCCGCAGTTTGTCTTCTTAGAACATAATGAGATGCCCATCTCAAAAACAGACCAAAACACATGCTAGCTGCTCATTCATGGCAATGGTTGCGATTAACAGCAACAAGATGGCGAGAGAGAGCCCAGAAGAACCATCGGGGCCCTCGCATCGTGGTCTGGCAATGATTGCTACAGTTTGAATAGCCTCCTCTGCAATGACGACGATCGCGTGGCCCAAGCTCATCCCTCTCCTACGAGATGCCGGCCACACTGCCTCTGCCTTTTTTGTGTTAAATGACGGATTTAACTAATGTTGGCCGTGGCGACGAGTAGTACACTGTCGGACCCCCACCGCGCAGTCAATGTCACGGACTTAACCCCATCAGCTTATCTTCATAGAATTTTGATATCTAACAACGGTGCCAGAATCTACGAAGTAGATAAGGGTTTCATGGATGCGGTTCTCAACTACGAAGCGGACTTCAAGGCTCTCATGCATTTTAGGCGGTCCATGCCGGGCCCGCCCTAGAGCAGACCATAGGTTCAATTCCCGTCTAGCCCATAGAAAGACTATACTAAAATAACAGATTGAACAAACCCTGAATACAACAGAAACGAGGCTTTTGGAATTTTGAAGAGGCTAGGAGAAGCTACCAAAGAAAACAGAAGAACAGCAGGCTTCGGCACTCAGAAACCCCTACAACTCGAAATCCTTGAAATTGTGAGTCCAGACATCGATTTTCCTTTAGGGAAAAGCGAAACACCAGGGATTCAAACCCCGGTCAATTTAGCTCCAAATCAAACTAACAAATAATCAAGAATAATATTTAAAAAAAACATCTATAAATTTGATCTTGAAAGTAATGGGTATCCTCCGCTGAAATCTCCAAGCCAGACCGTGGCTTCAGTTGGAACCCCAGTCCAGCAACCCCTGAAATATGTGCTTCTCCAGGCTTCCGTTGGGCATAAGCTCGTAGACCATCATGAGGCAGCCCTCGTCCTCAATGATTCATTAAAAAAAATTCAGATCCGGCAGCCATGAAAAAACTAAAAAAAAATTCTGAAAAGTTTTCCCAAACTTTAAATTTTTTTGATCATCTGGTTTCTGATCCATCAAATGATGGAGAGCATACTCCCTCGGTAAAAATTTAAAAAAATGGGGGAGGGAGGATTTCCATGAGGGAAATCCCCCCTCAAGGGGTTTCACAGGGCAGGGAAAGCCCGCTCTGATACCAAATGTTAGGAGGAGAAATTGAAGGGATTTATTATTGATAAAAATAGGTTACAATATATAGGCATAAGCCTATATTCAACACATGACACTTGTCAAGAGAAACTGACAAGTGTCAAGGAAGGCATAGTGCACTTTACTTTAACTCTAACAAAAGGTTCACAAGGAAAAACCCTTCTTTTATCTTTCTAGCATACAAGGCTTCACCACATTTGAGTTCCAAGTCACTGCAGATGACACTCAGTGGATAGGAGTGGTCAACTCCCATGGTTTTTGGGGTTCACCTTACTAAACCTACATGTTTAGAAGGATGCCAAAAGTGGTCTCTCCACATTTCCCATACCCTCATCAACATAGGACAATGTGTCCACATCATAGGAATTATCCTTTAAGGCCCATAACACTTAAAGGGAATGCATGTTCCCTAACCTTACTCTAAGTCCATCTAGATAGGTTAATTAGGTGTAGAGAATTGGTGTCTAGTTACCACACCTCTATGGGCTAACTAATGTCAGTACCACTTTATTGGCAATGAACATGATCACCCGATCCTACACGTTCAAGGGATCACCATTATTGTCTTATGAATGGTTCCACAACTCTTAGTTGGAATACACCCGATCCTACTTGTTCAAGGTGTAAATATTCACAAGAAACCCGACTATTATATTCACACAACTCCTTCCAAGTTCATGAGTTCTTAGCTATTGCATTCTCACAACTCATTCTAAGACTCATATCTACCTGGTTATTGAATTAACACAATTCCTCTCAAGATTGGGCATTATTATGACTTGGGTCCATAAGAGATTCGACCCAAGATAATATTATCTCAAATAAATCTTACACTTTAAAACATAGTTCTAAAGTAAAGCAACATGCATCACATAATATCAAAAGTATTTTAAACACAAGTTATAATATATTTAATCCGAAATGCCATAATAGATAAAAAATGATGCATCTTAAATAAAAGATACATTTTACTAACTCAAATGCTTGACTTAAAGCTTCAATAGATGCTTTCCTTTAACTTAGATGCAATAACATAAATGTATCAAATATTTAACGTAAATATGCATTCTGACAATTGATAGAGCTCAATACTATCTATCTAAATAAAATATTTCTCATTCACCTTAATGTACAAAACTAAAATTAACATTAAAAAAACATAATATTTCAGTTGATAAAATGATAAGCCTTTATCCGCATGATGTGGTCTATCGACAAGGACACCACTTGCATTATCGGTGATATGACCCGAGTTCAATCCCTATGATGGATGTGTATAAGAAGTATTTCTCAAAAAAAAATGATAAGCCTTTTCTACCATGCAAGCATCCATGCATAAACATAATAAAACAATCCATAAAGGAGGGGATAAAATGATTCCTCTTCTTATCATGGTTCCTTTAGCCACACGAGTCTCAGGGACCATTATAACAATTTCTCTTTTCAAAACCAAAAATCCAATAATCCAACTTCTAAAAGAGAATCACATACTTCTCTTTATAACAATACCTTAACCTATATAAGTCTTAGGAATTATTGTAGTGGTTTCTCTTTTAAAAACCAAATTCAATAATCCAATTTATAAAAGAAAATCCCACACTTCTCTTTATAATGATCCCTTAACCTACATAAGTCTCAAGAATCATTACAGTGATTTCTCTTTTAAAACCTAAATCCATTAATTCAATTTATTAAATAGAATATCATACTTCTCTTTGTAATGATCCCTTAACCTACATAAATCACAGGAATCATTATAGTGGTTTCTCTTTCAAAATCTAAATTCATTAATTCAATTTATAAAAGAGAATCCATTACCATAGAAGAATCATTCCTAATAACCAAGCATAAAAAAATTTAAAGTTCTTTTTATAATTTCCAACTTTCAATTGCATTCTACAACATTATATTTACCAAGCAAAGACTCTTATATTTCTTTTCAAGATTACAACGGAACCTAAAGCATTAGCAATTAAATAGTAACCAATCTAAAACCACCTCTTACTTAGCAAGATAACAACCAATGAAAAGTCTCTTTTCTAAAAGCTATACCATTATAAGAAAACAATATGCATAACTTTCAATCCAAAAGGAGTTTTCACAATCTTAGTATAACGTTTAAAATAAGAGCCTCATTCCAAAGAACTTAACATGACTAAGCTATAGCGCCAACACTACCCAACCAACAAAACTTATGTCTACAAACCTGAATGTAAGCCAACACTCGAACATAGGGTAAACGAATCTAGGAAGCTTAAGAAAAAAACAACTCATATCAAAGACCTATGGCTAGAAATAAGATTGAATGGGTTTTACTCTGTACTTCACATAGGTAAGAAGATGGAGGCACATGGTATGAAATAGTGTTGTTCGATGTGACAACAAGAAGGAACAGGTAAACCAAAAGGTGTATAACCACTCCCCACAAGTGAGGCAAACACTAGGCATAACATACAAATGCTATCAACCATACAATGATCAAAATCAACATAGAAGGAGGTTAGCAATAAGAGCAAAACAACACTCAACAAGTTACCAATAGTAAGCTAAAGGTATCGCAGGAGGATAAAAAGACAACATCAAAGCAAGAATACTATCCATCCAAGAGAAGATCAAGCTATAGAAGAGCATATAACATCCAAACTTCAATAATGCACTTGAAAACCAAGCTATCCAACATTCCACGATTCGATGATGCATTCTCCCAAATACTCCTCCTCCAAGCCTTTGATCCTTCCTTATGCTTTCCCAAAAATTGAATCCTCTCTATTCCATGCAATATGCTCTCTTAAAAATGAATAATATGACCTTTTTGCATGGAGGAAGTGGTGTTTCTCAAGCTCAAGAAGACGTTACCATCAATGCCACCTTTATGCCAATGAATGTGTCACCCAAGCACAATAATCAAAATAATATTGAATCTAAATTACAAGCCATTCAATTTTATTCCAAACCTTAGAGGAATAATGCAATAATGAAAGTATCTTCAATAATCAATTCAATAATTCACTTTATTAATTTTCAATTGCTAATATTAAATTTTAATATTGACATTAATCTTTCCAAATATTAATGTCACCAATCTAATTAATACTTTACTAGTCTAAAGTATTAAAGCCATCATTTAATTAATTTCCAAGGAATTAATTAACACTTAATAATTCTTACCAATAAAATCTATGCATACCTCAAACAAACATAGATTCATACCAACAATATTACACACCATTGTTTTATCCTTAAGTAGGTGGTATCCTTTAAGATAGTCTAATTCTATCACCAACCTATTAAGGAGACTCATTGCACAAGCAACTTCCTGGCCCAATGGTGTGAACATGAAAACAAGAAAAATGTAAATGCATCTACATGAAGGGTGTTTTGTTACCCTAAGTTGTCAATGAGCAAGTCATCACCATTATTTCCAAAAATATCTCTTAGTAGGTGGTTCACCCATATGATCCCACTAGAGAGAGAACCTGATCCTGCACCCATAAATATGCCGGTAGTACCATATTCCAAGCTCAAAATAATGCAATCATCCCATCATATCAACATAAAAAATAAAGCTATGCAATTAAACATTCACACCAATACATAGTTCATTGTTAATAAAGAGTTTTTCTAAGGAGGGCTATTACATACTCCCTTGGACTAAACACAATCCTTTATGTTTCTTGCAAGTGAGTAAACAATTTTTTTCATTCAAATAAGTATGGAAATTGTTGCCTCATTTCTTCAGCATTTTTCCATGTGGCACAATTCTTAGAATACTGGTCCCATTGGACCTTACATTGATCTAGGGTTTATTTCCTCAACATCTTGGAATGAAACCCTATAATATTTATTGGTCTCACCTTAATGGCTAAGGGATATACCATCTACAATTTAGAAACATTCCACATGTGAGTAGGATCAACAACATACTTCCTAAGCAGGGATATGTGGAAAGTATCATGGATATTTAATAGGTTGGGTAGGAAAGTGAGCCTATAGGCTACTGGACTAATCTTATCAATGATCTCAAAGGGCTCAACATAGTGAGGATCCAATTTAGTTGACATGATGACACTTTTTATGGGTCTTACCCTCAAGAAGAATTTATCCCCCATAGAGAATTCTCTTAGTGATATTTTTAGATCTTCATAGCTCTTTTGGTGATCGATCGCTTTATTGAGCCTAAGCCAAATTACTTTGAGTTGTTCCTCCATATCTTAGATAGTGTCCAATCTGATCATCACCTGATCCTATGAATTATCCCACGATAGAGGTGTTTTGAATCTTCTACCATACAAGGATTCAAATGGGGCAATCCCTACTGATGCATGGTACCCATTACTATATGCAAATTTAACAATATGTAAAAATTATTCCCACTTTGACTTCTGGTCCATGCAATACATGCGTAGCATGTCTTCTAAAACCTGGTTTACCCTCTTGGTTTAACCATATATTTTAGGATATGCAAAAATAATATTTATCGTAGTTCCCATTACATAGTGAAGAGTCTTCCAAAATTTTGATGTAAACCTAGAATCATTGTCTGATATGATCAACTTAGGAAACCCATGTAGTCTGAATATTTATTTGGTAAAATTACCATTGGTACATCATCCTTGATGTTCCTCGGTATGAAGTATGTGTCCTTGGTAAACTTGTCAACCACTATCAATATTGCATCATGTTGGTACCTAGTCTTAGGTAAACCCAATATAAAATCCATAGAGATCACTTGCCATTTTTGCATAGGTACCTCATATGGGTACAATTTCTATACTGGGTGTTAATTTTCTACCTTCACCTTCTAGCATTCTAAACATATTACAATAAAACTACTGATATCTTTCTTCATTCCAGCTCAATAGAAGGTCTTTTCCATGAATTCCCTAATATTTTACCCTCCTAGATGAGTAGAATAGGGAGAATTATGTACCTCTTACTAGGATCCTTTTCCAAGGAAGACAGTACAGAAAAGCCCAACATGTCTTTCGAAAAGCTAACAAAATTGCTGATAAGCTGGCCAATTTGGGTGTCGATGGTGACAAACTTTTCAAATGGGAACACGGTGTCCTGAGTGAATTAGAGGAGCTTATTCAACAAGAATGCCAATAATGATAGTCAAATTTACCAACAGGGAAGACACTATAAGTTCGAAGGCTAGGAGTATTCCCGTTTCTTTTTTGAATTGGAATCACAATAAAAATTATCTGAGTTGTCAATATTCGTGGATGCTACTTGGAAATACCACAAAGACTAATGGGGACAGTTACATGTTAGATAACATGGCTCCTAGTCATCTTAGTAATTTGAGGTTGGTTGATAATCACAGGGAAGGAAAGAAATGGCAATATAAGACTTCTAACCAAAGCCACGTGGACCACCAGATAACCACCGCCATAAATCTAGCCAGTAGGTTCACTTCTCCAAGGCTAATTGGCCAAGATAGTATGTGATACAAAAGCATGTCATATATGGAAGAAAGCATTTACCAAAGAATTACTAAGAGTAATTGTCAATACAAATCTTGTGGGAGGTTTTTTTCAGTACTCTGCTATGTGTGTCTGCAGCTTTTTGTTTCTCCATTGTCTCAAGGAAGGGATCTATGTCTATTTATTTTTTGTAATTATGATGCATGTGTGTTTTCTCGGGGTATACCCAAAATGTTGTATGGGAAGTTTCTTTTTGATAACAAGCTATATGCCTTACCAGATGTAATGGCTTTGGTGGCATGTAGATTTTACATATATAGGATCCTTAGTAAGGATATGTTCATCAACAACCCTGGGCTGATTTTTGTAAAAGGTTTTGGGTCAACCTGTAAAACCCGGTATTAATGCTATAGTATCTTATCTACCAAAAAAAACATAATCAATCTCCTTAGATCACCAATTTTGGGTATAACTACCCTATTCTTAAAGCATAAAAGTCCATCCTTTATGTTGAAACCCTTATTTTCTTCAATATTTATCTCAAATTTATTTTGGATTTCTTTGTAATATGGGTCCTGAGCTGCATTTCCTTGACCCTATCCATAAAGTCTATATGGCTCTGGGTCAATGTAGCTATATGCCTTCTCCGATTCAAGGCATCTATAATATTATTCTCTTTCCCTTTGATATAATCAATACTAAAGTCGTATTTTTCTAAGAAATATACTCATCTTCTTTGTCTTGCATTCAACACAGGTTGAGTAAATATATACCTCAAACTTTGATGGTCTATTGTTATATCAAAAGGTTTTCCCAACAAATATTGTCTCTAGTCCTTTAAAGTGTGTACCACTATTTCCAATTCTATATCATGTGTAACATAATTAGCCTCATGTTTCTTGAGCTTTCTAGATTCATATTCT
Source organism: Wollemia nobilis (assembly GCA_028583015.1). Lineage (NCBI taxonomy): Eukaryota > Viridiplantae > Streptophyta > Pinopsida > Araucariales > Araucariaceae > Wollemia > Wollemia nobilis. The sequence continues at coordinate 2,059,575 of JAQPPZ010015334.1, forward strand.
AATGTATCCTCCTCCTAGGTTAACACTCCACCTAGGCCTTCCAAGGAAGAATTTGTACGCACTATAAAATTCCCAAGAGGATCTAGTATTTTGAGAATTTGTGTCGTAATTAATTGCTTCTTTAGATCATCAAAGGTGACCTCAAACTTATTCGTCCACTTGAAATCCTTTCCCTTCATCTGAAGGTTTGTGATCAAATAGGTAATTTTAGAATAACATTTCATAAAGTGCCTATAATAGCCAGTGATTCCCATGAAACTCCTTACTTCTGACACATTTTTTGGTGCAAACCAACTTAATATAGCCTCTATTTTATTTTGGTCTATAACAATCCCTTTTATCGAGATGATGCACCCCAATTATTGTACTTGTAAAGTATAAAAATTATACTTGGAGAATTTCCATATAGCTATTTCTTCCTTAACACTTCCAACACTAATATGAGATGGTGGTCGTGTTCCTCTTTTGTACGAATATATCATAATATCATCTAGGAATACCAAGACAAACTGGTCTAAATATTTTTTGAACACACTATTCATCACATTCATAAAATCTACTAGCACATTTGCCAGTCAAAATGGTAGCACTATGAAATCATAGTGCCCATATCTAGTATTAAAGGTTGTCTTATGGGTATCCTCTTCCTGAATTCTTAACTGATGATACCTCGATCTTAAATCTATTTTTGAAAATATGGTAGCATATTGTAGTTGATCGAAGAGGTCATCTATCCTTGGCAAAGGATACTTATTCTTAATGGTTACTTTATTTAGCATTCTATAATCTATGCATAATTTAAAGGAACTATTATTTTTACAAATAATACCAGATCTCCCTAAGGTGACACACTTGGTTTGATCAAACCCTTTTCCAAAAAATCTTGGAGTTGTACCTTTAATTCTTGCAACTCGATTGGGGTTATCCTGTAAGGTGTCCTTGAAATGGGTTCAGCCCTGGGCATTAGCTCAATAGTGAAGTCAAATTCTTGTTAAGGGGGTAGACCTGGAATAAATTTAGGAAATACATCTTGAAACTCACAAAGGACTGGATTTTTCTTAAATAAATTTTCATCCCCCTTTCTCCAGTATTTTAATTGATCTTCACTACATATAACATACCACCTCTTTTAATAGTTTTCTTTAATTACATAGCTAAAAGCAAGCGAGGTTGAAAAGAACCTTGTCTACTTTGTACTTTCACTCTCCTCTTATCCTTGTTGGTGTAATACATCCACCTATCTTGAAAGTTGACTAAGGCTCCATGAGCCTTCAACCAATAAATCCCTAGGATAATATCAAAAGTATGGAGGGGTGCCATATATAAGTGCCATATAGTGGTCCCATTGAATAGAGTTATCTCAATTATAGGTAAACATTGATCCACTAAGTAGGTTTGACTAGAATCATACTCGAATTTCCACCCTTGTACCAAAAATCTAGGTCTTTTCAGCATATCCCCAATACTACTAGTGGAAATAAAACTATGTAGCTCTCCTATCTATTAAAACTTAAATAACATATTGCTTAGTAACATCAAAGTTGCTTGTCCACTCAAAGTATTGGCAGTCATATAGCCTTAGTGTTGTTGCTATTCAGTTATGAGGCTTTATTTTAAACATCGAGGGTAATTTTTAGCATAGTGAGGACCTCCATAGATATAGCATCCTAACTTGGGAAATTGAGTTTTTATTTTACCCCTTCTTATCGGTCTTAGATCCTCTTATATTTTCCATATTAAAACCTTGTTTGGAAATCATGTCTAGAATTACTTGATGTTGACTCATTTGGTCTTGCAGTGACCTCACTAATGACCCTAACTACCTCATTTATCCTTGAAGTAACTTGAGTAGAGAAGTCGCATTGGTTGTACCCCCATAAAAGTACTTTGTATTTCCAACATCCCTGTTGGATCCCTCTACTTTCCTAGTTTTTTTACAAAAATCCATGTCTCTTCCCTTCTTACCCAATTCATTCTCTCCTTTGGGCATTTCCAGGGAGCATACTACAATCTCCTTTTGTATATCTAACCCCACATTTTTGGATGATCTCAATACATGTTTCATCTCCTATCCAAGAAAAGAGTTGGGGTAAGATACAATTATTTCTCAATTGCAGTTACAATTAGTTAGTTTTATTCTCTTATGAACTAACATAGACCATTATCACTTAATTTATAATTATTTGGGTCACACTTCCCTTCTTACATAGTGCCAAACCCAAAGTAGCACATCAAGTCAAAGCTCAACCTAAGCACACTCCATGGAAGATTCTATCCTTAAGACCCATAGCTCTTCTACCAACTATAACAACCCAAAACTACCAACCCAATTTTTTTTAAGAATGATTACAAGCAAAGGTTCACAAGGAAAAGCCTATTTCTAATCTTTCCAACATACAAGGCTTCACCATATTTGAGTTCTAAGTTGCTACAAATGACACTCAATGGAAAGGAGTGGCCAACTCACTGGTTTCCAAGGTTCACCTTACTAAACCTATATGTTTATAAGGACTTCAAAAGTGGTCCCCCCACATTTCCCATACCCTCATCAACATAGGAAAATGTAACCATGATGTAGGAATTTATTTTGACTTGGGTTCACAAGAGATTCTAAACCCCCAAGATAATCTTATCTCAAATAAATATTGCACTTTAAAACAAAGTTCTAAAGTAAAGAAACATGCATCACATAATATAAAAATATTTTAAACACAATTCATAATCTATTTAATTTAAAATGCTATAATATATAAACAAAGATGCATCTTAAATAAAATCCAAATTTTACCGACTCAAATGCTTGACTTAAATATTCAATAGACACATTCCTTTAACATATATGCAATAACATAAATAAATCAAGTATTTAACATAAATATGCATTCTGGAAATTGATAAAGCTCAATAATAACTATCCAAATAAAATATTGCTCATTCACCTTAATGTACAAAATCCAAAGTAACATTAAAACAACATAATATTTTAGTTTATACAATAATCAAGTTACAAAACTCAATTTAACAAAATATTCTTTACATAGCCTTTGTTTTTCCATATCATCTCTACATTCAAAGTACTATGAATCCATCCACCAAGGATCTTCAAGCCATCTAAAAATTTGTAAGCTTCTTCATGATAGGGAACCCACCACAACTCATGAGGAATATTTAGGGATCATGACAACTCTAAATGCAATGCAACTTAATCATGCCTTTTCTACCATGCAAGCATCCATGCATAAACATAATAAAATAAGCCATCAAGAAGAGGATTCAATTATTCCTCTTTTTATAATGTTTCCTTTACGCACACAAGTTCTAGGGACCATTATAACCGTTTCTCTTTTCAAAATAAAAAATCCAATAATCCAAATTCTAAAAGAGAATTTCATACTTATCTTTATAATGATGCCTTAACCTACATAAGTCTCAAGAATCATTATAGTGGTTTCTCTTTCAAAACCCAAATTCATTAATCCAATTTATAAAAGAGAATCTCATACTTCTATTTATAATGATCCCTTAACCTACATAAGTCTCAAGAATCATTATAGTGGTTTATCTTTCAAAACCCAAATTCATTAATTCAATTTATTAAAGAGAATCCCATACTTCTATTTATAATGATCCCTTAACCTACATAAGTCTCAGGAATCATTATAGTGGTTTCTCTTTCAAAACCCAAATTCATTAATTCAATTTATAAAAGAGAATCCATTACCATAGAAGAATCATTCCTAATAACCAAGCATAAAAACTTTAAAAGTTCTTTTTATAATTTCCAACTTTCAATTGCATTCTACAACATTATATTTACTAAGAAAAGACTCTTATATTTATTTTCAAGATTACAATGGAACCTAAATAATTAACAATTAAATAGTAACCAATCAACAACCAATGAAAAGTCTCTTTTCTAAAAGCTATACCATTATAAGAAAACAATATGCATAACTTTCAATCCAAAAGGAGTTTTCACAATCTTAATATAACATTTAAAATAAGAGCCTCATTCCAAATAACTTAACATGACTAAGCTATAGAACCAACACTACCCAGCCACAAAACTTACGTCTATAGACCCGAACATAAGCCAACACTCAAACATAGGGTAAATGAATCTAGATAGCTAAATAAAAGAGCAACTCATACTAAAGACCTGTAGCTAGAAGTAATATTGAATGGGTTTTATTCTAGACTTCACACAAGTAAGAAGATGGAGGTGCACGATTTGAAATAGTGTCGTCTGATGTGAGAGCAAGAAGGAACAGGTAAAGCAAAATATAGATAACCACTACCCACAAGCGATGCAAACACTAATTTAAACATATGCACACTATTGGCCATACGCCAATCAAGCTCAACATAGGAGGTTAACAATAAGAGTAATACAAAACTCAAGAAGTTACCAAACAATACGTAGGATTAAGCTAAATTTACCATAGGATAACAAAAATATAACATCAATGCAAGAATACTATCCACCTAAGAGAATATCAATATATAAAAGAGCATATAATAGCCAAATTTTAAAAATACACCTGAAAAACAAGCTATCCAACATCCCCTGGTTTGACGATGCATTGTCAGAATAATCCTCCTCCTCCAAGCCTTCAATCATTCCTTTTGCTTCCCCAAAAACTAAATCCTCTCTATTCCATGCAATCTACTCTCTTTAAAAAGAATAAGGCACCCTTCTTGCATGGAGAAAGTGGTGTTTCTCAAGCTCAAGAATACGTTACCATCAATGCCACCTTTATGCCAATAAAGGCACCACCCAAGCATGGTAATCAAAAGAAGAAGGTTGAATCTAAATTGCAAGTCATTCAATTTTATTCCAAACCTTAGAGGAATAATGCAATAATAAAAGTATCTTCAATAATTAATTCAATAATTCACTTTATTAATTTTCAATTGTGCTAATATTGGTATTAATATTTTCAAATACTAATGTCACTAATATAATTAATACTTTACTAGTCTAAATTATTAAAGACATCATTTAATTATTTCCAAGGAATTAATTAACACTTAATAATTCTTACCAAAAAAATCTATGCATACCTCAAATAAACATAGATTCACACCAACAATATTACACACCATTATTTTATCCTTAAGTAGGCAATCTCCTTTAATATAGTCTAATGCTATTGCCAACCTATTAAGGAGACTCATTGCACAAGCAACTTCCTGACCTAATGGTGTGAACATGAAAACAAGCAAAATTCAAATACATCTACATGAAGGGTATTTTGTTACCTAGAGCTATCGATGAGCAAGTCATCACCATCATTTACCATAATATCTCTCAGTGTAGGTGGTTCACCCATATGATCCCACCAAAAAAAGCATCTAGTCCCGCACTCACAAATATGTTAGCAGTATCATATTCCAAAATTGAAAGAATGCAATAATTCCATCATATCAACATAAAAAACTGAAGCTATGCAATTAAACATTCACACCAATAAGGAGGACTATTACACTCTTCCACTTGGAAGCTACTCAAAATCTCCTAAGTATTTCTTGTGCCATAGGATTCTCTAGGGATTTTATCCATTTTTAATACTTTTAAATGCCCTTCCATAAAACACCCCTAACCAACTATTATATTGAACATAGGCTTCTCAAAATCATATTGCCTATAAGATTTATCTTAGTACTTAATGTTTCTACTTTTGCTCTCTTTGAGAATTTTCTTAATTTGCTTAAATTTTACCACATTGGTAACTTATTTCTCCTCACGGAACATGTTTTTTTTGAATTTACATGGTGGAATCAATAACTACCACGAATCTAGGTAGGTTGTCTAACTTTTATGGCCACCACAATATTCTGCACTGTCCACCCTGGAAGCCACCACATAGTTCTTCGCATAGTCCGCCCCTATAACCACCATGCCACAATCATTTTAAACATTTTACGTTACTAAAAGCACCAAGAAAGGGATAAGTTTTCAGTATAGCGAGGCCTGAGATTTGGACCTTGGATCTTTGCCCCCATTATAGGGTTTAGTCGAACCAATTGATCTACACCTTGGACCTCTCATGGGACATGTTGATTTTGTTAGAAATGTAGAATATTTTTACATTGTGATTAACATTTGAATTATTGTGATAAAACTATATATACATGTGAAATCAAGAAGGCATGAGATTGGGAGTTATTACTACTTTCCATAACCCCCATTACCATAAGGTCAATATGTAACATTCACAACATTCTCCCATTATGACATCAATGTGCAATCAAAGTACATACAAGAAAACTTCTAAATTTTTTAAATTTTACATGTGCAAGAGACTGTGAAAATATTTGCATGTTGTTCCTCTATGGGATAAAATTGGAGTTGTATGTTGTATTCTTGAACATGTTTGTGTATGAAATGACACTAAATCTAAAATTACAAAAAAGCTTTAAAACTCCTTAATTATCACAACTCAAGATCATTGGTTTCTTTTGTGGTATGCCCAACCCTATAAAGATGTGACCAAACCATATCACCTTTCAGAAAACTCCTCCTATAGTACATTTTTATCCTTATTAGAAGAATGAGTAACAACATGTTGCTTATTACTTTTCCAAAAAAATAGACAAGATCCTAGAAAGAATACAAATCTAGAAGTGGATCTCCTAGTATAATGGATCCTACATAGTCCACATCTATGAAACCTATCAAGAAAAATTGATCATTATTCATGTACTCTAGACCATACTCGGTTGTACCATAGATATACCTAAGTACTCACTTTGCTACTTTCCAATTATACCTTTTGGTTCTTTCATAAACCATGAAAGAAATACCACAACCTAGTTGATATCAGGTCTGGTGTATGTCAAATAAATAAGACTCCCAATCAACTAATGATAGAGAGTCCTATTCACTTATGAAGATGGATCATAGAATGATAGTTGCAACCTTGCTTTTATTGGAGTGCCCTTGGGATTGCCATTTTCATCTAAAACTTTTTGAGCAATGTCTTGGCATATTTCATTTGTGACATGAACACATGGTTTTTAGTTTACCACACCTCCAATTCAAGATAATGATGCATTACCTTGAGATCAATAATTTCAAATGAATGCTTTATTGCTTTCTTGATATCTTCAATCAACTTCACCAAACTCCTAGTGATGACCAATTTTTTGAAATATACAATGATGATCAAACCTCTCTTTCTTACCTTTTGAAGTATAGGTTTTGATCATATAGACTGTAATGGAATCCATGTCATAGAATATGTTCATTGATGTTTAAAAACTAGGCTCTAGGCACCTACTTCATCCCATAGAGATATTTGATGAGCCTTCATACTTATTCTCCTAACAAGGTATGATAAAAACCTTTGGATGTTTTATATAGACTTCTTCATTGAGGTCACCATTGAGAAATGCACTCTTTACATCCATTTGATGCAACTTCCATCCAAATTATGTAGCCTTTGTAGAAACCATTTGAATGGTCTTATCTTCATTATTGGTGTAAAGGTTCCTCATAATCAATTCCTTCATTTTATGCATATCTTTTTGCAACAAGTTTTACTTTATATTTGTTGATTCTCTTGTTATATTTGTATTTGGTCTTGAGTTCCCACTTGTAACCAATGGGTTTATTGCCAAGTAGAATATTGTTAAGTTTTCATATCTTGTTCTTTATCTATTCTCGATACTCAGTATTCATGTCATCCTTTCTCTCCTTCAATGCAAGGGCTTCATGAACCATTGAAGATTTATATGTCTACACAATTGTACTCATTAGGGCTAGGTTTAACTCATTTTGAAATCTACTTTAAGTTCTTGGTCTGGAACTAGATGTATCTAGAACATTATCTAAGTTTGAATCACAACTATATTGAGATACCACTTGGATCTATCAGTGGTAGTCAAAGTGGATGGTCCTATATCATCATATTAATTAGGAACATCTCCTTTATATTCATCAAAATCAACATCATCACTTAGAGGATTTATCATCATCATCAGATAGGAAAATAATACATGATTGGTTAACATATGGCTTAGAAAATAGGTACACTCATTATTATTTTTTATAGTTGAAAGAGAGGGTTTTGAAAGTGATACCAAACCTTGTAAATTAGAGAAATCAAAAGGAAGACAATCTCCACAAAACCAGCCTCAATATTACAACACATAAGATAAACCTTGGAGGACATCTTGGTATAGTCCAGAGAGAGTCTCCAAGGGATGCCAACAAAGGAAGTAGAGGAAAACAAGAAAACACTAAAATAGGAGGTATAGAACCCTTGGAGGATAGCTAAAAAGGGGTGTCTTGAGAGGCCACAACTACTCAAACACCTTAGAGAGAACCTGCTTGTTAGCACTTGTATTTTGTTCACCATCAAAGACCTAGGTGCACCCAACCTTCTACTTTTTGATGGCATCAACCATCTTCTTAGCTTGTTGGAAGAGAGTTCAGGCCATGTTAGATGCCCTAGATGTAGCTTTCATTGATTCCTCTAAATTTACAAGGGTATCAGTGTTAGCTCTCAGTTGGATACGACTTGAAGGTTAACTTAGGAGATCACCATCCTACAAGGAGAAAGACCAAACCAGGGCCCCTTCACTCTTCAAATTTTTAGCTTCACTGGAGACTCTCCTGGGGTCTCCTTATCTTGGTCAATTACAATGGGAAATTTTCATTTTCCCTAGATTCTTTACCTCTAGATGAACTATGGTAGAGCTTGATTTTGATAGAGGGAGGGTTGTCAGTAGAAGAAAAACCAAAAGTTCAACTTTTTCCCAGTTTTAATAGTATCGGTAGAAGCTTTTTTTGTTGCATCATCAAGGCTCATGGTGGACTTCTAAAGGCTCCTTTATCTAGGACCCAAATTATAAGGATGATCCAACAGACTACAAATAATAGAGAGAATAGCCTTTTGAGCCTCCTTCTATAATACATGCTTATATACAATTATATGGAGACCTTGAAGCTTTGGGTGCATTGAGGTGCCTTCCCTAACACTTTTCATAGAAAGGTCCATTAATCCAAACAAGTATTCAAGTATGTTGATCACCTTGATGTCTCTTAGGTGGTTAAGGTATGCTAGGTGGAAAATCCTGAGGGGGGAGTTGATTTCATCGACCATGAAGAACTACAAAATTGGAATTATGGCTCTTTTCCAAGGCATTAAGAGGATCACTCTAATAATTCCACCTTTCCCCTTACCAAATTCTTACCCTTATATTTGAAATTACTGAGCTTCTCTACAAAATAATGCTTATCATGTCAAATGATTTGACCATAATTGGGGAGTTCCTTCACCTTGATAATCATACAAACACTAACTTTGAACTTGAGCGCTCAAACCATGATGCAGTCATTTTTCCAAGACTAAGTGAATTCAAGGGATAATTATGGGTCACTCCTAACAAATTTATGGAGGAAAGGAAAAAACCCATGAGTCTTCAAGATTTCATAGATAGTGTGATCAGTTTGCAGGAACTCTAGTTCAAGAAGCTTCATCTCAACAATAGAAAGACTCACGAAATCCCACCTATGGAAAAGGATTGTGGAAAAATTCTTGTAAACATCACCGCTCCATAGGTTGTATTTAAAATGCATCAGGGAATCTGAACAAACAAAATCTTCTTAGATATGCATGTTGGAAAATCTAGAGATTACCTCACTCCAGAGTCATTGATGGCTTGCTTTGAATTGGAAGAGCATAGTCACATGAGTCGAGTCCTCCTTAGGAACCTCATGGTCAATTATGGTGGAGGTAATTTTAAAATTCAATCAAGCAATTATAGAGGATATACTCGAGAAGGTGATGGGATTGGCCCACATATTTTTTTGGGAATGATTAAACATAGAGGTCATCCAAAAATGAATATTGACATGTTAAGTCCTACCATAAAAGCAATCATTCATGGATATGGGTTGACATGTGTGCTTATGGGAATTCATCATCATGCCATAGATAATCTTCATGTTTTGATTACTAAGCTTATGCGAGTCTGGGAAATGAATTTTTAGGAGAAAAGTCTTTGCCTAACAACCATGTTGAGAAGGAAAAATTCTTGTGATGTGGGTTTCCATATGAGGTTCATGCTATCTGAGATGCCAATAGAGGTGAAAGACAATACTAGAGCATTAATATTCCTTCATTATTGCCATAAGCATGGAGGGTCTGAGGAAAATTTTTCATACCAAACATGGAGAGACTCCTCGGATAGGCCCAAATTGGCCATAACATTAGTAGCCTTGTTGCATTCCCTATACACATATTGGATAGTAAAATTGTTGTAATTATGGAGGTATATTCTGGATTCTTAAATGAGGTTGAAGATATCTCCCACCAAAGTCTAGGTCTCTTTGATGTGGTTGATGATGTATAATGAATCACCTTCAATGATAAAATTGTTGAGATGAAGGTCATCCAATATGGATAATCCTCGGTATAATACTTTGGCTTTGGCCACATGATTGGTTTAGATGCTAATATTTATTGAATGCAAGGATGATTCTCCCAAGGTTATCTCTAATGATTCCACCATCTCCTGCCTTGTATGAGTTTCCTTTTATAGCTCCATCAAAATTGAACTTGATCTATCCAATAGGGGGAGTAGACCACCTTACACTGGATCTATCGATAGGAGGCACAAAAGGACAAGAAGGGGTAGAAGAGAGCTTGAAGGAAGTAATAAGCCTAGACTCCAAACCAAACCTAGGGGTCTCGAGAGAAGAAATCAAGCAAGCATTTTTTATGGCAACGATTAGGACCCAAAAATGAACAAAAAGGAATCCTTGGAAATACCATAGAAGGCTCTATTATTTCTCTCTAACCAAATTTACCACAGGGAGTGAAGAAGGAAAAAGGACAAAATGGATTTAAGGTGAGGGTTGATGAAGGGGCTAGGCTATTGGTCATACAAATAGAGTGTGGAATTGGGTTGGAACCATGCAATATAGAAGGAAGTGAAAAAGGACATGCAAAATAATAGAGAAGGGACACACAAGGAATAGGTGATGCACAAATCCCATACAATTTGATAAAGGTAGTACCAATTGAGGATGATCATGTCTCTAGCTAATAGGTTATTGATTGTCAAGACTTTGTTTTGGATAACTAGCCAGAAGAAGAAAGTAATCTTGGGAACTAGGTGCTTAATACAAATGAGTCTGATAGGGAACCAACTGATAGAAGGATCATCTTAGAGGTGATAAGCAGATTTAATCATGAATTGACCATTTTTACTAACTCTCCAAAATGGGGTATCCTAGGAATGACCATTTGGAATGACACAAGTTTTGAGGAGATTGGTCAGTATTTTAGCAGCAACACCTTATTCTTGACTTAAGTCATTAAGAGGAATGGTTTTCCAAATATGTCTTTGGGAAGTGTGAGTGATAAAATTATAGACTTTATCTCCAAAGATATGGTCTATGAGATGTTTTAAGACCACCAAGTTAGGATCATCGAGTAAATCTTGATCCTTCAACCAGGCGTTCTTCTAGAATTGAATGCACCTTGCATTGCCTGTCCACCATCCGAGCTCTTCTTTGATGATGGGTCTAGATTTTATGATTGAGTTCTAAAATGAAGATCCACTTGGGAGAGGGCCCACATATAGTAGAGTGTTTTGTTGAAGATATTTGCTTTTAATTATGTCAACCCAAGTTGTTTTCACATTGGTGAGGATTATCCATCCTTTTTTTGTAATAAGGGCTAAGTTAATCTTGATCACCTTCCTGAATCCCAGCCCACCTTGGCCTTTTTTAGTGCAAATTCTATCCTAGGCCACCAAAGGAAACATTCTTCGATTCTCAACCCCAGACCATAGAAATATTTTTTGGATTTGTTCTATTTTTTGGTAAACAAATGTCGAGGCTTTGAATATAGACATGAAGAAAACAATAATACTCTAGAAATAGGCTTGAACTAATGTAGCTTTATCTACTTTATTGAGAAGAGCCTCTTTCCATCCAACGAGTTTTTTTAGAAGCCTTTCAATGCTATCGTTCTACATATTTTTAGACTAGATACCCTGGAAGAGGGGAAGGCTTAGATAAGTAGAAGGTAGGATGGATATGGTGCACCCTAGAATTCTTGTATTCTTGACTTGTATGTCAATGGGTATGTTAAAAAAAAATATTTTGCTTATCAAGAAGTTGACCTTTTGCCCAACAACTTCCCCATAGTAATTGAGAATAACCTTGATATATTTGGCTTCAAGAATGGGTGATAAAGTAGCCAAGATGGTGTTATCAACAAACTATTTATGAGTGATAGGATTGAGGGCAGAAGAAGCCTTAATACCTAAAATAGCACCTAAGGAACAAGAAGCTTTGAGATATTTACTGAGAAACTCGGCTAGGATGATAATAAGAAAGGGTGATAGGGGATCACCTTGCCTTAGGCCCTTGAAGATTTTAAAATATCCTACATTTTGAGATATTAACTATGATAGAGAACCAAGTATACGTAAGGTATTATTTTATAAGAGTGATCTAGTCATCATGGAAGCCAAATTTAGAAATAACAACAAAGAGGAAATCCCAAGAGACTCTATCGAAGGCTTTGTTCATGTTGAGATTGAGGAAGAGGCTAGCTCTCTTATTTTTGGAAATGGAGTGGATGAGCTCGTGAATAGTGATGATGTCATCAATAATAAGTCTACCCTAAACATAGCTACCTTGGCAAGGGTTGATGATAATGGGTAGTATTTCTTTCAATCTATTATGATCACTTTAGAGATCAACTCTCTTATAAAGGACATTGTAGAGGCTAATGGACCTATAATCAGAAAGAGATCGGATAACAAGAGACTTTAGAATTAGAACAAGGAAGGTTGAATTGACATATTTGGATAGAAATTTTTTCCTTTGAACTTCTTGAATGGAATTAGTGAGGTATTGACCAACAATATCCTAGAAGCACTGAAAGAAGTGGGGAGGAAACCCATCAAGACCAAGGAATTTGTCAGTCGATATAGAGAAGAGGACATATTTGATCTCATATTGAGAGAAGGTTCTAAGAAGACAAGCATTAAAGGTAGAAAAAATAAGGTGAGGAATATTCTAAAGGATCACATTATAGGTTTGAGCAGGGTACAGGTGGTAGGGTCCAAGGATGATTTTAAAGTGGGTAAACACTTTAGCTCAGCTATCTAGGATATTGTTGGTGATAGAACCATCATTCTTGGATAAATATCTAATATTATTTGTGCTTCTATGCCTAAGAGTCAAAGAATGAAAGAAATTAGTTTTAGAATCTCCCTCTCTTAACCATAAAGCTCTTAATTTCTGTCTCTAGAAGACTTCTTTGACTAAATTGTTGTGAAATTTAGACAAGATATCTTTTTATTTAGTTCTAAGTTTTAGAGATGAATTTCTAGTTTGAACCTGCTCTTCAATGGTGCAAAGTTGACTCATAATATTGTGCTTGCATTGAAAGATGTTACCAAAAATTTCTTTATTCCAAATTTTGAGGTTGACTTTGATGAAGTGTAATTTTTTGTAATTTTAGAAATGAGGGGGTCCGAGAAACTCTTACACCACCATTTCACTACTCAATTTCTAAAGTCATGGTGATGGAGCTACACGGATTCAAATCTAAAATATTTTTGAAAGAAGAGGTTGATCGAAGGCCTTCTAGTATAAGGGGATTATGGTCTAATCCAATTTTAGGAAGGGAATGGAGGGAAGCATCATAGAAGAGGTGGATGGATTATTTGAATAGGAGGAATCTATCCAACCTAAGTTGGATGACCATCCTTTTGTTGCTCCATTTAAACTTGGTTTCTTTCAGCTGAATATCTATTACTTCATTACTATCAACAAACTCCACAAATTCCTTATAGCATCTTGGAGTAGTGGTTGTCCCTCCATTTGTGTAAAAAGGATAAAGGAGGGTGTTGAAGTCTTCGACCAACATCTAGGCTTCATTCAAGAAGATGTTTATCATTTGAATTAGGGTATTCTATAAGGCCAAATGCCCTGGAGAATTATTGGGAGCATAAATTTTTGAAATAATCCATCTTTATTTGGCATATTTGTAATAGAAAAGGATATTTTTTATCATATCTAAATAAGATAAGAGTCTTCCCTCTATTTTGGTCGAATTCCACAGGCAGAGGAGGCCTCCAGAAGTGCCTCGAAAAGTCTCTACCTTTTTTCTGTAAGGGATGAGAGGAGAGTAGTTTGAGTGCCATTGGAAATCTCGTCTTCAATTTATTTGTCTTAGCTCTTGATTGGAAGGTTTTCTTTTCTTCTTATCACTACCCACATCAACTAAGATTTTCCTCTATTTTCTAGTCATAAACTTGGGTAAACTAGAAGATTCACCTAAGTCAGTGGAGAAAATATCGCCCAAAGGGGACATAATGAAACTAGTAGGAGGTGAGAGGTCATTGAGGAGGTTCAATGAATAATTAGAAAGAGGGAGACCAGAGGGGCTTGACATTGAAGGGGATATTGGGGGAAAGTTTAGACTAAGATTAGAATCCTTGAGGGGACACCCTAGAGACTCAAATATAGGGAGGTCAATCGAAGGTGTGGTTCCATCAACAATGCATTGGGGTTTGACCAAAGGGTTTAAATTATTAGGGTTCATGAAGAGAGAACATACCTATTCAAGGGTATATTTAGAAAGAAGGGATCTATTTCTTACCCTTTGACTTCATCATAAATTCATGGTGGTTGGAAATAATTTAGTTTTTCTTTTGGAGCTACTCAAATTTTTGACTATCCTTCAAGGAATTCTTAGTGTTGATCCATTCTTTCTTAGACTCCCTTTTGAGAGGGGAATTGAGCTCTAAGGTGGCCCTACTTTTGACACTCAATGTAGAAGGATGGTTTGTTCTCGTATTCAATAGCTTGGCACTTACGATAGGATCCCAAAATGAGATAAATAAACATGGGAAGCTCAAATTCAAGATTAGTAATAATGCACAATCAAGCATACACCATCCAAGATTTAGCTTTAGTCATCGGGTCAAATGCAATAAGGTCCTATATGGTTCAAGAAATTTCTATGATAATTTCATCATGCTAGAACTGGATGGGAAGGCCTAGAAGCCTAACCCAGATGGGGACCAAATTGATGCTTTATGTTTTAGGATCAAAGTTTGTGCCCCATATTTTGATGAAAAGGTTATTCCAACCAAATAACCAAGGACCACCAGTGAGAATGTGGTTGCTGTCATTGGGATTGTTAAGCCTAATGAGGAAGAATATCCTAGGGAGAACAACCAAATCCATGTTATCATGGGGGCACAATTTTAGAGAAAGCCCATTTACGAATGGACTTAATTTTTAGGTGTGACCCTACAAATTTCTTGATGAGAGATAAGGAGTCCTATGAAACAAAGGATACCATAATTTTGGGAGGAATTACTAGCTCTATGCTCTCTAGTAAGAGAGTGACTGTACCTTACAATAAAGGGGGTGGAGAAGACCTCACACTCTTTTTGGCTATCTCTGCAAAGAACATAGAGTTTGGATTTCAAGATGGATCATGAGGGGGTCCTCCTCGAAACCCATGACTTCCACTCCCTTTCCCAATCCATATTCTAAACTAGAATCAAGATCCTCTCCACCACCATCACCAACACCTGGATTCCCGCCACCTTGATATTCAAAATTCTAAGGTGATCCACTCACCATATTAGGGGTACACTCATTATTTTTATCAAACATAACACCTCTACTTATATATGATTTCTTGGTATCATGATCCATGATATGATGTCCCTTTCACTTATTGTTGTATCAAATGAAGATACATCACTTGGATTTATCCTCTAACTTCATTTGCTTGTGCTTTAGAATGTGCATGAATGTAGTGCATCTAAAAACATAGATATGTGACATGGAAAGCAATTGATTCATAACAATTAAGTTCTTGAGTCTACGTATGTAAAGAATTTGAGTCAAGTGATAAGTACACTCTCCAAGATGTAATCAAACATCACATATTCTAATAATGGTGTATGTTGAATTATCACTAAGTGTTACTTACCCATAGTAAGAAGAATGGTTAACCTCAATTCAAATCTCAAGACCTCATAGTACCGAAGGGCATGTCACACTAGTCTTGTTGGCTACGTTAAAAAGTTTACCTAGCACAACTAGAGGTTATAGTGATAGCAAGGAGCAAGAATTGAACCCATAAAGAGGCGATGAAAAGAGTAACGAGTTACTGATTCGTTTAGTATATGCAAAAAAATAGTAAGATGACTAGACAAGGCTCATAAACCATTCTTTTTAGCTTATCTTGTGTCTAGGAGCTCCTAAATTAATGTATCAAACTAGGATTGATTTTGAAATATATCAAGAGATTTAACTAAACAAACAGTTTGGTCCTTATATATTAGAATTAGCATCCTTAGATACATTGCTATGTTGGAATTAAGGTGCACTCCTCATTTTCCAATGATAATTCATCTACTTACCTCTTGTTGAATTATTTGGTTGATTCTTGAATGATCCTTATGAGAATGTGTTGTACCAACACTCTTGAAGGATCTTATTTTTTCATAGATTATACATGTGATATTTATTTAGCCTTTATTTTTTTCTATTATCTCCCTTTGTATTTTTATTGATTTTATTTCTCTTTGGAGATCTACAACCATTATTTGATTGAATTGACTTCTTGTCATTTTTATGCATGAGGAAAGCATGTTCATATTTCATGTTCATCTCTCAAATCACTTCCTCTTGTTAAAGCAAATTTATAAGAGTCTAAAAATTAATACTAATTTTTTGTATTTAGTGTTGTTACTAAAATGTTGAACACTGGTGGCAGTCCATGTAGCACTATTGAAACAAGTGCATTATCATAAACCATTTTGCATAATGCTTGTAGCAAGGATCATAATTCAACAATCTATCATAAAAAGCCTTTCAAATTCTCATCACTCTTCATTTTCAAGTAATGTAATTGGCTCTATAGGTGAATAATTTGGTTTTAGTTCTTACACTTGAACACCATACTAAGTTTATCCCATGCATCCTTCATTGAATCTCATATGATATGTTAAACATGATGATCATCTTAGCTTTATAATCAACTTTATCAAACTTTCTTTTTCATCTAAGTTAGTGGCATGTCTTTGCATAGTGCTATATACCTCTCCCCATAAGTCTTTGAACTCTAGGTGAATCTTCAAATTTTTCTTCCAAGTGGAATAGCTATCATCTTTTGAATATTGTGAATCGGGTAACAACATCTTTAAGGCATTAACAACCATATCAAATTAGAATACTAAAAATAAATGCTTCCATTGAAATGGGATAAAAAATAATTTTCCAATGAGCATATATAAGCCTATACTCATGCAATATTTAATGTCTCTAACTCTAATCTAGGCAAAAATAAGATGTAGGTAAATGAATTCTTTTCCCTCCAACTTGAATCTTCAAGGAATATTTTTGAAATATTTCAACAATGTTCTATGGTAGTAAAAAAATGCCAAATCATCATCTTGTCACCTAAATTCAATAATAATAAAAATAAAATTAATTTTTAAAGGCTTCAAAGAGTCTTCCCATGGAGAATGTGGGATTTTTAAATTTATTATTTAAATATATTGGTACCTCTTCATTTCTAGATTTTCTATTATTTACATGCATTGGATCAATACTTTTCTCCCAATAAACTACATGTAACATTTATTTTATTTATTTTTATTTTCTTAAATTTGTAGCACTTCTATAGAAGTTAGATTTTAGACAACCCATGCATTGATTAGATGATAATTGTACAATATATGATCCTCATATATCTTTAGACAACCTTGTTATTAGACAATAGGGTCAATAGATGGTAGAGTCCAACTTCTCTTTAGATGGAACTTTTTATAGTAGCTTTAGATGGTAGTAGCTCTAGATAACAACTACTCCAAATGATAGTTATAGATAGAAGTAGCTCTAAATAGTAACAATTATTGATGGTAGTAACTTTAGATGGTAGAAGCTCTAGATAGTAGCAATTCTTAATGATAACTTCATATGATAGCTCTAGATCATAGCTTCATGGCAACTCTTTTTTGGATAGTATCTCCAGATAGCTAGATGGCACAATCAGACAACTCTTGTAGGTGGTAACTTTAGATAGAAGATAATTTCCAACATATTCAAACTCCAGTGTAATAGTCCAAACTACTTATTCTTTTCTTAAGACAACACAATTCTTACACCAGATGACCACCTTTTTATAGACAACAACAATCAATTTTGTGATGGTAATTATTCTAATACGAATTGAAATTTTCTCAAAATGCTTTACAACTCCTCTAATATTAAATAAATGTCTACAACACCTACAAACACAAACATGAATAAAAAGAAAAAAATTATTATCCAAATGGGAAGGTCTTCTCCTTGCTAAAACTTGCATTTGTTTCTTTCTAGTTTCTCCAGTAGCAATATGCTTTCATGAAATCCAAGAGGTGTCTTATGCTCCTTCACATTAAAAAATAAAAGCTTCATTCTGATATCATCCTAATTTGATACCAAAAGCTAAAAATGCATAATATATTTGCACTAGGATTAACATTTGCATTGATATGATAGAAGTATATATACTATGAAATCAAGAAGGTATAAGGTTAGCGTTGGAATATTACATTATTTGTTACTATGGTAAAGTGCCCCCATGGTACCATTGTAATTTTGTAAATATTAGTTTAAGGTGTGTAATTTATATTCTCCCTAAAGTATTTGATAATGTGTAGGATGAGTCCAAGTGTCATGTTTTAAGAATGTGTATTGTGTCAAGGGAGAGAATTATAAGTCACATAATATGTAGCAACATGAGAGTTTTGTCTTAATAAGAGGAATATGAAAGGATGAATCTCCTAGATGTTTGACGAGAGCAATAGTTAGAGCATTGAAAGGTCATGTAAAGTGACATATTGGAGACAAAGCTCCATGCAATGCAATTTTTTTAATAATTCTTGTAATATTTTGATATTGAATATATTTAATATATATGTGTGAGATATTATATTTATTTCAATATTATATTTCATTGTTATTTTGTTAGTAGAATTTATCTGATTTTTATTTGATCTTGGATAAAGCTTTTTGTGAGCTAATCTAGCTAGAAAGCAAACAATGGTATCAAATCCACAATGAAGTAGAATCTATCAGAGTTAGCCTACTTGCTAATTAGTTATCTTTGGTCATTTTTATTTTAGAAGTGAAGAAGTTTGCAAATATTTAAGAGAAGAATATTGAGAAGATTGAAAATATTGATAAGAAGCAGAGATAAGTTTTACTAAAAAGACATTAAAGAGTAGTGAGGAACATCTAACAACTATTAGAGTGAATGTAGAGCCCAACACAAATGAGAGGAGATATCAAAGAAGAGAACATAGAGGAGTTGAATATGAGATCCTAGTGGAGTGAAGAAGAGCACTTGGTATAGTAAAAAAACTAAAGCAGACTAGTGAGGATAAAGGACTAAAGAAAATGTAGTATGAGCATTAAGATTGTAGTTTGGAAAACATCTATACCTACAAAAAATTGAATGAGACTAAATGCACGTGAGGTCGAATAAAAAAAGAGAATTTTTATGAAGGTTGAAATATTATACTTTGGAGAGAATACTTCATTGTGACTGATGGAAACACGTTCTTCTAATCAACCTTCCCAAAATAGAAAATTTTGAATAAGGCTAAAGCACACACAAAGGTATAATTTGAAATATTTGTATATAAGTGAAAATCATTTTTTAAGGTGCATTATATTTTAAGGTGAAAAATAAGGGCTTGAAATGAGTGGATAATCTTAGAGAACATTGTTCATAAAATATTGAAAGAGCCTAGTGCGGACATCAGACCAATGCCTAAATAACATCTAATGAGTAGCAGCTAGAAAAGCATAAAGTCTACATAGCATTGAGAATAGTAAAAGATCTACATACTGTCTAAAGAAGCAACACCTGACATGGGTGAACAACATGTACCCCATGTGAGAAATGCATGCACTAAGGAATAAGAATATAATTTGGACTATGCATTGCGTCTATGGATAGAAAAGTGGAATTGGGAAATATAGATCTGGAGCCTATATTTTACCATGCACCATGCCTGGAGGAAGAAAAAACTAAAGTGTTACATGATTTTTTATAAACAAAAAATTGGACA
This sequence comes from Wollemia nobilis, assembly GCA_028583015.1. NCBI lineage: Eukaryota > Viridiplantae > Streptophyta > Pinopsida > Araucariales > Araucariaceae > Wollemia > Wollemia nobilis. The sequence goes on from JAQPPZ010015334.1 coordinate 2,079,696, forward strand.
ACGTAGACTCAATCAATGCAAAAGTCATGGAAGGAATTCAATTCGATAAAAAATAGTGATATTTATGGAATATAAGGTATTGATATTAAAGTTATCTTGATTTATTTTATTCTTGGAAGACATAAGTACATAGAAGGTTAATTGGATAATTTGAGTAGATAAAAAAAATATCAGGAGAAAACAAAGCTATGAAAGTCCAATAATGTTTTTTTATTCACTGCATTGCTAGTTTTTTGTTGTGTTATTTGGTTCTTTCCATTTACCCTATTGAAGTTGAAGGTTCAATGACTTGGGAGTGGCTCTATTTTATACCTTCTTAGCAAAATGCTCTTTCAAGTTGACACAAGAATAATTATTACTAAAATTCTAGAAATTAAAATATTTTGACTATAATATGATGTGAAAAGGAAGGAAGAAGTTTTTTTTAGGTATAAAAAAAGGAGTCCAAAAAATTTCTCTTTCTAGAGGTAATATTTATAACTTGAGTTGTCCAAAGGAATGAGAGTGGGTAGCAAGTAAATAGGTATGTAGATATTTTCCCACAAGCACAAGTGTTATCAAAAGTAATTTTCAAAAGAGTAAAAGGTCGATAATAAAGTTTATATTAATATGACTAGTCAATCAAAGGTCAATGTTGAATGTAATGGGAGATAATTCTTAGTACTACCTATTAATTCCAAGACTTTGGTAGCAAGTTTTTTATTTAAAAAAATCAAAGGACCTATATTGCGAACGAGCTTTGTCAAAGACTAAATGTGCTCGCATATGACAAATCTAACCAAGGCTAAGTATGCATGAAGGTAAGTTTTTAATTCAATTTTTTGGTTGAAAATTATCAAGCCTTTGGAGTTATAAGGGCATATTATGAAATTTTCTATTGAATTTTAAAATTGGAGTAATAAAGTTTAATTAAATTTGATTTTTTAAGATTAAAATTAAAATAGAAAATTGGGAGTTATAAGTAGATTATTGAAAAGTTTTGAATTTTCAAAATTTGATTGCATGATTAATTAGCTGGTGGGATTTAAATATATATATTATTTGAATTTTTTTGGAGATAAAAGGATTTCGACATCAAAGGAACATATAAAAAGTAAAAAATATTGAACACAACATGGTAAGGAAAAAATAAGCAAAAAGAAAAAATAAATGATCAAAAATTAGAAACACAAAAACATGGGTTGTCAAAAACATATGAATAAGAAAAACACAATTTATGTCTTTAAGAATAACAAATAGACATACATGATGCTTCACTACGAGAGACTAAGTAAATGTTGAAATATCTAAAGTGTTGTACACAACACATGATAGAAAATATTGAAGGACAAAAAGATACATCAATAAAGGTAAAGAGGGTCTTACAATCAATTTTGAGAGAAGCCAAAGATGAAAAAAAGCAATGCTTGGTAATTATCTAAGCTCAAAGCTTGATGAAGAAACTAAATATTCTAAATGTGTTTATACATTACCAATTAGGAAATATAATGTATATGACATTACTTTCTAATGAAGTCCTTAAAGATAAAAATAGAAGACGAGAAAATAATTAAATATTTGAAGAACAAGCTTATAGATATTACCTATGAAGCAAATGATTAAGGGCTATGATAGCAAAACCAATAATGATAGATAAAGAGCGAGGTGTGCGTTTGGATAGGGGGATGACGATGGGCAGGAAGTCCTCTACGGGAGAGCACAAGAGAGGCAACATTTCAAACCATGGGCACAACGGAGCGGGCAGAGGGCACCCCAATTTTGGTGATGCGGAGGTGTCCTTGCAAAATGAAGAATGGATTGACGACGATGTCAGTCAGGGTAAGGACCCACCAGACAAATGGGGGGTGGGCCACAAAAGTCGTATGCCCAGGCAGTGGCTTCAGAAACCCTAAGCAATTTTTTTACCAAGGAGCTGTTCCCAGTTGGGGATGAGCTGGACATCCCGACGAAAGTACTCTCAAGCTTCGTGGAGTATGAGAAGTATACCCTCATAGGTAAGTTCATTGGTGGTCATCCCAAAATGGAGACCATTCACAAGTGGGCGAAAAGCAAATGGAGGACCTCTGGACATATGGAGTTGGTGGCCCTATCCCAGGGTTTTTTTGCTATTAGACTGAACAACAAGGAGGACTACTATAAAATCCTGGCTGGCGGGCCATGGTTTTTGGGCCGTAGAAGTCTGTTCCTTAGGAAGTGGGGCATGGAATTTAATCCTGATACCCAGAACATCAACATTACCCCAATATGGGTTAGGCTCCCGAGTCTTCCCCTCTTCGGTTGGCATGAAAATGTAATAAGAGGTATTGCTCACTCCATAGGGGAGTTGGTCACCATTGAACCTCCCACCCGAGATCGAACAAGGTTCGTCTAAGCCCATTTTTGCATGTTGACATATTTGGAGGTGGAGCTCCCATCCTCCATAAATCTCCGGTATGGAGGCACCGTTCTTCACAAACAAGCTATTGTCTATGAGAATAGGTCAGCTTTCTGCCCCTAGTGTCGTTCTCAAGGGCACCTCTAGTCCAATTGTCCTCTTCAAAAATCAGGTAAGCAAAAGCGTGAAACCTGTAACCCCCTGGAACATGGCGAAGGACAGGAAAAATAGTAAAATCTTCCAAATGCGATGGACCATGAATCTCCAGGCCCCTCCAGGGACCACGACGATTTCTCCCAGCCTGTTGAGAAATTCACCCACCAATCAGACCCTGTGCAGTTTGGAGCAAAAACCCAGCTAGGAGCAGACTCCCATCTAGAAAGCCATTCGTAGGAGGAGAAGGATTGGACTCCCTCCAAAAATATCACTCAATATGATTAACCCAAGCTCCAGGACCAGGGCCACCCCGATTTTAATTCACAAACATTGCTAGAAGACTACCTCCTAGGTAGGAGGGGTGAACAGTCTGGTCACATTAGCCCTCAAAATATGAGGAGCCAAAAAAAGAAGCAGGGCCGTCATCCTAACAAAGACAGGTGAGACAAAGAGATAACGACAAATGTTGCTAATGGAACCCAATGTCTACTGGTTCTGGATGATTCCGATACTCAGACGAACGAAGCACATGTACCAAAACCTCCCCCCCAACAAGGGAGGGGAGGCAAGAAGAACCTCAAGCTGTCCAGATGAAATTTCTCTCATGGAATGTGAGAGGACTGAATAGAACAGCCAAACAAAGGTTAGTGGCTGATCTCCGAAAGAGGACTAACCCTTCCATCCTAATTTTGCAAGAGACTAAGACTGATGCTATCTCCTCTGATAGAGTTACTAAGGCCATTTGGGCCAAGGCAAAATTTTGTATAGCCTTGTAGTGGGAAAAATGGGAGGGCTCATGGTTCTGTGGGATCTAGTGAGTGTTGAGGGCAAATTGCTATCAATTTCCAATAGGATTATCAATGTGTTGTTCCATTCCAAAATTAGCAAATTTTCCTGGATTTTGTCCAATGTTTATGCTTCGAATTCTGCTAGGAAGAGAGCAGAAATGTGGAAGGCTATTTCCCAGATGAGGGAGAATTTTAGTAATTTTACTTGGGTCTTAGGGGGTGACTTCAACTGTCCCCTTCACCCATCAAAAAAAAAAGGAGGGGCTGACCATTCAAGCCATAACTTGGAGGACTTTAGATATTTTGTCTCTACTAACAGCCTGCTTGACATTGAAATCAAAGGAGCATCCTTCACGTGGAGCAACAGAAGGATTGGGAGCAGCCTGATTCAAGTCAAGCTTGACAGATTTTTCATTTCCCAAGAAGCTATTCCCATCCTTGGCGGTGAAACTCTCTCGACCCTACTAAGGATTGGGTCTGACCATAACCCTATTTTTTTGGGGGTGAACGACGGGCCCATTTTTAAGACCCCCTTCAGATTTGAATCCATGTGGATTTATCACAAAGACTTCAAAGGATTGGTTTCAATGTGGTGGCAATAGGAGGTGGGAGGAAACGCCCCTAAGAGAGTGGCTTTAAAACTCAAAATGGTCAAAGAGAGGCTGAAAATATGGAATAAAGAGGTTTTTGGCAACATTTTTAAGTCCAAAAAGTCCATCTCGAACAACCTAAAATTTTTGGAGGAGAGGATGGAGCTCAAAGGTTACATCGAGGGTCTCAGTGAGGAAAAACGAAGTCTTTTGGTGGATTACCATTCCAATCTTGCAAGGGAGGAAACCTTCTGGCACCAGAAATCTAGAGACCTTTGGTTGAAGAATGAAGACTCCAACACGAGGATTTTCCATGCGTCTACCATGAGGCACAGAGGGTCCAACAAGATCAGAGAAGTGTCTTGCAAGGATGGGCGTGTAACCAGGGAAATAGAGGAAATTAGGTGCGAAGCGATTGATTTTTTTTAGGACTTGCTTGGCACTCCTCTTGACAACAGCATTCAGGTCCAGAAATCGTTGCTTGCCAACTTTCTGACTAAAGTCCCCCACAAGGTAAGCATCAATCTTCTGGAACCTTTTTACTTGTCTGAGATTAAAGAAGCTTTGTTCTCCATGCAACTAGTCAAGGCCCCTAGCCTTGATGGTTTTCCCCCCCATTTTTTCCAAGTCATGTGGGATGTTGTGGGTTTGGATGTGTGCAAAGCTATTCGGGACATACAAGCTTCAAGATCCATCCACCCGAAACTCAACTTCGCATTTCTTGCTCTCATTCCTAAGTCTCTAGCCTACAAGAGTTTCTTTGACTACCGACCCATCAGCCTGTGCAATGTTTTTTACAAGATCCTCACCAAGTCTATAGCCAATAGACTGAAACCCGTTCTCCCTCTCCTGGTTGATCCTTGTCAGGGAAGCATTGTTAAAGGCAGAAACATTCTTGATGGTGTCATCACTATCCATGAAACTCTTCACTCTACTTACCGCTCAAAGAATGCTGCTCTTTTTCTTAATCTAGACATGAACAAAGCCTTCGATCGGGTTGATAGAAGGTTCTTGTGTGCTGTCCTCCTCAAGTTTGGATTTCATCCCCACTAGATTGACCTTGTATGTAGCTGTATATCCACTCCCTCTTTTTTTGTCCTGATCAACAAGTCCCTAGCCAGGTATTTCCAAAGTGCCAGAGGCCTCAGATAAGGCGACCCTTTGTCTCCCATCCTCTTCATCCTTTTGGCAGAGGTTCTGAGCTGGTCGTTGAAAGAGGCTCTTCGTCAGAACAAGATTTTTGGCATTCTACTGACTTTTAGAGTTGAACCTGTCACTCATCAGCAATTTGTGGATGACACCCTCATCTCCACTGGGGTGTCTATTGCCCAGGACAAATCCCTCAAGCGGATCCTTTCCTGTTACGAGCAAGCTATTGGGCAAAAGGTTAATTACATCAAGAGAAAAATTTATTTTATTAACACTCCCGTGCATAGGCAACTCCAGATTGCCAGAATTTTAGAATGCACCATTGACTCCCTGCCTACGTCTTATCTGGGGTTGCCCCTGTCTTGCAATGGCCGTGCTAGTGGAGGTATGTGGAACATGATCCTGGAACGCCTTCATAAGAAACTTGGCACTTGGAAGGGCAAACTCTTGTCGCAATCCGGGAAAGCCACCCTTACCAAAGCTTGTCTTCAGGGGATCCCAAACTACTTTATGTCGGTGTTCATGCTTCCAATTTTTGTCCACTCCAATATCGAGAAGATTCAGAGGACCTTTTTGTGGTCTGGTAATGAAGAAAAATCCAAAATTCTTGTTGTTTCCTGGGACAAGTTTTGTTCGTGAAAAGACCAAGGTGGCTTGGGGATGAGGAGATCAAGACTTATGAACTCAGCTTTGATTGCAAAGCATGCTTGGAGGATCCTAACTAGTGACCTGGTGGAGTGGGTTAAGCTAGTAAAAAGGAAGTATCTTGGCTCCAAATATTTTTTTGAAGCTGAGATCCTTCCTAAAGCATCCACTTTTTGGAAATCTGTGCTCCAAACATTTGATCAGCTTGGGAGCTCGTTGGATTTTGGGTGATGGCAACCTCATCCTATTTTGGAAGGACAGGTGGGCGACTAAAGAAACCCTTGGCTTGAGGGTGGACCTTGCTTGGCTGAGAGAACAAACCAACCCAAACTCCCAACTCAAGGTGGTGGATTTCATAGACCGAAGCTCCCGTCTCCCTCGGTGGAAAATTCTAGGTGTGGAAGGGTTTAATAATGAGGTTGCCTTTCTAGAAAACATCCTCCAATTGATTTTAATTCCATCTATTAGGAGGACTGATAGAATCATCTGGAGTGGTACGGAGAATGGTCTTTTCTCTGTTACATCAGTCTATGAGTTTCTTACCAATGAGACTGCCCTGGATTATCAGTGGAAAGTTATTTGGAGGAAAGGGGTCATCCCTAAAGTGAACTTCTTTGCGTGGATTGCTTTTCACAACAAAGCCTTAACCATTGACAACCTTCACAAGAGGGGTTTTGCCTTCCCCAATAGGTGTTACATGTGTTTAGTGAAGTGCGAGATGAGGGACCATTTATTCCTGCACTGCCCCTTTTCCCACTCGGTCCTCAACATTATCCTATCCTCCTTCTAAATCCTCTGGTGCTCTCCTTGATCCCTCAAAGATGCTTTCCATCAATGGCCTAATCCTTTCAAGAATCCTAAACTTCGATTCCTCCTTGAGGCCTCCTTCCACCATTCCATTTGGCAAATTTGGTTAGAAAGGAATGCCAGAGTCTTTGGCAGAGCCTGAAAAGTGCCTCCTTGTGTCGCTCAAAGGGCCTTATCCTATGCCATTGAGAACTCTAATGTTGTTCCCAGTCCCCGCCCCCATATTTCAATCGAAGAAGCGATTTTCAAAAGAATGAATCTCTGCCCGTTTCCAGAAGCTGTTACAGACCCTTGTCGAAGAAGTGTTAGATGGACCAAACCCCCCGTGGGATGGATTAAATTAAATTTTGACGAAGCGACAAAGGGTAATCCTGGGCCCACTGGTTCAGGGGGTGTTGTTAGAGATCATGATGGGAATCTTATGGTGGCCTACTGTGAAGAGTTGGGCTCTCAGATGAATCACTATGTCGAAGCCCGAGGCACTCTGAAAGGAATCCAAATCCTCTCTGAGGATCCTCGGCCTCTAATTATTGAAGGAGATTCGCTCAACATTGTGAATTACCTCCTAGGCACCAAAGACCCATCCTGGAGGGTCTTCAACATCATTATTGAGGCAAGGTTGCTACTTTCCCAACGTGGTAGGTGGAAATCAAGTCATATTATTAGAGAAGACAATCACGTGGCTGACCACATGGCCAATAAAGGGCTTGCGACTACGTGTTCGGTCGTGTGGCGGTCTCGCTTCCCTTCAAAGGTGGAAAGAATTTCCAGAGCAGATATCCCTTCATGAGGTGTTCCCCGTGCAGATTTTGAAAGGTCAGGAGGACCAGGATTAGCTATTTCTAGTGTTTGGCTGTTGTGCTTCCGATCGCCATGTTCCAGTTTCTTTGGCTTTTTCTTGTTGTTTTCCCAATTTTTTTTATTTTGTTATATGGTTAATCAGGCTTAAATGCCCTTTTTGTAGCCTCATGGCAATCAGTCTAGGGTCTGCTTTTCTTACAATTCGGCTTATATTTCCAGCCAAGAGACATGATACATCATTAGAAGTATGGCTAATTTTGTACATAAGGTTTTGGGATCCTCTATAAAAACCCACTGTTAATCTATTAAAATAATTACCAAAAAAAAAAACCAATAATGATAGATACATGTTGTGATACTAGTGATATTCATGCAAAATAAAATTATGATTATGATATTCATGCAAAATAATGATTAGGATTCATGATAGAAGAACTTGTGTAAAAAATAGATGTTGTAAGTGATACAAAGGTTTTGAATACGGTTCATGATTGTTCAAAGAAATATTATGCTATCAAAATTTATAATGATAGTGACATGAATGGTGACAGGGATAACAATGCTCAAAATTATCATGATATTGAAAGAAATCAGTGTGATGTTGAATTTGGTTATTTTGAAAGGTATACTAAAGAGATTGGTTCAAAATTGTTAGGTAAAATACTAAAATGGTATACAAAGACACGAACTTGGGAAAACATGGACAAGGAATGAAATAACTAATTGTACTAAAAATAAGACCAAAATGTGAAGGTCTTAGATATACAAGACATATGAGCAACAATGAATCATGGACTAAATTTGTGATAGAAAATAATGATACCAAATCTATGATAGAGATTGATAATATCAATAATAATGAAGGACAAACAAGAAATAATAAAGCCAAAAAAGGTAAAACGAATCCTATAATAGGGAACAAGTGTAATCATTATGGTAGATATGGACATAAAATAGAGAAATATTGGAATCTCCATTATTGTGAAATTTGTGGAGGACATAATCATTCTCAAAAATCTTGTCTACATAAAGAAAATAAATATTACAAACCAAAATTGTATTGTGGATAAAAAATTGTATTGTATGGTTTTTACAAAAGAAAACCAAGTGTAATCAAATTTTATTGAATCAAAAGAATAATGTTAGTGTTATCATGAAGCAATGTGATTAAGACTCAAGCATAGCTTGAAAGGTGACCTACAACAAAAATCACTTGTAGTGATAATTCTTCAAAAATGATAGTATTATGATTGTTACAATAGAGGCAATGATGATCAAAATGTGACCAAGAGGTAAAAACCCAGAGGTAGTGACCTAGAGGCAGATACCTAGAGGTGACTCAAATACATTAACCTAGAGGTAGTTATAAATAATTTATAAAGGTAGACCTAATGAAGGTTGCATATATTTAGTCATACCAAAGTCGAAGCTAAAAAATGAAGAGAAAGAAGAATCAAAGAATGAAAGCAAAAAGCCTTCTTACTAAATAATGTATTACAAGGGGTTGTTGAAAACATTACATTATTTGGTACTATGCTAAAGTACCGCCATGGTACCATTTTAAATTTATAAATAATAGTTTAGGGTGTATAATTTATATTCTCCCTAAAGTACTTGACAATGTGTAGGATGATTCCAAGTGTCATGTAGTAAGAATGTGCAATGTGTCAAGATAGAGAATATAAAGTCACATAATATGTGGTAACATGAGAGTTTTGTATTAATTAGAGGAAAATAAAATGATGCATCTCTTGGATGTTTGAGGAGAGCTATGGTTAGAGTATTGAAAGGTCATGTAAAGTGATATATTGGAGAAAAATATCCATACATTATAATCTCTTTGAATCATTATTGTAATATTTTGACATTAAATATATTTGTGAGATACTATTGTTATTTCAATACTATGATTCATTGTTATTTTATTAGTGGTATTTATTAGATTTTTACTTGATCCTGGATAAAGCTTTATGTGAGCTAATATAGCTAGAAATCCTACAGTTAGGAGTTATAACTACTTTCCAACTTCCCATAAGCATAAGGTGAATACATATTATTCACAATAGATTTTGTGTTAGTCATCCATTTTTCCATGATTCATCATTCAAAACAACAATTATAGGCATAGAGGTATTTATAAAAAAACAAAAGGAGACAAGGAGCAATAAGAAAAATTAAAGAGTCAAGAAAATAAACTAAATACCTTATGAAAGTTTTATGAGGGTGTTGTTGCCATTGCACAACTTACCCCAATTTGGGAACCCACCTGATTTTTTTGATATTAATGTGATTTTTGTCTGCTTTGAGTATTTTGTTGTTTTTTTTCATTCAATCACCTTCACACTCACTTAAATTTTTATAAAGGTTCACTCTCGTCCTATGTGGAGTTTCAAATGTTTACCATTATGCTCACTTGAGATTTAAAATTTACCCCATAGTGAAAATGTAAATATATTAATAACTTATGATATTTGATTAATACATAATAAACTTTAAAATAATTTTAATCTTATATTTTATTAGGATGTTCAAGGTTCCTACCTTGTGAATCACCACTTGAAGGATATAACATGTTGGGTGGGGTAATTTCATTTTGTTCATTGACCTATCGGTTTAAAATCAATGGAGGTTACCTATCACATTTGCATGCATTTATTAGAACACTTTTTTTGTTTACATTAATTGATTAATTATATATTATTTCTAATGTAGGGGATATGTGGTTCTGAATATTTCAAAACAATGTGATATAATCACCAAGTTGTTGGTCCTATTGGAGCTTGCATGGAAAGGATAATGGTAACATGTTTTGAGTTACATAGCGATCATGTTCGGGATGTGGATTGTCAAATCAACACCACATAATGATGAATGGTGTGGTATCTAGTAGCATTCGTGGTGATAATTGAAGGTATGACACATGGCAAATAAATGGTAATGCATTAATCAAAGGTTTCTTATGTTACCATGGATGACAACCAAGAAATTACGATGGTATAGAGCCATTTTTTTGATCAAGTAGGAACGCATAAGGGAGAATCACTACTACTAGCTGCAACACGTTTTATAGAGGATTCAACGATACCATCTAGGATGTTTCATCCTGGTCTGTAGAAAAATCTATGTCCAAAGAGTTTTCAATGTTACTCAATTGCGTAGCATGGGAGAATCATGGAATAATTGTGACAGTGTAGGCGTGATTAGCTAGGAGTAACTGGAAAGTGAAGTCTTCTTCGGGTTCATATTTTATTGATGAAATGAACTCAAAATATTTATAGCCAAAAGTGGTTCTAAAAGTGATACAAACAGTAGCTTGAGGGTCTGCATTGTGATATGTACGATTCATCAATTCACATATGGAGAGAATCATCCGTATGTTGAAACATAGAAATAAGATGTCTTAGCATAGCTGCAAGTATAAGTATTTGAAATGAATTAGATGTCATAATGATTGTAGTGTTGGTTAGGAGTTGGTAGCGACTTGATGATACCTGTATGTTTCAAATGCCTTTGGTGTTATTCCAAGTTTTGTACACAATGGATAATATTTTTAAGAGATATGATGCATAGATTAATGAAGTACATATGTTCATCATAGCAATCCTCTTAGAAGCGTGATTACCTTAGGTTGTGTTGCTTACACCACCGATAGGAGTGACATCCCAAAAAGCTATGATGTTTATGGAGAACTCCCTAAATCAAACCAAGTTTGAGTCCTTGACGTGCCTTCCACGGGTAGTGATTCCCCAAAAAAATAAAACTATGGTTCAAAAATATCTATCTTCTCCTATTATAAAATGCAAATCTCGGGTATGTTAAAATTTGGATTCAACTGAAAAGGGGTTTACCAGTATTCAATGTAACCTGATATTGAGTTTTGGATTTGAGTTTTAGTAGAAGAAGGAAATTATAATGCTTCTACAAAATTCGTTTATGTTACTTTCTTGGTTGAGCTCAAAATCATTAAATAGGTTAAAGATTTTTATCTGAATTCCATCGAAAAGAATGGAGTGCTATAAAAAATGGAAAACGAGGAGTTATTTGGGAGGAATTCACGATGATTTGAGGAGAAGAGAGGTATAATGTATTGAAGAACACAAGAGGATCATGTTTGGATGGTAGTATTGGGTTGTCTTACTAGATGGACATGAGGCATATATTGGAAAAACAAGGTCATAGGTAGTAATAAATGGAAGATATAGCATTGTATAAAGCATAAATATCATCAAATCACAAACATAGTGAGCCTTCCCAAATACAAAATTATGAGTCATTGTAAAGTCCAACTGAAGTGTTAAAGTAAAGACAAATTCCATTATCTAGAGCTATTGTGAAAGCCAATTGAAAACTTACGTTCAATCAAGGGAATACCAAACCTAAATCATTGCATAGGTGAAATATTGAAATGTTTGATAAAAAGAGAATCTGAAGGTGAAATATGCATATAACGTAAGGAGAACATATTCGCTTGAAGAAGATGTTACACAAATGAACGAGCGAAAGGGAAAGCGAAGGGTTTTCTTTATTTTTGGAATTTTTAAAAATCCATTCAAACACACAGGAAAAGGGTTGAAGACTTTGTGAAGCAACTGCATGTTGGAAATTTGAGTTTGTGGAAGAGCATCTCCTCCCTAGTTGCTGGACTGTAGAAATTTCACTATTGTAATCCATTTGAAGCAAGGTATTTTGAAGTAGCATTCATTAAACATATTTCAATTTGGCAATATATTAGATTTTTTAAATAATTTTATGCATACAGATGATAGACTTATTTATTTTTTCTAATATATTGTGTTATTCCCTTTGAATATTGCATTACATTAATTTTGGGTTGTGTGAAGGTTGACCACTTTAATGTTGATTTAGGTTCAAAATATTTGTTTATGTAGATTTGGGTTGAAATTTTAAAAGTTATGGTAACTTGTTATTTTATTTTATTTCCTCAAACCCTAGCTTTTACATTTTTTTAATCTCATAAAATACAAACTAAATAAAAAATCAAAACCCTTAAAAAAAGAAGTACGTCAATTTCAAAATTAAAGTTCAAATTTTCATTTTATGTAAGTTCACATTTTTAATGAAAATTTGAGGTTTTAAACTTTGCACAATTTTTTTAAATAATCAATTAGTTTCATTTTATGAAAATTGAAATTTCAATAAATTCCAAATTTTCATTAAAGTGAATAATTAATATGATATTCCAAAGTTTTTACATGGCAAAGTTAGATTTAATCATTTCATTTTTATTTTCAAGCAAATATTAACAATCAAAGATAAAATTTGATTAACAATCAAAGATAAAATTTGATTAACAATCGAAGATAAAATTTGATTAACAATTGAAGATAAAATCAATTAAAATCAAATTTTCAAAGGTTGAAATAAAATATTTATCAAATTTCGAAGGTTTTTTGTTGATCAATAATTTCACCTTTTCATAAATTCCATGAACAACAAAATCATTATAAATCAACCAAAATAGGCCCCTTGTTAAAAGGTATATGCAACACTGAGGTATCCAATTAAATTTTAGCATTGCACATTTTTCACTAAGCATTGCAAGCAAATTAACACATTAAACAAAACCTTGGAGAAATCACAAATATTTCCTTGCAAGAGAGGATATCCGGGCATAATCCTAACTGTGAGTATATTCTTGTGATTGGACAAAAATATCACTCAAAAAAATTGGCACTAGAAGGAGGACCTACTTGAAGGTAATTGATTTGATTTAAGAAGTTGTTCTTAAGTTATTTACATTTATTATTGAAAGTTATCTAATTTATGATGTATTGATTCTAATCTTCTACAAATTGAGAATATTCCTTATTGTTATGGCTTAATTGATGCATTTTTAATGAAGATGATGATTTATTAGTTAAACATTTGAAAATTAGAATTATTTTCATTTCAAAATGATTAAACACTTGTTTGCATTATGATAACTGCAACTAAAAATCATAATCACAATATCTAAGGCTTTTGAACATACTATTTTCCATAGAATTTCTCCTACAAGGAGGATCAAAAGATCCAAGAGTCAGTTGATTGTTATTCCACCCAGTAGCGATTCATCACTACCCATCATCCCATTTCTTCCCCCACTTGTAATTCCAATGGTAGGAGTTATAGCTTGGTTAGGTGCTCATAGCAATCCTTTAAACATTTCTGGAGATGCTCGTGACATTCCCAAAAATGAAAAAAAGTATTTACCTAAATATAAACATGATGGATTTAGAATTGTTGAAGATCATATTCAAGCTTACAAGGATACCTTGATTAGATTGCAAATTGAACATGATGTTGCTTATAGAATGTTTCCTCTAACCTTAAATGAAATGGCATATCATTGGTACATTAATTTTCCTACCAATTCCATTACATCTTGGGCTAAGTTGAAAACAACTTTTGTGAATCAATTTAGGATACCCATAGATCCGACTGTAATCTATCATTAGTTTGTGTCAGCCAAGAGAGAGCCTAATTGTTGAGATTGTTAAATACTCATTTCCATAAGTTGTATAGCAAATTAGTTGCTACTTATACTCTTCAGGTAGTAATTGCCATACAAATATACTTTAAGGCATTGGACCCTTTAACATCTATGTTTGTAAGGAGAACTCCTCAAATTGCTACACTTCCCATGGCATACAGTGAAGCTTTAACTGTAGAACAACAATTGATGCCACAAGGTTTTGGGATAGAATAGTCACCTTCCATAGGATAGCTAGGTTCTTATAATCAAGTGCCTATGATCAATCACGGTTTGTCACAACAAATACCAATGTTGAATGCTAATTCAATAACTTCAATTTGCCATGCAATCCACCTATCACGCCCACTTATCCTACCACTCCACTATATTTAGAAAAGCAATTCACCACTCATAAAATAGCTGAAATAAATGCTCAAATAATGCCTGCATTCTTTAATACAACACCCACTCCAAAGGCCTCAATATTTCATCAAAATAACATGACATTTCCACATGTTTCTCAAAATCAAAGTTTACCAAATTTTCATAATCCCACTGCCACTACAAGTAACACAACCAATCAAGATACTGTAGAAAAAAATAATGAACCTAATTCTTAGGTAAATGATCTATAGAGGGTTTTCCAAAAACTTAGTAGTGACATGGTTCAAATACAGAATAATTGCCTCAAAATTCTCAACAAAATAGAAATTTTAGTTTTCAAAGAAAACGATGGAATACTCGTCCGAATAATGGAGGAGTACCCAATCTTGTTAATGCAAATCAAAATGGTACCATTTTCAATATTTTAGATATGAATTCAAATAATTGGTGAAGGGTGCATTCTACGACCCAAAACAATGAGGAATGAGTGCCTTGAATTCAAAACAACACTAGATATTCTATAAAAAGAGATGGATAACATGGAAATTGTTTTAGATTAATATCCTTCCCAACATGATAGTACTAGCAAAGGAAAATAATCAGTGCTAGTAGTTGAAATATTTGAATCAATTGAAGAATATGAGGAAGGGTATGATGGGTCTATAGAAGAGGAAGTTCAAGATTTCAAACAATTTAAAAAAGGAAATCATAATTACAAGCTTAGGAGTAAGACTAAAACTCCTTTTACTTCTTATACTCCCCAAATGACATCATAATTCCTCCTAACACATAGACTAAAGTTAATTTATTGCAACTACCACATGAAAAAAATGCATATAATATTGTGGAGGATTTAAAGAAAACAAAAGTGAATATCTCTTTATTTGATGTTGCTAAGTTGACTAATTAGCAAGAATTTTTGATGCAGTCTTTTGGTGATCAAAGAAAAAACAAAGCCCAAAAATCCATGGATGTAGAATTTACCTCATGAAGGGTCAAATGAGAATATCCTCCCTTTATTTTGACCATAAGAATTGCAGGAAGAAGTCTGCATAATTATCTTGTTGATTCAGGAGCATCCGGTAATGTCATGCCTTACATTGTTTGTCAAAAATTGGATTTGAAACCTATTCCTTTTAACAGGATAGTTGTGCAACTGGATAAATCTAAAGTTAATGTGGTTGGATTTCTTAATAATTTTCACATAAAACTAGCCTTAGTACCTAGGATACATCAGTATATTGATATACATGTTGTAGATATACCTGATAGTTATGGATTTTTGTTGAGCAAAGATTGGTCTAGGAACTTAAACGGAACATGGCCATAGATTTCTCACATATGTGGCTACCATGGAAGGGTGTTTCTAACCAAATTAAAGTTTAAAGAGAACCTAGACTCAAGGATTTGAGTACTGGATATAACAAAACCAATGAAATTTTTACAATGATTCCGAGTTAGGTGTCTACACTTTGGAAATAAAATTGGATATAGGTGAATATAAAAATGAAATACCATCTATTAATCCAATTAAGGATGAAAATCTTGTTTGGATGCTTAAATTTGATGGATCTAAATCCAAAAAATATAGTGGAGTTGGTGTGGAATTAATTAGTCCTAAAGGTAAGTCATCTATGGTAGCTTATAGATTATAGTTTCCTTACACTTGTAATACTATAGAATATGAGGCCTTAATATTCGATTTGTAGTTAACCTTAAAGAAAAATATTAAATGTTTGAAAGTGCTAGGAGATTTAGAATTGGTTGTTAAACAGGTGAAAGGCCAATACACATGTCATGATAAAAGGCTAATTCATTACAAGAATAGAGTTAGGTATTTTATTGATGAATTCCATGCTTTCAATATTTCATTGATATCTAGGAAGAACAATCGAATTGTTGATTCTTTAGCTATCATAACAGGTACTATTAAGCCTATCGATAATATGAGGCTAAAGAAGTTTTCAATTGAGTTGATACCCTGTCCTTCTATACCTGACAATGTGAAGAATTTACAGGTATTTGAAAGTGGCAAGAATATTTTTAATTTTGTAACTAATTTTGATGTTTTTGAAAATTAGGTGATCGAAGAGGATGAGATATTGCAAGAAGATGAAAATGAAGATCATGAGGTAACAAATAAAATCAATGCAATTCCTAAAGGTATAGTTTCTCTCGAAAAGCTTTTTGATATTGATTACAAAAGTAAAGGTTGTAATAAAACCTCACTCCCACAGGATGCTTATAATTCTATTAATCTTGGTATTAGTGAAGACCCACATAACGTACTCATAGGAAAGGCTTGAACTCATCATGAAAAAGAAGGAATTTTACAGGCTCTTAAATATTACGTTGACGTAATAGTATGGAGTTATGAGGATTTAAATATTTATAATGAAAACATCATAACATATACTATTTCTTTAAATCTAGATTCAAAACCATTTAGACAAAAACAAAAACCAATTAACCCATTGCTAGAGCATCTTATATAAAATGAGTTTAAGAAATTGTTAGATGCTTAGATTATTTTTCCAATCAGACACTCTACATGGGTAGCAAAATTTGTACTAGTTAGGAAGAAAATAAGTGAAATCCGTGTGTGTATTGATTTTAGGAATCTCAATAAGGCATCACAAAAGGATAACTAAACCTTGCCTTCCATTGATCATATTTTGCAAATGGTTAATGGTTCTGAGATGATATATTTTCTTGATGGTTATTCTGGATATAACCAAATTCTTATTGACCCAAAATATAGAATGAAAACTACTTTTACCACAAAGTGGGGTACCTTTGCTTACAAAAGAATGCCTTTTGGATTGCTTAACGTAGGTGCCATATTTTAAAGAGCCATGGACTATGCATTTAGATATTTGATAGGTAAATGCATAGTTATTTATGTTGATGACATTCATGTTTTATCAAAGAATGGATCTGACCATGTTAATGACTTGAGAAAAGTTCTTCAAAAGTGTATAGAGCATGGCATTTCACTAAATTCCAAAAAGTGTTTTTTTGGAGAAACTGAAGATAAAATTTTAGGCCATGTTATTTCAAAATAGGGAATTTCCATAGATCTGAAAATAATTGAAGCCATCCAAAAAATCCCTCTTCTTGGTAGCAAAAAATAATTACGATCATTTTTTGGGAAAATCAACTTTGTTAAGAATTACGATCACCTAATGGCACTTGGAAATGAAATAGGGGAAGTAGTTGAGAATGGATACCTACCACCAACAACTCCACCTACAGATGAATATGGTAAGCTTCTACATCATCACAATTCAAAGGCAATGAATGGAATTTTAAGAGGTTTGTGTGAAACATAGTTTATAAAGGTTATGCACTGTAAATCTGCAAAGGAAATTTGGGATAAGTTGCAAGGCATACATTAAGGAGATAAAAAGGTCAAAAGGGTAAAGTTGTAAAATTATAAGAGAAAATTTGAAGACCTAAATATGAAGGATGAAGAAAACATTGTTGCATATCTACTTTGTGTGGATGAGGTTGTCAACTCCATGCAAGGACTTGGGCTCAAAGTTGAAGAATTTGATGTTTGTGATAAGATTTTAAGGTCACTTCCAAAAAGGTTTAGTGAAAATATTTCAGCTATAGAAGAGTCAAAATATGTTGATATTTTAACAAGGGATGAATTGCATATAATTATCACATCATTTGATATGATAATAAAATAGGAACCTATTCCCCAGAAAGAAGCAACCTTCAATGTTATTAAGAAGTCAAAGGGTAAAAATTCAGATTCAAGCAATGAGTTATCCAGTGAGGAAGAAGAAAATTATGGTAGAAGGAACAAGGACTCAAGAAAGTATAAAGGTACAAAATTAGTTAAATGTTTTAATTATGGTAAATATGGTCACTATGCAACTAATTGTCCAAAGGCTGGAAATAGCAATGATGATAAGAAACATGATCATAAGAATAGGGAAGCAGGAAAGTAAAGGTACCAAAAAAATAGGGATAGACAAGGTACACAAGGAAATAAGTTTTTTCAAAGGTATAAGAAGAGTTTTTATGCAGATAAGGCAAGTAAGAGTTCAAGTGATAGTGATGATAGGTCCTCTGATAATGAAAAAGATGAAATTCTATTTCCGGCAGAAGAAAAAGATGATGTTAGAAAAAGGGCACCAATGATTCTCAAGTGTTTTAGATGTGGTAACTTTAGTCATCTTGAGGATAGTTGTACAAGTAATGGATTTAGTTCCAGTGAAGATGAATATGAATATACACTTGAAGGACTAGAATAAAGTCTTCTTATGGCAATAAAAGAAGAAGGAAGTACTTCTAGTGGAAATAAATCAGAAAGGAATGAAAATGATCCTAAAGGTAAACAAATAGAGGAAGAATAAAAAAAAATGAGAAGTTGATCTTGAAGGTGAACTTATTTCTGCCCTTGATGCATTAAGAGAGGTAAGAAAGTAGAACTAAAAAATAAAGCTTAAATTTCAAGAATGTGATGAAGAGAAAGGAAAGCTTATAGAGGATCTAACCAACTCAATAGCTAAGACAAGGAGATTCAAAGAGAAGTTAGAAGCAAAGGTTTTAGAATGTGAAAGGTTAGAGCATGAAGTAGCTTCACTGAGGAAGGAAGTAAAAGAGTCTAAGGACAAGTTACATAGGTTTGGAAGAAGCTCAAAGACATTGGATAAGATTATCAAGGTACAAAAATCTTCATCAAACAAGATAGAACTTGGTTTTGAAAAGGTACAAAGAAAACAAGGAGAGGAGTCAATTTTAAGCTTAGAAGAAGAAGAAACTTTAGAAGAAGAGAGTGTAAAAGAAAGTGAGACTTTTGAGGATGAGTTGGATAATAGAAATATCAAAAAGAAAAGGAACAATGCACAAAAGAGAAATAGATGGAACATAAACTAGCACAAGGAAGATGAGACTAAGAGACCAATGAGGTCAAGGCAAGGTAGTTTTAATTGATGATGCTTCTCATATCATAGGTTTGGGAACAAGGCTACACAGTGTAGGACACATGACATACATGAATATGAAAAGTTAAGAAACAAGAAACATTTTCAAGGGTATTGCTACTCTTGTAATCAGTTTGGTCACAAGGTAGTGAATTACAGGGTTCATGACAGAAATGGATATGGCTTCACCAGGAGAAACCCCAAGATATTTGCACCTTTAAGGAATAACAACATTAAGTGTTATAAGTGCAATAATGATGGGCATAATATAAGGTGGTGTAGAGCAAAAATTATAGAGATAAGTAGAAACAAGAATATTCAAAGGAATCAAAAGGATCAGTTGAGAAAGGAAGTCGACAAAGGTAAAGATCAGTACATGCTGGAAGTAGGAATACTCCCACCCTAGAATTAACCACCTCAAGAGTAGGTGGGGGAGGGGCTAAGCTAAGAGTCTCATTCTTATACCCGAGCCCCAAAGGTGACCCTTTTACATTGATGACAAAGGGGGACAAATTTGAGTTAGGGGGAGAGCATTCAGTCAGGGGAAGCAATTTCTCAGGGGGAGCAGAAAAAAAAAAGGTAAAGAAAATAGTAAAAGGAAAATGGGTTGCCATAAATGACAAAGGGGGATATTTTTGGAAATATGAGCAAGTTTTATTGTCATTGATGTCAAGAGTTAGTTTCAGTGAGCAGTACAAAAGAAGGAGGTCAAGCGTCAGTTTTCGTAAGCAATGCAAGAGGAAGATTGCTTCTAGGCCTAAGGAAAAATAATATTATAATATTC
Source organism: Wollemia nobilis (assembly GCA_028583015.1). Classification (NCBI taxonomy): domain Eukaryota; kingdom Viridiplantae; phylum Streptophyta; class Pinopsida; order Araucariales; family Araucariaceae; genus Wollemia; species Wollemia nobilis. The sequence continues at coordinate 2,099,589 of JAQPPZ010015334.1, forward strand.
CCTATTATAATATTCAAGGTGGTCAGATAAGGTCTAAAGGAGCAACAGGAAGGCCCAAGAAAAATAATATTATAATATTAAAGGTCTAAAGTAAAGACCTAAAGTAATTAAATTAATTATAATAATTTTATTATAAATTAATTTATAATTTAATTTAATTAACTAACCCTAAGGTTAGGGTTACAAGGGCAAGCAATTTAATTTTATAGCGTCAACTTTGATTAGTATTCTCATCCACCAATGTGCTAAAAGGGATAGCACATTGGTATAAATACCATGTGCCTTGGTAAATCCAAAGATACCTTCGATCGAAATATATTTGAGTGCATGCAAAAATTTTGCGATCCACATGAAAGAAGAGGATAAAGGTTTTTTGCTATGTGGCAGCTATCAAAGGGTTAAAGAGGAGGGAGGCTTGAAGCCTCATAGCCAACCATGATGATTGGGCTAGCAACAAGTGGTTGTGTGTTTAGGGCACTAATGTGCGGGAGGTCCCACTATCAAACCCCGATGACAACATTTTTTGTGGCATTCACGTTTTGTTTTGGTGCCAAGGCATAAGGATAAAGCGCACGAGGTTCTTCTCCTTACTAAGGTGAGCACCTAGATCATGTGGCAAGTGGGCCATGGCTAGGGCACTGTGAAAGTGCAAGTGGGAGTTTGAATCCCGTCGAGGGCAAAGGTATTTAATTTTTACAAAAAAAAATTGCTCCTAAGGTTTAATGTTGCATGATTATTTTTGCTAGGAGGGAGTTATAAGGTTTTTGAAAGTTAAATATTTTATTGTGGATTTGATAAATTGAATTGAGATAGGAGTTATAAGGTTGGAAAAAGAAATTATATTTTATTTTGAGATAAGCTATGATGTATTGATTATGTTGAGGAAATATATAAGGTGTTTAAAAGAAGATTATTGTGGTTATTTTCTTTAAACAAATTGTTGGCTTATATTTTGAAGTGTGGAGATTATAAGGTGTAATTGAGAGTTGATGTTTTGTATGGTGAAATATTTTGAGGGATTATTTGAATGAGAGTTTTGAAGAGGTTTTTTCTATCTAACCTTTGATATTGGCAAAGAGGTTGATTGTGATTGAGACATATTTTGAGGTCAATTCTTCATCAAAAAAAGGTATGGGCACATCTTCCTTGTGAGTGATTGTTGGATGTTGTGAATGCTAAGTTGGAGTGAAAATGTTTATTTGATAAGCATTTTTGAGTAAGCTTTCATATGTATGATTGGTGAATGTTGTGAGAACACTTGAGTGAGAACTTGAGAACTATCTTGAACTAGGGTTTGTGCAAGATCATGAGTATCATTGTTATGTGAGATTGTTTGATAAGCATTGTTGGAAATAATTGAGTGAGTATTCATATGCTTGAACTAGGGTTTGTGAAAGATCATGAGTATCATTGTTATGTGAACTTGGAATCATATTGAGTCAAGGTTTGAGCTCCATAGTGAGAGTTTTTGGAAGCATTATGAAACACTAGTTTAGGGTTTGTAAGCAAGTTGTGTTTCATTGAGTGATTGATTGATTGATTTTATTGAGCATAGTTGATTGGAAAGTGTTGGAGTGATAGTTCAAGTTCTGTAAAACAAATTGTTCTATATTCTAATTTGATTTGGAAGAGAGATTGAAAGAGATTGAGTGTTTGTGAGTGTGAAACATGTTGAGTCTCTAACCATTCTCTATATGTTTCTATGGTTAAGCAAGAGAGTTTGAGAGTGATTGAGTATTGTTATGAGTGTGAAGCATATTGAGTCTCTAACCATTATCTATATGTTTATGTGAGATCCAAACAAGATTATGTGTGAAACTTGTTTGTGTGATTGAAGAGGTTTTCTGTAATAGATTGAATTGAGTTGAATAAGCTTTTGTGAAAGCTAGTGGACAGATTTGAGTAAGTCCTAGAGTGGACTTAAGGACAGATTTGAGTAAGTTTTTGTGGAAGCTTACAATGTAGATTTGAGGTAATTATTAGTGAAGACTTGTTGAGCAGATTGGATAAGTTCTAGTGAGGACTTGTTGAGTAGATTTGAGGTAAGTCTTAGTGAATACTTGTTGAGCATATTGGACAAGTTCTAGTGAGGACTTGTTGAGCATATTTGAGGTAAGTCTTAGTAAAGATTTTTTTGAGCAGATTGAGCAAGTTCTTGAGAGGACTTGTTGGATAGATATGAGGTAAGTCTAAGTGAAGGCTTGTTGAGCAGATTGGACAAGTTCTAGTGAGGAATTGTTGAGTAGATTTGAGGTAAGTATTAGTGAAGACTTGTTTAGAAAATTGAGAAAGTTCTTGAGAGGACTTGTTGGAAAAATTTGAGGTAAGCATTTGAAAAGACTTGAGAGTAGAGTTGATTGATTGATTTGTTCAAGCTTTGTGTTAAGGCTTAGGGTATGTATAGCAAAGTTGATTTGTGATTGGATCAAGATTTGTGTTAAAGCTTGAGGATATATTTAAGGATAGAATTTGGTGCAGATTTGAGGATAGGTTTATGCCATACCAGAGACATAGATTGAGTAGATTTATGCTAGACCGAAGGATTGTATTTAGTGTAGATCAAAGATAGATATTGAGTAGATTTGTGCTAGATCGAAGGACTATGTTTAGTGTAGATCAAATACAGAGATTAAGAAGATTTGTGCTAGACCAAAGGATTGTGTTTAGTGTAGATTTGAGTAGAGCTGAGAGCAAGCTTTGGAGGTGACAAAGCAAATGATAATAGTCTCCAGTGGATAGAGATCCATTAGCTAGGGCAGTGAGGATGGAGATATTTTGAGTGAGGATAGAGTCTTATGTGGATAGAGATCCACAAGCTAGAGCAATGGAGGTAGTAGTCTTCTAGAGGATCACCAATAAAAGTAGAGGAGGAGTTCTCCTATGGATAGAGATCCACGAATAGACTGAGGGGATTGGTATCTCTTGTGGATAGAGATATAGGAACTTGATTAGGAGATTGATGTCTACTTTGTATAGAAGTACATAAACATTGTAATAGAGAAAGGATTCCCAAGATATTTCTTGAGAAAATATTAGTGAAAGATTTTCTCCATGGAGTAGCCCACATTGGATGAACCACATTAAATTGGTGTCTCTATTGTGTGTGGTGATTTGTGCATTGATTTGATTACTGCTATTGATATTGCCATTGATATATTTTATAATATTTTTGTGAAATAAAAGTAAAAAGTGGTCTTATACTGTTCACCCCCCTCTCAGTATAATCTTGTGTTCTTCAACACTTACCATCTCTCCATTCTAATTGATGCTTGTGCCAAGAGTTTCAATAATCACCACCCAATTACCTCAAATGAGTGTGTGTTTTGTACTCATGAACACCAATGGAGGTATCTTTCAAATTTGTTGATAAGTAATACCTCCAATTCTTGCATTGTTCCATCAAGAGGAGGTTTTTATCTGACTTGTGCTTTCCATTTTTTGGTTTGAATTTCCCATTGGGTTTCCATTGCTTGCATCAACCCATTTGTGTCATTTGCATCCATCCTGACTACAATCATGATCCATTTTTTTTTAGGTATGGTATGCATATTTTATGCCATCACATGTGGAGTTGGGCTTGGGTAGGCTCCCCTGTCTTCTTAATCATTGCTTTTCTACACATTGTGATGTTATATTCCCTCCATCGTATGCCTGTTTTGGTGCTTTCCGCTACAGCTCCCTCACTTTAGCTTAACCTTATCTTCATGGCTGAAGTCGAGCTCTCTACCCTCCACTTAACTACTTTGGTTGAGGATATCATTCGTGACCATGGCCTACTAAAATTCCTATAATTGTTCAACGACCATGACCCTAAAATTTCCTTGGAGTTTATGCGAATGTGGGATGGAGGGCATGTCTTCATATATGGTTTGAGATTCATTGTAACTATAAAACTTCTTGCAAAAATCATGGGGATCCCAAGGGAAAATTATTAATCATGATAAGCACTCGCTCCAGGGCAAGTTGGCTCTCTTCTGAGATCATGGTGAATCCTTAGGCAGAGATAAAGGTGGCATATTGTGAGATACTCTCCCGAAGTTGTGGGATGTAGTAATGGTGATAATCCTTCAATAATTCATGATGGATAGTCCCAGAGTGGTGTTGCATAGTTTCTACCTTAATTTCCTCAACCATTTACGGGGAAAGAAAATAATCAACATACTAGAGTATCTCTTCTGATCTATTGAAAGATTAGTTCTCAATATCAAGATAGGGGTCTCTTCTTTTCATTTACACCAAGTTTTGCATTTGTTGATTTACCACTACGTTCTAGAGAGCCAAACTCAAAGGGTTGTGGGAGCGATGGTCTCTACCATGAGACCTATGGATGACACTGGAGCAGAAGGTGGGGACACTTCTACATCTTTGCAGACAATAAGACACTTGATTTTGAAGGAACTCTAAGCACCCATAGATCCACCAGAGCCAAAGAAAGTAGTGGTAAGTGTAAGACTCCAATTGTGGTTAATAATGATGCTTCTAATGATTCACTCTCTTTTTAGGTCAAGCAGGAGAATTCCCCCAAGAAAAGCCACCCTCTTGAGGGCACCTCCACCAAACTTCCCCCTCTATTGGCTTCCAAAGTGTCCTACTGGCCTAATATTTTTGAAAGATGCCACCTCTAGGACCTCCACAACATCATGAAGGCCTTGGGGAGAGTGGCCAATATGACTTTCTCTTTTCTATCCTAGGCAAAGACTCTCATGGACGAATACAAGGATCAATTTGAGATCCTGGAGGAGTTTAAAAGTTTGGTGGGTGCTACCAGGGATGGGTGTGATGCAGTTGGAAAACCTAATAGTGAGTGTATGTGATTTTCTAGTGGATAATTGACTTTTTGGTCTTTTTCTCTAGATTATATGTTTTCCCTATGTGGGACTCTCTTTAATTTATGGTTTTTTCCATTTTGTTGCTACCCCTACGTGGGTTTTTAAGAACGGTCTTCTTCGGCTCCTGCATGGGCTTTTTGGGTCTCCTCCTTGTCCTTATGAGGACTCCTTTTTGTGTTAGAGGAGGTTTACTTTTTTTTTGTTTTTTATGTTTTAGTTTGATGCACCTATTTTTTGAAGTGTTCTTCGGCTTATCTCATTTATTGTACAAGGTTATGGGACCCTTTCAAAACCCCTTTATCAATAAAAAAACTAGGCTAATGTCTATAATTTTTATCTTTAGGTACAACCCAATTTTTAATGATGTTAAGATGATATAGGGATATCATAATTTGGAATCAATAAATTTTATATACCAACAAGACCACCTTCCTAGGATAGTAATTATAGAAACTTGAAAGATAAATTGAACTAAAACCAAGCATCCTTAGTAGCCATATAGTCAAGAGATTTGTTTACTTCTCAATAGATATGTTGGTAACTTCAAGATTCTTAGGAATTAACTAAAAATATAATGTCTTATGGAATTTTAATGTTCACCTAGCTACTACACCCTACCTTACTTAAAATGGTGAAATAAATTGAATATATCTTTCAATCAATAAATTTATCCATCTCTTATAAATCATAATGTGTAAAACCCTCAAAATATTCTTTGTCTCCATATAAATTATAGTATGAGAATGAAATATCTTAGACTAGATCACAAAAAAATGTTAAATTATCAATATTTTCCTTAGAGAGACCATTAAAGTTGAGTTTTTATTTTGATGAAAAAAGCTATTTATATTAAATTAAGAAAAATAGTCTTTACAATAAAAACAAAGTGGGTGGATTAACACACCCCATGGGGAATCAAACTAACCCTCATTGATAAGGGTTAGGAAACAAATCCATCAACAAAACACAAGTTTACCAATCATCATTGATCAAATAAAGCATATCAAATGGAATATTGTGTCATCCTGCATAAACTGCTAGTGATTATGGGATGGGAATCCACCCCTCCGCATCACAATTCTCATTAAGGCCTTTAGTACCTGTGTCACTCCAACCAAAAATTGGCCCAAGTGAAATTGGTTGAACATCATCCCACCCCCCAAATTGGTAGGATGAACAAGCAATGTCAATATTAGGCCACTTCTTGACTGGTGAGGGCTAGGAATAGTGCCTGTCTACGGGAGCACTTCTTACATATGACAGAGGCCGATGATGAGAGTGAGATCAAAAATGCTCTTGAGAAGAGCGCTCTAGGGGGATCCAATTGACTATACATAGAGCATTGGCCCATTGCACCAAAATAACTTGTAGGTGATCCAAATCCATAGCAACTTTGTTGGCTTGAGTACATATTTGTAGCCACATGTCATTAAAAACTTTTAATATGTCCACATGAGTAAATGTGATAGGTGTATACTATTAAAAATAATTCTGTTATAGGCCTTCCAAATATGAAAGAGTAAGCTAATCCTAAAAACCTACCACACCTCAAAAAGTGGGAGAGATAAAGTAAAAGAGTCCCCAAGAAGAGCTTGGGGCCAAGAAACTATTGCACTTGTAAATGGGGAAAATAGAAAAGAACCCCTTCCTAAGCTTACCTGGATCTTCTACAATTATAAAAGAGGTGAGTACAAGACTCACGTACACCATAAAAAATATATTTAGGATCAATTTTTCCAAGGTACTTCAAACGTTCTCCCAAGGGGAGACCTTGACACAACAAGATCCACGTAAAAAAATATTTCTTGGGCTGAACATAAGCAACCCAAACATTTTGAAATCTAGAATTCCATCTAGTCCTTGTATAAAATAAGTCCCAACACTGATTGAGCTTAGGCACCATAGGAAGATGAGGGGATAACCATTTATACCCCAAACGAGCCTTATAATTAAGAAAATAAGTGTCAACATGCCATCTCCAGTCTGAACACCAAGGATGCAGTGAGCGTACACCAATATTGTGCAACATAGAAAAAGGGGTGAGAGCAATAACAACATAATAAGTATCTTTGTCCATGCCATTCAGCCTAATTGTGCATTTGAACTCATTCCATGGGATACAATCCCTGGTCTGGCAAGAAAATAAATCATCTATTGTAACAATACCCTTTTTAAAAAACCTTTGAGCATGAATCCATTGCACCCGAGCTAAGGGAGAACCTTGATGAAGAAACATGAGGGACCACCAAATATTCATAGAATTGATGGATAAGCCTTTATGAAACTTGTCTCCTTTCCAATAGATCTAAGGTTGAATTTGGGTTTGATGTAACCATTTAGATTTTTTTTCCTAACTAAACACATTATTTATTGCAACCTTGATCCCCTTGTTGAGGGAAATTTATTTTTAATTTTATGAGAGTAAAAAAATACCATCAAATTCCAAAAAGAGAGAGAAGAGAATTATAATATAGTAGCAAAATAGTTATATGAGATTGATGTCTAGAATCATGAACTTATTTTTGGCCTTAACATTTCATACTAATACTTTTCATACTTAGTTAGATATTTAAATGACATTCTTTTCATCCAAAATAATTTTAGCCATTAGTATTGATTGGTACAACTTAGAATTCAACTAATTACATCCTTGTTAAATTTGAAATTAAAATTTTAAAACATATAATTTATGTTATATTCATGATACAATAAGAATAAAATTGAGTCTTACACCATTGCTTTTATTCTTAAAGGTCTAATATCATAAGTAATTAACAAGAAAATTTTAATATATATATATAAAATCAAGAAATATTATCACTAGTTACTATCCTACAATATGTATAATGAATAGTAACTAAAATGGTAACTAAAATGTCAGAGAATTTAAAAAATATATGAAAACTAAAATATGTATAATGAATGAATAGTAATGAATTTTGAATCTATCCTTTTATGATGAAGATGTTGTAGAGTCATGTCTTCTAAAACATACATATTAATTATTTGGAAGATGATTTACCCTCAACCACCATCCTTCTCACTATAGTCTTTGAGCCTTGTACTTTATCTTAATTCCATACATTTTATAACACCATTATTGATCTTGCAATTCTCTTTATCTCCTCTTTTGTCTCAAACTGATCTTTAAGTCTCTAGGGAAATTTTAATGTTATATGAATATTATCCACAAAAAAACTTAGAGATATAATATTATTTTGTATATATAAACCACATGATCATTGAAATACCCAAGTTAGTCACCTCTAAAATTCCATCTAACAAAAGTAGGAAATAAAGCCAATAGTTGAAGGGTGGGTAAAATTGCTCAACTACCCTAACAAGAAAATATCTTGGTTCCTTTCTACCTTAGTTTTAAACTAGAAAATTGTTATGACTTCTAATTTAATGATGTGACCCAATTATAGTTTCAACAAAGTTGGAAGGAAGGGCTAATTGCTCCTCTCGATATTTGGATAGATGTCATCTCCCCATTAATCCCATAAAATAATCCTACACTAACCTAAGGGTGTGAGGGATTCAAATGAAATGGAGTGTTTATCCATATTGAGGGTGTGTGTGATCAATCAACACATGACAATTTGAATAACCTCAATGTTCTCCCATTCATTAGGTATGATATTGCTAATAAAATGACAAGATGGAAAAAAGGGCTATATATCAATCACCACACACTTAGAAAACCAGGAGGGCAATTCCACTAATGGAATGCATAACAACTTACTAATTTCTCAACAATCCCACAAGATATGGGTTTTATAGAGTGTAGTTTTAAATTCTCATGGCTAAAATATGAGTATGGTGGTATAAATTTAAATTCTCACATCTTTAAGATTAATACAATGGAGCCCATGGATCCTATGTTGGAGTTTACCCTTGAGTTACATGGGATGAGAAACAACTACTCCTAGTAAAAGTAAATATATCAAAGAATATCTAATAAAATGATACATCTACAATTATTTCATGCCTCTAAATACACCTCTAATAGACTTAGGATGCTTCTAAAATGAATTAGTGTGCCACTACATGCCAAAATATCATTTTCAAAAGATTCTCCTTAGGATATGTACCTTTATTTTTACCCCTACATTGGCTAGTAAGCAATATGCTCTAGGAGGTGAATGAATCATTTCATTTTGCTATGTATTGCTAGTTGAACCTCAACAATTCTCTCCTTTGAGCCAATTGGATCCTTTTGAAAGAAAATTAGTCCTAAACCAATCGACACCTAGATGGATTTAGATAAATTTTTAAGGACTTTGAAAGGTATTTTTTACTTGACCTCATTGTTTTATGCTCCTTCAAATTGATGAATTATGAGATAATATTAAGGCATATATCTCTATAAACTCCATGGGACCCCAAGCTTTATTCATGAGATATCCCGAATCCTACCTTTACCATTGGGAATGAAGCCTAAAAATTTGGTATCTCTACTACATAATTATTGAAATTATGTTCTCCTTATCCCATAATCTATGTAAATAGTCCTAGAAATTTATACCACTCTTCATGACTTGGTAACTAGATGGAGGTAAGATATTCAACTTCCATCATTAGATATTTGAATTTATTTTATGATAACTTATCCTACTTCCCCTTGATTTAGGCTCAAACTTCTCATATATTTTTATTGCATCCCCCTCATCAACCTGACCCTTTTCTTCCTCACACATGGCATCAATAGTATCATAATCCAGGATCTTCATCTGTGGGTCAAATATGTTAGGCAATCTAGTAGTAACTAACCCCTAAAATTTCTTAATTATTTTTTACACTAGGATGTTTAGATATGTTAGAGTGCTTTTGCAAGTTTAGAGGTCTCTATAGACATTTGAGATCTTCTTCAATTTCTTGACAAGTCGTTTTGATCCACCCTTAGTTATTACACCTGTAATGACAATATAGAGGACAAATATTTTAGGACTTCCTAGTATTCTCCTCTTGTAGCCAATTTTTATTCCACATGATCTATGATTTCTATCACTTTTTTCAAGTTGTGCTCTACAGAGGCTATGAACTAGAAGTATTCTTATGTATTCTCCATTTCTTCCTTGATATTGTCCCAAAGGAACTTAATCCATCGAATATTAAAAGCCTTATTGGGGTCTACAATTACCTCTAAGTTTATAAAGTTTTTAGCTTTATAAATTTTTTATCTTTGGCCTATAGGTCCTCCTAAATTTGTTTGATTTGGCGCTGCCCTTACAAGAGTTGGTTTGAAATATCAACTAGGTATTGCATGTTTTTTTATCTTTGGTAAGTCAACACTTGAGATCCTTAACTTACTTCTTTAGTTTAACCTTCTTTGAGAAATATTTTTTGAGAGCAACATTTTACTACTAGAGTTATTCCTTGTGAGTGTTGAGTTACATGAATTCTACCTCCAATTCTCCATTCTTCTTTTTGATGTTTCATCCTCAATTGTCAATAAATAAAACTTCATGGTCACACCAAGTGTGAGTTGGATCATTTGATATGGATATGTTTAGTTTAGATCTAATTCAAAAACCCTGGTACTCAAGTTAGTAGGAGATATTATCACTTTAGAGGGGTTGAAATATTTTGCCTTGACTATGTAGATCTTATCCCCTTCCTATTTAGCTATGATTGCATTTAGATTTATGCCACAAATAATTTATCCTTAAGTTATTTTTATTCCTTCTTCCATTGCTTTTCCATGAAAACAAGGACATCAAATACCTTTTCAACATTTGTCTCCTCTAGGTCATAGATGGTTTTCCATGTGAAGTCCTGACTCAATCATACATTTATGTTGGCTTGAGAGGGTGCTCCTATAGACTTAATATCTTAATTTGGGGTAGTGGACATCATCACATGTATGATGAGTTATCTTTTCTAGGATGGTGGACATGGTGAGCATGTGTATATGGTAGGTGAAGTTAACTAAGTGGTGATGGAAGGGAATGAGGTAGATATTGGAGTGGATGTGATATTAGCTATAATAGCATCTTAGCTAGTAGTGACATCTATAATAGCATCTTAGCTATAAAGGCATACTGTTAGGAGGACCTACTGTACGACCAAAAAGGCGTGCACCCAAAATGTTGTAATTGCATAAACAAGTAAAATTGATATTCAAACACATAAATGGATGAAACACATGGAAATTACAAGAAATGCCTCTATTATTCCATTAAAATCAACAAGTGTCTGATTACAAGTAAGTCCCTCTTAGGGATACTCTATTTGATACGCAATTACAATTATTTCAATCCCCCTCAGGGGTGAAATGCACTATCAAGCCCTTAAGGTGACACGAACTGCTCTAGGGTGGAGTGAACCCTCTTCTTCGCATTGAGGAAGGAAATGAATGATTGTAGCTCCTTAGAAACCTGTTTCCTACGATCAAGAAACAACACAAGAATGTCAAAAGCATAGGAAGCCTCTCATGATGAGGCCCTTTAAAGACAAATAGCATGAAAATAGCATAATGACATCAAATCAAGAAAATGCGTCTACTATGCTAAACATATGCAAATAATATCAAGATTGATGGAAATACATAAATGAAGAGCACAACTATCAATCTATGGAATCAATTGCTTGAAATGAAGCATTATAACACGAAAAGAAGTCATTAATGTCTAAACTAGCATAATGAATACAAGTTAGTAAAAACACTAATCTATCGGTCAGAAGTCTCTAAAACTGTAACTAAACCATGCAAATGACTAATCTAATCTAACTAGATGGGCAAGAATGAGAATAGTAAGGTGGTGATACCTCTGTTGCAAACCGCAGCACTGATGCATGGTCTGCACTGTAAACCATGGCTGAAAGCCATGGTTAGCACTCAAGTGAGTTTACCCTCAAATCAAAGGCAGTGGGCTTGACCTCCTTGTCCAATTGATGTTCAAGGGTCGCCTTCGGTGTCCTTCTGACAGGTTTGGTGGTTGAATCATTGAATAGGGCCTCTGTTTTCCCGAATTAGCGTTTCTTGGCTCTCTAGCTCCCTAGGGCATCCATGGCACAATTGTCATGATGGTTGAGTTGGCAAAGTGATAGCAACAAATCTCTCTCTTAGTGTACTCAAGTGAGTTCACAATTCGATAGGGCTTCGCTGCTCTAATCTCCAATGCTTGCTTCATATATTTGCCCTAATTTGAAGGGGTACTTATAGGACTACCCAAGGGCTAGGGGTGGCTTCATGGGGAAGCCAAGATCAAGAAGGGGTGGTTAGGATAGTTGGAGTGGAAGCTTCCATCCTTTAACCACCTTCTTCTAGAACAAATGGTTGTTCAACCCGATTTGGCTCGGATGAAGGCCAACTGAACTTCAGTTAAGACCGTAGGTTACAGCTACGGTCTAGACTATAAACCGTAGGTCTCAGCCATGGTTCAGCCTATAGACCGTAGGTCTAGGCTATGGTTCAGACTGATTAGGCCAAGGAGCCCAAATTGAGTGGTTAGAACCACTGCTCTATCTTGGAGTCTATCCAAGATCCTCCATATGGTCTTGTAGCATGTCCATATGAGTAGTCGCCATCGACATGACGCATTTTAGGTGTCTATAGATGCCCCTTTTGAGATGCATTGTGAGATCAAACAATGCTGAGCAAAAATAGACCTCCTAAAATGATGTCGAAGGTTCTATGATGATCATTAGTCAGATCAACATTAGATGCCTCTTGTCCAACAAAAGGATGTGCATCCTAGAATCATTGCTTCCAACTAGGTGAAAGGCTTATATTTGAAAAGCTTGCACTCGCCATTAGTCATTCGGGTAGCGTTTGATGCTACAATAGGAGTTAGGCCTATATAACCGAAAGGAGAAGAGATAAAAATAAATTATCATATTTTCTATTTACCCCAAGCAAAGGGGTAAGCTTATGATAGTTGTTGACAATGATTCGTAGGGACGAACACAATTTTGACAAGATCAAGGGATCTACGATCTCAGGGATCTTCTATTGATTTTGATTATGATTTGATATTATGACTACCCCCTCAAGCGATGAGTCGATGAGGGTAATGACAATGATTAAAGTGACGATGTCGCTTGACCATCATGGATGATCTGAACAAATTTAGATTTGAGCATATTAATGCCTTGGCTAGGCCTAGTTCAGCTTCTGATTCCAACTATTAATAGTGATTGCACATTCCTATCCCATGGAGCAGTCGGGCTACAATAGTCATCTTAGGGAATCGAAATGATACAAATCCAATTAGTTTTGTGTTGAATCAAGTTATCGATGATTTGTTGAAAATATGTCATAGGAGACATGACATGAAACGCCTCATTCCCATGGAGCGGTCCAACCTCGAAGGCCTTCTTAGGGATTGAAAAGAAGCATGTCAAGTCAATGATGACAATTTTGCCCCAAATGTCCTTATGGTAATTTACTCATCTTGTCGGATTGCATGGATCGCAAGTCACTGCAACCGCCAAGTGTATAGGGTAAATTACTGAATACGAGGTGCATTTGGTTTTTGAATTATTTGATTTTTTTGTTTGTTAATTTTGAATTTTTGAATTGATCCTGGTGCTTGAACATCACCAAATTTACAAAATTTGATTGCTTTTATTGAAATTTGATCCATTAGGAGTCATTAATTTACCATTTTAAACCTTCCCACAGTGGGATTTGACTAAATTTGCTACCAGATGCAAACCATGGATAGGGTCTATGGTTCCCTTTTGCAATTTTTGGGAACCGTGACTAGGGCCTACGATCAAAAAACCCTAATTTTGGGACCGCAGGTGTCAGCCACGGTCCATGAGAATAAGAAAAGCTTATAAAAGGTTCAATTTTCAAATTTGTTTCATTATTCCTTGACAATGATTGACAATTGTAGAGCTCTGGATAGTGACAACTTAAACCTAACCTGAAACCCTACCAAAATTTTACACCCACACCTTACACACCGCACGATGGTAGACCATGGGCAAGCTTCATCTAGTCGAGGCCGAGGCGAGGGCAAGGTAATTCAAAATCGAGACCTCGCATCCATTACTAGTAAAATTAACCTCATTAAGAAATGGGCTAATTGAACCTAATTAAACTACTAGTAACGAACCTCATGTTAGATTAGGCTAGTGTAGGTTTTATTATTTTTTTTTTGTTTTTTTAGTCGGGGAAATGACCCCGATAGGATCTCAGTTGGAGACCGCAGGTACCAGTTGTGGTTCCCAATTGACCAATTGGGGACCATAGTTGCTAGCCACGATCCACATTTAAAATCCCAACGGTCAATTTTTGACCGCATGCGGACCGTAGGGTTGACCCGCGGTTCGCAGACTTTAGGAAATTTTATCAATTTTTTAAATTTTCCTAAGGTTTTATAGGTAGTTAATGCTAATTAATGCATTTTTGACTTGTCTAAGTGATATTTTTTATTTTTATGACTGCCTGATGACATGTTTTTGTATTTTTATCAAATTTTTAGATGTTTTTGACACTTTTTAGGTCATTTTTAAATGTTTTTCTTGTTTTTAGTTAGATTTTTCCTTATACTATGCTTTTATTTCAGAGGTTGACCTCTAGAGCTCGTGAGCCCGACATCCTTAAGACTCTCCATGGATAGCTCACTGTTGGAGAGCGTACATCCTAGATCTACCCACGATTAGGGTGGATCAGGCTTACTTGACTACGTTGGCCCGACACTGGAATGCGTGGACCAACACATTTCACCTACCTATAGGTGAAATGACTATGACCTTAGAGGACATCTATAGGATCTTTAGGATCCCTATTGATGGTGAGGCCATCATCTCTTCTACTTCTAGGGCTAAGGAGCCCATTTTTGATGCTATATTCGATGATCGAAGCCAGGAGGCTCAGTGCAGTATCGATCATGGAGGAGTCCACATCGGATACTAGTAGGGGAAGAACATATTCTCTATGCAGGAGGCCATCTTTATGCACCTAGTGGTGCAAGTTGTTCTTCCAGACTCCTCGAGCATGAGGATTCCCTAGAACCTCCTGGCCACTATTCGAAGAGTAGTTTAGAGCTCAACGGATCAGCCATTACGATTGGCCTAGGGGAGCACCCTACTATGCCAATTATATAGAGAGCTATATCAGATTATTGATCGAGCCACCGGGGGATGAGCTACAGCCTGCTACTACAGATTTGGGGTTGGCAGCACATCAGGATAGAGCATCCTAGAGAGCTACCACTACACATCATAGATATTGATGATGACCACCAGTGCTATACCACATGCTAGCCTCACGAGGAGGAGGGGTTCAGGAGTAGGATCCATGTGGTGACACCCAACATTATATTACATAATTCATAGCACTCGATCTGGATGATATTGAGTGGCAGTCATACATGGATTGCCCAACATGGGTTGAGGTGGGTGAGTGGCTTTGATAGGCTCACCGAGATAGGTGGCTACTCGATCGAAAGGTCAATATTAGAGAGTATCAGTTCTACTCTCATATCCTACAGTAGTTTGACATAGTGCAAGATATCCTAAAGATCCCATTTGTGTACCAATGCTTGGATTTAGAGCGAGATCTACCATGGATTCAACCTCCAACTCTAGGAGATGAGCCAGATGACTTCTAAGAGTCTAGAGTTGATAGGGTTGCTACCACCCCAACATATGATGGATGGTGGTCCATGCTACGATGGTATGGATCAGGGCCTCTAGGTAGAGTACACGACCAGACAGAGGTAGAGGTGGATCTTGATGGGCATAGGGTGCACCAATAGATAGAGGGTAGATGGGGCACAGAGGCCACCATAGAGGAGGCTCCTAAGGTTGACCTAGATGAGGAGGCTCTAGAGGAGGGTGAGGTCCCTCTTAACAATGCAGAGGGGTTGCTCCTAGTCTAGGTTGTTGACTTGTAGAGTCAGCTTGGTAGATATGTTACATAATAGATGGAGTGAGATACCACTATTGCCACTCTAGAGGGCACAACTGATTGATAGATATGTAGACTAACTTAGGTAGAGCAACAGATTACTAGCCTGACCAGTGCACATGATTTGGCATTGGCATAGTGGGGTGAGGCAATGGTAGAGAGAGATCTACTCAGGGCATAGAGGGGGGATCCTCCATCCTCTCAAATTATCATGGGACCTCTAGCTACTCCATCAGTTACATTTCTAGGAGGTGGTGATCCTATAGCAGAGGTCAGGTGGCTCACTTCCCTCGTAGAGGAGGGAAATGACCTATGTGATGTGAGGGCAGCTCGCATCTCCCAGCTAGAGGGATACATCAGACTATGGGGCTTGGAGGTACCTGAGGATAGACATGCTATTGGGTCTCAGAGGACCAGGTCCAGGACTTCAGGATAGTCCATGACTAGCTCCAGCCAGAGGACTCATAGGACAGAGAGGACACATAGGTCCTCCAGCACACATGGTGGTAGCTCTCATAGGAGCCATAGGGAGATAGGTGCGACCTCGAGTCATAGGTCTAGCCATGTAGACATACCAGTATCTCATGTGCTAGGCCTCTTCAGGCTAGGTGGTACATAGGGCCCTCAGTAGGGTGCACAACAGGCACCAGAGCCGACTGTAGAGTAGGCTCCAGGTCATAGGGCTGAGGGAGGTGGTGAGAGCTCCAGTTTAGGGGGAGCAGGCCAGAGCTAGGGCTCTATCTGATCATAGCTACATTTTGTATATGTACCATTTTTGGTGTAAGGTCGAGGACCTACACGATTGTAGCCTACGGGTATTTTTGTACTCATGATATACTTTGAGACACATATATATATGATTTGATCATTTATGGCTCATTATGTGTACTTGTTTATATGTTTTGATTTTATGTTTATTTGATGCACATGGATGCAATGCTTATGTTAATTTGATGCTATATGATGTGATGTATGGATGACATGCACTAGATAGCTATTTACTTTATGATGATGGTATGCAGTGATCTAGATGCTTAGATGTGCGATTTGATGATAGATGCTTATTGATGCAATGTTTTTCTTTAAATGCATATTTGATTTTGCTTTCTTTGCATGCATTTAATTTATACATGTGTTTCGATATGCTGATGCAATGGATGTAATGCATTATTTACATGGTAATGATTTTATGTAAATGAACCTGTATGCCTTAATCACTTAAAACATAAGGAATGAATGTGATACGTGTTTATCAATCTAATGGATGACACCATAGAATGTATAACAATCATGAATGTAATTGTAAATCCTCATTACAAGAATTTACTCAATTAAACACCCATATATGAGATGCAATGATATGAAATGGTATGAAATGGGTGATATCATATGTCACTTGATATTTCTTTTGCACTTTTAGATATGCATGATATAGTCAGTGGCCATCTAAATATCATTTTTGATATCCATCCGGTATCTATCCTATATCCTGTAAACTTTGTGTTTACTTGTAATGATGTATCCTGAATTTGATACTTTGAATTTTTCATGATTGACATGATTTATTTTTGGATGACTTGCGATATTTGGTACGTTGTTGCTATTAGAGAATTGTTTTTGAGGTTTTCCATGAGACTCAAACACCCTAGTAGACTTCTCAAATGTCACATACTAACTATACAAGGCTTCTGTTGGATGAGGCTTTTGCCATGAAAGACCCAACTATTCATTATCCCTGTGTGTGCATGTGAGTATTTTTAGATAGATCATAGGCATACCCCAGATGTCAGTCGGGACTCTTTCAACCCATATGTGAGATCGGGTTCCTCATATGTTCATATCATCCTTGTTTCAAATTTGATTGGACTATAATGCTAGACAACCCTAGGCACCTAGAGCTAGCTTATCTTGCAAATTGATCAGGACTACCCCTCTAAGTGCAAGCGGGACTCTTTCAACCCATTGTTGCGGTTAGGGATCACCCAATAGAACTACTACTCTAGGAGCAGGTGGGACTCTTTCAACCCATTGCTGCAATCGGGGTTCACTCTATGGCTTTTGAATGGTGAACAATCCAGGGATTCAAGTTCTCACCCCATTTTTTTGATACTTGCTCATATGTAGTGATAAAAATCATTGTTTTTCATGTTTTACTTTGAGTGATAAAAATCACTATTTATTCCCATTTTTCTTGAGCAAGGGATTTGTATAGTGCTTTTGATTCACTATATCATTTTAAGATTTGAACTTTGAATTGTAAACTTTGAACTTTGAACTTTGAATTTCGATCTGAGATTTAAACTATGTATCTATGTATGAGTAGGGGAAATTCTTGTCCTTTTGCCAAGGTTCACCACTCTAGACCGAACTATTTGCAAGACAAGCAGGTAATAAAACCCATCTCTCTAGAAACCTAGGACCACTTTCATAGCTTTCATCCTCTCTTATCTTAGCAAGATTTTATATGTTTTTCTTAGTGATGGGATCCTGATATGTCAAGCACTATCCCAACTACTGACCTCATCTACAAAAGCAAAGCAAGCTTTCTATGACACCTGAGAGACCCACTAGGTATGGTTGAGTGACCAAAAAACTTTTGGATACTTAAGTATCTTATAGCAACAAACATTGTGTATGTATGCAATGGATTATGATAAATGTAGAGGTGCATGATTTAGACACAAACATGGTGTCATTTGTAAGACTGACAAACATGAACCATTCTATTACGGAATGCAATGGATGACGAATGCCTATATGCAATGTAATGCAATGAATGCATGTATGAATGCAAATGAATATGCAAAATGTAGAAGCAAATGTTTTTGGATTTTATGCTTTACCAATTTTTTTGGTTTTTATTGATTTTATAATTTTTATGAGTTTTTGAGCCTCATATCTGACCAAACGGTGAGTACATGCCTTTGGAGCCTTTGCTTGACCAAGCGATTCTTAAGAACCCTTGGAAATTTTTAGGATGACCGAGTGGTTTTAAGCAAACCCTCAGAGATTTTTGGTTTGAGCAAAGGGCTTTTAGACATCTTTGGAGCTTTTTGCTTGACCAAACTACTTATGAGCATGTTTGGAGCTTTTTAGGATGATCGAGCGGTGTTAAACAAACCCTCGAAGCCTTTTAGGTTGACCAAGTGATTTTTTAGAAATCCTTGGTGCCTTTTTGGGATTGATCGAGCGGTTTTAAGCAAACCCTCGAAGCTTTTGACTGACATGACCAAGCGATTTCGAGAACCCTTGGAGCCTTTTTGGGATTGACCAAAGGGGCTTACTAATGCCTTTGGAGCTTTTACTTGACCAAGCGATTCTTAAGAACCCTTGGAGCCTTTTACTATGCTCTCAAGCATAGAATGCCTTAATATGGATGATGTTGAGAGGTTCAGGCTCTTCAACACCTCCTAGCGATGTTAGGTGATAGGTACCCAGACCAATATTTTTAGATATGATATAGGGCCCTAGCCAATTAGCCATAAATTTGTCCCTCAGATCGGGTGGCAAATTAGAGTTATATTGGTTCTCTTTGAGCACAAGATCCCCAACTTCAAAGTCTCTCTGATGGACTTTGATATTGTAAGCTCATTTTAGTCACTCCTGATAAACGCGAAGATGCTCCAGGGCATTCACGTGATGTTCATCCAGTAGCATCAATTGATCAAGGTGAGCTTGTCATGCGGTGTCATCATCGATGAACTCTTTCAATGTGATGCGCAATGTTGGAATTTCCAATTCCAAGGGCATAATGGCCTCAGTGCCATATACTAGTGAAAATGGCGTTGCCCTAGTGGGCATCCGAATACTAGTCCTATAAGCCCATAACGCAAGGGGCAGCTGGATATGCCAATCCTTGTGGTTTTCTTGCATCATATTTTTCAAGATGGCTACCACAGTCTTGTTTGAGGCCTCATATTGCTCGTTTGCCTACGGATAGTATGGAGTTGCAAAACTGTGCTTGATTCTGTACTTAGACATCAAGGCTCTCATAATTTTGTTCTTGAATGACGTTCCATTATCCGAGATTATTTTGGATGGAATCCCAAAATGACTTATGATATGCTCTAGTATAAACTATGCTATACGAGCTCCAGTTGTCATTGTTAAGGGTATTGCTTCCACCCACTTTGTGAAATACTCAGTAGCCATGATAATAAATGTATGTCGACCTGATGATAGAGGAGAGATCTTGCCTATAAGATCTAATCCCCACTGAGAAAATGGCCAAGCCACTTGGATGGGCTGTAAGGCCTACGATGGCAAGTGCGTAAGATTAGCATGATGCTGACATTTGATGCATTTCTTGACATACGCATTGCAATCCTTCTCTAGAGTGGGCCAATAATAACCCATGCGAAGGATGCGCTTGATGATGGCCATGCCATTGAAATGGCCACCACATGTACCATCATGAGCTTGTGAGATCACCCAAGATGACTCTTGGGGCTCTAGACAATGAAGGAGAACTCCATCATAGCTTTTGCGATACAAAATATCTCCTATTAAGACATATTTTATCACTTTCTATTTAAATGTGTATTTTGTGGCATGTGACAATCCCTCAAGGATCATACTAAGCTTTAGGAAGTCTTTAATTTGTGACATCCAATTTTGATAAATCTCAGCTTCAACTGCTAAGACGACTTGCTCCCCCTACGTATTTACTTTTGCAAATGCAGACTCGAGAACAACCTTGTGGTGAATGGTAATACCACTCCCCATAGGACTCTGAGAGGTTAATGACCCCTAGGGTGCCTTCTTAAGAAAGTCTTCAACTTTGCAGAACCATTCAAATTTTGGTTCTACACTGATCATATTGACCGATTCTTTGTTATCATAGGTTGCACGCTCTGCTGCTGGATGCGAGAGCATCTTGACATGGATGGTAGTGAAATCCATAGATGGATTCTGAGGGATTAAAGATCCCAAAGATGCCATGGTGTCTGCAAACCTGTTTGATGATCGAGGGATTGCCTCGATGTCATACCATTCAAATTTAGCCAAATATGTGGCAACTAGATCTTTATAGGCTTTCAGTATGGGACATCGACACTGAAAGAGCCCCTTAACTTGATTTACTATGAGCAAGGAGTCACCAAAGATGTTCAATCTCTTAATATTCATGGTGATGGTTGTGTGGAGGCCCAGCAGTAGGGCTTCATACTCAGCATTGTTGTTGGTGCATGAAAAATCCAACTTAAATGACAAGGGCATTGGAGCTCCTTGTGGCATGAAAAACACTATTTTGGCACCACCTCCTTGCTCGCATTTTGAACCATCGAAGAATAGAGTCATATCAACATTGTTCTCTGGTTCTTCAGGTTTGGGAGCTTCGGATATGACAAAGACTGCATCATCCGGAAGCTCAATGGTCAGAGGCCTGCTATTTGAAAGTGGTGCCTCTGCTAACTGATCAGCTATGACTTGTCCCTTGATGGACTTTTGGCTTATGAATTCCAGATCGAATTCTATCAATAGCATGATCCACTTTGTAGTACACGTATTATGATACATTTTACTCATCATATACTGCAAAGGGTTTTGTTTTGATATAACATACGTCGTATGACTTAGCATGTAATGTCGCAATTTCTTGGTAGCGAACACCACTGCTAAACACAACTTTTCAACATATGCATATCCTAGCTCGTAACTCACCAAGGTTCGGCTAATGTAATATATGGCTTGTTCCTTTCCTTGCATGTTCTTTTGGGCTAACATGGTCCCTAATGCAAAGTCGGTTGTCGATATATATAGCAGAAAAGGCACATCTGGCCTTGGTGGAGCTAGCACTGGCGGTGTTGCTAGGTATTGCTTTATCTCAGTGAAGGCTACCTTGCAGTCCTCATCCCAATTGAATGGGACTCCCTTATGTAGTAGTCGATTCATGGGTCGACATTTATCCGATAATTGAGTGATAAATCACTTTATCGAGGCTACTTTGCCTTGAAGGCTCCTTAATTCCTTGATATTGGAGGGAGGATGCATCTCTAAGATGGCCTTGACCTTCATTGGGTCTACTTCGATGCCTCGTTTAGAGATGATGAATCCTAAGAGTTTACCAGAAGTGATGCCAAATACGCACTTCTTAGGATTCAACCTGACATTATGCTCTATCAGGCGATCGAAGACTTTCCTCAGGACCTCTGCATGCTCTTCACATAGTAATGACTTAGCTAGTAAGTCATCAATGTAATCTTCTAGAATTTTATGCATGTAGTCATGAAAAATGTATGTCATGGCCCGCTGGTATGTGGCACCAACATTTTTAAGACCGAATGGCATCACTTTGTAGCAAAATGTCCCCCATGGCATTGTAAACATGGTTTTGTGTTGGTCTTCGGGTTTAATCCGAATCTGGTTGTAACCAAAAAAACCATCCATTAGGGAGAGCATCTCATGACCTACAGTAGCATCTACAAGAGCATCAATATTGGGCAATGAAAATGAATCCTTGGGTGTTGCCTTGTTAAGGTCTCTGAAATCCATGCAAATATGGATTCTTCCATCAGGTTTTCCTACGGGTACCATATTGGACACCCATTCTGGATAGTCGATGGAAATGACAAATTCTACATCCAACAACTTTTGTAGCTCATATTTCACCATTAAGGCTACTATTGGGTGCATCTTTCTAAGCTTTTTCTTGATCGACTTCTTCGTCAGATCTAGCGAAAGGTTATGAGTAACCAATTTTGGGTCTAGACCTGGCATATCCTTGTACGTCCAAGCAAAAATATTTGGTCTCACTTTCAATAGAGGGATGATGTTGTCACGCTCATCTGGAGTGAGACTCTCTCCAAATTTAACCTTCTTTGGATTAGTGGGATCGTTGTCGATATCCACGTCGAAGGTTTCCTCTATTGACATATGCGACCCCTCCTCAAGATGGTGAGGTGTAGGGATCAAATGGATGTCATCAACTGGATTTATATGTTCTACGTTAGAAGCATTCTCAACATGATAAACATCATAAGCACAGCCTAGCGCAAAATGGAAAGGTTGCAATATTTCTTCATTAGGGAAGAAATCCTCAGGCTCTACGGGTGAATCAACATGATCCCAATCGATAGCATCTACATTAAGATACAATGGTTTGGATGGATCTATTGGATTGTGGAGTGGGGTGGTCAAATCAATGGAGACCATATTTATGGAATGGACTTGATCTCCAAGACCACACGAAAACAACTCTACATCATCGATGCAGTTCTCATACCCAAGATTTGGCTCTAATGGCATGGGCACGAATGGGTCCTCTCTATGAAAACTATGAATGATTGGATCCTCCCTATGCACTGCCTATAGTATAGGATCATTTGGCTCAAGGAGCTCCATGTATGTGCATGGAGGGGAAACAACAAGTGATAAATCACATTGACATTCGATGTTATTCCCTTGAGACGAGGCTCGATATTAATCTCTCTACATAAGTCCTCGACTATATAAGGAACATGATGGTGATGTAGGTGATGAGGGCCTAAATAGGCTCTCTCTATTTCATCCTCTTCATCACTATCATAATAGAATCCTTCATTCACCCCCACAGGTAGGGGACGATCCGGTAAATGTGGCCCCATGAATCTCAATGTTTGGTCACTATCATATGTATCCAAAAAAATTAGATAATTATACCATATATACGATGTCTCTGAGTACACATGCTCTGCTTCTCCCTCAAAATTATCTATAGTAGGAAGAATCTCCTCGATAACTTGTATCGATTCAAGTAGGCAATAAATGATGTGTGTACCAGGGCCTCACATAGGCACCTTCGACTTCATCCTCAGATTCATCATCATTTGAGGATTCCTCGCTCATATCATAATCTAGTCCACTCATATCAGAGGTGGACTCCACTCCATATTCATTATAAAGACCTCCTAGCTCGAGATCACTTACAGTAATAGGGTTGCACCCCTACACGTCTATGTCATCGACTGCATCATGGGTTTGGTGTCCCAGGTTATCTCTAGGGTTCAGTTCTATCATAGTCTACTCAAGGAGCCCTTCATGATGATCTTCGAGTGGCTCAATAGTGACAACAGATATCATCGGGTGATTCCTCCAAAACCTAGAAGGATCAAGATGATATGGATTAAAATCCACATCATCAACTAGACTAAGGTACAAATGATCCAAGGATGCCGCAAGAAAATCGTCCTGCCCTCGTATCTGTAACCCCAAACCAAACCTATCAGTGGCTAACTGATAACGTAGTTCCAATGGAGTCCTACATCCTTATTCAAAGAGACCAAGGTCGTATCCATGCCAATGATATAACTCAAATATTCATATGGCATACTCTAGGTTGGATAGATAACAAACATTTACTATGAATGGTTCATCATCATCTTCATCCATGGGCATTCACATTGGAAGCTGGTCCAGCCCTACATAGATAAAGTTAGTCTGATTGGGTGGTTCACCCAATGGTATGACTGATCCAACCGGATAGCGATGGGTGGGTGGTCGGCCCATATCCTATGCAGTTTCTAAAATTGGCCCGAAGGTCACATTCTACACTATATACTCACCTAGTCCGATGCTGGCGAGATGAACAGTCACCCATGGTGTGGATGACCCTACTGAAGATGTAGGTGAGGTAGGCTGAGGTACCTCCTCGGCTTTGTCTTGGGGTTCCTCAACTTCCATAGGAGTGGGAACCTCCTCGATGACTGGCTTGGGCTTACACTCCTCTTTCTCACCCATTTTTACCTTCAACTTCCTTTCATCCCGATGCATGACTGATGTTGATGGTCTCAGGGAAGTGGTAGTGGTATGCTCTGATCTGTGTGACATAGATGGCATTGGTTGAGCACATACTACTGGTTTACCTCCTAGCCTCTTTATCGATGATGACGATCAAACATCCAGGTGCATTGATGGGAGTATGAAACCCCTAGGAAAATCTGCTAGGTTCATAAACTTAAATGGTTCTTCATTCGATGATACTACGTGAACCCATCCCTCATGAATGTACTTCACACATTGATGCAATATCGAGGGAATGCAATGCATTTCATGAATCCAAGGTCTACCGAGTAGTATGTTGTACTGCATGGCCCCTTCTATCACATGACACATCACAGAGATGGTCTTCAGGCCTACCTGCATGGGTAGGATAATTGTGCCAATAGTTGAACATAGTGCATCATTAAATGCTCTCAATGTAAATGTAGTGGGCACAATGTGTGATTTAGGCAACTTCAAATGACTCAGTGCCTTGGTCATTATTATGTTGATCGATGAGCCGATATCGATCAAGACCCTTTTAAATGGCATGTGATTAACACATGCGATTATATGCAATGGTGGGTCAGCCATGGTTGTAGAAACCATCCTTATCTCATGATCATAAAATTGGATCATCGGTTCCTGACACTGCTGTACATGTCCCACAAAATTAGTAAATGCCTATGCATCCTAGGACTATACTTCAATGGACCTCAAAATGTCCATAAGAGTCTCCCTATGCCTAGGGGACTACTGTATTAGCTCATATATTGACAACTTCATAGGAGTTATCTGCAGGTTTTGGACCAACCTGCTCCTTATGGTCACCACCGGTCTTGTTGGTGGGCCTAGAATATTCTATGTTGATCACTGATTTGGCGTGGCTTGTATTTGAATGGGAGCACGAGGTTGATTCTATTGTTCATATCTCCCATGCCTAGTGACAACGTTCACCATGCCTACGAACCCCTGGGTAGGTGGTTCGACTCGCACCTGGTTGACCTGGCCAACGTTGTTGCGAGGTGCCTCATGATTTGGAAAAGGATTTTTATAAATTCCCATATTCTGATTATCGAGTGCCTATGGGTTGTGTGGCACTACAAGCTCACCTTTGTCAATCATATTCTGCACCATGTGTTTGAAAGTCCAACACACCTCAATGTCATGGCCTTTCATTCGATGAAAAATGCAAAATAGATCTTCTTGGTACCCCTTTGATTTGGGTTGATTGGGGTCTATCAGCTTGACCTCGGGCAATCTAATTGCCTTGGCCTCGCACAGTTGATGGAAAATCAATGTCAATGATTCCGTCAATGGTGTGAACTGGCGAGGTGGGCATTGATCTTTGTTCTTGCCCTTATAATTGTTGTTGCACTTATCATACTGCACAGGAGGAGGTTGGGCCTGATAATTCTATTTCTTTTACCCCTTGTCCTCTCTTTGAAGATTCAACACCACTTGATTCACATGGGCCTGCTTGCCCTATTGTTTTGTGGCACTCTTCTTTTGTCCCTCTCCTATTCTTGAGCTTCAAGTTGCCTTCCTACAACTTGATGTCCTCGATCACTTTGGCTTGCACCAAAGCCTCCTCGAATGTAGGATACTATTGTAGTTGTAGTAGTAATGAGATGTGCTTGGCACAACTCTTTGTAAACATTCATGTTAACTCTATGGTAGGAATAGGGAATGGCAACTTCACCATTAGTCTCCTCCATCTCTTTTTGTATTGCTCAATTGGCTCATCATCGTGCTGAGCTAGCGTAGCCAAGTCAAAAATATTGGCATATTTCTTGATGCCAAAGGAATAGCATTCAAGAAAGGCATCAACTAATTGCTCAAAACTAGTTATGCTATGTTTCTTTAGCTGATTGAACCACTCCCGAGCTGGACCAAAAAGTGTCATGATGAAAGTATGCAACAATAATGCATCATTGCTTGCTATCTAAAAACAAGCATCCAAAAAGCTCGTGATATGTTCTTGTGCATCTTCATCACCCTTAAACTTGTCTAACCTAGGCATATCAAAATGCTCAGGGTAAGCTGGAGTAGGCATCGAAGGATCTAAAGGCTCATTATGGATTTTCCTTAATGTCGACTTTTGAATAGTCGCACCTTGTTTCTCGATGGCTTTGACCTTCTCGGCTAAGGCCTTATAGGCCTTCGAAGATAGAAATTCCTCCTCCCTAAGTTGACGTGGAGGTGGCTTAGGAGGTATTGTCTTCCTCGTATGAGCTGGAGGGCATTGCTCTTCCTCCTCCTCAGCTCGAGAGCTCTCAGGATATTCTTGCTCGTATCCATCTCCCTCTTCTTCTTCATGTTGCCTCTACCTCTGATCATCGAGCGATGGTGGTCGCTCCCTCTGTTTAGCACTAGCATGAGTACGAGCATCTCTATGCTCTCGATGCATATCAGCTTGTGACAAAGCCTTCCTATATACACGCTCTCTATGCTCATCATGAGGATATAGGCCAGCCCTAGCTAACCTATCCTCCTACTCCATGCGCTCCTTCTAGGCAAGGATACGCTCTTCGTGCATGCGTTGCTCATATAGCCTTTGTCTAAGGAGCCTCTATGCTTGAATATTTTCATCTTCAATGTGCTACCTCTCTAGGTGAGCATCCTCCAATTGATCTTGGAGGAGTTGGCATTTCTGCTTCGATACCAGTCGATGTGATCTATCAATCTGATCGGCCGTGGGAGGCCTCTAGTATCCTTGCTCTGTATGAGCGACCTTATGGGTTCTGTACCCATCGAAATGATGTGTTACACCTTTGCCTCTATCTATGAAGATGACATTGGCATCCATATATGTCCTATATTATGAACCACCATGCATAGATAGTGGGTGTGTGACATGAGGGTGCTTAGAAGCCTCTCCATGCTCTCTAGTAGTCCTGATGATGCTCTCGCTATGCTCACTCAGGGCACGAGTGGGTGGAGCCAAAGGCTTATAGCCTAACTACTCTAAAACACTACCTAGACCCTCTAACTATCTAGACCACCATCGCTCATGTGGTGGTGTGCCATTAGCTCCCACCTTTGATATATCAATGGTGATCTTGCATGGTGGACCACGCATGGGAGTATGGGTAGACCTATGCTCGAAAGTGAGCCTATCTACCTACCCCTGAATGGGTGGATCTCTAGTCCTTCTATACTCATAAGGTGGAGGTATGGATCCTCCTATGGACTTAGTATGTAGGGGTACCAACCTGGTTCCCTGCACAACAAACTCTTTGGATCGATCTCGTGGATGCGCGTGCACAACGGTCTCGGTAATGGCTTTCGAGTGGAGCACCCTCATGCTGAGAGGCTCCCTATTCTATCCTATGCCTAGAGGAGTGTACTGAAGCTCCTCTATCTGGGGTATGCTCTATAGGCTCCCCTCATGTCGAATTATCTCCTCTAATGCTTGTCGAACGACATTCGATTCACTCATGTGGGTGAGGAATTGACACATGTTGTTGTGAATTGGTTAGGGGTTGATCATTGGCATCAGGTTTAGACCTTTGTTGACCACCCCATGTATCCACCATTGTGTACCTAGCATCTAGATGTATCTTTTATTATTAAGAAAACAAGGTATACAATGATGATTATCTCATATTAAATTTTGAAAGTGAGCCCTAAACTATTTGATGTGTTTCAATGATTTGTTGTATCAGTGTAGAAACTCTTATCATGTTTTGCAAAACTTGTTGGATTTTATTCTCAGTTTAATGGCTTTCACCTATACGCTCATAGCTCGACAACTTGGCTATGAACTCCAAGTCACGTAAATCCCCCATGTGTGGTAATGAAGGTCCACACCCGGACAAGGAGCACAGGTCCTCCCAGATCCTCACCCATTTTCCCCTAGTCAACGTTATACCCTCCGAAGAGAATACATGCAAATTTTCTAGGGTACGAAAGGTTCTTGGATCCGGTATTGGTCTAATAACAAAGGTTCATAGGATTTGGGCCAATGGATGGAAATGATGCCCACCATCGTTGAACCCTACTAGTGGTTGGATGTCAAGCCCAACTCACTAGCGTTTAAGTGCCAAGTGGTGTGTGTGGTTCATTTTATTGTACATAAAATAAATGCATCATATAGCACACATGCTCATTTTCTATATGCTATGCAAATGAAAGAATGTTTCAAATTCAAAAAATGCAAGCTATTCTAGATGCTCTTTGAGACAATGCACATTACGATGGTAGTTGGCCACTACTTGGGCCTCACACATGCAAACCAAACACACAAATTCTATCAAGCACACTGGATTCTAGGGTGGATTGCAATCAGAGATCCGTTGTTCCTAGCAGTGCCTTTCTACAAATGCAAATTGAAACGAACTAGGACATGATTGATTTCCTTTTTCTTAGTTTGCTTTTCCTAATTGCATTTCAAAATAAGCATTCTGTAAAAACACAAAGAGTAAAAATAGAACAGAGAGTGGAAAATAGGGCCTACCTCAGGTCCTGAGTTGATCTGCACTCTGATTTCTATTGTCTATGTAGTCAGGTGTAAACCATAGGTCTGGTCTACGGTTTAGACTGTAAACCACGTGTTGAACCTACGGTTCAATTGTTGGCCCATAACTGATAGCTACGGTCTATACCTACAATTCCCAAAACCAAGAAACAACAGTCAGATGCTATTTTTGTGGAGTTCCATCATGATCGCCTACTGTACGACCAAAAAGGCGTGCACCCAAAATATTGTAATTGCATAAACAAAGTAAAATTGATATTCAAACACATAAATGGATGAAACACATGTAAATTACAATAAATGCCTCTATTATTCCATTAAAATCAACAAGTGTCTGATTACAAGTAAATCCCTCTTAGGGATACTCTATTTGATACGCAATTACAATTATTTCAATCCCCCTCAGGGATGAAATGCACTATCAAGCCCTTAAGGTGACACGAACTACTCTAGGGTGGAGTGAACCCTCTTCTTCACATTGAGGAAGGAAATGAATGATTGTAGCTCCTTAGAAACCTATTTCCTATGATCAAGAAACAACACAAGAATGTCAAAAGCATAGGCAGTCTCTCATGATGAGGCCCTTTAAAGACAAATAGCATGAAAATAGCATAATGACATCAAATCAAGAAAATGCATCTACTATGCTAAACATATGCAAATAATATCAAGATTGATGGAAATACATAAATGAAGAGCACAACTATCAATCTATGGAATCAATTGCTTGAAATGAAGCATTATAACATGAAAAGAAGTCATTAATGTCTAAACTAGCATGATGAAGACAAGTTAGTAAAAACACTAATCTATCAGTCAGAAGTCTCTAAAACTATAACTAAACCATGCAAATGACTAATCTAATCTAACTAGATGGGCAGGAATGAGAATAGTAAGGTGGTGATACCTCTATTGCAAACCGCAACACTGATGCACGGTCTGCACTGTAAACCATGGCTGAAAGCCATGGTTAGCACTCAAGTGAGTTTACCCTCAAAATCAAGGGTAGTGGGCTTGACCTCCTTGTCCAATTGATGTTCAAGGGTCACCTTCGGTGTCCTTCTGACAAGTTTGGTGGTTGATTCACTATGAGGGGCCTCCGTTTGCCCGAATTAGCATTTCTTGGCTCTCTAGCTCCCTAGGGCATCCATGGCACAATTGTCATGATGGTTGAGTTGGCAAAGTGATAGCAACAAATATCTCTCTTAGTGCACTCAAGTGAGTTCACAATTCGATAGGGCTTCGCTACTCTAATCTCCAATGCTTACTTTATATCTTTGCCCTAATTCGAAGGGGTACTTATAGGACTACCCAAGGGCTAGGGGTGGCTTCATGGAGAAGCCAAGATCAAGAAGGGGTGGTTAGGATAGTTGGAGTGGAAGCTTCTATCCTTTAACCACCTTCTTCTAGAACAAATGGTCGTTCAACCCGATTTGGCTTGGATGAAGGCCAACTGAACTTCAGTTAAGACCACAGGTTACAACTGCGGTCTAGACTGTAAACCATAGGTCTCAGCCATGGTTCAGCCTATAGACCATAGGTCTGGGCTATGGTTCAGACTGATTAGGCCAAGGAGCCCAAATTGAGTGGTTAAAACCACTGCTCTATCTTGGAGTCTATCCAAGATCCTCCATATGGTCTTGTAGCATGTCCATATGAGTAGTCACCATCGACATGATGCATTTTAGGTGTCTACAGGTGGACATGGTGAGCATGTGTATATGGTAGGTGGAGTTAACTAAGTGGTGATGGAAGGGAATGAGGTAGATACTGGAGTGGATGTGATATTAGCTCTAATAGCATCTTAGCTAGTAGTGACATCATTGGTGAAGAAATGGATGAAGGTGATGGTGATGTTGATGTTGTGTATGATACCAATGGTTGTTGTGGTTGATACTTGAATGGAATACAATGGGAATGAAGTGATAGACATGGTCCTAGGTGTGATGGAGACTATTGGATATAGAGTACCTCTAGGATAACCATGGGATGCACTGGTAGAGGGTTAAGGAAGTGTATCAGAAGAAGGGATGGCAATAGAAGAGGAATAAATAAGGGAGGAATAAAGGATATAGAAAGAAGTAAAATCAATGGAAATTGGAATGTGAGTGGAATTGTATTTAGGAGTACCCATAATATTGGTCATTCCCAACTTAGGATGGGCTCCTTCTTAAGGGATTTATCACTTCTTGAGCTAAGTTACCTATTCTTGTTGTTCCTATGCCACTACCACTTTGCTAAACATCGACCCATATCTATCAAAGTCCCTTTTCCTCTCAATGGTTATTTGTCTTATCATTAAGTTGACCACTACTAGTGTTGGTACAATTAAAATGGTAATCTCAAGAACACATGTCTTCTTTGGTATTTAAGGGCTTGCTAGATTGATCACTACTTCATTAGTCATCTTGGCCATCTTGGAAATCAGGGTTCTTTTTATTCCATATTATGGGAAATTTGTCATTGAATGGTCCATATATGGTTGATCTAGTTAATGTACCTATTTCATACTACATATTTTACTACGCTAGCATTTTCTTATCTATTTATCCCATATTCTTAAAGGAACTAGATTATAGTGGTTCATTTTGATAATTGGATTAAATTCATCCTTTTTCTTGACATAAAAAGTGTATCACTTACATAAGTTATTATACTATCTCTAGATTTTAT
The DNA here is from genome assembly GCA_028583015.1 of Wollemia nobilis. Lineage (NCBI taxonomy): Eukaryota > Viridiplantae > Streptophyta > Pinopsida > Araucariales > Araucariaceae > Wollemia > Wollemia nobilis. The sequence continues at coordinate 2,131,174 of JAQPPZ010015334.1, forward strand.
TTTTATAATTATGGTTACTTCTCAGTGGTAAGGTCTATTTCTTTAGGGAGTCACCTCATTTTGAATATTATACCTCTTCTCATGTGCAAATAAGGTGTCCATATTATTTTCCTTCAAGGTCTCCTTGAAACTTTCTATTCGGTCATAAAACCAACACTATCTTATCTGCTCAACTCCTAGCCTCCATCAGTTGGTCGCAACCATGTAGCTTAGGTATGACCTTCAAGATTTATTGCTTAAGTGGGATACAAGGTGGTTTTATTTTACCCCTAAAGTATATTAGGTCATGTAGTTGAGTTGTACATATTTTAGATTAAACATGTAGTATTGCATATATGCAGGGAACTCAAAAGGCATGGTCAAAAAGCCATAAAGAAAATGAATGATTGGGTCCTTCCTAGATAGAAATTTCCAACTGGTCATCCTATCAACTTAAGGAGCTATTGAGCTTCATCTAATAATCTTGATGCCTTGCACATAAAATTCTCTATTATAACTTTGTACACCTTATCATAAAAATGGTAGGAGGTCTTGTATGCTTCTCTTAAGGCACATCTATATAATCCACCATTGAAAGGAACTTGACATACACTCCTACCTAGTCTAGTTGAAGGGTTGAAAACTAAAGTTTTTTCTAATATATGATAATTTAGACCAAGTATAAGGTATAGGTAAAATTTATTTCTTCTTTAAATACCTTCAATTGGATTTCTATTTGATCCAATATATATCTAACATAGTCAGTCATTTATGAGTACTCATGCTTGGTTTGCATGACATGGATCAAAGCAATGTGCTTTTCATAGATTTTCCAATCATTCCTCTCTCCTAAAAATATGGTGATCCCTAAAAACACCATTTATACATCTTCCTTAAATATCTTTAACTCCAATGAGATGTTGAATTTAACTAGCAAGTTTAGCTTCTTCATGTATGAGACTAAGAAGTCTCTCCAATAGGTTTTTGTACCCTTATAGTAGAAATCCTTTTGCATTTTAGGGTTGCAAGGAACCCTTGGATAATATTACATTATTTTGTACATGCAAATATACCCCCATGGTACCTTTATGGTACAAATGTAAATATGTAATAGATTAAGGTGAGAGTCTATAGTTTAAATGAGTGATTTATATTTCCCCTTTATGTAAGTGTCTATGTGTAGGATATGCACAAGTGTCATGTAAGTATGTAATGAGAGAATGTGCACAAGTATCATGTAATTAAGTATGCAAATATGTAATGTGAGGATGTGCACAAGTATCATGTATTAGGAGTGCATGTAGAAGTATAAGTGTCATGTAAAAGAGTTTAAGTGTCATAGATATAAGTTTACATGTAAGTAGAGAGTCAAGAGTCATGTATACAAGTGGCAAGATGAGAAGCCGAAGGACATGTGAGTTCTCATATGGATAGCCACTAGTCAAGTATTTGAAGAGTCATCTTGTATGGCTATATTAAAGGAGAAAAACTCCATGATATATGTTGAGAAATGTATGAAACATTCTAGTATGGATATTTTCTATTGTATTCATGTTATTGCATGAAAGATTATGACCTTATTCAACATTGATATTTGATATTATTTTGAATGTTATGATGATTTATATTGGCTAGTATTTATTTTGATTGCTCTTATATTTGAATCTAGTCTTGATTAGGAATATTGAGACCTATGATATTCTATTGGGACCTATGATAATTTGGCTTAAAAATTAATAGTGGTATTAAAGACACTATCATATTTAGAGCTACCATAAATAGTCTCTATTGATACCATCAAAGGAATTCTTCAATGTGATTACTACAAATTTCAAATTTGTAGATTGATATAATGATATTTGATAAGGTCCTCAACTGGGGACTTGTTGGAATATTTGAGTTGTCATTGATGTCAAAGGTTTTTTGGTTGATAATATATCGTTATGTGATGACAAAGTGTATGATATATCCTCAAAGGTATGCAAGACAAAATATATTGTGATGTGATGAAGACAAAAGGTATGACTTAATATTTAAATTCAATATTTAAATATTAAGAAGTGGAGTATACTTTAATATTTGATTTAAATATTAAAGTAATGGTTTAAGAAATAATAATTTAAATATTTAAATCATAGATTTAAATATTTGTGTGGAATGTTGAAAGTATGGTTCGACTTCATAGAGCATCACATGAAAGAGTATATATAATATTGAAGTTTTTGCCAAATATGTTTTTTGATGTTATATCCTTCGTTCGTTGTTCGTTGAAGAGAGTTCATTCGTCGAGAGAATTCATTCGCCTTTGAGAGGAGTTGTTCACTTTTGGTCGTTGCTTTGTGAGGAGTTATTTCCTATCATTCGTTGTCTTGTGAGAGGGATTTTTCCACTATCGTTCATTGTCCTTGTGAGGGAGTGTGCTCATTGTTGTTCGTTACCATATGGGGGAGTTTTTTTATTGCCATTTATTACCCCTTGAAAGAGTGTGCTTGTTGTTGTTCTATTGCTCTTTAAGAGAGTTTATCCACTGCCATTTCACTGAGTTGTTGCATTGTTTTTTTTGAGTTCCTTCATTGCTATCCATTGAGTGTTTTGTTGTCTTGCTATTGAGCCTTTCGCTATCACTTCATTGAGCTTTTGAGTTGTATTTTTGTTGAGTTTCTTGTTGCTACTCGTTGAGTCTATTCATAGTCGTTCATCAAGACCTTTGTTGTTTGATGAGAGCTCTTTGTTGTTATTTGTGAAAGACATATGCTATGTAAAAGGAAATAATAATTGAGCTATGAGAAATAAAATTGCAGTGGAAGTTCTTGATATGTGATATTGTGCTTTTAATAAGGAAAGGAGAAGAAGCATTTAAAAAAATTCATTCACACAGTAGCGCTTGATACACAGATTGAAATAACATCTATTAGAAGTTGCAAGAGGACTTTTGAGAAAAAATTGTGAAGGTTCCAACGAGTGAGGATAGTGTTAAGAAGGGAAAGAATATGTTACATTGATTTGCATGTCGTGAAAGGAATAAGAATACAGTGGGTAAAAAGCTGAGAACAATGTTTAGGGTTGTGAGAATCTAAGAGAGCACAAGGAGATATTCACAACAAATTTTTCACTTACCTGATCAATGATGTTGAATATGGAAGCACTACAAACTACATTTTCATACTAGAAGATTAAAGATTCAGATTGATTGAAGTTGAGAACTTGATTGCATTTTTGTGGATAGTGAATTTGAAAAGACAAGGCAATACGTTGATTTGGGTGATAGTTGATGATACGTAGGACAGTGCAGGTATATTAATGTTTGGATGGTTTCATTGATGAGATCTCTTTAAGTTATAGGTGATGAAATATTCTACTCGACGGATGGTGTATCCAGAGCAGTTTGCTTTGCATTGGTAAGGTTTGGAGAAGAGAGACCCAGGTTCGAGTCTCATGCACGAATTTCCTTTTGTAAAAAGTTGCAATAACAATTTTGAAAGGAGAAGTTTCATTTTGACATTGGCAGCCAATAAGGTACAAAGAGATAATTTATTTTATGGCATTATTGTTGACTCTTTAGAGTGGGAGATATAAGTAGACATTTGAGATAATTTCTTTTATGATATTATTGTTGACTCTTTAGAGTGGGAGATATAAGTAGATATTTTATTTTAAGACAAGCTCTTCATGTATGGTTTTTCACAAAAGGTGAAATGAGGGATGATGAATGTATTCTGATTTGAAAATTATATTATAGAAGCAAAGAGGAAACTACAAGTCAAAGTGGATAGTTGAAATTGTGCATTATTGTGATTAATATTGCAAGGGTTATAGACCAGTTTTGTGAAGCAAAATTTGGGCATTAGTTTTGATTGATTTTGGAAGTACATAAAAAGGACAAGTCTCAAGTGCTATACTAGAACTATATTTTGAATGCAAGACATGTGAAAGCGACAGACTTAATGAATGTGAATGAACATATTGGATATTTGTATTGCATATCATTTTCTATATGTTCATGAAGAAAAATAATTTTGGGTAGAATATGTCTAAATTACTTTAGTCAAAGAGAGAACCTTTTGGAAATATATATGCAATGATTTGTATGCAAGATTTGGGAATATTTGAGTAGTTCATGTGAACAACATTGAGGTAATTTTGAGTAGGTTTGGTGAGTTTTTTTAGCAGGTTTGATGAGTTTTTTTGAGTAGGTTTGGTAGGTTTGCAGTTGTTTTAAGTAGGTTTGGTGAGTTTTTTTAGCAGGTTTGATGAGTTTTTTTGAGTAGGTTTGGTGAGCTATTTTGAGCAGGTTTTGAGTAGAGTTGAGCATGCCTTATGAGTAGGCTTGGAGTATATTTGAGTAGGTTTATGGGAGTATATTTAAGCAGAGTTGAGAGCAGAGTTTTGAGAAGATTTGAGCAAGCCTTTTGAGTAGGCTTGGAGCAGATTTGAGCAAGCCTTGTGAGTAGGCTTGGAGCAGATTTGAGCAAGCCTTATGAGTAGGCTTGAAGTAGATTTGAGCTAGTCTTGTGAGCAGGCTTGCAGCATATTTGAGTAGGATTTGGAGCATATTTGAGTAGGCTTTGGAGCAGATAAAAGTAGAGGGGATTGGTGTATCCTATGGGTAGATTTCCATGAACTAGAGCAAATGGGATTGGTGTCTCCTATGGATAGAGGTCCACAAACTAGAGTAAATGGGATTGGTGTCTCTAGTGGATAGATGTTCAGAAACCAGAGAAAAGGTGATTGGTGTCTCATGTGGATAGAGGCCCAAGAAACCTAAAGTAGAGGATATTGGTGTCTCCTATGGAGTGGTGTCCACAAAACCTAAAGCAGATGTAATTGGTGTATCCTGTGGAGTGGTGTCCATAAAATCTGAACTAGAGGGGATTGGTGTCTCCTATGGAGTGGTGTTCACAAAAATTGAAGTAGAGGGATTGGTGTCTCCTATGGAGTGGTGTCAAAAAAAATAGAGCTAAGGGAATTGGTGTCTCCTATGGAGTGGTGTCCACAAACTTGAGAGGGGATTTGTGTCTCCTTTGGGTTGGTGCCCATAAAAATTGTAATAGGGAATTGGTTCCCAAGAGATTTTTTGAGAAAATTTATAAGAAATATTTTCTCCATGGATGTAACTCACATTGGGTGAACCATGTTAAATCTATGTCTCTTATGTGTGTGATGATTTCTGCATTGTTTCATTATTGCAATTGGTGATATTGAATAATATTTATTTGGAAAGAAAAGTAAAAAGTTTTATCTTATACTATTCAACCCCCCTCTCAGTATAAGTTTATGTTTTTCAATTGGTATCAGAGCGGGTTCCTTCGTGAAAGCCTAACAACTTGAAGGAAGATCTTACAAGAACACACATGGCTCATAAAGAAATATTTTCATCAAATAAGTCTCCATTATTTTATGGGACTAACTATTATTTTTCGAGTGTAAGGATGAAGACTTATTTGACGGCGCATGGATACGATACATGATAATCCGTTGAAAATGGATTCACACCATCTACAACTCTTCCTAAAGATGAAAGTGGTAAGAAACCATATGAAGATAATTCCAAGGCAATGAATGCAATTTCAAGTGGGTTATGTGAATTAGAGTTTGTAAAGTTCATGCAATGTACTTCAACAAAATAAATGTGGGATAAGTTATAGAGAACATATGAAGGAGACGATAAGATCAAAATGGCAAAACTTTAAACACACAAAAGAAAGTTTGAAGGCTTAAAGATGAAATATGATGAAGATATTGTTGTGTATCTACTTCGTATTGATGAGGTTATCAACACTATTCATGAACTTGGAGAAAATATTTAGGAATCTACTATTGTTCAGAAAATAATGAGGTCACGCCCTATGAGGTATGATGCAAAGGTTTCAGTAATAGAAGAGATGAAGGATCTCAAAAATTTAAGCATGGATGAGTTACATGGAATTCTCATAACCTATGATATGAGGACAGAAAAAGAACAAACATCAAAAAGAGAGGCAACATTCAAAGCTTCAAAGAAGGAAAAGAATAAAGAACAAGAATCAAGTTATGAATCAAGTAGTGAAGAAGAGGCTAACTTTATGAGAAGAAATAAAAAGGGTCCAATAAAATAAAAAGTATGCAGACTGTGAAATGTTATATTTGTGGTAACATTGGTCACTATGCAACTAATTGTATAAAAAATAGAGGTAGCAGCAATGAAGAAGAAAATTATTACAAGAAAAATAAGGAAATAAAGTTTTATTATGAAAAGAAAAAAGGGCATGGTCAAGGTAAGCATGAGAAGAAGATTTTTCAAAGGCACAAGAAGTATTTTTATGCTGAAGAAGAAAGCAGTACTTCCAGTGAAAGTTATGAAAGCTTCTTTGATAGTGAGAAGGAGGAAATCCTATTTTTGGCAATAGAAGAGAATGAATATGCTCCTGTTATCAAAGATCAATAAAAAGAGAAAGATTTAGAAAATGAAAAGAAACCATGGTTAACATAGAAGAGGAACTAATTACTGCTCTTGAAGAATTAAAAAGGGTTAGAAAGAAGAATTTAGAATTGAAGGCTCAATTTCAAGAGGATGAGGAAACAAAGACAAATCTCCTACAAGATCTCATAGACTTAAAAGTGAAGGTTGAAGAGGCAAAGAAAGTTGAAGAAGGTATGGCTGAATAGTTAAAGGTAAAATAACTAGAATGTGAAAGATTACAATATGAAGTTGTCATTCTAAGGAAGGGACTTGAAAATTTTAATAATAAGATATATCAGTTTAGGAAAAGCTCAAAATATTTGGATGATACTATTAAAACACAAATATCTCAATTTATGAAGACTAGAATTGGCTTTGAGGAAATTCAAGAGGTACAAGAAGAGAAGTCAAGCTCAAAAGAAACAAAAGCATCAAAGAAGGTATTTGAAGAAGAGCCTAAGGTCTATACTGATAAGTTGAGAAGTGGTAGCATCAAAGAGGAAGCAAACAAAGAATCATCAAGGAACAGGGACCATCACAAGAAAAGCAAAGAAAGAAACATGAGATCAAGGCAAGATGAATATCTCTTCCAAGGTTATTGTTTTTCATGTAATAATTTTGGTCATAAAGCTATACATTGCAGGGTTTATGGTAAGAATGATCATAGCTTCACCAAGAATTCATTTGCACCTTTCAAAGACTACAACATCAGGTGTTACAATTGCAATAATTTTGGGCATAGAGAAAAGTGGTGTAGAACAAAATTTCTAGAACTTCCAAAGACAAGCAAGAAAAAGGGTGCTCAAAATGTTCAAAGAGGTATGACTTCAAAATTTTGGAAAAATATTGAAAAAGAAGAAGAGCATAGTAATTTGGGAGTTTCACTCCCATACCATAATTAATAACCTCAAGAAAAGGAGGTGGTGAGGGGGCTGCACTAAATATTTTATTTTTAGTCCCAAGGAGCCCTTTGTCGTTGATGTCAAAGGGGGAGAGAATTCGATAAAGGGAAGCAGCTAGTCAGGGGGAGCAGCTTGTGATGTTAATGAAGAAGAAGATAATTTTTTTATGCAAGATTGCCATCAATGACAAAGGGGGAGATTGTTGGAATATTTGAGTTGTCATTGATGTCAAAGGTTGTTTGGTTGATAATATATTGTGATGTGATGAAGACAAAGTGTATGCTATATCCTCAAAGGTATGCAAGATAAAATATATTGTGATGTGATGAAGACAAAAGGTATGACTTAATATTTAAATTCAATATTTAAATATTAAGAAGTGGAGTATACTTTAATATTTGATTTAAATATTAAAGTAATGGTTTAAGAAATAAGAGTTTAAATATTTAAATCACAGATTTAAATATTTGTGTGGAAGGTTGAAAGTATAGTATGGGCTGACTTAATAGAGTGTCACATGAAAGAGTATATATATAAGATTGAAGTTAATGCCAAATATGTTTTTTTATGAGATATCCTTCATTCATTGTTTTTTGATGAGATATCCTTCATACACTTTTATCCTTCATTCATTCGTTCATGAAGAAAAAGAATTTTGGGTAGAATATATCTGAATTAATTTAGTCAAAGAAAGCACCTTTTGGAAAGATATATGCAATGATTTGTATGCAAGATTTGGAAATATTTGAGTAGGTCATGTGAGCAGCATTGAGGTAGTTTTGAGCAGGTTTGGTGAGCTATTTTGAGCAGGTTTGGTGAGCTATTTTGAGAAGGTTTGGTGAGCTATTTTGAGCAGGTTTGGTGAGCTATTTTGAGTAGGTTTGGTGAGCTATTTTGAGTAGGTTTTGAGAAAATTTGAGCAAGCCTTGTGAGTAGGCTTGGAGTATATTTGAGTAGGTTTATGGGAGCATATTTAAGCAAAGTTGAGAGTAGGTTTTTGAGCAAGACTTGTGAGTAGTCTTGGAGCATATTTGAGCAAGCCTTGTGAGTAGACTTGAAGAAAATTTGAGCTAGCCTTATGAGCATGCTTGGAGCAGATTTAAACAGGCTTTATAGTAGACCAGAGTAGAGGGGATTGGTGTCTCCTATGAATAGAGGTCCATGAACTAGAGCAAAAGGTATTGGTGTCTCCTATGGATAGAGGTTTATTAAATAGAGAAAAGGGGACCGGTGTCTCGTGTGGACAAAAATCCATGAACCAAAGCAAAGGGGATTGGTGTCTCTAGTGGATAGAGGTCCATGAACCAGAGAAAAGGTGATTGGTGTCTCATGTGGATAGAGGTCCACAAAACCTAAAGTAGAGGGTATTGGTGTCTCCTGTGGAGTGGTGTCCACAAAACCTGAAGTAAAGGGGATTGGTGTCTCATATGGAGTGGTGTCCACAAAACCTAAAGCAGAGGGGATTGGTGTCTCCTATGGAGTGGTGTCCAAAAAACTTGAAGTAGAGGGGATTGGTGTCTCCTATGGAGTGGTGTCAACAAAACCAGAGTTTAAGGGGTTGGTGTATCCTATGGAGTAGTATCCATGAACTTGAGAGGGGATTGGTGTCTCCCTTGGGTTGGTGCCCATAAACATTGTAATAGGGAATTGGTTTCCAAGAGATTTATTGAGAAAATTTATAAGAAATATTTTCTTCGTGGATGTAGCCCACATTGGGTGAACCACATTAAATCTATGTCTCTTATGTATGTGATGATTTGTGCATTATTTCATTATTGCAATTGATGATATTGGATAATATTGCTTTGGAAAGTTAAGTAAAAAGTTTTATCTTATACTGTTCACCTCCCCTCTTAGTATAAGCTTGTGTTCTTCAGGACTTTCCACTTTAAAGGAAGTGAATACTAGGACTCATTTCAAAGGCTTGGAGAGTATATATAGAGAGAGTACAAATAAAAGTCACCTTGATTTGGATGCTAGGGTCTATTCACTTGGTTCAAATAAAACCAATGAAGACAAGGACTAAGATAGAGAAGAAGATTAGAAGGGCCAACTCTGGATAAAGCTGTATGTGAGGGGTCATTAAAAGTCACCATGATACTAATTTGGATTCTCTATAAAATAAGAGAATAACATAAAAATAAAGAAGGTGGATTAAAAATATATTGAATGCATTTAGGCTAGAACCTGAGAGAGAGAAAGAAAGAAATGAAAAGAAAACTCAAGTAAAAATCTTGAGTAAAGTAGAAAGAAGAAAGGAAAATCATTAAGACTTTCTACAAAATATTGAAAAATTATTTTTAAAGAGAAATATATATATATTTCAAAATTAGCAAGCAAAGCAAGCAATCCTTCAAGGAAAGAGAGCAAGAAAAGTGTAGTATCAAGAGAGCAAGGTAAACCAAAGTAATCAAAAGAAGATAGCAAGAAAGCACCTAAGTAATTTAAGCAAAATTTAGTATACCAGAGAGCATAGGCAACCTAGTCAGGCAAAAGCTCCATTGTGATTATTCATCAAAGAGAAGCCAACTGAAGTGACTAAGTGAACCTAAGAATACAGAAGCTATGTGAACCTGAGTGACTAATAGTTAAGTAAACTTGAGTGGACAATGGCTAAGTGAACATGAGAAGCCAGTAGCTAAGTGAACCTAAGTGGCCAAAAATTAAGTGAACTTGAGTGGCCAGAAAATATTAGTCCCATTTGAAAGAGCGCTTCATGAAAGTTCAATTCGATTTGAGAAGACCTGATAAAGCAATTTGATAAGTTTGGTCTAAAGAAGACCTGATAGAGGGCTTAATAATAATAAGTTTGGTATAAGAAGACATAATAGAGCACCCCATAAGAATTAGATTAATCTAAAGAAGGAATACCTTATAGAGCACCCCATAAGAATTAGATTAATCTAAAGAAGGAATACCTGATAGAGCACCCCATAAAGATAAAGTTTGAATGCCCATGAATATCAATATGATTTAGCTAAGCAATAAATATTTGAATGCAAAGACATAGCCAAGGAATCATATTCCCTCCATAATACTTTTACCATATTCAAATATGTAGTAACACATTCTTGAATGTTATCCCAACAAGCATAACATCCATCTCCACGTAGCTCATTAGTTCATGAGTGTTATTATTCCCTAAGTTGTCAGGTGGATAGTAAGGTCAGTAATGTTACCTTTATAAATTAATTAAAGTCCTAAGTCAAGGATTATTTGAAGTATTAAAAATTAGGAGCTTTAATTGGACAATTAAGTTGGAGATAAAAGGAATACAAATTTTTAGAAAAAGAAAAATTAGGTGGGAGCTATAAGGAATTCTACTACATATTGAAATTAATATTTTTCTATTTCAATTATTTTTTTTGAAAATTTTAATATTTATTAAATTTTAGAGAGATAAGGTTTTCTACTCCAAATAGGATTTGAAGATTTAGAAAATTTTGAATTTGAAAATTGAATATGTAGTAGATTTGAATTTTGAAGAAATTTTGAAAGGTGAAGTTTTTTTTTAAATTTGAAGTTTTTAGTAGGGAGACAAAAAATTTGCTACTTCACAGGATTTGAAAATTTAAAAATTTTACAAATTTAATTTGTTAGTCTTACAATGACACTGAGAGGGGGGTGAATCAGTGTAGCTCTATAAACTTAAATTTATAGCTCTTAATACCGCAACAATTAAAACTTATTACTAGATACAACAAGTATAACAAAAGAGCATCACACAACACAAGATTTAACGAGGTTCACCAATGTGGCTACTCCTCAAAAATTGACTCGCTTGGACTACCATCCAAATCCAGCCTTTGCAAAGCACCAACTTTACAATCAATTTACCAACGACCCACTCGGAAGGAGCACCAACCCCTGATTTATCTGCACCAACAGAAAGGAGCACCAACCCCTGATTTACCAACACCAACCGGAAGGAGCACCAACCCCTTATTTATCTGCACCAACAGAAAGGAGCACCAACCCCTGATGCCAAGATACAACCTGGACTTCAATTTGAATCTATAAGTTTGACAGTAAGATACCTTTGCTTTTGCAAGACCCCGATCAGTCTTCTTCACCTTTGCATTCTCTACGCACTTCTGCTCTCTCTATTGCAATCACTTCGCACACTCTACTTCATTACAATCAAACTTCATGATCATCTTCTCCCTTTTGTGCACTCTTGCTCTCTTTGCAAATTTTGCACTTAGCATGATTCGACATGACTTGCTCTCTATGCACAATGACCGTATTTCACACACATTCAACCATCTCATCAATTCTCCAAACAACCCTCCTTTTATAACAATATTTTTTATGATGAAAACCCTAATCTTAGTCGGTTGTAAATCCTAATCTTAGTCGGCTTTCATAACAACTGTAAACCCTAATTTTAGTCGGCTGTCATCGGTCTTCATCGGCTTCAACTCAAGAAGATGTTCGATTTATCCATCGCTTGATGATTTCATTCTGGACAGACCTTGTAACCGCCATACTGACTTTTGATCACTCTTCATATTTTAGCAGTATGAAATCACTCTATAACTACCCCTATAAATGCCGTAGTGATGTCGGTCCACTGTCATACTTCTCATTTCAGTCAGGTTCTCCTTCTTGACTTGCGCATTTACGACCTGTCATGAAATCATGACATTTTTGCCTCTATAGCTTCTTTTGTTGTTGTTGCCATGAAAATACATGTCACGATATCATGACACTTTCACCTCCGTACGCTTTCTCTATTCTTTTGTCATGATATCATGACATTTCTACCTCTGTAGACTTCATATTTTCTTTTGTCATGATATCATGACATTTTTGCCTCCATATACTTCGTCTTTGCTTTTGTCATGATATCGTGACACTTCTGCTTCCATAGACTTTGACTTTGCTTTTGTCATGATATCGTGACACTTCTACCTCCGTAGTCTTCAACTTAGCTTTTGTCATGAAATCATGACACTTCTACTTTCATACTTAGCTTCTTTTCTTTTGTCACAAAATCATGACACTTCTACCTTCAAAGTCTTCTTCTCTACTTTTGTCATGAAATCATGACACTTCTGCCTCTAAAGTCTTCAACTTAGCTTTTGTCATAAAATCATGACACTTTTACTTTCATACTTAACTTCTTTGCTTTTGTCGTGAAATCGTGACACTTCTACCTTCGAAGTCTTCTTCTCTACTTTTGTCATGAAATCGTGACACTTCTACTTTCGTACTTTACTTCTTTGCTTTTGTCACGAAATCGTGACACTTCTACTTCTGAAGTCTTGCTTTCTGCTTTTGTCATGAAATCGTGACAGTTATGCTTTCGTACGCTTCCTCTCTTTCTTTTGTCATGAAAATGTGACATGTCGCGATATCGTGACACTTTTCAAACTTACTTTCTCTCTCCTATTTTAGTCACGAAAATGCGACATGTCACGAAATCGTGACACTTTTCAAACTTACTTGTTCTCTTTCTATCGAAACTTGTCACGAAATCGTGACACTTTTTCAACTCACTTTCTCTTTCTCTTCCAACATGTCACGAAATCGTGACAGTTTTTCAACTTGCCTTTTTCTCTTCCAACATGTCACGAAATCGTGACACTTTTTCAACTTGACTTTTTCTCTTCCAACATGTCACGAAATCGTGACACTTTTTCCTACTTTTTCTCTCTTCCAACATGTCACAAAATCGTGATAGTTTTTCCTACTTTTTCTCTCTCTTCCAACATGTCACGAAATCGTGACAATTTTTCCTACTTTTTCTCTCTTCCAACATGTCGCAAAATCACGACAGTTTTTCCACTTGCCTTTTTCTCTTCCAACATGTAAATCATGACAATTTTTCCACTTGCCTTTTTCTCTTCCAACATGTCACGAAATCGTGACAATTTTTCCTACTTTTTCTCTCTCTTCCAACATGTCGCGAAATCGTGACAGTTTTTCCTGCTTTTTCTCTCTCTTCCAACATGTCACGAAATCATGATAGTTTTTCCTACTTTTCTCTCTTCCAACATGTCACAAAATCGTGACAATTTTTCCTACTTTTTCTCTCTCTTCCAACATGTCACGAAATCGTGATAGTTTTTCTTGCCTGCTGTATATGTCGCGATATCGTGACACTTTTCTTACTTGTCTTTTTCTTTGATCTTTTGCATATGGGCCACTTCGGTCTTCTTGGAAAATCATTGTACATACCCCTTTGAACTCCTGTCTTCTCGCATCTGAATAGCTTTTGAACTTCTTGTCCACTGCATCAACAGATCTATCTGATTGTGTTGACAACAATGACAATATTGTTGTTGCACCTTGCTCAACAATCTCCCCCTTTGGAATTGTTGGCAACACATGTGCAATTTCCTGTAACTCTTCTCCCCCTTTGACAATAATACCAAAGGGCTACTGCAGACTCCCCCGAGTCCATGCACAACATTCTCGAGCAAAATTTATTACACTTAGCAAAAATCATGAACATGAGCAAAAAGATAATCAAATACTTAAATGCTCCCCCCGAGAATGTGATCCCTGTAGCTAGTCAATTCTTGGGAAGTGTGACCACTCCCAATTTATTGTGAAGGTACTCAAAAACTTCCTTGGGCAATGGTTTTGTGAAGATATCTGCTACTTGCTCTGTAGTTGGAACAAAATCCAACTTAACCTCACCTTCCGCAACTTTCTCCTTCAAAAAGTGATACCTGATAGCAATGTGTTTTGTGCGTGAATGCATAACCGGATTCTTGGAGATGTTAATGGCACTGGTGTTATCACACTTAACTGATATTGGCTCACTGAAGCTAATACCAAGATCTTTCAAGGTTTGTTTCATCCATAATACCTGCGTACAACATGTTGTCGCTGCAATATATTCTGCCTCTGCTGTCGATAAAGAAACTGACTCTTGTTTCTTACTGTGCCACGTGACCAATCTGTCTCCAAGATAGAATGCACCTCCACTGGTACTCTTTCTGTCATCGACACATCCTGCCCAATCTGCATCTGAATACGAAATAAGGGTGAAGTCTTTACCTTTCGGATACCATAACCCATACTCCATAGTACCCTTGAGGTACCGAAGAATCCTCTTCACTGTTGTCACATGAGTCTCCTTGGGATTAGCCTGAAATCGTGCTACCATGCATACTGCCTGCAAAATATCTAGTCTGGTAGCTATCAGATACAGTAAGCTCCCAATCATAGATCTGTACATGGTTTGATCAACAGGTGGAGATTTGTCATCCTTGCTCAACTTGCAACCTGTCATCATGGGAGTGCTAACTGGCTTACAATCCTCCATTGTGAACTTTTTTAACATCTCTTTCACATATTTAACTTGAGAAATAAATATGCCCTTCTTATTTTGATTAACTTGCAACCCGAGGAAATACGAAAGTTCACCAATCATTGACATTTCAAATTCTTTCTGCATCTTATTTGCTAAATCTTTACATGACTCATCTTTGCTACTTCCAAATATGATATCATCTACGTATACAACAAGAACAATAAGATGCCCATTTTCTGTTTTGACATACAAATTACTATCCACCATACCTTTCTTAAACCCTTGTTGAGTGAGATAGTTGTCTAGCCTTGCATACCATGCTCGGGGTGCCTGTTTTAAGCCATATAATGCTTTCTTCAACTTGCAAACCAAGTTGGGATCATCACCAAGTTGGAAACCATCTCGGTTGCTCAATATAAACCTCTTCTTCAAGTTTCCCATTCAAAAATGCTGATTTCACATCCATTTGATAAACTTTGAAATTCTTGTAGACTGCTAAAGCCAGAAACATTCTAATTGCCTCTAGTCTAGCTACTGGTGCAAAAGTTTCCTCAAAGTCAATGCCTTCAACTTGTGCATAACCCTTACATACCAATCTTGCTTTATTTCTGACTACCTGTCCGTCTTCATTCAATTTGTTTCAAAAATCCATTTAGTCTCGATTATATTTTTATTTGCAGGTCTAGGTACTAACTCCCAAGTTTCGTTTTTCTCGATCTGATCTAATTCTTCATTTATTGCCTTCATCCAACTTTCATCTTTGCTTGCGTCAACAACATTTTTGGGCTCAATGCTGGATAATAGAGAGTAGTTACTTACTACTCTTCTTCTTGTCTGAACACCAACTTTGGGGTCTCCAATTATTTGCTCTCTAGGATGATTTTTCTGCCAGCTACTTGTTTTGAATTTCTTATTTTCTTCCACTTTTGAATCACAACTTAAATCATCTGAGTCAATTTTCTGTATATCTTTTCCATTTCGTTTTCCTCATCTCCTTCAATAACCTCTTCATAAATTGGGTAGTTCTTTTCATAGCTAATTACTCGTTCTCTACCTTCATCAAATTTAACATCGACACTGTCCACAATTTTCTTTAGCCTCTTGTTGTAGCATTTGTAAGCTTTGCTTTTTGATGAATAACCAACAAAAATACCTTCATCCGCTCTATCTTCAAACTTACCAAGATTATCTTCAGTTCTTTTGATGTAGCACTTGCTGCCAAAAACTTTGAGGTATTTTGTTGTTGCCCTTTTACCGAACCACAACTCATAAGGAGTTTTGCTTTCATGTGTTCTCAGCATGTACCTATTTTGGATATACACCGTAGTATGGACTGCTTCTTTCCAAAATCTATTTGCTACTCTACTTTCAGCCAACATAGTCCGTGCCATTTCCTGCACTGTCCTGTTCTTTCTTTCTACCACTCCATTCTGCTGAGGTGTCCTGGTTGCTGAAAACTGTCTCCTAATACCGTATTTTTCACAGTACTCTATAAACTCCTCTGAAATGAATTCTCCTCCTCTATCCGATCTTAAACATTTGATCCTCTTTCCTGTTTCATTCTCAACATGGTTTTTGAAAGTCTTGAACATTTCAAAAGCTTTTGATTTATGCTTCAAGAAAAATATCCATGTCATTCTGGAATAGTCATCAATGCACAACATAAAATATTTGTCACCATTTATGCTTTGTGTTCTCATGGGTCCACATAAATCAGTGTGTATTAGTTCCAAAGGTTTGCTTGTGTAGTACTCTTTTGTTTTGAATGTGACTCTAGTTTGCTTCCCCTTTTGGCATGAAGCACAAATGTTGTTTTTAGGTTTGCTGATGGTGGGAATATCTCTCACTGCCCTTTTTGAGTTGATTTTTACTAGATTATCAAAACTGATATGACCGAGTCTCTTGTGCCACAACCAATTTTCTTCTTCCTGTCCAATAAAACAAGCTCCTTCGAAGTCTCTGAGAGCGTGTACAGGTTGCCGGATGTCCTTGATCCAGTTGCTATCAATTTTCCACTGTTTGTTTTTTTGACTTCACAACCCTGCTTCATAAAAACTACTTCATGACCTTTATCACAAATCTGACTTACGCTCAACAAGTTATGTTTCAAACCATCCACAAACAAGACTTCTTCTGACTTAATTTTTCTGTCACTAATTTTAACTGAACCTTTGCCAACTATCTTAGCTCCATCATTATTTCCAAACTTTACTGAACCACCTTCATATTTCTGTAACTTCTCAAATTTATGTTTGTCACCTGTCATATGACTGGAGCATCCACTATCAAGTATCCATGGTACATATTTATTCTGTGCTTTAAATGTTGTTTGTACGATTAAGGATTCCTTTTCTTCCTTAAGTCACTCTTTTTCTTTCCACTCCATTTTGATAGTAGTTTTGGGCTCTTGTTTTGCCTTTCCCTTATCAATAGCTTGTGCATGTTTTTTGAGAAGTTTTCTATTTTGTCTCATCCTATTTGGTTGAAATTTTCTTCCCTAAAACTGATTTGATGCAAATGTACTTCTACAAGTTTCTTGCAATGTGCCCAAAATTATGATAATTATAACATTCTACTGTATAATTCATCAGAGGAGAAAAAGCATTTCTACTGGTGAAATTCCTTGGTCTTACATTATATTTGTAGTCCGAGATTTTATGTCCATAGCCATTGCATTTAAAACAGAAACCAGAAAAGGGATAATTGAACCTGGGTGATGGTCTTTGCCATGTTGTCGTAGGAGCCATAGGTCTTCTTCTTCTTTGATGTGTGACATTGGTGAATCCATCATTGTCAATTCTCCTTTCGTGCCTGGCATTATTGCTTTCTTTTGCATGAGACATTTTTCCTTGATCAACTTGTTTCTTATCTTCATTCTTTATGGATTCTACATTTTTGGCCTTTGATCCATTTGATGATTCTCCTTCGACGAAACCCAGACCAAATTTGATGCCTGCAGGCCTTTGGTCATTTATAATCTTATCCAACTTCATAGAACTTTCTTCGCGTTTGTGATAGCAACTAATTTTGTGATTCATCTCTTCTATCCGCATCCGTAAACCAACATTCTCTTCTTCTAGTTTGCAGCAATAATCTATTTTCATGGTAATTTGTACTTCGAGATCTTCAGATATTTTCTTGTATTCTTCTATCTGTACTTTCAGACTGGTTATGATTTCGTTTGCATCCTCAAGATTTTTTGAAATTTTCTTATTCTTTTTCCTCTCTATTTTCCACTCTTCAAGTGCAGAGATCAACTCACCTTCTAGATCTACTTCAGCCTCAGGGTTTTCACCACATACTTCAGAGTTCACTCTTCTTCCTTTTCTGATTTTACTTCTTCAAATGCCATTGTGTTACTTCCAAGATCACCCTAGCCGGTTAAGCTTGTATAGGAACTTAGCTCTGATACCAATTGTTAGTCTTACAATGACACTGAGAGGGGGGGTGAATCAGTGTAGCTCTATAAACTTAAATTTATAGCTCTTAATACCGTAACAATTAAAACTTATTACTAGATACAACAAGTATAACAAAAGAGCATCACACAACACAAGATTTAATGAGGTTCACCAATGTGGCTACTCCTCAAAAATTGACTGCTTGGACTACCATCCAAATCTAGCCTTTGCAAAGCACCAACTTTACAATCAATTTACTAGCACCAACTGGAAGGAGCACCAACCCCTGATTTATCTGCACCAACAGAAAGGAGCACCAACCCCTGATTTACCAGCACCAACTGGAAGGAGCACCAACCCCTTATTTATCTGCACCAACAGAAAGGAGCACCAACCCCTGATGCCAAGCTGCAACCTGGACTTCAATTTGAATCTATAAGTTTGATAGTAAGATACCTTTGCTTTTGCAAGACCCTAACTGGTCTTCTTCACCTTTGCGTTCTCTATGCACTCTGCTCTCTCTACACAATCACTTCGCACACTCTGCTTTGTTACAATCGAACTTCACGATCGTCTTCTCCCTTTTGTGCACTCTGCTCTCTTTGCAAATTTTGCACTTAGCATGATTCGACATGACTTGCTCTCTGCACACAATGACCATATTTCACACACATTCAACCATCTTCTCAATTCTCCAAATAGCCCTCCTTTTATAACAATATTTTTTATGATGAAAACCCTAATCTTAGTCGGCTGTAAATCCTAATCTTAGTCAGCTTTCATAACAACTATAAACCCTAATTTTAGTTAGTTGTCATCGGTCTTCGTCGGCTTCAACTCAAGAAGATGTTCGGTTTATCCATCGCTTGATGATTTCATTCTGGACAGACCTTGTAACCGCCATACTGACTTTTGATCACTCTTCGTATTTTAACAGTATGAAATCACTCTGTAACTACCCCTGTAAATGTCGTAGTGATGTCGGTCCACTATCATACTTCTCATTTCAGTCGGGTTCTCCTTCTTGACTTGCGCATTTATGACCTGTCATGAAATCATGACATTTCTGCCTCTATAGCTTCTTTTGTTGTTGTTGCCACGAAAATACATGTCACGATATCGTGACACTTTCACCTCCATACGCTTTCTCTATTCTTTTGTCATGATATCATGACATTTCTACCTCCATAGACTTCATATTTTCTTTTGTCACGATATCATGACATTTCTACCTTCATATACTTCGTCTTTGCTTTTGTCACGATATCGTGACACTTTTGCTTCCATAGACTTCGACTTTGCTTTTGTCACGATATCGTGACACTTCTACCTCCGTAGTCTTCAACTTAGCTTTTGTCATGAAATCATGACACTTCTACTTCTGTACTTAGCTTCTTTGATTTTGTCACGAAATCGTGACACTTCTGCCTTCGAAGTCTTCTTCTCTGCTTTTGTCATGAAATCATGACACTTCACTTCCATAGTCTTCAACTTAGCTTTTGTCATGAAATCATGACACTTCTACTTTCGTACTTAACTTCTTTGCTTTTGTCATGAAATCATGACACTTCTACCTTCGAAGTCTTCTTCTCTACTTTTGTCATGAAATCATGACACTTCTACTTTCATACTTTACTTCTTTGCTTTTGTCACGAAATCGTGACACTTCTGCTTCCAAAGTCTTGCTTTCTGTCTTTTGTCATGAAATCATGACAGTTCTGCTTCCATACGCTTCCTCTCTTTCTTTTGTCATGAAAATGCGACATGTCGCGATATCGTGACACTTTTCAAACTTACTTTCTCTCTCCTATTTTAGTCATGAAAATGCGACATGTCACGAAATCGTGACACTTTTCTTACTTGTTCTCTTTCTTTGAACTTGTCATGAAATCGTGACACTTTTTCCTGCTTTCTCTTTCTCTTCCAACATGTCGTGAAATCGTGACAGTTTTTCCACTTGCCTTTTTCTCTTCCAACATGTCATGAAATCGTGACAATTTTTCCACTTGCCTTTTTCTCTTCCAACATGTCGCGAAATCGTGATAGTTTTTTCTACTTTTTCTCTCTCTTCCAACATGTCACGAAATCATGACAGTTTTTCCTGCTTTTTCTCTCTCTTCCAACATGTCACGAAATCGTGATAGTTTTTCCACTTGCCTTTTCTCTCTTCCAACATGTCACGAAATCGCGATAGTTTTTCTTGCTTTTTCTCTCTCTTCCAACATGTCACGAAATCGCGATAGTTTTTCCTACTTTTTCTCTCTCTTCCAACATGTCACGAAATCGTGACAGTTTTTCTTACTTTTTCTCTCTCTTCCAACATGTCACGAAATCACGATAGTTTTTCTTTCCTATTGTATATGTCACGATATCGTGACACTTTTCTTACTTGTCTTTTTCTTTGATCTTTTGCATATGGGCCACTTCGGTCTTCTTGGAAAATCACTGTACATACTCTGAATAACCTTTGAACTCCTGTCTTCTGCATCTGAATAGCTTTTGAACTTCCTGTCCACTGCATCAATAGATCTATCTGACTGTGTTGACAACAATGACAATACTGTTGCTGCACCTTGCTCAACATAATTTTAAATAAATTTGAAATTACATTTATTAACTTTGGAGTAAAAAAGATTTCAACTTCAAAGGAATTAATAGATTTTAAAAATGAATAAATGGCAAAGGACAATAGGAGCATTATATCATAGGATAAATTCTCAAAGTACAAGACCATACTTTATGAGATGAAGATTTCAAAAGAAAAAATTCTATCAAAATATATATTTTGAATTTAAAGGGCCAAATCATAGAAGAAATTTTCAAAACTTCTCTCAAAGATATGAAATAAATAATTGAAAACCCATAAAAATATGAGGAATGAAAAAATACATGGTATATAGACTCAAGAGTAAATTGTCGTATGACTAGAAATTTACATTAGTTTGAATCCTTGGAAATAAAAAATAATATTCCACTTAAAATTGCAGGTGATAAGATTTAACATGTTCAAGAAGCTAGAAAAGCAATACCTAGCTTGCCATTCTCATATTTTGTGATAGCATATGTTTTATATGTTCTTGGATTATCAAATAATCTTATCTCAGTTGCTTGATTAGTTGAAAAACGAAGAACAACATAATTCAAATATAAAAATAAACATAAAAAATGTATTATCTAGAATCAAAACAAAACTCAAGCTATAGGTTCCATTAAGAATGGAATATTTGCTTTAGACACAATGAGATTCTCTCAAGAAATTATTGAGCATCTTTTACCTCAAGATAAAATTAATAATGAATTGCTTGATTTATCAAAAAGAAAAGAAACAAGAAAATGGATCAAGCATAGTCTGAGATCATCTTGAAAATACTTCAGACAAAGGCAATGGATGAACATAGGATCGAAGATGAAGATAAATATTGAAGACTCAAGACTTCAATAACCAAAAAATGTAATACAGTGGGTGTTAGAGAATATTCAATTATTTGGTACATGCAAATGTACCACCATGGCACCTTTATGGTACAAATGTAAATATGTAATAGATTAGGGTGAGAGTCTATAGTTTAGATGAGTTATTTATATTTTCCCTTTATATAAGTGTCCATGTGTAGAATATGCATAAGTGTCATGTAAATATGTAATGAGAGAATATGCACAAGTGTCATGTAATTTAGTGTGTAGATATGTAATGTGAGGATGTGCACAAGTGTCATGTATTAGGAGTGCATTTAGAAGTAAAAGTATCATTTAAAAGAGTGAAAGTGTCCTTTCATGTAAGTAGAGAGTCAAGAGTCATGTATACAAGTGGTAAGATGAGAAGCCAAAGGACATGAGAGTTGTCATATGGAGAGCCAATAGTCAAGTACTTGAAGAGTCATCTTATATGACTATATTAATGGAGACAAAGCTCCATGAAATGTATCAATAAATGTATGAAACATTCCAGTATGAATATTGAAGCTTGTATGAATATTTTGAGCAATTATATTGTAAGTATTCTTCATGTTATTGCATGAATGATTTTGGCCTTATTTAACATTCATATTTGATATTATTTTGAATATTATTATTATTTATATTGGCTAGTATTTATTTTGATTGCTCTTATATTTGAATCTACTCTTGATTAAGAATATTGAGACCTATGATATTCTATTGGGACCTATGATAATCTGGCTTAAAATCCAATAGTTGGGTCATCTATTGCTTTCAATATTTTCTAGATATCCTCTTCTCAGATAAAAAAGACTCCTCACTCTATTTAGGGAAATGAAAACTTTTCTCTAAAGGGTTGTACCTTTTAGAACGTGCCTTGAATAACTCAAATAAACTCCATACTTGAGGCACCAACATCATTGCCAGCCCCAAATTCCATATGTGGCTAATTATCTAGGAATCAATTTAAGGGGGCAATTTGAATCATCTTAAGATTTATCTTATAACTTAGCTAATAAAGTGTAGGTTTCTTCCCTCTTTAATATTTTTGTATAGGTATTCAAAAAGCACATCAGTTCTATTTAGAGGAGGGGAGGTCTATCTCTTTCTCTTACCTTATTTCTTCTTATCCCTCTCATTTTGTACATTTGTCTCTTATGGAAGTGGTGGTAATAATGAAGTTGGAGAGGATGTATGTATGGAAGTGGTAGTGGATGGAAGTGAAGTGGAGTTGGCTTTGGATAATGATGGGTTATCAAAGGTAGAAGATGTATCCATGATGGTTGAATGAAGAAGGAGATAAAAACTTGATATTTTAAAAACAATTTGCCTAAGTGCCAGGATATGGAGCAATTTACTTACTTTTTGGAGTAATTTGATTAAAAAATAGAGTAGTTCACTTCTAAAAGGAGAACTTCACACTTTTTTTGTTATAAGGTGATTCACCTATAAAAGCAAGAAATTTGCTTGACTAAAGGGAAGTTAGGATATTTTGACTATGGGAGTAGCCTACTAGTTCATTGGAGTGATTCACTTGATTAGATAGGCAATTTGGAATCTCTATCTATAGACTTGGGTGAATCTCCAAGCCATTTGCTTGATCTTGAATAGTATTATTTGATTTGAAAAGATTTTGGAAAGAGTATACGCCACTAAGAGTTTTGGAAATAGACTGGTTCTGGACTGTTCACGGTTAAATCTACTCATGGTCTGACTATTGATTATCATGTGGTTCAAATACCTTATGATCGAGTGTGGATTAAATATATCATTCTAAAAGTTGCTCATTTCAGTTGGTTGGCCATCCAAAATAAGATTCTAATGATTGATAATATTATGAAAAGGGGTATGATTATCCCTAACATATGCTATTTGTGCATGAATGCATGGGAATCTATTAATCACCTCTTTCTAGAGTGCTCTTTCTCCAAGATATATTTGGATCACCTTATGTCCACTTTTCATATCTCATGGGTTCCTCCTAATTCGTTGAGTCACCTTTTCATCCAATGGCCAGCTCCTTTCAAAAACCTCAGATTATCTTCTTTATATAAAGTGACCCTTCATCATATCTTATGGTAATTGTGGCTTGAAAGAAACAACAGGGTTTTTTCTTCCTCCTCTAAGGATCCCATATCTGTTTCCAATAAAGTTATTTCTTTTTCTGTCAAAAATTCCCAGCTCTTCCCTTGTCCCAAATATCCTGATTCTAGATTGGAGTCTATTATGTTCTCTTCCTTAAAAATTCCCTACAACTCCAATTCTAGTTTTCCAATCACCCATCCCAGAGTGGATGCCCATTGGATTCCTCACCCAAGTGAGTGGCTGAAACTTAACTTTGATGGTGCCTCCAAAGAAAATCCATGGGATGCAAGTGTAGGTGGTCTTGTAAGAGATCATAGTGGTCAAGTTATTATGTCTTATGTTGTGTATCTGGGGTGTCAAACTAATCATTTTTTTGAATATTATGCACTATGGAGAGGGCTAGATCTTCTCAAGTATTATAAAGGTAACATTTTTATTGAGGGACATTATTTGAATATTATAAATACTCTCAAAATCAATAGGGTGTCCTCTTGGAATGTCAGAACCACTATTTAGGAAGCTAAGAAGTTGTCCCAAAATTTCAATGATATCTCTATCAATCATGTGTACCACGAAGCTAACAGGCTTGCAGATATTCTTGCCAATTGGAAAGTTATCCATAAATCACTATCCATTTGGAAAGAAAGCTTTCCTCAAGAATTTTTAAATGCTACTAATAATGATTTGGTTTGAAATATGTGGTCACAGGTTTTGGCGGGTCAGCTTCTCCAATGATGACTCTAGCTTTTTCACCATGATTTGTTTCTTTGGTTCCAATTCTTATGGCAGAATTTTTATGATTAGCGTGAATTTTAGTCTTGCTATCATTACTGGTGGTTGGTTCTCCTGTTTCATTTTTGTGAAGTATGTTATGTCCCAAGGTAGGCCCTATCAGTTGGGTTGTCTCATGGTGGTCTTCTCCAAGCATGTCAAATACCTTAGTATGTCTAGGCAATGTAATTGGATGTTGTCAAACAAGGTCAATATGTGTCAAATCTCGATATTCTCTTTTTTGCATCTTACAAATTTTGAGAATAATTTATTTAGTCAATTGGCACTCCCAATATTATCCCATTCCTATCCTTTGTGTAGTCTATCTTGTATCATGTTTGTATTTTCCAGTGTCTATTCCCTATGGATAATTACTAAGTGGTCTACCAATCACTCCAACTCAGCTTTTAGAAAGGTCATTTATTGTGCCAAAAATTTCTATATTTACAACCCTAGTCTATGTCAATCCATTGTCATCTGGTTTTATCCGCTATTGTGTGTCCTAGGTAGTAAGAAGTATAGTGTCTAGTTTTTGTGGTCTTCCTTTTTCCTCAGTCTTACCAACATGGCCTTGCTTGAGCCATCTAGCCTTCATATTGATCCCTTGTATCAGACCTTTCTAGAAGATCATGGTCTCATTCCTTTCCTCAACAAGTTCAAAGGGGTTGAGCAAGATATCACTGAAGCCTTTTTCAATTTGTGGAATAATGGTTATGTTGTTATGCATAACCTCCATTTCAAAGTTACTGTTAATATGATGGTCGAGGTGATAGAACTTTTGGTGAAAGGGCAAGCGGTGCAAAGAGATCATCATAACTAGGAACCTGAGCTCCAGGGATTCCCATTACTGTTTCTAAGTTCTTTATTACCCCTACATGGGCATTTTTTAATACTATGTTTCTTCCTATTCATGTATCTATTATAGTTTTTGATAATATTTTGTGAGCATCCCCTACGTGGGTTTTTGTTATAGCTCCTTTACAAGGTTTACAAGTAGTTACTTCTCTTAAGAAACCCCTGTGTGGGTATTGCTCAGGTTGTATTTTTATGTTTATGACATCAAGCATCCACTCAGCCTTCTCTGTTGTTGTTTGGTCCTTTTCATTTAGCTTGCAACTGGCCAATGTATAGGCCTGTGTCATTTTATGCTATTATTTTAGCAACCAGTCTATGTACTTGGGTTTGGGGCCCATTTAAACCCCACACAAGCAATTTTACCTACCAAAAAAATATATTCATTTTCTTGGCTAGTTAGGTCCAATCAGCTAGGCATTTACATTGGTCTTATGCTTTGTTAAGAGCCTCCTTATCAAATAGTCATCCTTGGCAACATGGAACCTTGATGGATTTATACCTTGGACAACTCCAAATAGGAACATGAATTGATATTGAGTGAATCAAGAGTGAACAATGTAACATATTCCATTAAAAGCACTTGTTAGTGAATGGAATGCAACAAATGGTTTATATTTGTCATGCTAAAGGAAGTTAGTGGCTCAAATGTAAGGACCCCTTAGAGCATCATGAGATTATATGCCCCCTATGGACTGTTTGCTCTTGTCTGTGCCTAACATAGGTACATCTAAGCAAGGAAATCATCCCATTAGGGGCTGATTTGCTTCCCTAATGGGTTGGTGTGTTTTGGGCCCTAAGGTGATTGGTTTGCTTACCTTATTTTTTTTAACAACCTCAAACCAATTCATCATGGAGAAAAAAAAAAAGGAAAATAATGGAATCTTTGAGAAGAAAGGGAATAAGCAAAGTGAAAACAAAGGGGGAAATATTAAGTAGAAAATAATAACCACAAAATAAAATATATATATATATGTATAGTATTTTTTTTTTATTTTGGCCAAAACCTTGTTAGATTGGATGCAGTTGCTACCTAATCATGAAAATTGATAGTGTTCTTCCATACATAGTGGTAAATTTATTTTTTATTTTGGCCAAAACCTTGTTAGATTGGATGCAGTTGCTACCTAATCATGAAAATTGATAGTGCTCTTCCATACATAGTGGTAAATTTGTAGGTGTTTGCACCTATAATATTCAAATTTTGATAGGACTCACTCCAAATAGAATTAAACTTTTGATGTTCCTCTAGTTTTATCAAATATTCATTCTACGTGAATACGCCTCCTTCTTTATAGTCTATTTTAATAGCCCGCTTGTCAAACCATCTTTTGATAACCTCCTAATGTTGCACCATTCTTTTAAATGCCTTTTCTCTTCCTTCCTCAAGATTCAATAGATAATTCAACCTTCCTTTTATTGGACCAATTTTAGTGTCTTCAAGTTCTAACTATTATGATATTTGGAGGGAAGGAATTTATAAATTAATCAATAGCATGACCTCCTTTCCATACACTAGCTTATAGGGTGATTACCTAGTGGATTCCTTCAATGTCAGTTGATCTTCCCATAGTACCTTGTGTATCATGATGTATTAGTCCCTTTGCAATTTACTAATAGCCCCCTTCAAAATCCTTGTTATGTTCATGGTGGTTGCCTCATCTAGTCCATTTTCCCGTGGGTAATAGTTTGAGGATGTTTTGAGTAGAAATCTATATTCCAAGGAAAATATTATTACTTTTTCTCCCTTGAAATGTGTGGAATTGTTGGTGATTATATTTTCTAATAGTTGGACCACCATATCTTGATTGGTTGATTTTTCTAGGATAACTTCAACCCACTTCATGAAGTAGCCTATGGTAGCGAGGATCCATCCATGTATGGTACTTGACAAAAAACTAATTTTACTGATGAAATCTAGGCCTCATTGTTGGAAAGGCTTAGTCACAATGATGGTATTTAAGAGCATCAATGCTTTCCTTCTCTTTTATTTTATTATACAATAGAATTTATAATTCTTGATCCACTATAAAAAATCATAGAAAATGGTGGGCTAATTGTATCCAACCCTTAAGATTTTGTGGGTCATGTTTGGTGTAGAATAATGTCCTCTTTAATTTTGATATTACATAATTAGGGTCTTTATCTTCTTATTGTATTTTAAGCTATACTATATCAAACTATCTTAGGTCCCAATATAATTAACCCATAATATATTAGGTCATGATATCAATAATCAAGAGTATAATTAAATATAAAAGCAATCAAATGTCTAACCAGGACAATATAAAAAATAACATTCACTATAATATCAAATATGAATGTAAAATGGCCAAAATCATTCATGTACATGCATGAATAATACTTACAATAAAATTGTTTAAATTTTGTATACAAGATTTACTATGAATTCTTGCTATGGTGATCGCTACAAATCATTTTCCCACTTACATTGTATTGAGCTTTGTCTCCATAATATAGACATAGAAATATGACTTTTAAATACTTATCTATTACACTCCTCACATATCTGGGAGTTGCAACCTTTCCTATTCTTGACCTATGACTTCTCATATTTACACTTGTATAATACAATCTTCACTCTCTTCTTACATGCATACTTAACTCAATGACACTCACACACTTCTACATGACTCTTACTCTCCTACATGCACTCCTAATACAAGATACTTGTGCACATACTTATATTACATATTTACACATATACAAGACACTTGTGCACATTCTCTCATTACACAAATGCTCAATAACATGCATGACACTTGTGCTTATCTTACACATTACACTTACATGACACTTGTGCATATCCTGCACATAAGCACATAAATATAAATCACTCATCTAAACTATAAACTCAAATCCTAATCTATTATATATTTACATTTGTATCATAAAGGTACCATGGGGGTACATTTGCATGTGCCAAATAATGTAATATTCTCCAAGCACTTCTCTTATTCAATGTAGCATAGTAATATGCCATCATATCCCTTCTTGAACTAGATTTTCTTGAGCCATGTTAGTACATTGCATTTTTTCTAAAACAAACTCTTTCCTTGTGTTGTCGACTTTTAATATCGTAGCCATCCATTGAAATGCTTGGATGTATCTGACACTTGTGTCTCATGTAGAGCAACATAGTGGTATGTACTAAGAGTGGAGGACATGACTCAGAGGATGACCTTTGAGTTTTTTACAAGTCTAGCTCCTTATAGGATGAGATATTTTGCTCGTCTATATGACTAGTTTTTGTACATAAAGGAAAAGGGGAAGAAAAAACATAGGAAGAAAAACAACAAAAAGTAAAAGTCCTAAGATATTTGGGGGTAATACACCAAGATAATGAGATTATTCTACATAATAGTGGGATTAAATGAACACATGAATCATTTGCCAATAGCTCAAAGTGAACACATTCTCTTCTAAGCATTAAAATTTAAGCACAAGAACATACAATAAATGGGATAGAAAAGCATGTAGTCACAACTCCTTGTACTTGAACATATATACAAGAAAAAGGACAAAAAATACAAGTAGTCATAGCTTCTTATATATATATATATATATATATGTTGTGTGTGTGTGTGTGTGTGTGTGTGTGTGTGTGTGTGTGTATGTATGGATGTATGTATGTATGTATAACAAAAATTATAATCATTCCAAAAGAGAGGGCTTGAAATATTTCCCACAAAATGACTCAGGGCTCGAGTGTAGATTGTTACATAGAAGAAAATAAAAGGAGAGCTACATACAAGGCTTGGTAATAAGCATGAATAAGCAAAAGGTGAATGTCTTACAATGCATATTGGTCTACTATTTATAAAAAAAATTAGGATACTCCTCCCTCCAAAACTCGTACAATAATTAAACATGTGACTTTACTAATATCTATCAACCATACCCACATTACATTATTTTAGTCTTTCAAGGTCTCTAGATCTGGAATCATCAATGCCAAAATATTATGAGCCTTTGGATGTGCAACTACTACTAACATTTTTAACTACCTCCCTAGGGATCCTAGAGACTAAGTAGATTCACCTACTATAATCAATATTGTCAGACTCAAGGGTACTCTTTTTGTAGTTGCCACATTTCTACCTTCAATAGGCCAACCATTCTCCTTGGATATTCAATCCCAAGTGGTGATCGTAGGTGGTTTTAGGTCCTTTAGCAAGTTCTTATTTGATTATCTCAACTATTTTTTGGGGAGTTTGTGCACTAGCAATAAAGCCTATTCTTATGAGTTTTTATTGGTTGTTATTATTTCCTTTTCCCTCTATAGGCTTGCCATATTAGACTATTTTTTCTTGTTGGCCACTTATGCAATCTAGTAGAATATCTACCTCCCCTATCTCAAAGTTTATTATCTCCTCCATAGATTCCTTTATTCTCTGAGGCAATGTGGGTTGTTTATTTTAAATCGGATGGTCCATGAAACTATTTCATACTTCTATAAAACTTTTATAGTTTTCTAAAATTTTGTTAGAAGTTTTGTAGAACTCATCATAATTTTTCCAATAATATAGCCTTTGGAACTTTTTTTCCCATCCATCCTTAGAAATATCTTGTAGTTCCATGGATCGTTGATTTTGAGTTGAATAGTCCATTATTCTTCTCCTCCATTTTCTTCATTAGCATCTCTTTGGAAGATTTGAACTTTAAAACTTCTATCACCCTTCATTGTCAGGAATATTTTGCAGCTCTATAGGTCATGGATTCCAAATTTTATAGTCTATACAAATTTTCTTCATTGTTTGTCTTTGGGTCTTTTGTTGACCATTGATCCTTAATTGGATGGTTCACAAAAAATGTATCCCCACTTTTGGTCAATTTTTTTTATAAATAAGTGTAGGTTGTTGATCAGAACAATCTAATGATGGGAAAATTCCTCCCATTTATTTGATGCTTCTTTCTCCATTTCTTCCATATTTTGCCTCTACTTTGGCCCTATTTCAAATTTTGTCAAAAAAATTTGTATAGTGAGAATTCACTATATTTTGGCGACTCATAGAGGCCTTCTTGTTTACTCAAGGACAACCTAGAATTACTATTTTTATATATGGGCATAGAGTAAAAAATAAAAGAATTTTAAATAATGTTGAACAATTATTGATTATATAGTTGATCCAACATGTGTTTAATTACTTCTCATTCTTCTTATAAAGGTTTCTATATTTGCATGAAGTGACTAAAAATTATCTGGAGCTTCAACTAGTCATCATCAGAGAAGTTCTTTGTATGGTTAACAATATCATGTTTTTGAATCCTCAACTCCACCAGTGGTCTGATCACCCAAGAAACATCATTCACCATGTGAGGGTTTGACCATGCTACAAAAGGGGTAGAATATTACCTTTATTATGTAAACAATTGTAAATATTATTGCTCCAAAAGGAGTCTATTATCTACACTCCAAGGAGAGGAAAATCCTTTCTATAATAGTGCATCAATGTGACTCTTAAGTTTTGTAGTGGTAATCATCAAGGTAGCTACTTGGACTTTGCATTGCTATGAAACCCTCTCCTTTTAGAGGAGATCAGTTACCATTTACACTATTGCCTCTCTATTATGAATTTTGATATCTATCAATTCAAAATCCAATGTCATGGCCAGTCTCACTCAATAGGTTCATGCTTCAATCATCTTTGTGGGGGATTTATTGAGGCTTTGCTCAATATATTGGCCTACCTGGAAACCTTGGAGAGTAGTTATATCAACAAATTTGAACACCTATGAGAGTACTATTGTAGTTTTAGCAATATCATCCTAGTATGTATTTCAAATTTATTTTATAAGGGTCTTAGTCCCTTTACATTGCTCGATCTCTACATTTTTCTATATTGACTGTATTTCTTCATGAAGATTTCCAATTAAACTAAGACTCTTGTTTGAAAAGCCTATCTGTGAGGTTCCCAATTTCATCCTCCTTTGCTTCTAAGAGATATCTAAAGGCTAAGATACTAGGCATTTGGCAAGTAGGTCGATCTGATATTGCACTACTTTGACTTTTGCCTAGGAGTTCTTCAAAGTGTTCTTGATATTCTCCAACTCCCTCTCCTTCATTACCATTTTTTGGCTTAATAATGTTTAATCATAGGAAACAACCTTTTTGGCCTATTCCATGAGTTGAAATTTGTCTTCGACTTAGAAATTTTTGAGATCAAGCCCTACTGTTGCCACCTAATAATCCTGCTCTATCATTTCTTCCTCGAGATTTAAAAATAACAAGTATTTTTGTAAAAAATAAGGTCTTATATTGAGGGGCAAAGTGGTTGATTATTTGTGTTGCAGCCAATTGTTGAGATATATTAGCTTACTTCCTTTGATCATACAACTTTATTTGTTTTTGAATAATTTTATATCATTGTAGGGGTGTCAAAGGCACTAACACGCCTTCTTGTTGCCTTTCTAGAGGTAAAAATGAAGGTATTGACTTAAAGAATGGAAGTGTTGAAGGAGGAGTTAGGGTGATGAGAGAAGATGAGAGTGGAGTAATGGAGGAAGGATGGACTAATACCTCTTGAATGGAGTAGGTCATAGGAACAATGGGAGGAGTGTCATCCAATGTGGCTACCATGTTGGAATCTAAGCTAATGGGGTTGAAATATCTTGGGATGTTGGAGGCTACTAGCTAGCAATAGAAGTAGAGGGAGGGTAGGTGGAGGATCTCTATCGATCAATGGTCTAGTCCTTGCAGCATTATATTTCTTCTTTCTTGTTCTCATAATACTGATTATTAGGGAAAATTGAGCAATGATGTAGTGGTTGCAACTTTGGTTAATGGATTCTCTCCCTCATACATTTTGATAGTCAATTTAGTGGTTGTTATAGGATATCGTAGATAGGTAATATAAGGTAGAGCCTAATTCTTTTCTCCATCCTTCAATGATTCTAGTTTGAAGATCAATATTTACTTTCTTGGAGGGATTTTAGTTCTTATCAACCTCTTTCATTTTGCTTTCTTATTTGAAGGCCTTAGATGTACTTATGCAGCTACATCTGGAAGTATCAAAATGATACTTGTAGTCGATATCTCCTTTGTTTGTTGTGATTGTACTTTCATAGTTTCTTCATATTTTCTCTATACATAATGAGAAATTCCTTTGGGTGTTCAATATCATAGCATTGGTTGAAGGCTTCATCCTCATTTAGGTCTAGCCTTCCAAAAGGTATCTTGGTATCATTTAATTTTTTGTGGAATTCTCACTAGACTCTGATCTTGTTATTACTCCACCCTAGCTTCTATAGAAGCTTCTTCTTGGTTGGGTTGATTTGAGAAGTAGGATCAACATATTTTACCTTTGTATAGAAGCTTTCATATATATTCTTTTGGGGCTCAAACGACAAGACTTACTCTCTCTAGAGTGGTGGGTAAACTCCTTCTATACTCTATCATATCTTAATTTTAAGCCTATATTCATGGATGAATTTTCTAGAAATTTTTACACTTGTTAGCCTTGTAGCAAACTTCTTGTCTAGATTATAATGTAGCTAAACTAAAGGAATTGTAGTTTACCCACCGATTCCTTTAAGTTTTAAACTAAAGGAATTGGTGGGTAAACTCCTATTCCTTTAGTTTAGCTTCTAATTTATGGGTCACCTTTATTTTTAGTTGTGATACACTTCCTAGATACACCAAGACTTTATAGAATGTTGCTTTGCTCTAACCACTCTTGTAGGTAACGTCGATTGAATTTGTTTATCTCAATATTTCTAGAGAGATAACCTTTTCTGGAACATACCTTAGTAGGAGATATACAATTTTTAAACCTAAATAGACATACAATAGTAGTATTCTCCAATAGATACCAGTCTCCTTTAATTTGTAATCACAAGCCCCTAGTGCTTGTTTTTGGGATGTATCAGGGTTTTCTTTCTTTGATTGCACTCAAATATGGTATTAGGAACCCATCTAAAAATAGTAATATGAAGAGTTCTAAAAGAAGATTTCCATACAAAAGGAGATAGGTTGTCCTTGACCCTCTTCATATTCCATTCTTAAGCTTAAATGCTCAAATAACCATATATTTTTAAATAGCACTAGATGGACTAGGAATGAACAATACTTGAAGTTTTAATTATCTCTAAAGCTAGATAACCCTTCATGAATCTAATGGGTTATAAAATCACTACAATCCAAGATTAGGTGTTTGTTATTTTGGATACACCTTAGCATGTTAATGGTGTCCAAATCTTCATGTGATACCACTCTATCATTATCAATGCTAAAAATCAACATTGTCATGCTCAACGTACTTTGGCATCTTCATTGAATATTTGTTGGTTTGAGGAAAATTTTGGCATGGACTCTTCTAAATTATAGATTTATAGGTTTAAACACTTAATCTTGTCTTTGATTTTGGCATGATACCCATTTGAAATTTTAGGTTTAGCTTGAGTCCTTATAGCACCAACAACATGTTTTGTGCAACTTCTCTTAATATGACCAACTCAAAGTGGTCATCGTTGGCCATAAATATACTTTGTTGGGAGTCATAATACAATGCACATGCTTCCACTAGTTCATAACAATAATATACTTGTGGAACTAGGTATTGATCCAATAGTTGGTCCAAATCCTTGTAGTGAAGGATTCTTTTACTTTTGAGACATCTTAGATAAGCTTCTTCCCTCAAATTTATTATATGTTTTGACAATCTTAAATCCATTATCCTTTAAACTTCATCTTCAATGCATATTAGGGGATTCATGTGTGTGGATTTAACATGAGTTTCCCATTTTGGTACTGAGCATGGGGTTGAAGTAGCTTTTGATGGTGTGGTGACAGTCTTATTCTTTTTCTTAGAATCCATGGCCATTGCAAACTATCTTAGCAAGGAGTTGAAGCAACTTTTCTTTCACCTTTGTTCTTCAAAGATTTATAGAGGTCCTAGTCACTTGATGTATAATGATAAATACTTACAAAAGGGAAGTACTTATAGGATTAAAACTCTTTTTCATGCTCTTAATGCACCTACAGAAACTCAATATCTGTTTTGTTTTAAGGAGTGGCTATAATTTTTTCTTGGCTAGTAGAGTCAATTGATTCATGTGCCACTCATTGTAATTTACCAATTTTAAAAATGTTTACCACCTAAATACTACTCGCTTTTGTTGCCATGTCATTGAAGCTTTTCATCTTGTCCATATATGATTGATCAGGAATTTTAGGTTTTGCATACTTCAGTGACTACTTCAAAGACTAAGGATCAAAGAGTCCAGTGACTTGGGTGATTAACTTCTTTGATAATACCTCTTTTAGCCCTTCTATATTTTGCCCATATTTGCCTTCTCATAGTCACAAGAGTACACAACACTAGCTGTCATGTTGGTTACACTACAAATTTGGCATTGTGTATCTTTGTAATAGATTTACTTATAATACACAATGAATGCAAAGGCTCTTTCATACTTATCTTGCTTATTTTGTGCCACTTTGGGAACCCCCCAATATGTGTGAAAACTTTCAAGCCTTATTAAATAAGTTCCTTTTCTTGAAGAGCTTCATTGCTAGATTATTTTTGCTTTACGTCCTATACCTAGGGAATGTATCGGATGGCAATGAGTGCTCTTTAGGAGGTTAGTGGTAGTGTTTGTTCAGTCATGAGCTTTCTTGCTCAAAATATTACCTACATGACATTGAAATATGACTTCATAGTTGAGCTTTGTCTAAATATTCCCTCATCTGCATGATTAGTGTACCTCATTCATTTATGCCTACACAAGGTGTATGCTCAAGCATTTGAAGGAACCTTAGACAAAATCCAACACATGAATCCTCTTACTTCCTATACATAAAGACCACTTTCTCTCTCTTTTTTAAAATTAAATTAATCATATTTTTACCCACACCTACTAGCTCAAAGATTTCAATGAGATTGGATTCCCATACTTTAGTAGCCCATTACTTTTTTTTATCATGAGGAATAAATATATGTACCCTATTCCTAGATAGCTTTGACAAGAACCACTTTTATTCAGCTATGAAGGTTTGGTTAGTGTTTGTTCTAGTTGTGGGCATATGCTCAACATGGTGTATGTGGAGTGTCTCTGACAAAATTTCTATCTTGATCTCATATTGAGTTCTTAGGATCATTAGTGACCAATACATATGAAAGTCTCCTAATTTAACAGTGAAATCCCTTGATAATAAAATGCCAAATGATGTAGGAATATCAATTATTGTTATATCATGTGACACTATGAAGCCTATGAAGGCATATAAAGTAAGCAAAATATCTTCAACTATCCCTAAAACTTGAACTAAACTTCTATCCAATTGCACCACCCTTTTTATGATGTGTTGATAGGCTAGTCCTAATGTATTTTCCATTCATTTTGGTATAATTAAGGTACTTTCCCCAGAATCAATCATGCAATTATGGATCAATTTGCCTTTGTGAAATAGCAACAAGTAAAAGGGAGTGGGTTTAGATCTACTTACTCCTAGACTAGATATTTGTAGGATTGTTGGTGCTCTTTGTTATTCTAGTTCTTTTTGTTCTTCTAACATGTTTTTTAGATGCTCATTTTGCTCAAGTATAGACAAGACATCCCATATGGGTATGGCCACAATGGACTTCTTTAGATGTCCAACCACATTGAATGATCCAAGGGGATTGGTATTCTAAGGGAAACTCGATAGTAATTGATATTTGAGCTTGTCAATAACTGATTGAGGATTTTTTTTATAGGTTCTAATTTGGTTGTGTGCTACTTTGAGTCTTCTACAATGTTATACTTCATCACCATAAAATGTTTTGGTATGTTTTGAGATAGTGATATGACATATATGTTCCTCTTTAGATTAGTTATCCTATTTTAGATGTCAAGGGCCACTTGCTTTCCTTTTTCTTATTCTTCTATTGACCTATTTTACTCTATGTTATATAGTTTGATTAGACTTGGGGCTTGTGGTATTTCAAAACTCTATATCTATTAGAAATAGCATATACCTCATCCTCATCTTGTATGACCAAGATCTACTCAAGAGGAGCACCACTTAACTCAAGGAGAGGTGGGGCAGGGGGAGGTTGGTTTACCACTTGTGCTTCAACTATCAAATGGGATATAAATGCTTGATCAAGCATCATTTTATTCAATATTGCTACAAACTACTAAGAAATTTTTATAGAATAGGCATTAGGAGAGTAAATATTTGGGTATTGGCATGTCGCATGGTAGAATTCTCCACATGGTTATTTTATACGGGGGATATTTATCTAGTGTATTTAGGATGAATTTCCTATAATGGGGTTGGGATAGTCACCATATACTAACTATGGTTATGATCCTAGTCTATATCACTACTGGATTGGAATTGTCACCTCAAATATCAATCAAAGGGAGGCCTATTTTCTTGATTACTTTGTTGGAAGGGAGGTCTCAAATTATTTTGATATTGAAACCTCTAGGTATTGTGTTGTTTCCTTAAGGCTAAAACTTCATTAGAGACTATTTTCAATAGATTATTCATTGCATTTAATTTAGAATTATTTGTAATAGGGCGCATTGAAGAAGAAAGGGACATAAGCACTACAGTTGGATATATAGTAGGAGTTTGTTAATATTTTGTTGGCTAAATGATTAGAGGTGGTTGATATGATGATTGAACATTTGGAAAAAGAGGCATAGGGGGCCTAGGAGCTAGCCTACCTATATATATTAGATAATTTTCAACCCGAATGGTTATCCATAAGTTGTAGGTAAATAAATTTCTTCCTTAGCCTTGATCATCATAGATATTTTTTAATCTAAAATATTCAAATAGTATATAAAAGCCATACTTGGAAGGGGACATATTTAAATAGGAATTATATGCTATGTTTAATGAAAACACACATTAAAATCATCCATAGTCTTCATTGGTGGTCTCTTTATAGTGGATAATTATTTTTAGAGAGACAATGCATTTACAGTTTCTCCAAATATATCAACAAACAAGGTGACAAGTTGATCCCAATTTACAATTAAATGTGGGTCTAACGATACATACCACTCACATGATTTATCTCTAAAGGCTACCACCAGTAATATTATCTCCACATTTTGTGCTACCACACTGTGTAATGCATATAGGCTGACCATGTGCTACAGGTGCTTAGTTTACATGGTGATATCTTCACTAGTGAATTAAGGTAAAAACTTTAATATATATGCTGGGATATAATCCTATATTGCAAGTGGAATCAATGGTTGCAATACACCTCTATCATTCTACGTAGGAAATCTTCTATATGGTTGAGTAGACATATTTTGGTTTTGGACTCTTCTTCTCAAAATTGTATTGAAAGGGGTATCAACGCTTGAGGATTTGCAACTATGTAGGATATAGTAGTGGGTTTTATACTCATCAAATTTTTGGTAATTTACTTTCAACAAAATAACCAGGTGAATTTGAACATGATTCATCAAGCTAACAAACCAATATTTTCACCATAATCTTAATCCAACGTCTCTCTAAATGGCTTCTTGTAAGTATTCTTATTTAGTGGAGTCATTAGGTAAAATTTATAGATGCCTCAATAAGCAAATAAATAGATACCCTCACCAAGATCTCACCCTAATATGTGCAAATTAATCCCATTAGGTGTGCCATTAAACTATTGTCAACTTATAATATCGTGATCATCCATTGTAGTGGTTGAATGCACCTAACACATGTGCCTCATGTAGAGTGATATAGTAGGATGTCCTGAGAGTGGGATACATAGCTTAGAGGATAACCATTCAGGTCTTTTACAAGTCTATATCCTTATAAGATGTGAACTTTATTGCTCACCTATATAACTACCTTTCGTACACAAAGGAAAAGGGAAAGAAAAATTACAGGAAATAGAATAGCAAAAATTCTAAGCAAACTGGGCATGATGAACTAAGATCATGATATTCTTCTACATAATAGTGGGATTAAATGAACACCTGAATCATTTGCCAATATCTCAAAGTGAACACTTTCTCTTCTAAGCATGAACAATTAAGCACAAGCACATACAAGAAATGGGATAAAAAAGCAAGTAGTCACAACTCCTTATACATGCACATATAGACAAGAAATAGGACAAAAGAGACAAGTATTTGTAGCTTCTTATATACATATACATATATATATATATATATATATATATATATATATATATATATATATATATATATATATATGTATTTGTAGCTTCTTATATACATACATACATATATATATATATATATATATATATATATACATATATATATGTAGGTATATATATATATATATATACATATATATATATGTAGGTATATATATATATATATATATATACATATATATATATGTATGTATGTATATATATATATATATATATATGTATGTATGTATAGATATATATATATATATATATATATGTGTATGTATATATATAGATATATGAATGTATATATATATATATACATATATGAATGTATATATATATATATACATATATGAATGTATATATATATATATACATATATGAATGTATATATATATATATATATACATACATATATATATATGTATGTATATATATATATGTATGTATGTATATATATATGTGTATGTATATATATATATATATATATATGTATGTATGTATATATATATATATATATATATATATATATATATATATATATATATATATGTATATATATATATGTATATGTATGTATATAAGAAGCTACAAATACATACATATATATATATATATATATATATATATATATATATATATATAAATACATAATAGTATGTATGTATGTATGCATGCATGTATGTATGTAGAATAGCAGAAATTCTAAGGAAACTGGGCATGATGAACTAAGATCATGATATTCTTCTACATAATAGTGGGATTAAATGAACACCTGAATCATTTGCCAATATCTCAAAGTGAACACATTCTCTTCTAAGCATGAACAATTAAGCACAAGCACATACAAGAAAAAGAATAAAAAAGCAAGTAGTCACAACTCGTTATACATGAACATATAGACAAGAAATAGGACAAAAGAGACAAGTATTTGTAGCTTCTTATATACATACACACACACACACACACACATATATATATGTGTGTGTGTGTGTGTGTATGTATGTATGTATGTATGCATGTATGTATGTATGTATGTATGTATGTATGTATGCATGCATGTATGTATGTATATATGCATGCATGTATGTATGTATATAACAAAAAACTTGAGTACATACTATTACACAATAAAATGAAAGGAGAGTTACATACAATAAATAGTAGTAGGCACACCTAAGCAACTAACTAATGAAGAACACAAGCTTATACTAAGAGGGAGGGTGAACAGTATAAGACCACTTTTTACTTTTCTTTCCCAAACAATATTATCCAATATAATCAATGGCAATATCAATAGCAATAACCAAAGCAATGCACAAATCATCACACACAATAGAGACACCAATTTAACGTGGTTCACCCAATGTGGGCTACTCCACGGAGAAAATATTTCACTAAAATTTTCTCAATCAATCTCTTGGGAATCCTTTCCCTATTACAATGTTTATGGACCTCTGTCCAAAGGAGACACCAATCCCCTAATCAAGTTCGTGGATCTCTATCCATAGGAGAACTCCTTTCTCCTTAGCTCGATTGGTGATCTTCTAGAAGAACTGTTACCCCCACTGCTCTGGCTAATGGATCTCTATCCACTGAAGACACATGTCCTCACTACCCTGGCTAATGGATCTCTATCCACTGGAGACTATCATCCTCTATACTTTGTCACCTTCAAAGCTCTATCTCAAATCTGCACTAAACACAGTCCTTCGGTCTAGCACAAATCTGCTCAATCTCTATCTCTAGTCTGGCACAAACCTATCCTCAAATCTGCACCAAACTCTGTCCTCTAATCTGCACTAAACACAGTCCTTTGGTCTAGCACAAATCTGTCCTCAATATCTATCCTTTGATCTGCACTAAACACAATCCTTTGGTCTAGCACAAATCTATCCTCAATATCCATCTTCGAGCCTTAACACAAAGCTTGACTTAATCTCAAATCAACTCTGCTAGATCTTCGCCAAACCTTAACCCAAGGTTTGAACAAATCAATCAATCAACTATGCTCACAAGTCTACTCAAAGACTTGTCTCAAATCTGCCTTGTAAGCTTCCACAAAATCTCACACTAATCTATCCACAAGTCCTCTCTAGAACTTGTCCAATATACTCTCAAGTCTTCACTAAGACTTACCTCAAATATGCTCAACAAGTCCTCAATAGAACTTGTCTCAATATTCTCAATAAGTCCTCACTAGAACTTATCCAATATCTGCTCTCAATCTGTATTGTAAGCTTCCACAAAAGCTCACACAAATCTATCCACAAGTCTTCTCAAAGACTTACCTCAAATATGCTCAACAAGTCCACACTAGAACTTGTCCAATCTCATAGAAACATAAAGAGAATTGTTAGAGACTCAATATGCTTCTCACTCATCACAATGCTCAATTATTTTCAATCACTCTTTTAGAAACATACAAAGAATTGTTAGAGACTCAATATGCTTCACATTCACCTCAATACTCAATCACTTTCAATCACTCTTTCAAAAACATACAAAGAATTGTTAGAGACTCAATATGCTTCACATTCACCTCAATGCTCAATCACTTTCAATCACCTTCTCAACTCAATTCAGAATATAGAATAATTTGTTTTATAGAACTTGACTTATCACTTTACACATCCACTTGACTAGGCTCAACCAACTCTACTCAACCAATCACTCAATGAAATAATCCTTGCTCACAAACCCTAGTCCAAGCATATGAATACTCACTCAAAATGTTTCCAACAATGCTTATCAACCAATCTCACATAACAATGATACTCATGTTCTTTCCAAACCCTAGTTCAAGTTCTTCACTCAATTACTCACTTCAACAACAATGCTTATAAAACAATCTTCACATAACAATGATACTCATGTTCTTTGCAAACCCTAGTTCAAGTTCTTCACTCAATTACTCACTTCAACAACAATGCTTATAAAACAAGGTGCATAGCATTCACTTCTCAATAGCTCAACAACTCAATAAGGAAACCTAATCAAGTCCTTTTCACTCCAAATTTGTTTTCCAAAAAACCAACCAATCAACTCAACCAAGGAAGAATGTACCCATACCTTTTATTTGATGTAGAAGTAGACCACACAAATTTGCCACAATCATAAACACTTCTTTTCCAAGTACAAAGAGTTAGATGACAAGAATTATCACTCTAACACTTTTCACAATTTACCTTAATCACAAAGATAAATTAAATCTCAAATACACCTTATTGCTCCATCTCAATAATAACATTCAACATCATAAATTTCATCAAAATCCCCTATAAAAATATAACTCAACTTCTACTTATAACTCCCTACTCAATATTGCATTTAATTTAAATAACTCTCTTTATAACTTAATGCAATAAATCAATTTCCATTTTCCTAAGGTAAAAACAATAATTACCCTAGCCAAATTAACCTTTCACCACTTAGGTGAAAATCAGAAATTACTTACACCTTATACCTCCAACAACCTTAGCATGTGCAATAATAAAAATCAAAATAAAACCTTTATTACCTGCTCTGCAATCGGTGGGATTCGAACTTGCACCAAATGCTTCAGTAGCACCTTGGCCGCGGCTTCCACGTCGTGTGAGCCACGTGCTCACCTTGTTGCTCTAAAGCACAATGTGTGCTTTATCCTCTTCACTCTC
Source organism: Wollemia nobilis (assembly GCA_028583015.1). NCBI lineage: Eukaryota > Viridiplantae > Streptophyta > Pinopsida > Araucariales > Araucariaceae > Wollemia > Wollemia nobilis. The sequence continues at coordinate 2,173,097 of JAQPPZ010015334.1, forward strand.
CCCTAGAGCCTTTGGCTCTTCTTCCAACATGATGCCTGCTCCACACGCACTTCGGAGGCACCTTTCATTTGATTTTGCACGAGCTCTTTCTCACCGAATATCGCGGATATTTTTTGAATGCCAAACATAAGGTTTGGCTTAAGGTATAAATACCTTTGCCCTTGATTTCATGCATGTCGACGAAGATGAATTCATTGGGGGATGGCGCTAATGTTTTGGCTTCAAATATTTAATTTATAATTTATTTAAATTCATTAGAATTTAAATATTATAAATTAATATTTAAATATTTTGGCTTTATTAAGGATTAAAGCCTCCTTAGGTTTTAATAAAAACCTTTTACTTTGCCCATTATGGTTTTTAATAAAACCTTTTATTTTACCCACTATGGTTTTTAATAAAACCTTTTATTTTACCCACCATGGTTTTAATAAAAACCTTTTATTTATGCTTTACATAATATTAAAAATAAATATTATGAAGCTCTTTTGCCATCAACCTTTTGCATTGCTCCTTTTGACCTTTTGACATCAACGGTAGCTCATTCCTTGACATCAATGACAACTTCATGGACTCAAAATGTCCAACAATCTCCCCCTTTGTCATTGATGGCAACCCAAATTCTTTTTACCAAACACTTGACCTTTTTCTTGTTCTGCTCCCCCTGGGACATTCCTCCCATTGTCTCAATGCTCTCTCCTTAAACCAAACCTCTTCCCCTTACTAAAATATCTCCCCCTTTGACATCAATGGCAAAGGGTCACCTTTGGGGCTTGGGACTAAGAATGAGTCTCTTAGTTTAGCCCCTCCCCCACCTCCTCTTGAGGTGGTTAATTCTGGGGTGGGAGTATTTCTACTCCCAACAAGCATTGATCTTTACCTTTATCCTCTTTCCTTCTCATCTGATCCTTCTAATTTCTTTGATTGTTCCTATTTTTATCCCTATCCATGTCCATATTATTGTTCTTATTCATATCCATATTCCTATTCCTATTCCTATCCATGTCCATATTCCTGTTCCTTCTTGTTCATGCTTGATTCTGGAATATCTGCTCTACACCACTTTGTTGTATGTCCATCATTATTGCACTTATAACACTTAATGTTATTATTCCTTGAAGGTGCAAATGTCTTAGGATTTCTCCTGGTGAAGCCATATCCTTTTCTGTCATGAACCCTGTAATTCATTGCCTTGTGACCAAACTGATTACATGAGTAGCAATACCCATGGAAAAGCTATCTATTCCTAAAATTCCCATATTCTTGTCTTTCATGTGTCCTGCACTGTGAAGCCATGTGCCCAAATCTGTGACATGAGAAACATCTTCCATTGAAGTTTCCTTGTCTTGACCTCATTGGTCTCTTAGTCTCTCTTAACCTATTTTGATTGTTGTTCCATTTGTTTCTCCTTTGTGCATTGTTCCTTTCCTTGTTGAACTTTTTGATTTCTGACTCATCCTCAAAAGTCTCACTTTCTCTTACACTTTCTTCTTCTGAAGTTGCTTCTTCTAAAGTTTCTTATTCTTCAGATTTTGAGATTGACTCTTCTTCTTGTTTCTTTTGATCTTGTTCAAAACCAATACCTATATTTTTTGTTAATCTTCTTTGTATCTCGATCATATTATCTATAATTTTTGAACTCTTTTCAAACTTGTGTAGCTTATCCTTAGATTTCTTTAAATCTTCCCTTAGTAGAGCTACTTCTTGTTCTAAATTTTCACATTCTAAGACCTTTGCTTCTAGCTTATCATTGAACTTCTTTGTCTTAGCCATTGACTTGTTTAGATCCTCTATAGCTTTCCTCTTTCTTCATCACATTCTTGAAACTAAATTCAAGTTGGGAGTTTTTCTTTCTTACCTTCTTTAAATTTTTAAGAGCATAAATAAGCTCTCCCTCAATATCAACTCCTCCTTTTTCTGATTCTTGTTTCCCTTTATTTTTTAAAACTAAGTCTTGTTTTGGTGACTGATGATCTTTGTGCATTGATAATCTTGTCCAAAGTCTTTGAATTTTTCTCAAACTTGTGTAGCTTGTCCTTAGAGTCTTTCACTTCCATCCTTAGTGAAACTATCTCATGTTCTAATCTTTCACACTCTAGATCTTTTATCTTTAATTTTTCAATCATACCTTCTTCAATTTTCTTTGCTTATTCAACCTTAATTTTGAAGTTGGTGAGCTCTTGTAGAAATTTTGCTTTTGCTTTCTCATCTTCTTGAGTTTTAACCCTTAATCCTGAGTTCTCCATTTTTAATTCTTCAATAATAACCATAAATATTTCACATTCTATCTCTTTTACCTTTGACTATTCAACCATACCTTTTTCAACTCTCCTTGCCTTTTCAACCTTATCTTTCAAGTCAGAGAGATCTTGTAGAAGCTTTGTCTTACATTTCTCATCCTCTTGTATTTGAGCCTTTAATTCTAAGTTCTCCTTTTTCAACTTAACAAGTTCCTTAAGAGTAGCTTCCTCCTTATCTTTTTCTAAATTTATCTCTTTTATTTGGTCTTCAATAGGAGTATTTTCTTCTATTACTAAAAGTAGAGTTTCTTCTTCATACTTATTTTGATTGTCCCTGTTATCCTTTTCTGAACCAACCTCTAGTACTTTAGTTCCGAGAGTATCATCTTCATCTTCAGTGCTACTAAACCCATTGCAATAACCTGCATCATGACTGAGTTGACCACAAACAAAACATTCTTCACCTTCTCGTGGATAATAAGCTGCATGGTGACCTGGTACAAAATTTTGTAAATCTGGTCTTTTCTCTATCGCTTGATTCATCTCTTGAATCTATTTCCATTTTTCCTCCCAAAAAAAAAACATTAAATTCATCTTTATTTTCTTTTATGACCATGTGTGTTATTTTCTTCTTGTGCCTCATGGTTCTAGTTTTACCTTTCATTACCATTTGTGTTCTTGTAAGATCTTCCTTCAAGTCGTTAAACCTTTTCTAAAGGAACCAGCTATGATACCAATTGAAAAACACAAGCTTATACTGAGAGGGAGGGTGAACAGTATAAGACCACTTTTTACTTTTCTTTCTCAAATAGTATTATCCAATATAATAAATGGCAATATCAATAGCAATAACCAAATCAATGCACAAATCATCACACACAATAGAGACACCAATTTAACGTAGTTCACCCAATGTGGGCTACTCCACGGAGAAAATATTTCACTAAAATTTTCTCAATCAATCTCTTGGGAATCCTTTCCCTATTACAATGTTTATGGACCTCTGTCCAAAGGAGACACCAATCCCCTAATCAAGTTCGTGGATCTCTATCCACAGGAGAACTCCTTTCTCCTTAGCTCTGACTGGTGATCTTCTAGAAGAACTGTTGCCCCCACTACTCTAGCTAATGGATATCTATCCACTGAAGACACATGTCCTCACTACCTTGGCTAATGGATCTCTATCCACTAGAAACTGTCATCCTCTATACTCTGTCACCTTCAAAGCTCTATCTCAAATATTTACTAAACACAGTCCTTCGATTTAGCACAAATTTGCTCAATCTCTGTCTCTGGTCTGGCACAAACCTATCCTCAAATATGCACCAAACTCTATCCTCGAATCTATACTAAACATAGTCCTTTGGTCTAGCACAAATCTTTCCTCAATCTATGTCCTTTGATTTGCACTAAACATAGTCCTTCGGTCTAGCACAAATTTATCCTCAATATCTATCTTCAAGCCTTAACACAAAGCTTGACTTAATCTCAAATCAACTCTGCTAGATCTGCCCCAAACCTTAATCTAAGGTTTGAACAAATCAATCAATCAACTCTGCTCACAAGTCTACTCAAAGACTTGTCTCAAATCTGCCTTGTAAGCTTCCACAAAATCTCACACTAATCTATCCACAAGTCCTCTCTAGAACTTGTCCAATATGCTCTCAAGTCTTCACTAAGACTTACCTCAAATCTGCTCAACAAGTCCTCAATAGAACTTGTCTCAATCTTCTCAATAAGTCCTCACTAGAACTTATCCAATATCTACTCTCAATATGTATTATAAGCTTCCACAAAATCTCACACAAATATGTCCACAAGTCTTCTCAAAGACTTACCTCAAATCTGCTCAACAAGTCCACACTAGAACTTGTCCAATCTCATAGAAACATAAAGAGAATTGTTAGAGACTCAATATGCTTCTCACTCATCACAATGCTCAATTATTTTCAATCACTCTTTTAGAAACATACAGAGAATTGTTAGAGACTCAATATGCTTCACATTCACCTCAATACTCAATCACTTTCAATCACTCTTTTAGAAACATACAAAGAATTGTTAGAGACTCAATATGCTTCACATTCACCTCAATGCTCAATCACTTTCAATCACCTTCTCAACTCAATTCAAAATATAGAATAATTTGTTTCATAGAACTTGAACTATCACTTCACACATCCACTTGACTAGGCTCAACCAACTCTACTCAACCAATCACTCAATGAAATAATCCTTGCTCACAAACCCTAGTCCAAGCATATGAACACTCACTCAAAATATTTCCAACAATGCTTATCAACCAATATCACATAACAATGATACTCATGTTCTTTCCAAACCCTAGTTCAAGTTCTTCACTCAATTACTCACTTCAACAACAATGCTTATAAAACAATCTTCACATAACAATGATACTCATGTTCTTTGCAAACCCTAGTTCAAGTTCTTCACTCAATTACTCACTTCAACAACAATGCTTATAAAACAAGGTGCATAGCATTCACTTCTCAATAGCTCAACAACTCAATAAGGAAACCTAATCAAGTCCTTTTCACTCCAAAGTTGTTTTCCAGAAAACCAACCAATCAACTCAACCAAGGAAGAATGTACCCATACCTTTTATTTGATGTAGAAGTAGACCACACAAATCTACCACAATCATAAACACTTCTTTGCCAAGTACAAAGAGTTAGATGACAAGAATTATCACTCTAACACTTTTCACAATTTACCTTAATCACAAAGATAAATTAAATCTCAAATACACCTTATTGCTCCATCTCAATAATAACATTCAACATCATAAATTTCATCAAAATCCCCTATAAAAATATAACTCAACTCCTACTTATAACTCCCTACTCAATATTGCATTTAATTTAAATAACTCTCTTTATAACTTAATGCAATAAATCAATTTCCATTTTCCTAAGGTAAAAACAATAATTACCCTAGCCAAATTAACCTTTCACCACTTAGGTGAAAATAAAAAATTACTTACACCTTATACCTCCAACAACCTTAGCATGTGCAATAATAAAAATCAAAATAAAACCTTTATTACCCGCTTTGCAATCGATGGGATTCAAACTTGCACCAAATGCTTCAACAACGCCTTGGCCACGACTTCCATGATGTGTGAGCCATGTGCTCACCTTGCTGCTCTAAAGCGCAATGTGTGATTTATCCTCTTCACTCTCCCCTAGAGCCTTTGGATCTTCTTCCAACATGACGTCTGATCCACACGCACTTCGAAGGTGCCTTTCATTCGATTTTGCATGAGCTCTTTCTCATCGAATATCGTGGATATTTTTTGAATACCAAACATAAGGTTTGGCTTAAGGTATAAATACCTTTGCCCTTGATTTCATGCACGTTGACGGAGATGAATTCGTTGGGGGTCGACGCTAATGTTTTGGCTTCAAATATTTAATTTATAATTTATTTAAATTCATTAGAATTTAAATATTATAAATTAATATTTAAATCTTTTGGCTTTATTAAGGATTAAAGCCTCCTTAGGTTTTAATAAAAACCTTTTACTTTGCCCATTATGGTTTTTAATAAAACCTTTTATTTTGCCCACTATGGTTTTTAATAAAAACCTTTTATTTATGCTTTACATAATATTAAAAATAAATATTATGAAGCTCTTTTGCCATCAACCTTTTGCATTTCTCCTTTTGACCTTTTGACATCAATGGTAGCTCATTCCTTGACATCAATGACAACTTCATTCCTTGATATCAATGACAACTTCATGGACTCAAAATGTCCAACAACCAATGCCTTACAATGCATATTGGTCTACTATTTATAGATAAAATTTGGGAGACTCCTCCCTCCATAGCTTGTATAGGAATTAAGCATGTGTCTTTACTGGTATATGCTAGTCATACCCACAATATGTCCATTTATCCCTGTGAGGTCTTTGGATCTAGAATCATCAATTCCAAATGATTCTAAGCCTCTATATGTGCAACTACTATTAAAAATTTTAACTACCTCCCTAGGGATCTTAGATAATGAGTAGAGGCACCTATTGTAATCAATGTTGTCATACTTGAGAGTGTTCTTATTGCGACTGCCATGTTTCTACCTTCAATAGGCCAACTATTTTCCTTGGATATTTGAGCCCAACTGGTGTTGATGGGTGGTTTTAGATCCTTTATAAATTGCTCATTTGATGAGCTCAAGTATTTTTCTAGGATTTTGTGCACCAACAATAAAGCCTATTATTATGAGTTATGATTGGTTGTTATTGTTTCCTTTTCCCTATATAGGCTTTTTAGGTCAGACTACTTTTTCCTCACTGGTCACTTATGCAATCTAGTTGAATATCTACCTCCCCTATCTCAGAGGTTTTTATCTCATTCATAGATTCCTTTATTCTCTAAGGTGATGTGGGCTATTGATTTTTAATTAGATAGTCCATGAAACTTTTTCTTATTGCCTCACATTAGGCTTCTATAAAACTTCCATAGTTTGCTAAACTTCTATCATAAGGTTTGTGGAACTCCTTCTGTTGGAATATTTTAGAGAATCCAATATTTGAAACCTTGTGTCCCATCCATCCCCAAAAAATGTCTTGCAATTCCATAGGTCATTGATTCCAAGTTAGATGGTTTGTTGTGCTTCTCATCTATTTTCTTCATCAACAACTCTTTGGAAGATCTAAACTTCAAAACTTTCATCATCCTCCACCCTCGAGAATATTTTGCAACTTCATGGGCCATGGATTCTAAATCTAATGGTCTGTGTAAAAATTCTTCACTATCTATCTTCGGGTATTTTATTTATCATCGATACTTGACTGGGTGGTTTGTGAAACTTTTTTCCCCGCCTCTAGTCAAAACTTATATAAAGAATCATAGGCCATTGATTAGAAGAATCTAATGATAGGCAAATTCCTCGTATTTTTCTACCATCTCTTTCTTCATTTACTCCATGTTTTACCTTTGCTTTGGTCCTATTTTAAAACTTGTCATAATTTTATAATTGTAGTGAGAATTCACTACACCTTAACTATTAATCCTTTAGGTACATATCTAGTAGCCAAGTATCTACAAATTTCACACATCCATCCTATTCTATCATCTAGCTCTATCTGTTCCACTAGGATGACCTAAAATATTGATACTAACATTATCAAATTATTGCACAATACCCTATCCTTGACAAGTTTGGTGGGTTTGATTTCAATAGCAAATTCTTGAATCTTGTTAATACATCTAGCTCTATTTTCTCCTAATTTTTCATGAAGCATAACTGATCAGTCATCATGATGCATTATGAATATTGTGTTCTTTCTTTAATATAGGTAATACCAAGGATGGAGGGAGGAATGGAGGAGAGGAGCAACGGAGGAATTTTGAAAGTTTTGGGTGGGAATAGCAAAGAAGGCACGGAGGGTTTGGGAAGGAACCTCGAGAAGGAATCAGGCAAGGATCCAGAGGAAGGGAGGCCTTCGACGTCAGGTGGGGTTGTCCAAAGAGGGCTCGACCCTCCTCAAAAATATTTGGACAAAGGGACCTAGAAGGGCGATGCGGGTCCCAGAGGAGGCCGGTCCTTTGCAAAAATTGTTAAGGGGAGAAAGAGTGATTTCCTTTCACTCCCGCCCCTCATTCTAGTGAATAATAGGATAATGGCTCCTACTACTTCGATGGGTCCTTTTTTATCCATGGAAGAGTTTTCTTTAGTGGGTAAGTTTCTGGGTGGAAGGCCGGATATATAGACTATACGATCTTGGGTTCTTTCCAAATGGAGAATGATGGGGAGTATGGAGGTTGTTGCCCTGTCCAGGGGGTTTTTCATTATAAGATTTAATAACAAGGAGGATGTGAACTGCGTTCTAACTGGAGGACCCTGGTTTTTAGGGAAACACAGTCTATTCCTCAAGAAGTGGGGGGAGGATTTCGACCCTAAAAAATAGAATATCAATACTGCCCCTATTTGGGTTCATCTTCCTAACCTACCAGCTCAATTTTTCAATGAGTATTGGCTGCAAGGCATCACCAGAGTGATTGGAGAACTGGTTTCCATAGATCATGCAACCTTGGCTAGGACAAGGATGACACATGCAAGAATATGCGTCAATGCTAATTTAGACTCTGAGTTGCAAAATATTGTGGAGCTAGGGTATGACAACTACCTAATAAAATAGGCGATGGAATATGAAAACAGGCCAGCTTTTTTCCCTGAGTGCAAAACCCAAGGACATTTGCAAAATTAGTGCTCTAATCTAGCAGCTAGCAAATAAAACCAAAGGATGGAAGGCAAACGAGCAAATGAGAAAGGGTTTCCTATGAACCTCCTTCTAAATTGAGGCCCTGTGGGCAAAGGAGGGTTTAGGCCATCTAAAAATAACCACATTTATCAGGAGAAGACAAAACAGGGGGCAAGGCAAGGTCAGAGCAAAGATAAGCAACATCTCACTGACGAACAAGAAAATTAGCTAAGCCCTAAAATTCCAAGCTCAAATAAGTTCAAAATTTTAGAGGATCTAATGGTAGAATGGGAGAGTGAGGAATTAGAGGAAGGAAACCTGCAAGGTGAAATCCCTGAAACCCTAGAATCCCCATCAAGTGCGGGTCCTACAAACCCCATAACCAAGAACCCCTCAAGCCCCCAGGGAGGGGTAAGGCAAAATCCTAGAGAATATAGAAAATGGGTGGAGGAGATAGAGTCTTCGAAAATAGGCCTTCCAACAATCATAGCGAGAAGCCCGTCAAACCATCTAGAAGGTTCAATACAAAAAGTAGGGGAATACAAGAAACAGATGGAGGAGTTAGAATCAAGGATTGAGGTGGTAGAAATGAATAATTTTGAGGAATGCATTAGTCCAGTTCTACAATAGATAGCTCATCCACCTTTTAGCCCCAAGTAGACCAGGATTACTACTAAGTCACCTATTGACTATGGCAGTGAGAGAAATAAGGGGAGGATGTCAAATGCAGAGCACAACAGAATGAGGAATGACAATGAGATTGCCAGTGGCAAATAGAAAAAACTGATACAACAAGTTATCTGAGGGCATGAATATAACAAATCAGGAAAACCTCCTTAAGGGAGGGGGAAGGGGAAAAACTCTAAATAATCTAAATTAAGGTTCTCTCATGAAATGTGTGAGGCCTCAATGGTCGACCCACTCAGAGGGTGGTTAGCTTGTTAAGAAGGCAATACAATCCAACAATTTTGATGTTGCAAGAAACAAAATTAGACGAAGCCCAGTCAAAAACAATAGCAAAAAATATGTGGAGTCAAGGGGAAATGGTGTACAAACTGGCTAGAGGAACTTTAGGGGGGCTCATGGTTCTTTGGGATCCTCGGGTGGTGGAAGGCAACATTATCCAAGATGATGACAGGGTGCTGAGTGTTTTTTTCCATGATATTGACAACAATAGATCGTGGATCTTCTCAAATGTCTATGCTCCCAATGTTGTTCAAGGGAGAGCTCCTTTGTGGGAGTACCTAGGTAAACTGGGCGATGCCTTCCATGACATCCCGTGGGTGGTGGCAGGCGAATTCAACATGCCATTATACCCCTCGGACAAAAAGGGTGGAACAAGGCTCCCAACAAGAAGTATGGAAGACTTCACTGACTTCGTAAACTCGAACCAACTGATGGATGTGAGGCTAAGAGGAGACAAGTATACTTGGAGCAACAGGCAAACAGGAAGCTAACTTATCCAGGAAATACTTGATAGGTTTTTCTTATCAAAGGAGGCAATTGCTGGGTTTGGATACTCTACGCTGCAAACTCTTCCCAAAATTTCCTCTGATCACAATCCCATCATTTTGGAGGTTCCAAAGTCAAACTCCTTCAAAAAACCTTTTCGATTCCAGTCAATGTGGATCAGGTACCCAGAGTTAAAAGAAAATATTTCCAGATGGTGGCAGCAACCCTTTCAGGGAAGTTCAGGTTTCAAACTTGCTCAAAATATGAAATTAGTAAAGGATAATCTTAGAACTTCGAATAAGGAGGTTTTTGGGAACTTGTTTGAGAACAAGAAACAAGTGGGAGAAAAGCTACAGGTCATTGACAATTTGATACAAAATGGTATCGGTGATGAAGCTACTAGGAAGGAGGAGCAAGCCAAGCTTTTAGAATATCACAATATTTTGGCTTGTGAAGAGATATACTGGAGACAGAAATCCAGGGCTTTATGGCTAAAGGATGGTGACTTGAACTCAAAGTTATTTCATGTCACAACCTTGAGGAACAGAAGTAATAACAAGATCAGAGAGTTGACCAAAGCTGATGGATCCAAAACCTAGGATTTGATTGAGATCATAGAGGAAGCAATTGCTTATTTTAGCTCCCTTCTCGGGGATGAATCCCAGTGTATAGAGGAAGCCAAGGACACTCTCCTCCAGTTCATTCCTAGCTTGGTTGATGAGGCCATTAATGGTAAGCTTCTTGCTCCCTTCACTGATGAAGAAATAAAAAATGCTTTGTTTAGTATGGAACCTGAGAAGGCCCCTGGCCCTGATGGGTTCCCTCCTCGGTTCTTCCAAGTTTTTTGGGATATTGTGGGAGAGGATGTCATTTCTGCTATCAAAGAGTTTTAGGCTTCAAAAAATATCTTGAGAGGGTTCAAGTCCACCTTTATAGCCCTGATACCTAAGGGCCCAACACCGAAGACAATGGTAGATTTCAGACCGGTTAGTTTATGTAACGTATCTTACAAGATCTTAACAAAATCCATTGCTAAAAGGATGAAAGAAATATTTCCCCTCATTATTGACCCTGGTCAAGGAAGCTCAGTTGAGGGGAGATCAATTGTGGATGGTGCGATCACAGCCCATGAAGCTTTGCACTCTACTAGGCAAACCAACAAGGAGGTCTTTGCCCTAAAGCTTGATATGAATAAAGCTTTTGATCACATTAACTAGGATTTTTTGATGGTTGTTCTTCTAAAGTTCGTCTTTCATCCTCAGTGGGTCAGGCTGATAAAAGAGTGCATATCCAAACCTTGGTTCTTAGTTTTGGTCAATGGCACGACATTTGGGTATTTCCAGAGCCATAGGTGGCTTAGACAAGGAGATCCGATTAGCACAATGTTGTTCATTATAGTAGAAGAGGCATTAGGTAGAACTATTAAGGCCGCATGCACTGCTGGATTGATTTCGGGGATTAAAGCCACCTCTCTCACCAACCCAGTTACTCACCAACAATTTGTTGATGACACTTTGATCCTGACCCAGTCATCTATGGTTGAAGCCAAAAGGATTAAGCACATTCGCCAACTCTATGAGGATGTGGTGGGACAGAAGGTGAACTTCAACAAGAGTAAGCTTTACTTCCTCAACACCTCAATTCAGAGACAAGCCATAATAGCAGAGATTTTGGGATGTTCGATAGCGACTCTTCCTACCTCTTATTTAGGCCTTCCCCTTTTCTATGGTTCTCCGAAAGAATCTATGTGGGATAGAGTGGTAGAAAGAATCCAAAAGAAACTGGTTGGCTGGAAAGGACATTTTTTATCTTAGGCCGGGAAACTTACTCTCACTAAGGCATCCTTACAGAGCATTTCAATTTATTTTCTATCGGTGTTTAAGGCCCCAACCAGAGTATACCAAAAAATTGAACAGCTCCAAAAGAATTTTCTCTGGTCTAGGTCAGAGGAAAAATAGAGGATCCACCTTGTGGGCTGGGGCAAGGTTTGTAGGCCGAAAGAAAACGGGGGGCTAGGACTAAGAAGAGTTGCTCACCTAAACACAGCCTTGCTAGCCAAACAAGCTTGGAGTCTCATTAACAATGAGGAGAATGAGTGGACTACCATAATTAAAAGAAAATATCTTCAAGATACCAAATTCCTAAATGACACGGTGCATAGTAGAGGTTCGGTGTTCTGGAAAGCAATCTTAACAAGTAGAGAGGTCATAAAGAAAGGCCTAATATGGGTTCTAGGTAATGGGCAGAAGATCAGGTTATGGGATGACAGGTGGGCCAAGGATGAAGCTTTATCTCAGGTTCCTCACCTAGCGAGGATCAAAAGAATCATAGAGGATCTCATAGGAAGGAAAGTGGCTGATTTCACGAGACAGGACAGAGGAAGGCTTATTTGGAAATAGATAAGGATTCAAGGATTTGAAGTTGAATCAGAAGAAATCCAAAGCATCATGCATCAACAATTCATTTCCATGAGACCTAAGCAGGATCATATAATATGGGTAGCTATCAAAAATGGATAGTTCTCAGTCAAATCTGCATACATGCTAATGTTAGATACTGAGGACCCCATACTCCAGACACAGCTGGTGTGGGTCAAAAATCTTATTCCTAAAGTTGCAATGTTCTCGTGGCTGGTGATCCAAGGCAGGATTCTTACTATTGACAACTTGATAAGGAAAGGTATGATAGTTACTAACTGCTATTTTTTGTGTAGGGCCAATTGGGAGTCCACCCTCCATATTTTCCTTGAATACCCGGTCTCTTTGAGTGTCCTCAATGGGTTATTTCAAGCCTTTAGCATTTGTTGAGTCAGACCAGCCACCATCATTGACCTCTTCCACCAATGGCCAAATCCCTTTGTTAGCCTTAGGATAAGGTTTTTTTGGAAGATTTGTCTCCATCATCTTCTTTGGCAGGTTTGGCTAGAAAGAAACCATAGAGCATTCCATGAGTCGAGCCATGATGTTACCTCCATCACCAATAATATTCTTACCTTCACCAGTGAAAACTTCAGCCTTATTCCTCATGAAGATCAAAATCCTTCCCCCTGGGAGAGGTTGATCGCTCATTCCTTAAATATTACTCTGGGCAAGAAACCTGTGTCTACCAAGGTCAATCCCAGATTAAATGTCAAGTGGAAACCGCCCCCGGTTGGGTGGTTCAAGATCAACTTTGATGGGGCCTCTAAAGGTAACCCTGGCATAGTAGGGGTTGGAGGAGCAGTGAGAGACCATCAAGGCAAGCTGGTGATGGCCTTTTCTAAATAGCTGGGAACAAGGACGAACAATGAGGTGGAAGCAAGAGTGTTATGGAGGGGTCTTCAGTTGGCTCAGGATATTGAAGGTAAACTAATTATCTAAGGAGATTCGATGTAGGTAATAAACTTTCTCAGCAATGGGAAAATCCTCTATGGCAGATTAAGACTGTCATCGAAGAGGCTAGGATCCTCTACCATGCCAGGAATGATCGGAAGACCCAGAGCATGTTTAGGGAAGAAAATAAAACAGCTGATATATTGACCAATATAGGGGTGGAAGTCGTTGGGCTAGTCATGTGGGAACATGGAGTCCCAAGTGATGTGGACAAAATTATTCAAAATGATCGCCAATAATGATGAAACTGTGGGGATCGAAAAAAGGGAAAGGAGTTTCATTTTTGTTTTGTCAGTATTGCTTCGGTACTTCTTGTGATAGCTTTAGTTTTCTTTGCAACAGGGGAAGGATCCAAGTGGCATGGTTGCCTCATGTTATGGGGATAGGGGCAAAGGCAGCGGCCAAGGACTGATGTCACGATTTTATGACATGTCATAAGTTAAGGAAAAGAAAAATACAGCAAGAAAGAAAAAGTGTCGCGATATCGCGACATGTTGAGCAAGAAAGAAAAAGTGTCGCGATATCGTGACATGTTGAGCAAGAAAGAAAAAGTGTCGCGATATCGCGACATGTTGAGCAATTGAAAAAGTGTCGCGATATCGCGACATGTTGAGCAAGAAGGAAAAAGGGTCATGATTTCGCGACATGTTGAGCAAGAAAGAAAAAGTGTCATGATTTCATGACATGAAGAGCAAGAAAGGAAAAGTGTCACGATTTCGCGACATGTTGAGCAAGAAAGAAAGAGTGTCGCAATATCACGACATGTTGAGCAAGGAGGAAAAAGTGTCGCGATATCGCGACATGTCGCATTTTCGTGACCAAAAGAGAAGAGAAAGAGCAAGAGGGAAAAAGTGTCGCGATATCGCGACATGTCGCATTTTCACGACCAAAAGAGAAGAGAAAGAGTAAGAAGGAAAAGTGTCGCGATATCATGACATGTCGCATTTTTGTGACCAAAAGAGAAGAGAAAGAGTAGGAAGGAAAAAGTGTCACGATATCGCGACATGTCACATTTTCGTGACCAAAAGAGAAGAGAAAGAGTAAGGAGGTGAAAGTATCATGATATCATGACATGTTGGATTTTTGCAGGCAAAAGCCAAGAAAAGGGGCAAGGAGGCAAAAGTGTCGTGATTTCGTGACATGTTGCCTTTTCGTGTCCAAAAGCATCAAAAGAGGTCAAAGAGGTAGAAGTGTCGAATGTTCACAGATGGAAGCGGCAAGAGTGCAAAATGGGAGACGAATGTCACGATTTCGTGACATGTCTCATTGTCATGACATGTCACATTTTCGTGACATGCAGCGGCAAAGGAGCAAAACGAAGGCAAAATGTCACGATTTCACGATATGTCTCTTTTTTGTGATAGGTTGCATTTTTGCGAATATCCAAAGTAAAATATGGCAACGAATTAAGGACATCACAATTTTGCGACCTGTCGCATTTTCACGGCTGGAAGCAGAAAGAGTGAAAAATGGGAGACGAATGTCACGATTTCGTGACATGGCTCATTTTCGTGACATGTCACATTTTCATGACTTATAGTGGCAAAGGAGCAGAACATTGGCAGAATGTCATGATTTCGTGACATGTCTCATTTTCGTGACATGTCACCATTTCATGACTCTTCAGAGCAAATGAAGGAGAAGACTTAAGGACGTCGCGATTTTGCGACAGGTCGCATTTTCGCAGTTGGGGCAACAAGAGAGCAATGCGGTGGGCCACTACCTGTGTTCTAAGGTGTTTGTAAATTTGTGTAAGGGGTAGGGCTCTTTCTTGGTAGGGTGGCCTCAGAAGGGTACTAGTAGCGAATGACAGTCTGTTCCTATTGAGGTTTTGATCCGTAACAGCATAGTGCTGATTTTGTAAAAGGTTTTGGGTCAATCGGAAAAACCCGGATGTAATGAAATTGTACCTTAATTACCAATATATATATATATATATATATATATATATATATATAGGTAATACCTAAATTTCTTAAGAGCCTTCATGATAGCAAACACTTGTTTTTTGATAAAGGTGTATCTCTTTCCATAGTTGTGGAGGATTTGGATCATAAATAATAATGGGATGCTCTACATCCTTATCATTCTTTTAGGTTAGGATAAAAACAATACTTTTATATATTCTAAACACAACCTAAAATCTTTATAAAAATATAGATTTATTAGGATTGGGGCTCGGGTAATGGTGTCCTTGATGTCTTTGAAGGCTTTCTTACTTTCATTAGTCTAGGATAAGATAGCATATTTCTTTAGCATTTTCATAATTGGTATGACAATATGGGTAAATTTGGTTACAAATTTGGCAACAAATTGGATTTGATCTATGAAAGACCATATCTTTTTGCTAGAGGTGGGTAATGGGAGGTCTTGTATGCCTTTTATCCTCTTGGGGTCTATGTCTAAGCCTCTTTTGAGACTACTTGATCTAGCAATTTTCCTTCTTGGACCATGATAATGGATTTGTTTGGAATTGAATAATATACCAAATCCTACACCTTTGAAATACTGACTCATGGTTCTCAACATGCTTACTTTTATCTTTGAAATACATAGTCAAATCATCGAGGTATATGAGGATAATCTCATCGACTAATCTAATGAATGGTATATCCATAGCTTATTGGAAGGTAGCCTTTATGTTTAATAGGTCAAATATCATTCTTTGATATGGAAATGTCCCCTACTTGGTTATGAATGTTATCTTATGTTGGTCATCATTTTTTACCCATGTCTTATTATACCCTAAGAAATAATCCATAAACAATAGCATTTAGACTTGCTACTTATTTATATAATTTGATCAATAATGAGTATAGGATAGTGGTATTTCAATGAAGTTTTGTTCAAGTTCTAAAGTTCAATTCATAACCTTATATCACCATTCTTATTATGCATAGGAACTAGGTTTGAAACCTAGGTAGAATATTTAATCAAAAATATTATTTGGACCTATAGGAACTTCAAGAGATTCTTCTTTATTAGTGCCTTAATCTTGGGGTTCACTTGCCATTATTTCTATCGAAAATGTATGGCACCAAGTTCTAGATCTATGTTCTATGATTTTTGGGTCATACACCTTAAAATATTTATAAGACCATGAAATGGTATGTCTATACTTACCACAAAGTTCCTTGAAAAGGTTGAACTCTTCTTGGATGCATTCCTTCATAAATAGCAATTGCATATCTTCATTAGCCTCAATGCGGTGGTATGAAGAGGATTTCACTTTGAGGCTTAATTTACTCATATTATTTTTTGGGTTTAATAGGCTTTCTAGAGTAATTAACCCTCTTGGCAGTTGGTTCATATTTAGTTGTATAATCTCATCCTTAATGGTATCCCTATATTCATTTTATTATTCAACATGTTGGACCTCTCTATTTAGGAACTCAATGATTCAATCATCATTGTTAAATACTTGCCAATGACTAGAGTTATTGGTTATGGCTAGCTTTAAGACCACTTCTAACTCCTTTGGCTTATCCCACATGCAATGGTGGTGTCAAATCTAATGGTCATGCTTGTTAATTCATCTACTTTGGCATTTAATTTCTTTGGAATCACTTTGATTTCATGTTTCAAAACTCTCCAACAAATTTCAAACTTAGTATTTATATGACTTTGGATGCTTACTTTGTGTGTTGCATTGGTAATTGACCTAATTCACAATTATTTCAGATTCGTCATATATCCTTAGGTTCTTGATCCCCATATTTTTTCTTTTCCTCAGTCCAATGTATAGTTCCTCATATTCAACCATGTTGTTGGTATAATTTAACAATAATTGATATGAAAAATAATATAATCTATCTTGTGGTTCAATGAATTGGATTTTGACACTCGCCTTATTTCTACTTTTAGCACTATCAAAGTGCATTTTCCAAGTCTTTTCAACACCTATACTTGTCAAAAATAGATGGTACTTCAATGATGAGGTAATTACCAAGCTCAATATCCTTGAACTCAACCTTTGGATCTTGTTTCTCTTGAAGCACACCAATTATCATATTTTGGTCCTTCATCATCTTCCACAAATTCTAGGAGCTCATTCTAGTTTACAATTCTATCTTTATCCAACTTATGTAACAGGTAGTTGCAAGGTAGTTTTTTTTCAATTTTGATATTTTACCATCCTTAGGAATATTCATATGTGCATAATCCATTTCTAGGTAGTCATCTCTTGACAATTTGCATGTCCACTCTCTAGAAAATAATGTACCAAAGTATGGGGAAATATTGACAACTATATCTTCTTACATCAATACCAACTTTAAATGCTTAGCTATGGTCATGATCAAGTCTTTGAGGACTCCTATTGTCTTTACCCTATTTCCATATTAGATGCGTAGTTGTTTTGGTGTAGGGTAATCCCATATCTTCACAAACTACTTTTGGCATCACTATCGTTGTTACGTCTAAATCAACTACGCAACTTCTCAAAAAATATTTTTCAATTTTGAAGGTCACATAAAATGGGGATGGATTTAGTGTTTTAGGCCCTGAGGTATTTAGTATATTGTCAACTGGATGTTTTGCTATCAAGTTTTGTTATTCAACTATACTAGTTTGAGATAGCTTTGATTGCTTACCCTTAGCATAACTCCTTTCTTTCTCTTTCAAAGCCTCTTGGAGTAAATCTCAATGAATAGGTAGGGTTAACACTTCCAGCATCCTTACTTTGGCAGGGGTATTTTTCATTTCTTTTACAATGTTGAATTTTAACTCGACAAAGCTACTTTCACTTTGTGCAGTGAGCTTTCAATATTATCTTATAGCTATTACATGACCTTCACTATTAAGGGAAGGATACTTTAGTCATAACCCAGTCTTGTTTTGGAGTAGATCTCTTTCCTTATCACCCCTATTTTCTATTGATTTATCAATTCTTCCTTCGTTCCTCCTATCTGTTTTAAATTCCTTTCCTTTGTCTATTTGTTTATCCTTACTAGTTTGTGTCGCCTTTGTTCCTTAGCTATTATATTCTTTTTAGCAATCTCTCTTTATTTTATTTTTCCTATTGTGTGGCTATTGGTCCTTTACTCTTCATATAAATGGTGGCCTCCATCTTCTAAGTATTTTTATACCCTTATTTTGCCAATATATTTCTAAGCTAGTTGCTCTTCAAATTATTTTCTTTTGCCCTAGTCTAAGCCCTTGTTGGTTAGTGCATATGGCATCATCTTCTCTTTTTTGGTTGGAGAACAAGGGGTTGCACTTGGGTCCTCCACTATTAAAAAATCACAAGTCTCTCCTTTAGAGCTTCATATTTATAAACAAACTCAATTATCATCTCAATTGAGTTTTTATAGCTAGAAACCTACATCATTTTCATTAAAAGTTTAAATTCTTGATTTTCGTTTTTAGGATCTTCTTCAATTTTTTGTATGAATATAAATATTTCAAAATTCAACATCCTTCTTGAAATTTTCCTATAGAAGCCTTCACAATACCAAAAATCCACCTCTATTGTCTATGCATTGCATCTTAGTAGAGTAATATTTCTAAAACTTTGTGTTATCATAGTTATATGGCATCATCTTCAAATTGGACTCAATTTATTTCCACAATGCTAAAATTAGAAAAGGTAGCATTATTAGGGTTTGGCAAGATGGGAAATAATTATTGTAGTTGGGATTTTTGATACATATGTTGATTTACCATAGACAATAATTGACCTAAGATAACGACTTGTTGAGTCTAACATATTTAAGAATGCATGATGGTTGCAAAACAATGTATAGGGTCGTGACTTGCATTACATGAAAAACACCCTAGTGTTGAAATTTGAATTGGCATTCACCATATTGTTATGAGCTTGTATCATTCCTTGGTTGGCACACTTTTGAGGTACTTGATCTTTAGTAAGGTATGGGGTTTTTGAAGCTATATATTTTGAGGTTGTTGCTATTATTTCCTTTTAGCATTATTCTAATTTATCAATATTTTAATCAATTCCAATATTTCACTCATTCTAAATTTATTGGTTGAATCATAATTTATATTAGATGGAATAGGAAGGGATAGTAGTTGTTGAAAGGATCTATTGATGGAGTTCTAACTAGGATGTGGATGGTATATGGAGAGGTTGATGGATTAGTAGTAGTAGTTGATTGAGGATTTTTAATGGCTAAAAAGGGGGTGTAGGACTAGGAAATTATGGGTTTTGGATAATATAAACAACATAGACCATAGGTAAGGTCGGCAGTAATTTCCTACTCTAATCAGAATATCTTTGGCCTAGGCTACGTCTTTGAAAGTGTAGACACAGAAAATTGACCCACTTTGAGTGGTAAATTTTTCTTAGTGCCCCTAAGAGGCCCTCAATCCCTACAAAGAGTAAGCAAAGACCTCTTTACCTCCCTTTTTTAATTTATTTATCTTTTAGCGAAATTGTGTCTCGTCTTTATGAGGCATGACTTCGTGCCAGCGATATCGCACCCCATTAGGACAGGATACGACTTTGTTGTCTTAACCTGATTTTTAATTTAATTTAATTTTTATTCTTTTGAGTCCAGTTAGACCCAGGTTTAAACCCTCTAGCATGTTTTTGTGTTGGCTTTGAGTATATTTTGCCTATACTTTTTCCTCTGCTTTCGTCTATAAAAGGAAAAATATTTTTGCAAAATCAATAATATGCGAGATACAAGTTTTTGATGTGCGATCTTAGTGTGAATTTTTTATTATTGATTAAGCTCAAAATCTTTATGATAGGTCGTTCTTCTTCCTTTCTTTTCTTTGTTGCAAGCTAACATCAAAGTGCAAATTTTGGATTGATATTCTATTGCATGGATTGGATTTATTTGTTGTGTGACTTGGTGGATTCGTGGTGTAGTTCGAAGAGATAGAGTATCAGCTCGGATACTTCAATTTTCTCTACCTACTTTTGTGACATCCATTAGGGTTTACTTACTTTATTTCTGATATTTATTTCATCTTTTGCACACTCTTTTTATTTTTCATTAGTTTACAACGATATTTCACCCAACATTAGTGAGGAAATACTTTGCTTGCCCTAATTAGGGTAAATTAATCTGGAGAAGCAAAAATATATCCCATCCAGGCAAGGTGTAACTTTTCTACTACGTTATCATTTTCGCTCAAGGTGAGGCACAATTTTACCCTAGGGCCCATCGGGGATAATTTCCAGATTTCGTTTTCACTGTTGTGTTTCATTTTGCTTCTAGATCATATTGTTGCACTCTATTTTTTGTTCTTTATTACTGTATTTATGTTTTATGATTAATTCTCCAAAGGTCAATTTTTTGTTTTGTATTAAAAGGTCATCTAAAAGGACCTAGGGGACTTGACTGTTGCACCTCCAAGATCTATTACACAGCGGCCTAAGAAGGCCCCCTAATGTTAATTCATTTTTCAGTGTTTCATGAGTGATCTTGCAAAAATAGGTATTCTTGATATCATTGTACAAGAGGTAGAAAAAGCTAAATCAACCACCGGTCTAGATAAGTGCTCTACTCATTCTATTAGTTGAAAATCTGATTTAATTATTGATTCTTAGGTATTTGAAAGTGAAAGGCATTTATTTTGCATCTAGGGATAATTTATGTGCATATATCTTGTATATATTTGCTTTAAATGTTTTTTGAAATAAAACCCTAGGTTAGTGAGCATCCAAAATAAATATTCATTACTAGGATAGCTCTTGTATGCCTGCATTCTATTTTCAACTGTAATATTCTATTTTTTTCATTATCCTTTATCTTTTCTAGCTTATATCTAGAAAGGCCAAACTTAGGTATTTGTCTTGAAATTGAATACATCAAACTATCCTAAATATCTTGAGGACTTGGAGCGATACCTTAAACGATTCTTGGTGAACCCTTACCCCTAGAATCGAGTGTAGAGTACAACACACCCTCGCAGTTCACCCCATAAAAATTTCCCTCCTTGCGGATCTAGCCTTTTGTTTGGGAATTGTATGCGGCAGGGCAGTTTTCCCCCTCTACATCTTTGGTGAACCCGACGTGAACACCTCCTTTTCCTTTAAACACTAAGAAATATCATTAATTCTATTTGGAAAAACCTTTTAAGTAATTAAGAATTTTCTTTTCAGTGTTTTCCCCTATTTGTTTTTCACTACTTCTAATGGCTCCTTTCCTTAGAATTCAGAAGAAATAATTAGAGTCTAATTATGTTCCTTTTGAAGATGATTATATTGATAGGGAAAACCCTAATATAGATCCAAAAGAGCAAGAAGAGGTAGACAATAAAACTAATCCTAATTCTTTTGTTGGGCCTAATGGGAGTTATGTCTTTTCATCATTTGATCACATTTGGGAATTCATGAAAGCTCATAAGGAAAAACTATTAGAATACGTGGAGCGAGAAGCTCATCTTGAAAAAGTGGACGCTACTTCTTCCCCTCCCAATAGGTCTCATTTGCTTCATCATGGTATTCCTACATCTCAATCCTTGCATAAAAATAATTTTAAGAACCAATTGACTTGTGCCATTACTAATACCACCAATATTGGAGGTAATATACAAGTCCCTCTAACTAGTAGTGGTCCAAAAATTTATTCTCAATTTCCTCCTGTATCCTATAATATCAACACTATTTCTTCTATTCCACCAAATGTAAGTTATCCTTAAAGTTCCATGTATAACCAAAGTATCCAAAATTTAAATCCAACATCAGGATTTCAACATACATACATTCCTCCTTTGGAAATTTTGGGAAACATACATAGTAATCCAGAAATGCAAAATTTGACGTGTTGTGAATCAATTAGTTTCAATAATGGATATGATTCAACCTTTAGGGTTTACATACAACTATAAAGAAATGTGTATCCAGCTATTGGATCCTAATGTTGCTACTAGACCTTACCCTAAGCATTTTTCTATGCCAGTATTGCCAATGTATAAAGGGACTAAATATCCAATAGAGCATTTGAGAGGATTCAGGATAGCTTATCATGATCTTATTTATGATGATATACTTTTATTGAAAAAATTTCCAAAGAGTCTTGTTGGGATGGCATTAGAGTGGTATTATCGGTTGCCAAACTATTCTTTGAATATTTTTTAGAATATTGCAGAGATGTTTGTTCATCATTTTAGTGCTTATATTAAAAAGGGAGTAACAATGAAATATTTACATGATTTAAAGCAAAGTAAAGAAGAAAGTTTTTTAGAATTCCTAGATCTTTGGAGAAGTCTAGTTGGCCGATTAAGACAACATGTGTCTTAGAAAGATATGCTTGATATATTTAGTGGTCATTTACAAGAACAATTATCTTATGCTCTAGAAAATACTACTGTCACATCTTTAGACCAAGCAATTGAGTTAGCTAGAAAATTAGAATAAGCTCTCATTAGAAGAGGTTAGCTCAAGATTAAAGAAGATAATCGAACTAAGTATCAATCTAATAATAAGCATATAGAAGTTAATAGTGATAGTAGGCCTGTTAACAATGTCACTAACAACCTACAAAATATTGTGCTTCAGAAACCTCCTCAAAGAAATTTCACAAGACAAAATATCCCTATGGAAGCAGTTTTAAAGCAACTATTGGATGCTAAAGCAATAGACTTACCTCCAATAAGATAGCTAGATACTATAGCACGATGGTATAAGGCAGGTCAATATTGCACTTATCATATAGTAGAAGGACATTGGACGAACACTTGTAATAAGTTGAAGCATGTGGTTCAAGCTTTTATTGATGAAGGATGCATTGATTTAGGAAATCTCCAATAAATGAGAAATCAAACTCCTACCCAACAAATTCCAACAACAAACCAAGATATGGGGATATTTAAGGATCCTCTACCTAAGCATGAGCAACAAATAGCCAATCAAGTGGCTCATAAAGATGATTCACTACACCATAGCAATGTGGTTGGTATGGTTGGAGTGACTACAAGGAAACAAGTTCAGAATTAGCAACATCAGAGAGGATAGAGTTTAGTATTGCAACCCAGTATAGTTTTAAAGAAGAATCAGATAAGAGATTCATCTACAATAATTCCACCTATAGTATTGAGGCCACAGTCACAGGTTTTATTTGATCTTTAGAAGCATTTAGCTAGTATGCTAGCAAAGATATTGATGTTAGAACTTTTGCAAACATCTCTCGACCATAGAGATGCTTTAATAAAAATTTTACAACAACAATCTATTTTTCTAGATATCCCTCCTGATGCCATAGTTGACACTATAGGTTCTTTTGGGATACATCATGTCTCATTCTCAGATGATGATAAACCTCCCTCAAACTTACACATAGATTCATCACTTTACATCATCATACTTATTGAGGATACCCTTATCAAGTGAGTTTTGATTGAAAATGGTTCATCCCTCAATTTGTGTACATATCAATTCTTTTAAAAATTTGGATTAAAAGAGGAATATTTAACAAAAACTGATATCATTATTAAATATTTCAACAATGAGTCCCAAGAGACCTATGGTGTCATATCTCTCCTCTTAAAAGTGGGGCCAAGGATATTGGATACTTTGTTTTATGTTGTACATTGTCCTGCATCTTTTAATCTTCTTCTTGGATGACCTTGTGAGGTTGTCCCTTCTACTTTTCATCAGTATCTCAAGTTTGAATTCAAGAATCAAGTTATCACCATTCTGGGTGACCCTTGACCATTTGAATTATGTTTAAATATAGAGTTAGCTCAAATAGATTCTTATTCGTGTCATTCTATTTATTTAATAATTTTCCCATATTCCTCATCACAAATTTTTGAGCATTTTCAACGTTTAAAAGTGAGTGAGAAACATAAGACCCATTCTTTCTCCTCGAATCATGATAATCAATTTCTTCAAGAGCCTCTTTTGGATCTAGCTAAGCTACCACCTTCACCTCGAACAATGGGCTTGCCTCATAAGAAGGGTGATGTTGTACACATTGGCACATGTGCTTTTATCTTCGGAGGTATAGCTTCTGAAGAAAATCTTCATGGTAGCAACCCATCTCTCAATGAGCACTCTTTTGCTCAATGTTATCTCACTAATGACTATCCCCTTTCTAAGCAGATCCTATCCGGTATGGGATATGCAAGTAAATGATTGGGACCACAACATAAGGGTATTAAAGAACCCTTGGATGTTGAGATTTTTCTTGGGAGATGTGGTATAGGTTTTATACTTAATAAGAATGAAACCTTTTCCTTTTGAGGATGATGACCATATTATGACTTATACAGAATACATGGAATATCAAAATTTATGAATATAGGATAATAAAAATGCTAGTTTTTATTTTCCTTCAAAGATAATGTATTGTAATATGGTTGGCTCTGTCTGTTCTAAAGATAACTTTGCTTTTGTACTAGAGAATGAGAAATATTTGTATGATAACTTTTATGTTAAAAGGAATGGTGCTATTAGAAAATATTGTGATTATCATGCCATGAATGTTGAATGAAGAGCCTTAAAAGAGCTTCTCCATGATTTTGAGGATGTCTTCGATCCAACACCTCATGGCACACCCATCTATTTTGGTAAAATGTATGGTGCATTTAGGCTTTGCATTGATTTTAATTCTCCATGAATGAAAAAAAAAAATATATATATATATATATATATATATATATAACAAAAAAAAATCATATAGTTGCATTTCCATTTGCATTCACTTGTTTTCTCATATTGCATTATTGCTTGTCATTATTGCATGATTGCTTGACATCTAACTTAACACCTTGCATGTTTGTCTGTCATAAATGCACGATTGATTGTTCATGATTGCTTGTTCATATAGATTTTGGGGATCCTACGACAATGGCATGTGATGATACCTAGTTAGATCATATCTCACATGCATTGCACTTTTCACTAGGACTATGATGCCTAGAAAGATCTCCCCTAGGGATTCTTTCCCTCCTTATTTTATTCTTATGATCGCTTATTTTTCCTTTTCTCAATTTCTTCATGATGTTGTACAAAATATTTCCCATAGTCCCACTCTGGGATAGCACTTGCATAATATTTTTACACATATTATACCCCATATGGGATACTTATACATCGTAGTGGGTATTACACTTTTCACGATCTTCTATCGGGTCATACTCTCTTTTGACTTAGCAAGCTCAACACCCCATTACAGGATAAGCTCCTTGGTCATTTTCAATAGACCTTGACATACATCCTAGCGGGTAATCGCCTCACAACAGTCAATAAGGGAGCAACCACCCATAGTGGGTCAAACCTCCACACACTTTTTCACATTGATGCAAGTGCTACACCCATAGCGGGTCTAGCTACCTCATTTATCCGATCCATAGTGTTTGGCTACACTGGTTCACTACAACCTACGCTAGCCTTATACTTTGAATCATTTATTTTTCTCCTTTTTTGATGGTTGACCTTTGGACCTCCTTGCTTTTTCTTCTTCTTATCTTCCTTCTCTTCTTATTTCTTCTCTCTCTTTTCTCTTTCTTTTCTTTCTTCTTCCTTCTCTCATTTTTCTCTTTTTTTCTCTTGTTTTCTCTTGCTTCATCTCATTTCTCCTTCCTTCTTCTCATTGTTCTTATTATGTTTGCATTCATTTCATTCTTCATGTAGTTTGAATACATAAAAAAATCTTAAAATAAACAAACAAAACATATAAAAATATGCATTAAAACATTACACATAGAACACATAAAATCACAATAAATTTGTAGCTATGTATTACTCATAGGGAAGAGAGTACATCATGTGAGGTTGGTGTACCACAATCTAGACTCGGTACACTCAACCTAGGGATGCACACCACAATCAAAAATTGGTGTATCATCTTGATCCCTAGCCTAACCTATCCTAGCTCTGAGATCCAGCTCCATCTAGACCTCCCTGGGGTGGAGGCAATCTCAACTGTGCCATAGAAAGTTGAGATGCCATCGGTGCCCATGATCAGGATTACGACCTGCTCACTAACTAAAGGGATGAAGGAGACCCAATCCTCCACTCTGGAGGGATATCTGCATAGTAAGACATCTCAAAAAATATGGCCCTCTAAATGGTTATCTCCAACCTGTTGCTAGTATGTCACAACTCTTCCTGAAGGAACTGCACTACATCCCCTGCTTGGCTACTCCCAATGGTAGCCATCCCCTCAGACCTAGCCCATTGGCACTCTCCATCTAGTCGGGCTACCTCTCCTTATAGTTGGGTAACCTTTTCCAGTGTAGTGTCCCTCTCAATATATAGCTAGACCATTTGTATCTATAGAGAAGCTAGTTGTGCTCGTAGCTCCTCTATCCCCTAGATTTGACCTCCCATAACTGTTGATGTGGATACCTCCCTAGGATATCTAACTTATGGCCCCTCTACATATGTGGGGGCATCTTCCATCCCTCCCTCTCTAGTCCCTACTCCTAGTATGGTCTCCTCTACCACCCAAATCTGGACCTGTGTCAGCGCTTGTCTAGGCGTAGCAGGAGCCTGTTGTGCCCTCTTTGTGGCCCTACGAGCTACCTCTCGAAACATCCATTGTATATCTAGGTCCATCACCTGGCACCTCAGTATTGGTATAGGTAGGGAGATCCTTTGGGGTGCAACTCCTATATACCATTTCATGTATACGATGGCCACCCCTGCATCGCCTACCCCTAGGTCGACATAAGGAGGATCTTCCTAATCCTCCTTGACCCATCTAGTGAGGTTTGGCTCACCTCAAACCTCTATTGGGTCCCAAGTCACTCTTTGGTAATAGTAGTCCCGAAGTCCAAGATTCCCTGTAAGATACCAAACTACTGCAGGGCTCGGTTGAACCTGAGTACCTTTGGCTCTCCCCTCTCTAATTGTAGTCATCTAATCCTCCTCACCCTCACCAGATCTATCCCATCATCTACCCAATTAGGGTGAATCCTCCATGGTCACCAACTAAGTTGTGTATTCTACAACTCATCGATCACCTGCCCCACTAGTGGCAGGTTTCCTGCATAGCGTGGTCCTCTCTAGGGATCTAGGCCATTTGTATCCTACTGGTCGTTCTAGGTCAGGTGATGGTCTTGGTAGTGCTAATGTTCTACGCACCACAATGTGCTCCCAACATGACACCTAGAGCAACGTCGTATACACCAATCATGTACACCGCTTAGACACAATGTTGTACAATGTCCTATATAGGCAAGCCAACACATAAGGGCCCCATGCGAAGTGGACTCCCTACTATCGCATGTCTACCACTATTCCTACCAGTGCCTATGACAAGTGTCATCTACTAGTGTGGTAGGTCAAGAGACCAGCAACCACATCTGAGAGTACTGTGGTCAAAGGGTCCACTCTGTTTGACTAGGTCATCAACTGCTATGGTGCCCTCTTGCACCTGGTGGGTTAAACTTATGTAAAACTACTATAGAGTAGTTACTTTCTTGTGGGCCCTATAAACCTTGTTTCCCCTTATGGGGATCCTCAAGATCCTCCACACATCCTCTAGTGTGACGACCATCTCCCCTGTTGGTAGTTGGAACATAGAAGTCTTTGGATACCACTGCTCTATCAGGGTGATCATCATAGCCCTATTCATCTTGATCTGTGGCATCCTCGTCACGTGGTCTAGCCCAACCGTGTCTATTCTAGCCCTCTCTACTGACCCCAAAGCATCTAGCTCTGCCAAAGCCCCTACTCGTCACTCTCGACTCTTGAGAATACCTAGATGCACTCAAAAAATAAAACAAAATTTTATCAGTTCCATCATAAAGTCAAATTTATTAAAAATTTTAATTCAGCATAAGCAAATTACAATTCGTAATTTACACTTCGGGTTTTACTTATTTTCTTTATTTTTTCTTTTTCTTTTTTATCTTTTTCTTTTACTTTTCTTCTTTTTTCCTTGGTTTTTGTGAAATCGCATCCCTCTTTTAGGGTGTGCGACTTTGTTTTTGCAAAATCGCATCCTTTTTTTAGGGTGCACAACTTTGCTTTTGTAAAATCGCACCCATTTTTTTTTGGGTGTGACTTCGCAAAGTCGTGCTTGGTTTCTGCCAGGTGCAACTTTGTCATGTTTCACCCAAGGCAAAATTGCACTCAAGCTGCAAAGTCATGCCCGAGTTGTGGCACAAAATTCATCGACTTTTACAATGATTTCCCTTGAAAAATCCTAAAACCCTAATCAAATTATGCAAAATGAGAAGAAAATAAAGTGAAAGGAGGGTTACAAGCAATCCTTACCCATTCTTGAGCCCTGATATCACCTCTCATAGTCACTGCTCGATGAACTAGAAGCGCCATTGCCTTTTCTCCTCGAGCTCTATTTTCTCTCCCCCTCATAATAAAAGTGAATTAGGTTTTTTACCCCTGTTTATCCTTTTTAACCCTATTTTTTTTGTTTTTCTCTCTCTCCTTTTTTCTTCACTTGGTTGTCATTCTTTCTCTCTCTTTTCTTCTACGTCAGTTCTTGAGTTTTTATGAAACATTGCTTTTTCATAAAAACTCGAGGGGGCACCCCGACCTATAGAGGCATTAATGTCCCTAATGCCTCGATTTATGTTTAAATTAAAAAGTGTCCAAAATTACACCATTTTTGCACCACTCCTTTCTTCTAACCTGGCCACCCCATTTTTGCTTGTTTTTTTCAATGTGTGCCTACATCCTTTCTTTGACGTATTTAATAGGCCATAAATGCATCAAAGAGGGGGCAAAATGTAGACACGAAAAATTGACCCACTTTGAGTGGGCAATATTCCTTAGTGCCCCTAAGAGGCCCTCAACCCCTTCCAAGAGCAAGGGAAGACCTCTTTGCCTCCCTTTTTTAATTTATTTATCTTTTAGCGAAATCGTACCCCATCTTTACGAGGCATGACTTCACGCCAGCGATATCGCGCCCCATCAGGATGGGGCATGACTTTGTTGTTTTAACCTAATTTTTAATTTAATTTAATTTTTATTCTTTTGAGCCCACTTAGACCTAGATTTAAGACCTCTAGCATGTTTTGACGTCGACTTTGATCTTATTTTGCTCGTCTTTTTTCCTCCTCTTTCATCTATAAAGGGAAAGACATTTTTGCAAAATTAATAAGATGTGAGATACAAGTTTTTGATGTGTGATCTTAGTGCAAATTTATGATTATTGATTAAGCTCAAAATCTTTATGATAGTTTGTTCTTCTTCCTTTGTTTTCTTTGTTGCAAGCTAACCTCGAAGTGCAAATTTTGGATTGATCTTCTATTGCGTGGATTGGATTGATTTGATGTGTGACTTGGTGGATCCGTGGTGTAGTTCAAAGAGATAGAGTGTTTGCTTGGATACTTAAATATTATCTGCCTGCTTCTATGACGTCCATTAGGGTTTTCTTACTTTATTTTTTATATTTATTTCATCTTCTGCACTCGCTTTTTATTTTTAATTAGTCTATAGCGATATTGTGCCCATCATTAGCGAGGCTCAACTTCACTTGCCCTAATTAGGGTATAATTAATTTACAAAAGAAAAATCATGGCCCATCTAGGCAGGGTGCAACTTTTCTACTACTATATCGCGTCTGCTCCATGTGAGGCATGATTTTGCCCTAGGGCACACTAAGGGTAATTTACAGATTCTGTTTTCATTTTTGCTTTCCAT
This sequence comes from Wollemia nobilis, assembly GCA_028583015.1. NCBI lineage: Eukaryota > Viridiplantae > Streptophyta > Pinopsida > Araucariales > Araucariaceae > Wollemia > Wollemia nobilis. The sequence continues at coordinate 2,202,920 of JAQPPZ010015334.1, forward strand.
TTTGCTTCTAGATCATATTGTTGCACTTTGTTTTCTATTCTCTATTATTGTATTTCTATTTTATGATTAATTCTCCAAAGGTCAATTTTCATTTTTTTATTAAAAGGTCATCTAAAAGGACCTAGGGGGTTTGACTGCTGCACCTCCAAGATCTGTTACACAATGGTCTAAGCAGGCCCCCTAATGCTAATTCTATTTTTTAGTGTTTCATGAGTGATCTTGTAAAAATAGGTATTCTTGATATCATTGGACAAGAGGTAGAAAAAGCTAAATCAACCATCGGTCTAGATAAGTTCTCTACTCATTCTATTGGTTGAAAATATGATTTAATTATTGATTCTTAGGCATCTGAAAGTGAAAGACATTTAGTTTGCATCTAGGGATAATTTATGTGCATCTATCTTGTATATCTCTACTTTAAAGGTTTTCTAAAATAAAACCCTAGGTTAGTGAGCATCCAAAATAAAGAATCATTGATAGAATAGCTCTTGTATGTCTGCATTCTATTTTCAACTGCATTATTTTATTTTCATTATCCTTTATATTTTCTAGCTTAGATCTAGAGAGGTCAAACTTAGGTGTTTATCTTGAAATTGAATACATCAAACTATCCCAAATATCATAAGGACTTGGAGCGAGTCCTTAAACCATTTATAGTGAACCCTTCCCCCTAGCACTGGGTGTAGAGTACAACACATCCTTGTAGTTCACCCCACAAAAGGTTCCCTCCTTGCGGATCCAGCCTTATGTTTTGGAATTGTACGTGGTAAGGCAGATTTCCCCCTCTATAGAAAGTTGTAACTAGTGTATTATGATTAGCATTAAAAATCATCAAAGCTAAATCAAATTATAAACCCTTTATGTAATAAGGTAAAGCTTGTTATTTATTAGGCCTAACATTCTATGGAATTAGATCTAAGGTTTTTAAGAATCTAGTGTTAAAATCATATATATCTTCTTGGGATTCCTTTGTATTATTTGTAGTTTAAACTAAAATAGAGTAACTATTAATCATACTACCAAATATATGCATAAATAGTTCTATAGTTGATGCCCAACTAGTAGTAAATATTTCAAGCAATCCTCTAAACCACAATGTAGCTTTATTATGCAAAGAATAAATTAGTAAGCATACTATAATGTCCTCCTCTTGAATATAGTGAATCGACATGAGTGTGAACAACTCATTGAGGTGATCTAAAGTTATATTATTCCTATTTTTGTCAAAAGTAGGTAAGGCTTTCATAGTGACAAGGGGAATAGGGAAATAAACCCCTAGGTTCAATAGTCTTTGATAGGTCTAGTTGGGAAGTTGATTTCAAGGCATTGGTGGAGGCATTGGATTTTTTTGTGGAGGAGGTTGACCATATTGTAGTTGTAGTGGTGGAGAAGCATAAGTCACGTAAACTTAAGGTGGATATGGATAATATTATGGGTGTTGGTATGGAGGTAGGGATATGCATAACGACGAACATTCACAAATTGGGTGAATAATAACATTTTCAAAAATTCAAATTGGTGAATTTGGAAGACCCTAGACGTCGACCCTTTTGCTCAAAATTTTTGGGACAAAAAATTTTTAGGTGTCGATTTGTCATGCATTTATTTTTTTTTTGAAAAAAAATGAAAAAAACTTGTATTAAAACAAAAGACAGTTACAAGAGGGAGAAAGGGCATCCCAACCAAGCGCAAAGAGACCAGAAGTACAAAGGGCGCGAAAACGCGACATGTCGCGAAATCGCGACACCAAACCAAACAACCGCCGCGCCACAACAACCAGTCGCGATAACGCGACAAGTCGCGAAATCGCGACATGTCGCGATATCGCGACAAAAGCGCCGGAACCACAACACACGAAAAAAGTCGCGAAATCGCGACGGCCACGACTCAAATCACCCAAACGCCAAAAGCGTCGCGAAATCGCGATGAGAAAGCCTGAAGGCACCTGCTCCCAAACTGTCGCGAAATCGCGACGAGGACCCCTTTGATCAGCAACTTTGAGAAAGTGTCGCGACATCGCGACGACTTTTCCTTGGAGCCCCACTTGGCCGGAAGTGTAGCGAAATCGCGACAAGAAAACCAATGGGCGCCCCATCCGCAAAAGTGTCGCGAAATCGCGACATGTTCACCCCCGAGGTGCCCATTACCAAAACAAGTCGCGATATCGCGACGTTTTTCCTGCAAGCAGTTTTTCTCCAGAACTGTAGCGAAATCGCTACAGGTTTGCCCCTGTGCTTCCTTTCCATAAACATGTCGCGAAATCGCGACAGGTTATCCATTGGGAGGCTTTTCTCAAAAAGGTCGCGATATCGCGTCGGTTTTTCCCCCTTAACTAAATTTTGCTCAAAACATCTCAAAATCGCAACAAGAATGCCCCTTTGAGTCCTTTCCTCAAAAAAGGCACGAAATCGCGACGAATTTTCCTTAGAGTAGCTTTTCACACAAATTGTCGCGATATCGCGACGGTTTTTCCCTTTCATGCAATTTTTCTCAAAGCGTCGCGATATCGCGACACTTTTCCTCCAGCAGCAAAACCAACCAAAAAGGTCGCGACATCGCGACACCTTCTCATCAACGACCGCGACGACGCAACATGTCGCGAAATCGCTACAATATTCCTCCCAAAGCCGCAGCAACCAGAAGGGTAGCGAAATCGCTACAGTTTTCCAGGATAGGTCGCGACAGAGCAACATGTCGCGACAGAGCGACATGTCGCGACAGAGCAACATGTCGCGAAATCGCGACAGAAAACCAAACAGGGTCGCGACGACGCAATATGTCGCGATATCGCGACAGAAACTAACCTTAGTCATTTTTGAGCTCATGGATGTAGGGATCGTTCCAGACCACTCCGAATCTCTTCATCTATCATAGGCATATCACTGTGCAGCTGAACACCTACCTCTTTCTCAGCACCCATCTTCGCAAGGAAGTCAGCTACCGTGTTCAGATTTCTACTCACATACACGGGGATGACATCATCTAACTCCCTCCATAACTCCTTGATTTGAGATATCAACATCCGCAGTCTCCAGGATTTTAAAGAGAAATTCCGCAAGCAATCTAGAGCGCCGATCAGGACTTGAGAATCAGATTCAAGAATTATCCTCCGGTGACCCTGATTAACAGCCCAGATAGACGCTGACTTAATGGCCAAGGCTTCGGCTTCATTGTTCGTGGCTCTGCCCAATCCCGCAATTCCCGAGTAAAGAACCGCACTCGAGTGATCCCGACAAACAACACCAATTCTGCGTTGCCCGGGTTGCCTTTTGCAGCCCCATCAGTATTGATCTTGATCCAGCCTTCGAGGGGAGGTTTCCAGCATGATCTGTCTTGCCTCTCAAGACCCTCAACCCCCTCTTCAGGATGCCCAAGAGTAGCTTGATTCTTTTCATTGACAAAAGTAGCAACAGTTTCTGTGACTTTGCTCCAGATGACATGCCAAACGCCGTCAATCAAGGAGAAAGTGTTTCTAAAGATCCGGGCGTTTCTCTCCAACCAAACTTGCCACCAAATGAAGAGAAAGCCTAACTGCCAGCCAGTTCGGAGAGCTATGGAATTGAACCTGCCCCATTTCCATTTTTCCCAAATATTGGTACGATTGAGAACACCATTAGCTTGGAGTTTAAATTGAGAGAACCAGCGTTCCCAAATCTGATGAGTAAAAGGACACTCAAAAAACAAATGGTCTGCAGTTTCCTCATGTTGGAGGCATAAAGCACATTGAGAGGGGCCATTGAAACCCCTACGTCTGAGATTGTCAAAGGTGAGAAGACCATTATGCATAAGTTGCCAAGCGAAGAAGTTCACTTTCGGCCAACCCTTTGAATGCCAAATCCTTCTCCAATGCTGAACCGAAAAAGAGTGTGGGGGAGGCTCAGGGAGGATCTCTTCATATCCAGCCTTAAGCGAGTAGACCCCAAGGCTTCCATAGCCCCAGGGCTAATTCATCTTCCTCATCCTTCCCCGTGAGGAACCTTTACGACAATATTTTTTTGCGGGATAGGCGCCAACTCCGGAGAGACGGTAATTGGCCACTCCTCCCATCGCTTAAACTTTTTAAAAGTATACCCCCCCAAATGGTGGTAAGAAGATACTTATCAATAAGGATCCAACCATAGGCTTCTAAGGCGGTCATGATAGGTTGTAGCTCGGGGAACATAACAATAATGGGCGGATCTTTGGTCCCAAGAGTCCGTCCGGAAGCGAGCCTTGTCTCCTTTCCCCACTTTCCGAGAATAATTGATCTTTGATAATCCGGGACCCAATCTTGAGAGTCTGCCACACTAAGGAACCAGAACCTTCCAAGGGAAAGCGACCCACCTCATTGGGATGGACATGCCCCAAATATTTACTGGAAAGAATTCTGCTGAAGAGAGAGGATGGCTGAGAAACCCACCTCCAATACAGTTTTCCAGCCAAAGCCCTGTTATTAAGCATAGAACATCTCAAGCCCAGCCCTCCTTTATCCTTAGGCTGGGTAACTTTGTCCCACCCAACCAAGGCCCATTTTTTCTTCCCTTTTGCGCCTTCCCATAAAAATCTTCTAGCCATTTTGTCCAGCTCTTTCCAGATGGTATGAGGGGCAGCCAGTATTGAGAATTTATAGATCGGCAAAGCCTGAATAACTGATTTCAAGAAGGTTAATCTACCCCCGTAGCTTAGCCATTTATGGGCCCAATGATTCATTCTGTCTTTGATGCCTGCTAACAGGTTCTTCCAAATATCAATATTTAACTTTTTGAAATGAAGGGGAACCCCCAGGTAAACAATTGGAAGAGAGGTCCTTGTGAAGCCCAGGATCTCAATAACGCGCTCCTGAAGCCGTTGGTCGAGATTGAAAAAGACCACTTTGGACTTCCTGTCATTTAGAACCTGATTTGAAGCCCTTAGGTAGACATTCAAAGTATCTCTGATTCCTCTAGCTTCCCGAAGAGTGGCCGCACCAACCAGACCCGTATCATCCACAAATTGCAAGTGAGTCAGAGTTTCCTCCCCAACCTTGATACCAGAAAGCAGACCTTGTTGCCTTCTCCTCAAAAACAGTCTGCCCAAACCTTCAGCCAAGAGAAGGAAGAGATAGGGAGAACAAGGGTCTCCCTGGCGGAGCCCACGGGAGGCGCCGAAAGGAAGCGAGGGAAGGCCCTTAATGAGAACAGAAAAAGAGGGAGAAGAAACACAACTCATAACCCAATCAATCCATTCCTGAGAGAAGCCAAAGGCAGCCAGCATTTTCGACAAGAAGCACCACTCCACCCGGTCATAAGCCTTGGACATATCCAGTTTAATGAACATGCCTTTGTTGCCCGAAGTTTGCATTGAATGGATGGCCTCCTGGGCCAAAATCACCCCATCCAATATTTGTCTTCCCTCAACAAAGCCCCCTGTTCAGGAGAAATGATGCTATGAAGAAGGGGTTTAAGCCTCTCGACCATTATCTTAGTGATGATTTTGTAAATCACATTGCATAAAGCAATAGGCCTGAAATCAGAGATATGAGTCCCCGCTTCCCCTTTCGGAATTAAAGCAATGAAGGTGTGATTGATCGCCCTGAGCATTCTTCGATTGGATCTGGATTCCTCAGTAACAGCCAGAACATCCTCCTCCAAGGTATCCCAGAAAGCCTGAAAAAATTCAATAGGAAAGCCATCTGGACCAGGAGATTTTCCGAGTACTCATACCAAAGACCACATTTCTCAGTTCATCCCTTTCAATGGGTCTAAGCAGGGTCTGATTGTCCTCTTCAGAGATAATAGGAGGAATAACATTAAGAACTTCGTTATGAGCCTCAATATCTTGCTGCATACTTTCCTTAAAAAGTTTAGAAAAGTAATCGATAGCATGGGAGTGCATACCAGGAATAGTATCGAAGACATTTCCCTGTTCATCTTTGAGAACTTCCATATTGTTCATCTGTCTCCTAGCACAAGCTGACCGATGAAAAAATTTGGTATTTCTGTCCCCCTCTAATAACCAAGTATTTCTAGCCCTCTGTTTCCAGTATAACTCCTCTTGGTTGTCAATGTCCTCAACCGCTTTACGCAGTTCGTCATCTTCAGATTTGAGTTGCTCGATAATTGATCCTTCCCTAAAAATTTTCTGAACCTCCTCCCATCTAGCCACCAAGGGGGCCCTTTGGGACTGGAAATCCGACTTGTTTCCTTTCCTCCACTGTTTCAATTGAAATTTGACAAATTGAAGCTGTTTATGAAATTTGAACATTGCTGTCCCAAAAGGTGGACGGCCTTCTGTCCACCAATGAGAAATTTTTTGTCGAAGGTCCTCCTTTTGTAACCAAAAATTCTCAAATTTAAAAGGCCTATGGTGCTGTCCTCTCGAAGTCCCTCCCTCAAGCAAGATGGGAAAATGATCCGAAATAGGGCCCTCCAAAATCTGGAACTTAAAAGTCCATTTAACAAAAGCCTCCTCCGAGACCAAAAAGCGATCTAACTTGACCTTCCTGCTATGTGGCTCCTTTCTCTTGTTTGTCCAAGTGAAAAAAACACTAGGGCCTTGAACGTCCACTAGATTAAAGGCCTGAACTTGGGCAATCAGAAGCCGATCCCCTGGATCCAAAGTAGGGGAGCCACCTTCCTGGTCCCGAACAGATAATTTTGCATTAAAATCCCCTGCAATAATCCAGTCATAACACTCCCTGTATGCTCTCATGTTGTGAACAGCGTCCCATTGGAGCCTCTGGCCATCAAGATCTTGGGCCCCATAAAAGTTGGTTATAAGGACCAGCTCAGAATTGAAGTTATTTCTGAAGAGAGAAGTAAGAACACCCCTACAAGCTACATGTTCTAAAGCAGTCCAGACCAGAGGGTTCCAAAGGGTAACAATTCCACCTGAAGCTCCTTGGGCAGCCACGTCCATATACCCAGCTCCCCGCCAGATTTTAGTAGCGGTTTTACTCATAATATCTAAAGACATTTTGGTCTCCTGAAGAAGCAAAAAATCTGTTTTACGGTTTTCTAAGAGTCTTTGAACAGCAGATTGATGGGTTCTACTGTTTAAACCCCTAATATTCCAAGATTGAATAATCATTGAAAACCTTGAGAGCAGTAAGAATCAATGGTCCTCACCAATCCTTCATTGATTAACTTATCTCCTTGGGCTGTTAGTAATTCCTTATTGGATTTTCTTCCCGCTCCTTGAGAGTTATTGTTTCTTGATCTCTTTTCCACCTGGGAAATCCCTAAAGCAGGCCTTTCTCTGTTTTTATCTGCATTTCCCATGGTAACATCTTTTATAGCCGGCTGTGTTGGGGAGTGTATAACCAAAGCCCCTGGATTCTCTGACTGCAGGTACTCAGCTGGCACAGTCACCTGTTCTACTACGGGAGTGAAGGAAGGAGAAACAAGAGGTGGAGTGTTGACATTCTCACCATTCCCAACCACTCCTTCCATAGATTGGTCCTCCAGATCCACTAATGACTTAAAAATTTCATACCGATTGTTTGGCTTGAGTCGTGCACTGCTCCTTGCCATTTTTCTTTTGTTTCTCTTTCGTTTCACTGTTCAAAGCCATCCTGTTGAGCATCAGGACCTGGAGAATTGCTAGAGGGTTCATTGACCGGACTGGACTTACCCTCTCTAGGGCGGTTTGACATTCCACTCGGAGCCTCCGTTTTTGTGCTCACTACGTTTGGGCAGAACCTTGCCAAATGTCCATGCTTATGGCATACTCGGCACTTGAAAGGTAGGGCCTCATAGTCTAGCTACTTGGATCCGGGGTACTCCTGCAAGCTCAAGTTCCACCTCGGTGGTAGAGGTGACTAATGTCCATCTCTACACATATTCTAGCAAAGACAGCGAGAATTGCCCTCTATGGTATCTTTGGAGACTCCCGAGAAATCTGCCTAGGGAATTACCTATTAATTCCAAAACACTGCTCACCCCAAAACTCCATCGGGAGAGCGTACGGCGGATCCGGACCGGGACAGCCGTGGGTTCGATGCGGGGGTCGAAACCCACTCTCCGAGGGTTGGACAAATAACCCTGTTTGGTCCATGGTTTCTCTTTTCCGATTCAAATGCTCTGTTTCTATACGCTAAAGAAGAGAAACTTATGATGAAATACCCATTGCTTATAGGCCATAGAGAGTACTCACCGTGTGGCTCCCGATTACGACGAACCCGGGTATGCGAGAAAATTCGGTGTGGGCCGGATGCCCATGAATTTGCGAGATCAAGTCGTGATTAGCTCGGTAGACGATTGTATCTTCGACCAGCATTGGTTCTATTACAATCTTAGGCCTGGAGGAAGATTGTGGGAGGCATCCATTAACGCGGTGAGCATTTGGGCCATTGGCAACAATCTTGAGTATCGATTGAAAAGCATTCCGGTGAGCTCCGTCCGTGGAAGGCGAGGGAAAATCTTTCAACTTCTCGGCATATGAGGTCTTTCTCCCGAGCGGGGAGAAACGGGGAGGAGACCCCATCGGGCCCTCCCGGGACCACTACAGAACCTTCAGGCGAAAGCAGAAACAACCCCCCAAAGCCCTAGGCAAGATCTTCGGGCCAGAGTCCCTCGAGCAACACCAGACGCCGTCACAGAAAATTTCCCGCCAAAAGCCAAATCGCCCGTTTGTCATGCATTTATAATAGTATTACATTTTTTTTAAATTCGCCAACACTCCCACCTAAATCGAGGACCCTTTTTGCCTTAAAATTTTAAAATTTTTAACTTATCCTACCAAATTCGCCAAGTATACCACTATATATAATTAACACGCCAATGATACTTTTTCATTTAAAACATTCAAACTATTAGAAAATCGAGAATTCCACCAAACTTCGATCATGTGCAAAAACCAGTTGATCCGAAATAAAACTCTACTCGGACTGAAATCGGACCCATATCTATCAGACTCTTTTCTGCACCAGATCGACTATCGAACTCTATTCTGCACTCGAAATGACAATTGGACCCTATTGGACTCTTTTCTGCACCAGATCGGCTGTTATATTCTTTTCTACACCAAACCGACTATCAAACCCTTTTTTGCACCTAGAATGGTATCTAGACCTTGTTTTGCACTCAGACCAACATCCAAACCATGTTCTACATCCGAACAAAGTGAAGGAATTAGTTATTCACATGGACTGATATTTAAACCATGTTCTATATCCAAATGGACTATCAAAGCAAGTTCTACACATGGACTAACATCCAGACCTTGTTTTGCATCTAAAAGGACTACCAAAGCTAGATCTATACACAAACTAATATTTGGATCCTATTTTGCATCTATATGGATTACCAAAGTAAATTCTGTAGATCAACTATCAGACCTATTTTTCCACCCAAACAAACTGTTGGACATTGTTCTACATATGGATGATCTATCAAACCTAGTTCTACACTCAAAACAGTAGTTGGACCCTATTCTACACCTAAATAACCTTTCACAATAATGAAACCTATTTACACAAACCAAATTAACCCTATTCTACATCAATGACTATCAAATCTAATCTCACATACATATCAAACCTATTTACATCAAACAAACTACCAGAGCTAGTTCTGCACCAGACCAATTATCAAACATTATTCTACATCCAAACTGACTTATGAACCTTTTTTTGCACTCAAACAAACTGTCAAACTAGATTTGCACTAGGTTCTCTATTTCTCTTAAGACATTATGAATATAAGTTGAAGCAATTGTAGTAATAAGATCTATTTTTTATCAACTAATTAGTTTTTCTTTTACTATTTTTCTATCATTTATTGAAAATAGGTCAATGCTTTATTTCCCATATTTTTCTCTATTTTCCATATTCTACATGTTGTCCCCTATTTTCTCTCTTTCTATTAAAACTCTTTGATTCTCTATTTCTATTGAGATCTACTTTTCTATTATAATATTATAAATAGGTAAATGCTTTGGTTCTCTAAAGACATTGTGATGCTCTATTTCTCTAAAGACATTGTGATTCTCTATTTCTAGTCCATTTTGTACTATAATCTGATATTTTTCCACATATGTATCTCTAATTATTTTTTGCATACACATAAGTTTTTTCTTAAATTGATTTGAATTTGTATATTGATTAGTTTTGTGCTCTTATCAGTTACAAGTGCTATCACCAAAAAATAGAGTAGTGGCATACACTAAAAAATCACAATAAAGCATGGTAGGAAACAGGTATGTATTTTCTACCAACCAACCATCTGTTTATTCTAGTTACAATATTATCTTGAGGCCTAACAGAAGTAAGATCTCTTCAACATTTTATTACTTTTCTAAAAATGAAAAATATTTTCTTTACAAGTAAAATGTCACCTACTAGCGATGGAAAGAAGGGGGCCAAATATTCTACTGAAAAGAGTATCCTCAAATATTTTAGCCATATGTCAAAATCCAACGAGCCATCGACATCCATGCAAATTCAAGGTACAAATGATTTTTGACTTCTAAATAGTTAGTTGTATATTCTGTAATTATTTTAAATACTACTTTCTTCCTCAAATAATTAATTCTCAGTATGTGCATGATGATATGAATATTTTTCTATTTGTAAGTTTTTTTGTTAAATCCAAAAATGATAAAGAATATTATTGTATGCTACTATGTAGAATACCCTGTTGACCCTGATATACCTCCACTTGAAGATATTCCTCACCAAGAGATGCCTTCTAATGAAAATTCTCTTAACAATGACATCCAACAAACACTTGAAGATATTCCTCAAAATGACATGCCAATTGAAAATGAAAGCGATAAATCAAATACATTACAAACTTCTTATGAATCTTCAAGCAAAAATACTAAAAAGAGAAAGGCATCTAACTGGGCTATTGGAAGGGCATTTAAGGTTGAATGGGTAAAAAAATTCCCTTTATAGAGCCAGTCTTGACTGAGGATAACAAAGTCGATCTAAAAGTATGTAGATGCAAAATTTGTAGTTGGAAACTAGGTAAGGATCACATGCTGCAAAATAAGATAGATACAATAGAAAAACATGTTAGCAAAGCTTATGTAAAAGTTATAGGAAGTGATGGTAAAATTAATAAAGAAGTTAGGTGGAAGGATGCATCAGAATGTATGCATGTTAGATATGCAATAGAATATGACAATCACTTGAAGCAACAACAATCTCTTGTTGAGAAAGGTGGAACGATTGAAGCCCAATTTCATAAAATTCATAAGACCACTTTAGCTTCAAAAAGTTTATAGTTTGTTGTTGTATATAGTATTCTCAAAAAGGGTAGACCCATATCCGATTTTATTGATTATAAGCACCTATTTCAACTAGTTGATGTGCAAAACCTTCCTAGTTCCCATTGGTCAGATCGAAGTGGTTGGAAAATGGTAAAATGTCTATCATTAGTTGAGAAGGATGACTTGAGGGAGAAAGTAAAACTTGCTAGATTCATTTCACTTTCTATTGATGAGGTGATGGTTGTGGACAACACATCCTGGATTTGCATGCATGTGTACACATTTCAAAATCATGTAAGGCAACCTAGTTTGCTAGGATTACATAAGATGGTGGAAATTTCAAATGCAGAAAATATCTATAATGTTGTTGTAACTAGTTTAAAGGATATTGTGGGAATGAATGATATAGACATAGCCACAAAGTTAATATGCATTGGAGCTGATGGTGTTGCTATAATGCAAGGGCACAAGAATGGTCTTTGTGTTCGACTCCAAACCTCAGTTGCCCCATACATGATACCCATTCATTGCATGGCTCATAGAGTGAATCTTGCATATAAAATCATGAGCACTTTTGAAAATGTTGTGAGAGTCGAAGACCTCATTCATGAAATACATTCTTATTTTTCTTGTAGTCCAAAAAGGTTTGGAGAGTTTCAATAGTTTGCACTAGGAGTTACAGAAGGAAAAAAATTGTTAAAAGATGTGGATACAAGGTGGATTTCATTGTATCAACCTGCACACAAAGTTTTTATAGAATATCAATCTTTAATGGGGTTTATGTATGCAAATCGTAGGGCAGTTGATAAGGCAAAATATTTGTTGTTCCATTTGACTGACTTGGAAACCCTTTTAACATTATGTGGTATTCTTCCAATGTTACAAGAAATGAATAGATTGATTAAACTTGCACAAGAGAGATCCATCTATATCATTGATTTCATGAGGATGAGAAAGCAAATATGTATGATTATTGATAGGTTATATGTGTCCAAAGCAGATTTTATAGATCCCTTGTTTGATAGTTGGAATACATTGACAAACGTGAACGATCCAAAAAGCTTTTTGAAGTTTGACATCAATGATCATATTTGTATTAATGTTCATGGAAATATGATACCTCTATATTGTTATGAAAGGTAGTCAAGTATAGTTACGGATGATGTTGAACAAGTTCATGTAACACACAATAGATTTGAAGTTGTTTTACACAATACTAAGACAAAATTGTTAAAAATAGCAGAATCATTGACAAGTGAGATAAGAGATCAGTTTCAAAGAGATGAGTTGCTTGAGGCCATGGGTGTGGTTAACCCTTTATTTTGGGGTCCTTGTATTGACTACAATTCTACACATGAGTTGTTTATTAAATATATGGGCATCCTTATTAAGCATTTCAATAAAAGTGTGGAAGTCAATGGTGTTGAAATCAAAGGTATACTCAACAAAGATCTTTTAAAACAATAATCATCTCATTTTGGAAGAACAATGGTTGAGCAAACATCACTTTTGAGTAACATCCATGAGACTGGTTCCATTGCACATTTGTGGCAAAAATTGTATCCAAGTAGTGTCTTACAAGATACGATTAGTGAATACTTTTGTTTATATGAATTATGTCAAACAATGATTTTGGGATCTATGGAAGATGAGAGGGTTTTTAGTGCACTATATTTTGTTAAATCTAAGCTCCACAATAGGCTAGACAAAAATTTAGAAAATTGTTTGAGAATTTATGTGTCATCGTATCAACTGGACAAATTTCCCTATGATAGAGCATTGGCATACTAGAAATCCCTTGAGGAGAAGGGGTACCATGAATACGAATGATAAGGAGGATAATGATGCTTTCAATGATCAGATGGTGGAGACACAAATATCCACTATGCTTAATAGTGATTCTAGACAAGCTGACAAGTGTTTGTTTCAACTACCTAAATTGTAATTATTCCAAGATTTCACAACAATGATAAATTTGACTTTCTTTGTTATCATATTTCACAATATTGTTTCAAATTTATAAGATTTCAAAAAAATTATTTATTCATAAATTGTATGTTTTATATCACATTATTGTTTTAAAAATTGTATGTTTTATATCACATTGTGCTTTTAAAAATTGTATGTTTTATATCATATTGTTGTTTTAAAAATTTATTTTTATAATAGTCTCAACCTTTAAAATTTTTTTATATTTAAAAGATATTGTTTTGTTTTACTTTGCAAATAACTATTAACCAACAATAATATTTCTTTTGTTGTTTGAGATGAACATAGTAAATAATATTGGATAGACATAAACTAAAAAAGCAACACAAAATTATAAATGCAAACAACCTTTGAATGATGGAAGACACAAAATTAGTAAATATCTTTTTCATTAATTCGAATAGAAATATATTACATTGTACAAAATTGTTGACTGCAGTCAACTTGAAAATATTTCACACTTTGTTAAATATCTGATTGGGGGTTTGTTGCCTCAGTTTCGCTTGGAGTTGCCTTTTCTTTTCCTTTATGTCCTTCCTTGACACCCTATGCTAGCAGTGCTCCAGATCTGACTAGGTTTTCCTGTACTTTCTCAATACTCCCCACCAATGCGACTTCTTCTTGGTTTGGATCTTCGAGTACTGTTGGAAGTGTTTCTTTCACTTTTTACTACTGTAGTATGAGGTCCAGATCTTCATTGAGCTTTTCCTTGATATATCTTCTTAAAAGATTATTATCCATCACTTTTGATTGCATTTTTTCTTCATTTCCATTGCATTTTTCAGAAATATCTTCATCACATTGATATTAACTTCCATGCTCTTAACTTATCTTTTTAAGTTATCAAAATTTGACTACAAAAAGAAAATGAAAACATAATTCAAAAGAGTTATATGAAAAAATTACTTGTTTTAATAAAATATTAAAATTTTACTGCAAAAGAAAATTAAAACATAAAAAAACATTTTCTTACCTCAACCACATCCCTTGCAACCTCAAGTGCAACTTTTTTCTTATCAAAAGCCCATTGGTTATAAAAATCTTGGGCTTCAACATTAATATTCTCTATTCTACTAACCATAATATTTAAAACATCATCATCATACAAAATAATTGACTTCACTGATCCTGATGTGGCCTGATCTAGTAGGCCACCAAGCTTTTCTAGTTCATACTAAACCAAAGAAAAAATTGATTCTCTTTTTGAAAAATTCTTATACCGGGCATTAATTTCCTTTATAAGGACCTTGGCCGATATTCCCAATCCTTCATCACTTCCAAATCTCTAAGCACAACTTGTTTTATGGTTGCTTCAGTATTTTCAACCATTAAAATATTTTCATCAAAATTTACAATGTCATCCTCAGTTTGAGGATGAGGGTCATTTCCTTGAGAAGATGGCAATGATGTCTGCTCAGCTATAGGGGCTTCTATTTGTTGTGCTTCACCCTATGGATCTTGAAGCACATATGTTGCCTTGAAGCCTAAAATATTGCCCTACAACAAAAAATCATCATCAAGTTGGATATTATCCAATCCTATGGTTGAAACTTTTAGTGCCTATGAAGTTGTGTGAAATGTAAAAGATGAGAACCCATACCCAGAACTTGGTGTTGCCCCTATGATCTCTATGAAAAAGTTATTTTCCACCTCCAACCCGCATATGGCCTCTCATTTGCATAGGCTATCATTGTTGTGGTGGAAGCGATGGTGGCATATGGCCTCTCATTTTCATAGGTTGTAGTTGAGAGGCACCTAAAAATAGTCAAAAAATTTCTAGAATTATTCAAAAAATAAAATAAAAAAAAATCTTAATTCAAAGTAAATACACATTGATTTACCTAAGGATGATGAAATCTATTGAATTTGGGTGTCGATGGGGTTGGGGTTGGCTGCACTAGATTCAACCTACACATTTTGTGCAAACCTAGGTGTACGAGAACCCCTAGGAGAAGCAACTTGCCTCAAACATTTATGCAGCCTCTACAATGGTGATACTTATGATCCAATGTCTTTAGAATCACTAATTTGTTCTAGCATGTGACCCCTCAAGGTAACATCCTATTTATTCCTTGTGGTGGCTACCCTACTCTACATTTAGATGAAAAGAAAAATTAAAAAATGAAAACATGCTAAAATATAAAATACTATTTGATGGTCAAAGATGGACTTATTACCTTCAATTCTTAGGGTGTCATGGCAATGGTTTGTAGTGTTGGATGCACTACAGTTGGTACAGGAGTATTTTGTAAATTATGAAAACTTTCATAATAGAGTGCTAAAATGTAATTAATGTTACCCACAATGGGTTATGTCTTGTTGGTTTGCAATTGCATGCCATGCAACTCTACTCTGATCCGATATGAAATATATGTGCACCAGTCGAACTTCTCATGCTTCTCATAATGAACAACATAGGCTAGTGCCCAATACAAAATTTTTGATCTTCCAAGAAGAATTAGTCTTGCCTGGAAGAACTCAATAATGGCCTTCAGAGTTGGATGTTGAACATCGGTGATTGTTAACCCTCTTTTTGACTTAGCGATAAAAGTTGCAAAAAAAATTAGATAACAATTTACAAATTTGAAATTTTGAACATTAATAGAATCTAAGTAACAAGAATTATACCTTGCAACAATTATATATCGAGATGGTACATTGTCTCGAGGTATCCTCTATCATCTAGAGATAACGTGAGCTTCATTGACACTAGAGGACAATCCCTGAAAGGAAGATCTATCAATATCTGAATGTCTATAGGCATGATTGTGAATGATAGATTTCTATTCCATAATTTCATGTTGACTGTGGCATGGTCATGGTCATAAGCGGCTATGATAGTGTGCAGGAGGACTTTATCAATTTTGAAATGGGGTATTGAAAGCAAGTTCATCAAACCTACATCATTTACCCATGAAAATTCTGAACTTGGGGTTGTTAACAAATCTAAAATTGTAGTGCAAGAAATGTTCTTGAATTTTGTAGTAGGGGTGGAAGGGGTGGCCATTGCTAGAAGTTGGAAGGAGGAGAAATTGGATTGGGAAGGTTGTTGGGTAACGGTTCACTCTAGTCGAGTGTAGTCATAGAAAATAAACTAGAAAAATGATAGTTGATGCCCTTTTATAGAGAGAATAGATGGGGTTGACATGTGGTAGCATGGTATTGGACATGCAATATGGGTGACCGATCATGAGACACATGGCAACCGGTCCATGGGGGAATGTTTCCAAGGTCGAACCATGTTTTGCACCCGATCCAAGGCTGAACCATTTTTTACATGCGATCCAAAGTCGAACCTTATTCTGCATTCGATCTAAGGCTGGACCATTATCTACATCCAATCCAAAGTTAAACCTTATTTTACACCCTATCTAAGATTAAACCATTGACTACACCCAATCCAAGGTTAGACCTTGATTTGCACTCGATCTAAAGTCAAACCATTATCTACATTTGATCCAATTTCAAACCTTATTTTACACCCTATCTAAGGTCGAACCATTGATTACACCCGATCCAAGGTTAGACCTTAATATACACTCGATCTAAAGTTAAACCTTGTTCTACATTCGACCCAAGGTCGAACCATTATCTACATCTGGTCCGAAGTCAGACCTTGTTTTGCACCCTATCCAAGGTTGGACCTTGTTCTACACTCGATTCAAAGTTAAACTTTGTTCTACATTCAGCCTGATGCAAAACCATTTTCTCTACCCGATCTGAGGCTAGACCAATTTTTGAATTTGGTCATAGATCGAACCATATTCTACACTTGATCTGAGATCGAACCAATTTTTGCATCGGTTTGAAATCGAATCATATTTTACACCCGGTCTAAGATTGGATCATATTTTGCATTCGATTTGAGATTGGACCATGTTTAGTACCTGGTTTGATATCAGATCAGTTTTTACACTCACTTTGAGATCAAACCATATTCTACACCCAGTCCAAGACTGGACCATGTTCTATACCCGATCTAAGATCGGACCATTTTCTACACCCGATTCTAGGTCGGACCATTTTTTGTACCGATCCATGGTCGGATCTCGTTTTCCACCCGGTCTAGCCAAAACTTTCAAATTCACCAATTTTTTACAATTTTTTTTGAAAAATAAGGTAATTCGCCATTTCCTCCTACATGAAGTTGGCTAGGATTCACCAGGGTTTCGAAACGGATTCACCATTTTTTACAAGTACATTTTGGGTCCGACCCCTTATGCATAACCTTGTATGGAGGATAGTAAGGTGGCACATAATGAGGATTTTCATATAAAATGAGGAGGTGGTGGTTTTGATAACCCCACTATTGATTTATAGGAAGTTGCATATTTGTAAAAATAGGAGAATGATATAAGCTTTTCTAATAAATCTATTGATTTGAAGGTATTCCTTGCATGTTTTGTTGTGCTTGAATAGTTGGAGGCAATGTTTATTTGGGTAACCTACATCCCTACTTATATAGTCAACACTTTTTTATTATGAGCAAGTCCTTAACTTTGATTCAAAAATATTTTCCCTGAAGATCCCACATCAGGAGCTACAAATTAACCTAATTGAAGGCTAGATGTGTTTGAAAATATAGATCCAAGTGGACTCTATGTTGAGTAATGCTTATAGGAGATGTATTTTGGGCACTTGATGGATGAAGTGGGCTTGTGGTACTAGCATGTGAATAGTTTCCATAGGGTGGGTTGTTCATGAGGTTATTTACATCGAAGGGAGTCCTATAGAGAGGGGTTTTGTAGGTCAATATAGGACCAATGTTTGACCAAGTTTGATTAACTAATATGAGAAAATAAATTATTTGTTGACCTAAGAAACCAATTTCTTAGGATGTGGTATTTTTACTGACAAGGTTAGCCATGAGGCTTTTTCCTTTTGAGGAAATGATATTCGATATTGGAATCTCCTAAATTTTATTATCTTGATTGATATGAACAAAAATTAACATAAACAGAAAATAACTCTAAGAGAGATTTTTCTCAATGAAAATTCACACACAGAAAATTATTCATATCCATTTTTTATAGAGGAATATATAGATTTTTTATAGAGATACCTTTTTTTAGAAGAAAACTTCAAGAAGTTTCCTATAATAACTAATTTAATATTAAAATAACTAATTAAATATTATCCCACAAGAAGATAGATATTTAATATTATCTTGCATGAATATAGATACTAAGTCTTATCAATTCCTCCCTGTTTAGTGGAAAGTGGCCCTACTTTTATCGAAATAAGGGAAAAAGAATACTAAAAATATGACATAGAGACCCCTGTGCTTAAGTTGATAATATACCCATATGATCAAGTATGTAGTGGAAGTGCTTCTCATGGTACCCAAATGTTGTTATTATCGTAAATAATAACATGACTATGGTAATGCTTGGTGTTATGGTTGTGGCTATTATTGTGTTGGTGATTTTACTTCTAGTGGGAACCGTTGTTGTGGTTATGGTAGTTGTCATTGTTATTGTTGAAGAGTGGGTAGTAATAAATGCAACTCTTATTTTTACAAATAAGAAGGAACCTGCTAAAGGGTATGGGTTATATGTGGATGCACTTGAGGCTATGAAACTAATATTGATAATACAAAGGTAATGATAGTGGTGACGATAATTGACCAAAAGAATATTGTTGCTACACCTTATCCTATGTTGTTTGAAGATGATGATCAAACTATTGTAGGGAATGTTGGGATAGTTGCACTTGAGAGTACAATTGTTGAATTGGTTGATGGTATTTTTGTATAGGAAGGGGTAATTTTTGTTGTCCTCATTGTTTAAGAACTATGTCTATAGCACAAGTGGAGGCAATTGTCTTAGTTTTTCCTTTTGCACAAGTGTTTCCATATGAGTAATGCTCAGCCAAATTCATCATAACAGAGGATATCAATTGCCATGTATTATCCTTTGTAGGTTAACAAGTGATACAAAGTGCTAAATATTTTGATAAATTAACCTACTTTATGATAGACTTTCTTGACATAAAATGAGATTTAGCATTTTAAGCAAAAGTAAGTTGATACACCTTACCATCCTTTTGAATATTATAGGTATTGAGTTGGCCATCATAAATTGCACCATGGTCATACTAGAAAGGGCATCCAAAAAGAATATATGAGCAGTTTAATGGTGTGACATCACATTCAACTATATTCTAGAAAGGCCTTATAGCAAATGTGATTGTACAAACCTTGTTAATGAGTGTACGAGGCCCCTATTCATGTACCCAACCAATATGATATGGATGAGGATGATCATATGTGGAGAGTTTAAGAATAGTGACCATTTGTTCATTGACCAGATTATTTTCACTTCAATTGTTAATGATCAAGAGATACAACTTATTCTTTATTTTGGTAATTATGTGTAAATATACTCTGGAGAGGCTAGAGAGTAGTTCTTAGTTAGTAGAACAAGGGTAGGGTCAGGTGTTGTAGATTCTTGATTTCTATCATAGGAAAGTCCTCTCCATCATAGGTTTTTTCTTGTTGATCTTCTACAACGATATTTATCCCTTATTTCTTACTTTATAATGCCTTGCACTCCTCAATTGAGTGACCCAAACTCTTATGGTAGTTACAAAAATATTTCTTACTACTATAATTAGGGGAGGAGGACAAATTGAAAATTTTTGATTGGCCACTATTATTTATGGTATGTTTAGAGGTTCCCTATCGGATTTCTATTTTAAGACCTAACTTATTTTCTATAGCCATCACAAGCTTAAAAGCCTTATCTAAGGATTCAACTTCAAACATAGCCAACTCTTTATGAAGGATAGGGGAAAGACCTAAAATAAATTTAATAACTAGTACCTCTTCTACATCTAGAATGTTGAGCTTGACCTGGATCTTGTTGAAGGTATTGATATATTATTGAATTGATTTCCCTTGAGCTTATCTAAGTTGCAACCAGTGATCTAACATGTTACAAAGGTAGCCAAGGGGATAAAATTTTTTCTTGAGTGCTACTTGAAGTTCCTCCTACTAAGTGATCTCTTCTACTTATACTACAAATATGGTCTGATGGTTTTTCCACTAGTCTAGGGCTAGACCTAACATATGGACTTTAGCCATTTTGATCTTTTGAGTGTTAGTCAAATCAAGCCTAGTTTTAAAATATGCCTCAAGGCTACATAACTAAGATTCTAGCTTCTCACCATCAAAGCTACCATCAACTCTTAAAACAAAAACCTTTGTTTCTAGTTGAAATCCCTATGTTTGAGCCATATGTATGTTGGTTGGAGTGCATTGGAACACTACTTGAAAGGCTACCACAATATCTTGCATAACATGATTTTGGTTCTCTGCTTGACTTTGCAAAAATAAGTAGTATATAAGACTTAGTATTTATATATAATACCATTGTCAATGATTAAGAGAGCCAACTTATTCTTTATTTTGTAATTCTATGTGAAGATAGACACTCGAGAGGCTAAAGAGTAGTTCTTAGTTAGGAGAACAAGGGAAGGGTCAAGAATTGTAGGATTCTCAATTTCTATCATAGGCAAGTCCTCTACATCATAGGTTTTTTCTTACTACTCTTCTACAAGGAGAGTTTTCCTTTCTTTCTTACTTTGGAGTACCTTGCACTCCTCATTTGAATGATCCCAACTCTTGTGGTAGTTATACAATTTTTTCTTGCTACTAGAAGAAGGGGAGGAGGATGGATTAGAAAATTTTGACTGGCCACTATTATTTATGGTGGGCTTAGAGACCCCTTGTTGGATTCTTATTTTAAGGCCTAACTTATTTTTTGTAGCCATTTCAAGCTTAAAAGTCTTATCTAAGGATTCAACTTCAAACATAGCCAACTCTTTACGAAGGACAAGGGAGAGACCTGATATAAATTTAAATATTACCTATTTTATATTTGGTAACCATGTGATGGTTTATTCCTTTCTATTCCCTTTGGCATTCCTTTAGTGATATGCAACTATCTTAACATATTGATGCTATTTTCTTGATCTTTATATCCTTAAGCATGTATTCATAAGCCCATGCATTTGGACCTATACAAATAGAGTTTTAGGGTAAAAATTTATAAAATATTGAACAATAGCCTAAGGAACAATTCACTTACAAACAAGAGCAATTTTCTTGTAAAACTAGGCAATTATCTTGTAATTTTAGGCAAATTGCTTGTAAATTTAAAAATTCTCTTTGCTTGTAAATTTAGGAATTCTCTTGTAATTTTAGGCAATTTGCTTGTAAAATTAGGTAATTCTCTTATATTTGTAGGCAATTTGCTAATAGGATTTAAACTTGGAAAATTTTAAAATTTAAAGGGTCCTGAATAACTCAAAGCAATTTACTTTATAACTAAAGTGAATTGCTCTCCTAGGAAGGATTTAGGAAGAATCTTGTCTTTTTCAATCAATATCTTGGCAAATTTTGAGGATATCACTCTTCAAATATTACTTGACGACAAATCTTTATTTTTAGAGTGAATTGCTTGCTAATTTGATCCTTGGAAAAAATCTCTCAAATGTTGCCTTATACTATTTGCCTATGGCAGATGTAAAATTGAGATCAAATCTAAGGTTTGACATAATTCTAATATTGTTGACTTTGTAAAATTTTTAAAATTTTGATGATCATGTCAAAGTCACCATTCACAAAGCACTTGCAAAAATCAAACACTAATAATGAAAATTATATGAATTTTTAAGGTCAACTTCAGATTGGGCTTGATAAATCATGTCCATGGCCTTAACAAAATGCTATGGATTTAATTTGTGTGAATGTAGACAATTTAGAGCAAATAACTTTTAAATTGAAGCAAATCATTTGCACAAATAGACTTAGATTATATTCATGTGATTGGTTCAAAATGGAGCAGATTGTGCTTCATCCATGATGAATACAAATTTGGTACAAAAGTTAAGGAATTTATCTAAATTGGAAAAATTCGATGAATAATAAGGGTGAGTCCTACTAGGTGTGCCAGAAACTATGTTGAATTGGAGAACTGTCCTGACTTTTAATTTAATGATGTGCCCTAATTCTAGTTTTAACAAACTTAGAAGAAAGGAATAATGGTTTCACCTTACGTCATGATTGAGGCCAACTTCTCATGATCCCCATGGAGTACTCCTATGCTAAACTACACTAATTGCATGAAAAGTAAAGTGTAGAAAATAAACATGCATAAATAAGGGTGTGATGGATTCAAATGAAATACAATGTTTAGCCATAGTGAGGAAGTGTGTGTGATCAATTAACATCAATGATCTCCCATTTTTAACTATAATATTGCTATGCAAATGATAATATGGGAAAAGGGTTATGTTGCAATCACTGCACACTTAGAAAACTAGGAGGGTGAATCCAATGATGGAATGCATAAGGAATTTCTATTTTCTCAACAATATCATTAGATACAAAGCACAATGTGGATTTCACAAAGGGTATCTCTAAATTCTCATGGCTAAAAAGTGAATACAATGGAGCCCTTGGCTACTATTTATAGTTAGAGTTTACCCCTGAGTAACCCAAGGTAGGAAATAATTACTCCTAGTAAAATTTATGATTTAGGGGCATCTCTAACAAAATTATACACTTTCAAATGTTACATGACTCTAAATATACCTCTAATAAGCTTAGAAGATTTTTAAAATAAATTAGTGTGCCACAACATACCAAAATATCACTCTCAAAAAATTCTCTTTGATATCTACATCTTTATTTTTACCCTTTTTGCTCGTTGGCAAGTAAATTAATCCAAGAAGTGAGAAAATTGCTAGTTTTTCTTGAGTGGTTTTATCCTCTTAGCCAATAAGGTCCTTTTGCAAGTGAATCAGTCCTGGACAATCAGCACCTAAGTTATAATTAGAAAAAAATTGGAGGATTTTGGAATGAATTTGCTACTTGATTGTGTGCTCCTTCAAAATTATGAATTCTAATGGAGTGTTAAGGCACTATATTTAGACCATGGCATATTATGAGGAGGTAGTCCAAGGGTGATGAAATGACTTATCCCTTGTGTCTAGTGACATGTGCATAGAAATTTCACTTTGCTTAGCTCTAACCCAATTTAGGTACTTTGTTGTACTTTGTTTGAGTAGTCAAGATGGGGTTATTGTGGTTAAAGAAAATATAAATCATTTATAACTTTACTTGCATGTCCAATCATATATACACTTCTCATTCATATCCATCCCCATTTCATTAGCAAATACAATTATTCTACAAACACAATCCTCAAAGGCCTTGGGTGGTATCAAGGACCTAATTGTGCATAACCCCTAGGATTTCCAATGAATTGGTCCTCTAGCTCTTCTTGTTCCCACATTATTAATTAATCAAATTTTGTGTGTTTTTGATCATTGTCTTAGGGAAATTAATAAATAAAACTAGCTCAAATATTTTTTTCTCATCCCATTGGGCACCAGGTAGTGAAGAACACAAGCTTATACTGAGAGGGGGGTGAACAGTATAAGACCACTTTTTACTTTTCTTTCAAATCAATATTATGCAATGTATAGATAGCAATATCAACAACAATAATCAAAGCAATGCACAAATCACCACACACAATAGAGACACCACAATTTACGTGGTTCACCCAATGTGGGCTACTCCACGGAGAAAATATTTCACTAAAATTTTCTCAATCAATCTCTTGGGAATCCTTTCCCTATTACAATGTTTATGGACCTCTGTCCAATGGAGATACCAATCCCCTAAATCAAGTTCATGGATCTCTATCCACAGGAGAACTCCTCCTCTGCTCTGGTTGGTGATCCTCTAGAAGACTACTACCTCCACTACACTGGCTTGTGGATCTCTCTCCACTGAAGACTCTTGTCCCCACTCAGAAGACCTATCCTCACTACCCTGGCTGATGGATCTCTATCCACTAGAGACTACTGTCCTCTCTACTCTATCACCTCCAAAGCTCTATCTCAAATCTACACTAAACTCAGTCCTTCGGTCTAGCACAAATCTGCTCAATCTCTATCTTTGGTCTGGCACAAACCTATCCTCAAATCTGCACCAAACTCTGCTCCACAAGTCCACATAGAACTTGTTCAAATCTGCTCAACAAGTCCACTCAGAACTTGCTCAAATATGCTCAACAAGTCCACTCAGAACTTGCTCAAATATGCTCAACAAGCTCCACAAAACTTGCTCAAATATCTCAACAAGTCCACACAGAACTTGCTCAAATATCTCAACAAGTCCACTCAGAACTTGCTCAATCTCTCAACAAGTCCACTCAAACTTGCTCAAATATGCTCAACAAGTCCACTCAGAACTTGCTCAAATATGCTCAACAAGTCCACATAGAACTTGCTCAAATATGCTCAACAAGTCCACAGAACTTGTCCAAATCTGCTCAATAAGTCCTCTCTAGAACTTAACCAAATATGTATTGTAAGCTTCCACAAAACTCACACAAAATCAGTCCACAAGTCTTCTCAAAGACTTGTCTCAAATCTGCTTAACAAGTCCACATAGAACTTGTCCAATCTCATAGAAACATAAAGAGAATTGTTAGAGACCCAATATATTTCAACTCAATGCTCAATCTCAACTCAAATCAGAATATAGAATAGTTTGTTTTATGGAACTTGAACAATCACTTCACACATCCACTTGACTAGGCTCAACCAACTCTACTCAACCAATCACTCAATGAAACACCCCTTTCTCACAAACCCTAGTCCAAGCATGTAAACATCAACTCAAAATATTTCCAACAATGCTCAACAACAAATCTCACATAACAATGATACTCATGTTCTTTTCAAACCCTAGTTCAAGTTCTTTTCTCAACAACTCACTTCAACAACAATGCTTATAAAACAATCCTCTCATAGCAATGATACTCAAACCCTAGTTCAAGTTCTTCACACAACCAATGTTTTCAACAACAATGCTTATTAAACAAGGTTTTAATCACAACTCTTTATTCCAGAAAACCTTGATGCATTAACTCAAACACACTCAAAAGGAAACCCTAATCAAGTCCTTTTCACTCCAAACTTATTTTCTAGAAAACCAACCAATCAAATTAAACTTTGGAAAATGTGCTCATACCTTTTTCTTGATGATGAAGGAATCTTCTAAATCTGCCAAAAATCTCAAACACTTCTTTCCAAGCTCAAAGAAATTATAAGATGATTAATTTCCTCAAAATACAATGTAAACATCAAAACACACATACACCTTATCACTCCATCTTTAAGAAAACATTCATCAACATTTACAAAAAGTAAATTACCACTTACACCTTATAATCTCCCAATAATATTCAATGCACTCTTCTTTTCAAAATAACCTAAGACAAGAAGCTCCCTCTATCCTTTTAATATTTCAATAAATCAATATGACAAAACACTTTATTAAAATAAACCTTAACACCTTATTCCTCCAACTTATCAAAAATCATTTCCAACTAACAATCCTTTCATGCACCCTTTTAGCTCCAAACTTTAGGCAACACACAAAAATTAAAATCAAAATTTATTACCTTGCCTTGGAGGGGATTCGAACACACCGCGCAGCCTCAACCGGTGCTCTAGCCATGGCTCCCAATGTCATGCAAGCTAGGCGCTAGCTTGGGGACTAACGAGCACCACGTGCTCCAAAACCTTCCCCGCTCACCTTGCGCAAAACGTGCACCTTTCCTTTGGTGCTCTCCAACACCAATGCAACTGCCAAAAACTGTTACCGCTACATTTCGAACGTAGGCCTCCTTGCGCCCAACACCCTAACGTTGTCCTTTCTACCACTAGGCCACCTGCCCAGTTGGCGCTTGGTCTTTTGGTGCAAATCCCCTTAAATGCTATTCGTTGGTGCTCAAACAGAATGGTCGCTTCTCTTTCTTCCTCACGAATTCAAACACAATTGCATGCATTCGATTACCGAGCAAAAGGATAAATTAAAATACCTCTAAGGCATTAGCATATATACTAATTTCCTTCCTCCATGCATGACGTCGATGCTCGAATTACCTTCAACGATTTTAGACGTCGACGCTTATTTCCTTTGGAGCTTATTAATTTATAAAATATTTAAATTCATTTGAATTTAAATTTTATAAATTAATTCTTTAAAACCCTTTGGTTTTATTTAAACCCTCTTTCACTTTGCACCTTGGTATAAATAATATTTATTTATAAAATTTAAATTCATTTTGAATTTAAATATTTTATCAAATAAATATTAAACCTTCCTTTAGCTTTGCAATAAACTTTCTTGGGTTTTTATGAAAACCTTTTAACTTATGCTTCCACATAATATTTAAAAATATTATGGAGCCCTTTGCCTTTAACCTTTGCATTGTTCCTCTTGACCTTTGACTTTATTAGAAGCTTCTTCCTGGATATCAATGACAACTTTGATAACTTGTTTCTTGACAAATTCCTTGACATTAATGATGACTTCATTTCTTGACATCAATGACAACTTTGACTTAAGGACTCAAAATGTCCAACAATCTCCCCCTTTGTCATTGATGGCAACCCAAATTATTTTTCTGAAAACTTGACTTCTTCTTCTGTTCTGCTCCCCCTAGGACATTGCTCCCCCTGGCTCAATGCTCTCTTCAAATACCAAATCTCTCCCCCTTACTCAAATCTCTCCCCCTTTGACATCAATGGCAAAGGGTCACCTTTGGGGCTCGGGGCTAAGAATGAGCCTCTTAGCTTAGCCCCTCCCCCACCTCCTCTTGAGGTGGTTAATTCTGGGGTGGGAGTATCTCTACTCCTAGAAAGCATTGTTATTTACCTTTATCCTCTTTCCTTCTTATCTGATCCTTCTGATTCCTCTGACTGTTTCTTTCCATGTCCATGTTCCTGTCCATGTCTACATTCCATATTTCTATTCCTGTTCATATCCATGTTCCTTATTCCTATTTCTTTTCATATCCATATTCTTGTTCCTATTCATATCCATGTTCCTATTCCTATTCATATCCATGTTCTTGTTCCTATTCATATTCATATTTCTTTCCTGTTCATACCTATTTCTAGAATGTCTACTCTACACCACTTTGTTGTGTGACCATCATTGTTGCACTTGTAACACTTAATGTTATTATTCCTTGGAGGTGCAAATGTCTTAGGATTTCTCCTAGTGAAGCCATATCCTCTTCTATCATGAACCCTGCAATTCATTGCCTTGTGACCAAACTGATTACATGAGTAGCAATACCCATGGAAAAGTTATATGTTCCCATATTCCTATCTTTCCCGTGTCCTGCACTGTGAAGCCATGTGCCCAAACCTGTGACATGAAAAACATCTTCCATTGAAGTTTCCTTGTCTTGACCTCATTGGTCTCTTAGTCTCTCTTGACCTATTTTGATTGTTGTTCCATATATATCTTCTTTGTGCATTGTTCCTATCTTTGTTGAACTCTCTATTGTCCAACTCATCCTCAGATGTCTCACTTTCTTTTACACTATCTTCTTCTGAAATATCTTCATCTAAAGTTTCTTCTCCTCCAAAACTTGAGGTTGACTCTCCTTCCCATTTCTTTTGAACCTGTTCAAATCCAAGACCTATTTTGCTTGATGTAGTCTTTTGTGTCTTGATGAACTTATCCAAGTTATTTGAGCTATTTTTGAACCCTTTCATCTTGATCTTGGAGTCCTCTAAATCTTCTCTTAGTAGTGCCACTTCTTGTGCTAACTTCTCACATTCTAAGATCTTTGCTTCTAACTTATCCTTGAACCTTTTTGCCTTAGCCTTTGATTTTTCTAAATCCTCTATGAGCAATCTTCTCTCTTCATCACATTCTTGAAACTGAATTTCAAGTTTAGAGTGTTGCTTTCTTACCTTATTTACCATGTCAAGGGCATAAATAAGTTCTCCCTTGAGATCATAACCATTCTTTTCTGAATATTCCTCTATTTGTTTACCTTTGTCCACATCTTTATTTTCTATTGGCTTGTCTTCTATAGGATCACTTACTTCTTCTTCTAATGCCATTAGAAGATTTTCATCTAGTCCTTCAAGTGCATCCTCATATTCATCATCACTGAAACTATAACCATCCCTTGTACAACTATCTTCAAGATGTCCAAAGTTACCACATCTAAAACACTTGAGAATTATTGGAGTCCTTTTCTTAACTTGCTCTTTTTCTTCAATCATAAATAGGACTTCATCTCTATCATTATCTGAAAAACTAGCATCACTATCACTTGAATACTTACTTGCATTATCCGCATAGTAGCTCCTCTTTTGTCTTTGAAAGAACTTCTTTCCTTGTCTGCTTTGTCCATCCTTGCTTTTCTTTTGGTGCCTGTATCTTTCTGATTCCCTGTTCCTGTGATCCTATTTTTCTTCACCATTGTTGTTCTTGGGTTCTTGACAATCTGTTGCAAAATGTCCATACTTTCCATAATTGAAACACTTAATAGATCTTAGATCTCTAGATCTTCTAGAATCTTTATCTTTTCTACCATAATTAGCTTCTTCATCACTGGATGACTCATTGCTTGATTCTGACTTCTTACCTTTTGTCTTCTTGATTGCTTTGAAGGTTGCTTCCTTCTAGGGAATAGGATCTTTTGTTCTTATCTCAAAAGTTGTAAGCATACCAAGCAACATATCTCTTGTCAAAGTATCACCATCCATTGACACTTCTATAGCAGAAACCTTTTCACTGAATCTTTTTGGAAGAGTTCTTAAGACTTTATCACAAACATCTGATTCATCAATCTTCATTCCAAGTCCTTGCATATCATTAACAACCTCATCAATTCAAAGTAGATAAGCACTAATATTTTCCTCATACTTCATTCTTAATTCTTCAAATTATCCTTTGATATTTTATATCTTTGCTTTCTTGACACTTTTATCTCCTTCATATATACCTTGCAATTTATCCCACATTTCTTTTGCAGTTCTACAATGCATAACTTTCATAGACTCTATTCTATGCAAACCTCTCAAAAGTGCATTCATTGCTTTTGAATTGTAGTGTTGTAGGAGCTTACCTTCCTTATCTATAGGAGGATTGATTAAGGGATCATATCCAATATCAACTGCTTCCCAAATTTCATTGCCAAGTGCCATCAGGTAGATCTTCATTCTCATGCTCCAATACATATAGTCACTTCCATCAAATACTAGTGCTGAATTATCTGAGGACACATTCTTAGAATCCATTGTGTTCTTGATAGCTTTTCCTTCAAGTTGTTAAACTCTTCTGAAGGAACCCGCTCTGATACCAATTGAAGAACACAAGCTTATACTGAGAGGGGGGTGAACAATATAAGACCACTTTTTACTTTTCTTTCAAATCAATATTATGCAATGTATAGATAGCAATATCAATAACAGTAATCAAAGCAATGCATAAATCACCACACACAATAGAGACACCACAATTTACGTGGTTCACCCAATGTGGGCTACTCCACGGAGAAAATATTTCACTAAAATTTTCTCAATCAATCTCTTGGGAATCCTTTCCCTATTACAATGTTTATGGACCTCTATCCAATGGAGATACCAATCCCCTAAATCAAGTTCATGGATCTCTATCCATAGGAGAACTCCTTCTCCTCTACTCTAGTTGGTGATCCTCTAGAAGACTACTACCTCCACTACACTAGCTTGTGGATCTCTCTCCACTGAAGACTCTTATCCCCACTCAGAAGACCTATCCTCACTACCCTAGCTGATGGATCTCTATCCACTAGAGACTACTATCCTCTCTACTCTATCACCTCCAAAGCTCTATCTCAAATCTACACTAAACTCAGTCCTTCGATCTAGCACAAATCTACTCAATATCTATCTCTAGTCTAGCAAACCTACCCTCAAATATACACCAAACTCTACTCCACAAGTCCACACAAAACTTGTTCAAATATTCTCAACAAGTCCACTCAGAACTTGCTCAAATATGCTCAACAAGTCCACTCAGAACTTGCTCAAATATTCTCAACAAGTCTCACACAGAACTTGCTCAAATATGCTCAACAAGTCCACTCAGAACTTTCTCAAATATGCTCAACAAGTCCACTCAAAACTTGCTCAAATATACTCAACAAGTCCACTCAAAACTTGCTCAAATATGCTCAACAAGTCCACTCAGAACTTGCTCAAATATCTCAACAAGTCCACTCTAGAACTTGCTCAAATATACTCAACAAGTCCACAGAACTTATCATCTCAACAAGTCCACACAGAACTTGTCCAATCTCAATAAGTCCTCTCTAGAACTTAACCAAATATGTATTGTAAGCTTCCACAAAATCTCACACAAAATCAGTCCACAAGTCTTCTCAAAGACTTGTCTCAAATCTTCTTAACAAGTCCACACAGAACTTGTCCAATCTCATAGAAACATAAAGAGAATTGTTAGAGACCCAATATGTTTCAACTCAATGCTCAATATCAACTCAAATCAGAATATAGAATAGTTTATTTTATGGAACTTGAACAATCACTTCACATATCCACTTGACTAGGCTCAACCAACTCTACTCAACCAATCACTCAATGAAACACCCCTTTCTCACAAACCCTAGTCCAAGCATGTAAACATCAACTCAAAATATTTCCAACAATGCTCAACAACAAATCTCACATAACAATGATACTCATGTTCTTTTCAAACCCTAGTTCAAGTTCTTTGCTCAACAACTCACTTCAACAACAATGCTTATAAAACAATCCTCTCATAGCAATGATACTCAAACCCTAGTTCAAGTTCTTCACACAACCAATGTTTTCAACAACAATGCTTATTAAACAAGGTTTTAATCACAACTCTTTATTCCAGAAAACCTTGATGCATTAACTCAAACACACTCAAAAGGAAACCCTAATCAAGTCCTTTTCACTCCAAACTTATTTTCCAGAAAACCAACCAATCAAATTAAACTTTGGAAAATGTGCTCATACCTTTTTCTTGATGATGAAGGAATCTTCTAAATCTGCCAAAAATCTCAAACACTTCTTGCCAAGCTCAAAGAAATTATAAGATGATTAATTTCCTCAAAATACAATGTAAACATCAAAACACACATACACCTTATCACTCCATATTTAAGAAAACATTCATCAACATTTACAAAAAGTAAATTACCACTTACACCTTATAATCTCCCAATAATATTCAATGCACTCTTCTTTTCAAAATAACCTAAGACAAGAAGCTCCCTCTATCCTTTTAATATTTCAATAAATCAATATGACAAAACACTTTATTAAAATAAACCTTAACACCTTATTCCTCCAACTTATCAAAAATCATTTCCAACTAACAATCCTTTCATGCACCCTTTTAGCTCCAAACTTTAGGCAACACACAAAAATTAAAATCAAAATTTATTACCTTGCCTTGGAGGGGATTCGAACACACCGCGCAGCCTCAACCGGTGCTCTAGCCATGGCTCCCAATGCCGTGCAAGCTAGGCGCTAGCTTGGGGACTAACGAGCACCACGTGCTCCAAAACCTTCCCCGCTCACCTTGCGCAAAATGTGTGCCTTTCCTTTGGTGCTCTCCAACACCAATGCAACTACCAAAAATCGTTGCCACTATGTTTCGAACGTAGGCCTCCTTGCACCTCAACACCCTAACATTGTCCTTTCTACCACTAGGCCACCTGCCCAGTTGGTGCTTGGTCTTTTGGCGCAAATCCCCTTAAACGCTATTCGTTGGTGCTCAAACAGAATGGTCGCTTCTCTTTCTTCCTCATGAATTCAAACACAATTGCACGCATTCGATTACCGAGCAAAAGGATAAATTAAAATACCTCTAAGGCATTAGCATATATACTAATTTCCTTCCTCCATGCATGACGTCGGTGCTCGAATTACCTTCAACGATTTTAGACATCGGTGCTTATTTCCTTTGGAGCTTATTAATTTATAAAATATTTAAATTCATTTGAATTTAAATTTTATAAATTAATTCTTTAAAACCCTTTGGTTTTATTTAAACCCTCTTTCACTTTGCACCTTGGTATAAATAATATTTATTTATAAAATTTAAATTCATTTTGAATTTAAATATTTTATCAAATAAATATTAAACCTTCCTTTAGCTTTGCAATAAACTTTCTTGGGTTTTTATGAAAACCTTTTAACTTATGCTTCCACATAATATTTAAAAATATTATGGAGCCCTTTGCCTTTAACCTTTGCATTGTTCCTCTTGACCTTTGACTTTATTAGAAGCTTCTTCCTGGATATCAATGACAACTTTGATAACTTGTTTCTTGACAAATTCCTTGACATTAATGATGACTTCATTTCTTGACATCAATGACAACTTTGACTTAAGGACTCAAAATGTCCAATGGGTAGTACCTTGATGTCATGCATGAGAGATTGTTGAGAAATTTGTTTAACATAATTTTTTATAAAAAATTTGCAAGCATGCTCAAGATCTTAAAAAACAATGATCAAGGAGGACACCGGATTATCTTTGTTATTATTATTGACTAAAGTTATCATAGTTATTATTGTTGGGTAGTTGTTAGAAATCTTCATATAAAAATAAGCATAACCAAAGTAGAAATATAGGAATTAATGGAAATGGTTATGAATTAGAAATAACTAAATGAGAGTAATAGGAGTGCTAAAAAAAATAACTAAATGAATTTAACAACAAACTTATATTAATCAAGCGGAACAAATATTACATGCCTCTTCAAAGGGGCAACCTCCTTAGAAGTATATCTTTGATACAAAATGATAAAATATGAGATACCTTATACTCCAAACCCATGTCCTTATATAGACTCTTATTTACCCTAACCCTAATACTCAAGGGTTGAACCACATGAAAGAAGGAACTCAAGCCCTAACTCATACTTATATAAAAAAGTAAAGGTACATCATAATGAGCCCATGCACACTTGGCACCCATGGTGCAAACATAACACTAACACTAGATAAGTACATAAAAATAGTTGTGTTAGGATAGGGTCCTAACATGTCCCCCCCCTTCACGAAGTTTTGTCTTGAAAGCTTGAGGTAAGGAAACTACTATTGTAGTTGATGGAGCAACTCCCCAATAGGATCTTCAAGTTGTAGTCCATGCTATTGTACTAGGATATCGATGAGAGTGCACTTACAAAGTATACATGTACATAGATCCAAAATATTCTCAAGTTCTAAGGTGATAAATCCTTTCTCATCCAATTGGGATAGTGTGAAATGGACCTATATACAGTTTCCAAAGACCTTTAAAAATGAGACATGGAAAAATTGATGTATCATGGAAGAATGTGATAATTCTAACTTGTAGGTCATGAGGCCAACTTATTGGAGCACTTTATATAGTCTATAGAATTTTGATGCTAACTAATGATTGCTATGGAGTTTTGTGATGACTGCTTGTAGGGATGCAAGCATAGGAAAACCATGTCTTCAATGTTAAACTACACTTTAAATAATGTTGATCTGCTTGTTGTTACATATGGTTATGTGCAATGACCAAATTATCTTTGATATTTTGGAGTAGTTGTGCACACTCCATGAGAGTGGAATCCACTAATTGAACCTCATAACTACCTAGAATGTAGAGTGACAATGGTGTTTGTCTATAAATTTTT
This sequence comes from Wollemia nobilis, assembly GCA_028583015.1. NCBI lineage: Eukaryota > Viridiplantae > Streptophyta > Pinopsida > Araucariales > Araucariaceae > Wollemia > Wollemia nobilis. Next base: position 2,236,621 of record JAQPPZ010015334.1, read on the forward strand.
TTATATGGTGTCATCTTAGTATAGTGATAGGAAGTATTATACCACTACTTGGACAAAGGAAGCCATATGACCCAGTAAGTTAGTTGGTTAGATGCAAAGCAATATAGATAAGTCTCTATGCACTTGTTAACAAATTTTGTTTGCTCATCGATTTGTAGATCGTATGCCAAGCTTATCTTGAGTTGTGTCCTATGTAGCTTGAACAATTCTTGTTAAAAATGACTAGTGAATGTGGGGTCACAATTAGATACGATGGATTAGGGCATGCCATGAAGGCAAAAATTGAAATCAAGGAATATTTGGGTAATATTCGAGGCCTTGAAAGGGTGGGCTAGAGGACACAAACATGCATACTTAGAGAGACAATCGACCACCACAAGAATGATTATTTGACCTCTAGATTTAGGGAAGAAATGAGCACCATGGAGTTCGTTCAATAACTCATCGATGATGAGAATGGGAAATTTTTCCTTGATGGTAATTTTATTGAGTTCTTGAAAATCCACACATAAATTCCAAGACTCGTCTTTATTACAAACCAAAATAACTAGGGAAGAATATGGGTTGATACTCAGTAGAATGACCCTTATTGCTAATAACTCCTATAACATATTCTTAACTATAGTCTTTTGCATATACAATTATTGGCGAGGATGAATATTTGGCTATAATATTCCTAGAACATGCTCAATGGCATGATTGTGGGATCACCATGGTGGTAACCCTTGTGGTTGTATAAACACAAGGGCATGTTTATCATAATTTATTGTAATTTAACTAATTGAAATGTATCATTTGTATTTGGGTCCTACAGTGCAAATAGTTTTGCCACCACCCATTGAGATAATTTATTTAGAAGTATTTCCATGCAATGCGAGGTGATGAGTTGGGTAGGACCTGTGGTCATGCCTCAGAAGTGAATTGGCTCCCATGTTTTATGAATTGCATCCATAGCTCAAAAAATTCCCATACTATCAAGCTTAGGGTATGAAGCCATTGAGTTCCCAACACAATTGCATAAACTCCCCAAAGGAAGGTCAAACATAACTGCCATGAGGTTGTAGTTATCCATTGCTACTTTTACATTTTTCATTTTCCCTTGCATGGTAGAGTACCCCCATTGGAAACCATGACCTCAAATGAATTGCAAGAATAGATGTAACAAGTTGCTTGTTTAACTACCCAAGGATCAATAAAATTATGGGTACTGCTAGAATCAATGAGGATGATAAATCATTGGCCTTTGAAATACCCCATCACCTTCATGATCTAAGAAGTAGAAATCTTAGCTAATGAATGTATTAAATTTTTAGGTTGTGGATCCTCTGTTAGTTTGGGATATTTAGGTTGATCTACCTTTATTTCATCTTGATCTTCATTGTGTGGGTCCTTGGTGGAAGGTTCTTCCACATCCAATAAATATAGTTTTTGCTATACAAACTTGTGCCCTAGATATTTGTCATCATAGTTGTAACATAGATCCTATGTCTAACGTGCCTTCATTTCTTTGTAGGTAAGATAATTAACCCGGGGTGGTTTATTTTTTGAGTTTGGTGATGCCCAATACAAAAATGAGATTTAATATTATAGTAGTTTAAAAGTATTATGAATTTACCCTCATTGAGCCTAACCAATACTATAGATACCACATTGTTGTTTTACTTGAATATTTTTACCTCTATATTGATATCTTTCTTTAATTCATTAATAAATAACTTTGGAAAAACTTGACACTCAATCCCCCAGTGTGATTCGCTAGCTTTTCAAACTATGTCTAGTAATCACGAACATATGTTGTTGGTATTAACTTCATGAAGGCTCCTATAAAGTCTTCATACTCATTGGGTCCAAAATGATAATAATTTATGCTCAAATTTAAGCCAGGTGAGCCTTAGATTCATATTATGTAACCATTGGAACCAATGAATTGCTTCCTATTATAGGTTGAAAGATATGATTGCAAGCTTCTAATTGTGGAGAGAAACATAGAAAGAAAAATATTATTTAGCCTGATATGACCGACGAGTTGGATCATCATCATCAAATTTTTAAAGTCTAGCTTAGGCATTATTTGATTTATATTTAGAGGAAGGATGTTTCATACTCCTCCACTGAAACTAGCACCCTAACTCCCTAATAATTGTCTTCCCATAGTGTTGTATTTTGCATCTTAGGTCTATTAAACTACTTTTGATGTTGTCAATTTTATCCAATTTTTCTAATTTAGATAATTCTTAGAGGATTGATGACTAAGAAGCTTCACTTTGTTTCCCTTTTTTTCCCAACCATTGTAGCTCTTAAGTAGTTCTAGTAACATTAGCAATTTTAATCACTTTAGGGTCTTCAAAAAAGCTTTTCAAAGTTGTATCTCAAAATGATCAGCTCAAAGAGAGGATTGGAATGATTCTTTTGGTTATTTTATGGATTTTATTTCTTTCCTTTTGCTTTTTATTTTTTGCTCGTTGGTGAACTACTTACAATTGACTATGTTGATTGTTAGATTGGATATTCTTTGCACTATTACATTGGATATTCTTTACACTATCAAATTGGATATTCATTGTCACACTAGACATTCTTTGCACTATTAGATTGGATAATAGTTGTGTAGCTTTAGAGTGTTTAGACTACTTATGTTTAAGCTGCTTGGTACATTTCAATGTGATTTTGTAGCAAATATTAATTGTGATTATAGTAGCCTCTTCTAAGTATGCTCAGATTTATCCATAGGTCTAGGTGGATTGGTAAGTTGGGGGAGGAGACCTAGGTTCCAATCCCATGGGCGTGCCCATGCATAGCCAATAGCTCGATCTGAATTCTCTGCGTGTTGCACTTGATTGATGATGGTGATCAGTTTCCTATTTGTTTGGCAGTCCCATTCATGCCACGTGTTGAACCAGACTGATGAAGACAGTGCAAACCCTGTGCGTTCGACGATCCCCATCTCACGCCGAGTTACCATTAACAAGACGATGGGTGTGTTGGAAGCCTTTGCTGATAGTTTGAACCCTGCCAACTGTGTTGGAAGTTACTAAAAAATTGTGATTGTAACCAATTCATCTATGTAACCAAAAAAAAAGTAGGCTCAGATTTGATTTTGTTTTTGAATGGTAAAAGATAAAACAATGTTGCAATAGAGACAACCTAAGTTAGGGTGTGTCTGATTACATGGACTCTTTGATATATGATCTTGTTTGTGATTAGTGGCCTACCCAATATTTCATAGCTCTAACTATAAGGGTTCCACCATACCTATAGCCACACTATCTATTTTTTAGGGTATTATTAGGGTAACTTTCTAGGGTTAAGTGCTTACTAATGCACCATAATTTTAGATGATCAAAGACTTCCTAGGGTTGTTTTATTTTAGTTTAACTTACAATTATTTTTTGATATACCTCACCATGTGTGGAAGTCCAAATACGTGGCACATTCTAAGACTTGGATGTTAGTGTGCTTTTACCACACCTTTTTCATACACTGCTTTATAGTCAAATGTGCTTAGCCAAAAATGATAAATTTATGAAATTTTTTAACCTTTAGAACAAAGTCTTTATCCTACTCCACTACAATTTTTTTTTGTGTTTTGTAGAAATATACTTTAATGGAAAATAAACAACTAAGAAATTGAAAAATAGAAAATGGACAAAAGGATAAGAATTATTGTTGTTGCTGAAAAACACGATCCTAGAAATAATTTTGATACCACTTGTTAGAACCTTCATATAAAAATAAGTATAATTAAAGTAGCAATACAATAATTAATATAAATACTCACGAATTGGAGATAAATTTTAATCACAAAAATAAAAGTAACATAAGTGTTCACACAAAATAATTGAATAGAAATAACAACAAACTTATATTAATAAAGCAAAACAAATAACAAAATTACATTAATAAATCAAAATAAATATCGTAAGCCTCTTAAAAGGACATCTCCTTAGAAGCTAAGCTTTGATATAAAATAAGAAAATATGAAATGCATTCTACTCGAAACCCAAGTCTTTATATAAAATTTTATTTACCCTAACCCTAATGCTCAAGGGTCCGACCACATGAAAGAGGAAACACAATCCCTAATTTTTTTTAATACTAAAACTTTTAGGCTAGAAAGAAACCTTTTTTTAATACTAAAACTTTTAGGCTAGAAAGAAACCTTGAGAGCTGCTCTTAGGTGGTCCACAATATGGTCCCATCAAGGTATACCACTATTTAGAGGGAAGCCACATTAATTTTTTTTGTATCTCTTTTCGCATCGTAGAGGGGTTTGAACCCATTCAATGGAGTCAGGTCTGCCTTCTCCACTTGCGCTACAAAGGCGGACTAAAACTTTTAGAGAACACAACCTCTAACTTTATTTTTTTGGATACTAAAACTTTTAGGTTAGAAATAAACCTCGAGAGCCGCTTTAGGTGATCGACAATTTTGTCCCATCAAGGTATACCACTATATAAAAGGAAGCCACAAGAGATTTTTTTGTGTCCTCCTTTGCATCACATAGGTTCGAACTGTGGACCTCCCCATTCAATGGGGCCAGGCTTGCCTTCTCCACTTACACTACAAAGATGGACTAAAAATTAAATGGATAGTGTGATAGACCCCTATCGACGCATAGGACTAAACAATCTTCTCCTAGAAGTGACCCCTTATCCCATCAAGGTATACGACTATATAGAAGGAAGCCACAAGATATTTTTTTGTGTTCCCCTTCGCATCGTAGAGGTTCGAACCGTAGACCTCCTCGTTCAATGGAGCTAGGATTGCCTTCTCCATTTACACTACAAAGATTGACTAAAAATTAAATGAATAGTGTGATAAACCCCTATCGACGCATAGGGCTAAACCCCTCCTCGTAAAATCGAGAACTACACTTATAAATAAGTTAAAAAATTAGCATACAACCAAATGTTGCAGTTTGAATCTTGGACCTTCTCGAAGAACCAAACCCCAAACCATTACGTTATCTCCACCAAAATACAACCCCTAACTTTTATTTACTATAAATGTTACATCATAATGGACCATTATACATTATACATAAAACTATCACTAGACAATTACGTAGTAAGAGGATAAGGTTCTTACAATAGTCATGAAGAGGAATTTTCAGCTAAAAGATAAAAATTATAATTTTAGTTCTACATAGACTTGTAGAAGATGAGGTGATAGCATGACATCAATAAATTAAAAAAATATTTAAAAACATAAAATAATTTTATGTTAAAGAGAATTTATAGAATATAATTTTATTTAATGAAATCAAAGTAATGAATGAAAGAAGCTCCCTAGTTTGAGTCGCTTTAAGTGATATAAAGCCTAATCACATCAACGTAAAATTGTACGGCGCTTAAATAATATGATATAATTGCAAAATACACTTTAGAGACCATTCTTAAAATGAGTAGTGCTCGTCAAACGTCTGCGACAGTTGATCCACTGGAGAGACAATGATACGCTCATCTATGCACTACTCCACGGGGGATCTCCGATATTCGGCGCGTCATTTCACGCCAAATCATTTCACGTCTTTCACCGAAAGTTGGTTTTCCGTTCCGTTGACAAAAACAATAACCATGAAAGCTTTGCCGTCGATCGACGCGAACGGAATATGACACTTTCTTCGGAAACGCATCACGTCACAGTCAGTAGCCACGTCCCGAAAATGGACGACGGGAAACCAAATTTGACGTCAGGTGACAGCTCCCGGGCACCAACGTTGACATTAACAGCGTCTTCGTCAGCACAAAAAAGTCCGTTAATTCACTCTGTTTATAACGGCGCTCAGCGCGGAAGTCCGTCCGATGACGGATTTGTGGGAAACCCAAAATCTTTGGTTGCCGTCATGGCGAAAAGGCGAAAATCGTGACGGCAAGTCCGGTGGGGACCCGAAAACTTCCAGATATCGATGACCTGCGGACGGGAAATTTGATGTTAGGGTTTGATTGCGACAAAAAATGATGCACTGCAGACTCTGTTTCATGGAAATTTAGCTTCTAGGGTTTGGTCATGGCAACAAATGCAAAGAGCTCGACTGCAAGTTTTGTCTGGAGGTGATAGATTGGTCTGTGAAAGGGAATTTGAGGCCAGTTAAACCCTAATTGACAGAAATTTTGAAGGCCTAGGGTTTGAAAGGAGTTTTTTTGAAAGAGCTGGGGATTTGACAGAAACTTTGATGGGCTAGGTTTTGACAATTTTTTCGTTGGAAGGGATAGAGGTTTTGACAGTAAAATTAGAGGGTTTAAGCGCCAAAAAAGATAATGGCAAGCGACGATGACGAGTTTCGCAAGGCAAATTTAGGGTCAAGAGCGGAGTGGCACCCGGACACGGTGGCACGCTTGATCGATGGCTATGGTGAAAAGTGCGCCAACATCAAGGGCTACCTCAAGACCAAGGACTGGGAAGAGATTGTGAAATACGTGAACATCCAGTGCGAGGGTTCGAAGGTCCCTAAGACGATGAAGCAGTGCAGGGAGAAGATCGACAGCCTGAAGCGGCGGTACAAGCTGGAGAAGCGTCGGGCGGAGATCCGCGGTTCGAATCACGTAAACTGGTCCTTCTTCGACAAATTGGACGATATAATGCGAAATTTGAGGCGGAGCGGCAACATATCGGAGGGGCAGTCATTTGAGGTCGCGGAGGCGCTGGATTTCGAGGGATTTGACGGGGACAACCGCTCGGAGTTGATGATCTCGTCCAAGAATGTCGGGGATAATGGCAATAAAGGTAAATCCTCTTACGTTGAGAATTCATCGGATTTATTTGTGGACGATGGCATGAATACCGATGTAAATAATGGCAACAGAAATGGCGGCCGGAGGGTTAGGGTTGAATTTCAGGACAAGGGTAAGAAACGGGCCCTCGGGGTTGGTGATCGGATTTCCAAGAGAAGCTGCCTTAATCCAAACCCTAGCCCTAGCCCTAGCCCTAGCCATAGTCCTAATCCAGTCCGGGCCCTGGCCGATGCCCTGGTGAGTTTCTCCGAGATTTACTCTAGAATTGAGAGCGCCAAAATGGAGCTGTTTACAAAGATGAATTTGGAGCTTGCGAAGCTTCACAGGAAGAAAAAGAAGAATCCATCGTCTTCTAGTGTCAACTGCACTGATTCTGACAAGTGTAGACCTTCTGAATAGCTTTTTCTTTTAGAGAATTGAGAGTAATTCTCTTTCTCATTTCGAAGTTTTGAAGCTTGACCGTTTGAAGGTTTGTCTCTGTTGCTCACTGCTGGGATGAGTTGTTGAATGTGAATGTACATCAGCTTGTAGTCTTTGTTGCCTATGAAAACGAAGTGGCAATCAGATGAAGCTTTTTCTAGGCTATTTTTATGAGGCAAAGGTCCATGATCGGGTGATAGTCTGTAAATTACAGATAACCTTGTAATTAAGTCTTTTAAGCTAATGCTGGGTGATGTTTCCAAATGAGCCATCACAGATAGATCATAGAGATGTACAATGTATGTATATGCTTTGGGTCATATTGTATTCAACAAACATCAGGTTTATGCTGATTTAATTTTGTACTGTTGGATAGTCTGCCTTGACGCCCAATTCTCTTTCGATTGTGGTATAAAGTTGGGTTTCTTACCAGGTATGTGGTTGTGATTATTCCAAAACGGATGATGTTAAATAGAACTTGATTTTCTGTGGATGATGTTAAATAGAACTTGATTTTCTGTGGATGATGTTTTTCGATATTTTTTATGTTCAATTTCTGTCAGCACAATGCTATTCTTTTTTTGTTTTTTTTTGCTTTGCATGATTTGATTAGGTTGATTGACTGAAACAAGCGGCATCAAAATGTTTCTATGAACTCTCACACTTCTTTCTTAAAATCAATCTTTTTATGAACTCTCACACTTGTAACTTTCTCAAAATCAAGATGACAGGTAAGCCTTTACTGCTTCCATATGCCTTTGAAAGGCCATTAAATTCGTTCGAATTAAAAGAAAAGGTTAAAAAGTTAAAGTAGTTTTTAACGTCCACGAGATCATAGGCCATCTGAGAATCATAGAGGATGTTATTTATCCAATATATGTTTATTTAACAAGTCTACCTCCCATTGGATTTGAACCTTGAAGCTTGTATTCGGAGTTCCAAAGTCTACCATTAGGCCCACTCAAGTTATACTTCAAAGCCTTTACCAACACCTAATAACCACTGTGAAAATAAAAAATCAGTGGAAATGGTGAATAAAAAAGAGAATCTGAAAGCAGTTGACAATTCTATTGTAGTAAAGTGTAAACATACCTGCCGAAATCAAATAGACTAATTCAATGATATGTATAAGTTAAACAACTTGTACTCGTTGTGAAATTCAATTTATAGGATCATATACTGGGTCAGATTCTGGATGCATCCAAGATTTGTTATGCATTAAAGACAAAGATGACCACTTTTCTGTGAACCAATAGTTTATGAATATGCTTAAATTCATGAAGAAAATTGGATATACAAATTAACGAGTTACTTTTAGTGACAAGTGTTGTGTTGGCAATGTACCAATAACCAGATTAAGCAAATCAGTTGTCCAGTGGTGCTATCTGCTAATTATAAATCCAACTTCAATCTAATCTAAGGTTTGTCCATTTGGAACCTTCATTGGAAATTAAATTTATCAATACAGATGTTTTATAGGTTTTCAAGTTGTTTAGGTGGAACCTGGATTCAAAACTTACTAGTTATTTTGTTTAAAGTGATGTTCCATAACAAGCCACATAAAGAATGCTGCCTATCCTTTTGTGTTTTAGAAAGCTAGCTATATACTTTTACCCTAGCAGCAACGCTAATAGGAAGAAAGAATAGGGAAGTAGAAGATGTAGTATTGGAAAAATTTTATTGGCTTGGCTACTGTGAGCTCCTATATGGGACTTCACATATCAAATATCTTTGGCAAATAAGATGTTCTAATTGATTCTTAAGGACTAGTATATATGACCATTCAGATATAAGTAGTTTTGAATCATGTTTTAAAAATTAAGGTTGCATGTGATGAACTTGAAACTAAAGAATTTTGTTGTAAATGAAAACAAAATAAGTGGTAAGGATAATGAAATTGAAGTAGAATTACAAACAACCTTCCCACGACAGCAGCATGATAAGACAAACATAAAAATTGAGACTCAGAACTTCGTATTCAGATCTGAAGAAAAAAACTACAATGGTACTCACATTGTTTGCTCTCATCCACCTTCCAAAATTGGTAACATTATGCAGAACCTCAAATGAGCCTCAGAAGTGTACTATGGTGTCTTAGAATGCTAAAAACGTACTACTAATGCTTGCCAGATCATCATTGAAAAGCTAGATAGATGAAAACATAAATATTAGAACCTTTTGCGAATTCCAGAGCAACAGTGGCAGTATCTGTGCTTTGAGATATAAAAGATGCACAAAAGATTTGAATAACTTCAATAAAAAACTTGGCAATTGTTGTAGAGATAGTGTTAGTAAGAAGTGGCCTGCCTCCAGTCCCAGTCGTGACATAAAAAGCATGCTTGGTAAATTAATGAAATTAGTAGATGGATGTAGGAAAAAGGTGAAATAATATTATACGTTAGGAGTTTGAGTTCAATGGATGCTGAAATTTATTCTCAAGGCTTTAGTCACAGGCTATAATGTTTGATATGATGGATGCTAGAAAATTACAACTTTATGTAATTGTGACATTGCAATCCTAATCTTAACTTTGTAAGTGGATGATGGATCATGAAGCATGATCTGAAATGTGGATTATTAACTCCATAATGTGATTTTTTATTTATAAACCTTATTTATCCATCTGTATATTTGTATTTTGGCATCTCTTTGTATGCCATTCTTCACCAGCACCCGTCAACTGGCTGTTGTCGTTGAGGGAAAATTGATATCATGCTTGGAAGTTGCATATATAGTAGGATGCTTTCTGCATGTCCCAGCATTCAACTTAAAGATGTTGGCCTCTTATGCTTTGATTAAAGTGCTAGCTCTTAGAGGAAACTAACCAATTTTGATAAGCATTGTGGGGTGTGAAAGGAGGATCGGAACTTATATGTGTTGAGAACAGTGAGAATTGCTAAGATACACCCTTGTACATGAATCCTACCAGCAAAATCAAAATATTCTTGATTTAATATTTAATTCAGGATTCTCCTTACAAGAGAAGTGATGAATATAAGTAAATTCCAGCTTCACAGTGGAACAGAGGATCAAGAAGGGATTCATTGTTTGCTTAATGTATGTAGGTTTTCTCTTTTGCCAATTTTATGAAGTCAATCTGCCAGCCATGTGAGCCAACTCTACTTTGACTTATCGATGAGCTTTCACTTGTCATAAGTTAACTACCCTATTATCAATTCTCTAAATAATGCACATCTTAACCTAATATTGAATGTTATTGTTTCTGCGTTAAATTTTTGATAGCAACACAAGTGAGTTTCATAACTAGCAAAATAGTAGCTTGTTATCATGTGTACGTATGTACAAGCATGAGTAATTTTTAGGAGTTGTAATTATGAGAAGTGTCTACCGTTGTTGTTGGAAGATACTCTTATTTTCCATACTTGATGGAAACCTGATGTTGGTTGTTATATGAAGAAATAGAACCGTTAAATTTGAAGAATTCCCTAAATTTTTTAATGCTACATAGTCTAAGTAGGAAATTTCCTACTTGTTCCATTCATCCCTGTATGTTCTTGCAAATGTTCTTGCAAATCTATCTACCTTGAGTGGGTAAAGCAAGTTTTTCTGCCAGGTATGTAAGTCCAGCCAGACATTTTGAGAACATTGTTGATGGTGTCATGTTTTGCTGCTAAGTTAGATGGAGTGTTTTACTGTACAGCATGGTCACAAAAATGCTGCAACCTTATCTTGAGTGAAATATTTTAATGCCAGGTACAAGTCCTTAATGACTTTGGCAGAAGAGATACTCCTTAAGACAAAGGTGACAGTAAGTTCATTCTGTGGTGCAGCTCCTCAGGTGGTGTGCTTCTTGTGGTGTGGTGCCATGGCTTGTAAGTTGATTGTGTTTATTGAATCTAAGTAATGCTTTTCTTTTTATTTGAACTTCTAAGAATGAAGGTTCTTGCAAAACTCAATTTGTCAATCTATATACGTTCTTCGGTGGATGTCCCATCCCTAAATAGTTAAAATATATAGGATTCTCAATATGGATAGACTCATCCTTGGAGATTTGGATACTACCCTTGTGAAATAACTGATTAGTAGCTCTTTAGTTCTAGAAAAGGCTAATTCAAGTGGTGACAGGGAGGTTAGTTTGAGTTTTTTTTCCCTTCATTTGTTGAATAATAAGTTAAGCCTGTGAAACTACCTATGTTGCGTGACTTGATACCATAAATAAGGAGCATAGATTTTGTAACTGCCCAAATTGATTGTTCTCATCTTGCAAGTTTGATCATGGATGTTCTATCAGCTATTCTTCTGAGCTTTGTTCATTGACTGGAAGAAGTATTTCAAGATGCTGCTCTTTGCTAGTTGTCCGGACTACAGTTCATGACTCCTTTTTATACAAGCTAGTTTAGTTTTAATGGTTGCACAGATTTTGAATTCGCTCTTGACAATTTCGTATATTAATTGTTTCCTGGGTTTATTACTAGACCAGCAGATTGCTTCCGTAAATTTTGTGGATGACAAGGATGGTCAAGATAGCCACTCTGAATGTTTGCCAATTCTTGTTCATTACTTGAAACATTTGGCTAACTGGTCAATTAATGCTGGGTCTCCAATTTCCTTATTGTGAATATAAGATGACCCACACTATTGTAGGGTCTTTATCACATCCGTTTACTGACCCTTCTCTTATAGTTTGCATTTTTGATAGCTACAAGGGACTCTTAATGTGCCGGCAATCGTAATCCTAAATTTTTCTGTAGGCCCCACCTTTAGCTTGAAATGATAAAAGTTCATCGACCTTTAGATATGCACTTCTTGCATTTTTTTATCTATTTATCTATGGATACATATCACCATCATGTCTGTTAGAAAATTAAAAGCAAGCAAGCATAAACAACAATAAACAGTACACAAGATTTTACGTGGAAACCCTGCAGTGTGCACGTAAAACCACAGGGCAATGGCAACTTTTCTTCTTTTATTATTCTCAGCTGATTTCATACATTCGCACTCAATCATAATGCAAGGGCTTTCCCCTTTTCATAGAAATACACAGGAAGATTCCAAAAAAGTTGTGGCACATTCCAGATAAAAGCGCTTTAAAAAATTGCTTTTATCAATTGCTTTCTATAACAAAAGTTGTTTTAAAGACAAAAGCAGCTTTAAAAGCAAAAGCAACTTTTAAAGCAAAAGCAGCTTTTAAAGCAAAAAGCAGCTTTAAAGCAAAAAACAACTTTAAAGCAAAAGCATTTTTAAAGCTCCACCAAGCACCACTCTACTGAAGAACATCGAAGATCTGGATATTGACTTCACCTCCTAACATTCTCCCACTTGAAGTCGATATACATGAATTCTTTGCCTTTGTTTTCCATCCAAGTGCCAATTGCCCAATGCTGCCCTTATCATGTTTTCAGCAAGCCCAGAAAAGTTTTGCACCACTCAAACTTCTCTCTCTTGACTGGCTTTGTAAGCATATCTGCAGGATTCACTTCAGTATCAATCTTCTCCAACAAGATCCTACCTTCTTCCACCACATTTCTTATAAAATGGTACTTAACATCAATGTGTTTGGTGCGATCATGGAATGTTGGGTTCTTCACTAATTGAATAGCACTTTGACTATCGCAATGCAACGTAATCTTACCCTACATTATCTTGAAGTCACCTAACAATCGCTCCAGCCAAATTGCCTCTTTGCTGGCTTCAGTTGAACATATTTTGCTTCAGTGGTTAATAAAGCCACCACAGATTGCAACTTAGAAGTCCAACTTACAACACCACCAACAAGAGTGAAAGCATATCCTATAGTGGACTTTCGCCCATCTCTATCTCCACCATAATCAGAATCCACAAAACCTTTAACTTGCAAATCTGCCGATCCAAAGTAAATGACAACATTTGAAGTGCCTCTTAAATATCTAAATATTCACTTCATTGCATTCCAATGCTCCTTACCAGGATTCGCCATGTACCGGCTGACTACTCCCATTGCTTGGGCAATATCCGGTTTGGTGCTCACCATGGCATACATGAGGCTTCCTACTGCTGATGAATATGGTACACGAGACATGCTTGTCTTCTCTGCTTTTGTTTGAGGACACTATTCGGAAGACAATTTGAAGTGTGGAGGAAGTGGGGTACTGATTGGTTTTGCATTTTGCATATTGAAGCATTGCAAAATCTTTTCTATACATGTCTTTTGACATAACTAGATCTTCTTTCCTGTTCTGTCCCTGTGTATTTGGTATGCTGCTCTTAAATCTTTATATCAAACGTCCTAACCATTTGAGCCTTAAGATCACTTATTTTCTTCAAGCTAGGGCTTGCAACTAGCATATCATCAACATACAACAACAAGATAATAAAACTGCTATCATTAAACCTCTTATAGTATGCACAGTGGTTAGCTTCACTCCTGTTGAAACCTTGGCTCTTCATGAAGGTGTCAAATTTTCTATACCACATCCTTGGTGCCTGTTTCAATCCATACAGAGATTTTTAAAGTCTGCAAACCAAAGGCTCTTTACCTCTTTCTTCATAGCCCTCAAGCTGATCCATATAAATCTCCTCCTTGAGATCACCATGCAAGAAAGCAGTTTTTACATCAAGTTGCTCCAACTCTAAATCCTGTGTTGCCACAAGTGCAAGTAAAACTCTAACAGTAGTCAACTTCTTCTTTTTATTTGTGGAAAACATCCCAAAAGGGATGCCACTTTCGGGTAAGACCCAAGGAGGCAGGGGTATCCATTCCGCCAAAAACGCCCAGGACTCGGACCTGGCCTACCACCTTTGACATACTCAAGGAGCAAACAAACACACAAAACCAAATTAAAAAAAGTAAATAACAACAAAAATAATAAAATAAAATAAAAAACATGCTCCTTGAGTGTGTCAAAACCAAAAGCACAACCAAACACGCACAATAAGATAAAAGAAACCACAACACAAACCACATAGAAAAACACAAGAACCACATAACAAAACACAAACAAGACAAAAACAACAGAACACTACAAAGACATAACCCAAAAAAACATGAAAAATAAACACAACCAAAACCTAAAAAAAAAATAAAATAAAATAAAAATAAAAACAACCAACAACAGACAATAAACAAAAACAAAAAACATAGAAAACACTCACACATAAAAAAATGAAATAACACAAACAAAGAGAAACCCAAGAACAAGAACGAAAAAACACAAGAACAATAACAAAAAACATAAAAAAAAACAAAACAACAAAAACACAAGAACAACAAAAACAACACAAAGAACACAAAAACAAAACAAAACAAAAGAACCCACCCACCTTAAAAAACTAAACAAAAAAACAAAGAAGACAAAAGAAAAAAAAATGAACAAAACAATGACCTATCTAGACCTAAGACTATTAATGCAAGAATCAACAGAGGAAACAAAATAAAGAATAGAATGAGCTAGGGAACTAAAAAAACTGAATGAACCAAAGAGAAACAAAAAAAAAAAACAAGAAGAAACTAGGTACCTTCGTAACCGGAGCCATCCAAAGAAATGATAGAAAGAAGAGCTTCCCTAATTTGAGAAGCCCACCATATAGGAGGGTGGCCATAACAAGTAAGATCACCTTTGTCCAAAGCCCAATTAGCTAAAGCATCAACACTCTTGTTTTGATCTCTGACCACATGATTGTAATCAACTTTCAAAAATCCCATCCTGGATTAACCGAATCTTCTCAATAATTCTTTTTATTCTCCAATCCACCTTATGATTCTTAGAAGGAGTCTTCAAGAGATTAATCATAAGTTGAGAGTCGACTCAACTAACACCTTTTCCCATCCAACCTTAGTAGCCTCCTGAAGGCCTCTAAGGATACCATACCCCTCAAAGCAAGGTTATTGGAAAGAATACCCAAATTCTCAAGCAAAAGTAAAAACCAGGGAGCCATCCGAAAGTCTACCAATTCCTCCCACACTGGCTTTTCCAGGGTTCCCTCTAGAGGCTCCATCAGCATTGACTTTTCCAAAATCCTTAGGAGGAGGTTGCCAATTTCTAGTCCTATCCATCTTACTAATACTCACATTCCCTTTAAGTTGGTTGCCCTTAGAAGGTTTAATCTTCAATCTTTGCATCACTTGATCCCATCTTTGGTGGGAGTTTTGGGGGTGATTAAGGAGTTGATGGACCGATTCAACTAAGTTGGCTATGGTCTTTTGCCAAATATAGTGAATATCCTTCCTATCTTGATTAAAAATTCGGTTGTTCCTTTCATTCCAAATATTCCAAAGAAGAATGGTAGAACCCATCCAAACTAACCGCCTAATAAAATGATCAACACCCTCTTGATTAGGCCAATCCCTCCAAAGCTGTTCAAAAGTGAAAAAATTGGACCACTGTAAGCCAAGTAAAGTTGCCATTCTCCTCCATAGCTCGGAGGCTAAAGTACACTCAATAAAAATATGGTTGATATTTTCTACATTCTCTTCACACATTTCACATCTAAAAGGGCCATGAAAACCACGCTTCATAAGTTGCTCACCAAGAAGCACCCTACGATGCAATAAAAGCCAATTAAAGAACCTCACCTTAGGCCGGAGCTTTTGAGCCCACAATTGAGAAAATATGTCGAAGAATGGTTGGGATTATTATGGCATAAGGTCAAATAACCTTGAGCAACCGAATACTCACCCTTAGTAGTGTTGTTCCATCCAAAACAATCTTTTTCATGGGACCAAGAGAGGGATCTCATATGAAGGATGCCTTGGATATCTTGTCTTTGCCTTTCTCGGGATTTGAATAGGCCACTCCTCAATAGGGATCCAATATCTACCAACCTTTGAATTACCAAGGATGGTACCGATGATAATTAGCCACCTTTATCCAATTAGCTCGGTGAAGCTCCTCCATCCAAGGCCTCCAATCGGGAAACCGAGTTATCAAAGGCTTGTGACCATCCCAAGAATCTGTCCAAAAATTTGCATGTTGACCATTATGAATGATCCAAAATAATTTTTTCTTTATCAAATCCTCACCAGCCTTAAGAACTCGCTAAAATGGGAGAACCTTTGGTAGGAAGTTGATAGCGAACAAGGTCTTCAGGACTTTTGTTCTCAGGATATTTAGCACGGAGATTATTGGCCCAAAGAGCATTGGGGTTATGCAACATCCTCCAATATAATTTAGCAGACTAAAGCTTTGTTGTTATTAATTGAAGACCGGAATCCTAACCCCCCTTCACTCTTAGGAAGACATAAAGTATCCCATTTCACCAAGGCCCATTTTCTTTTCTCCTTAGTACCACTCCAAAGGAAACGATGACTCGATTTGATCCAATTCTCGAAGAACAACCTTTGGAATATTCAAAACGAAAGAAACATAAATAGGAATAGCTTGAAGGACTGATTTTACCAAGGTGATTCTACCCCCGTAAGAAAGCCACTTGTTGGTCCACTTTCCAATTTTCTTCTTGACTTTGTCCAACAACCAATTCCAATCTTTATTTTTCCGCCTTTGAATATTTATGGGAATACCTAAATAAGTGATTGGAAGAGAGGTCTTCTTATATCTTAATTTATCCAAGACCATGGATTCCTCGTCTAGCAGAGCAAGTGAAAGAAAATAACTTTAGATTTGTCTTCATTGATCAACTGCCCAGTAGCCTTAGAAAAACAGCTAATGATTTGCTTAATATTAGAAGCTTCCTTAACCGTAGCTTTACCTAAAAGGGTAGAGTCATCCACAAATTGAAGATGAGAGATAGGTCTAGCTCCATGAGCAATGGTAACTCCCTCAAGGGTTTTGTTTTCCCTCTTTTTGGTTATAGTCCTACCCAAGCATTCAACAAGAATGATGAATAAATAAGGGGATAGCGGGTCACCTTGCCTAATACCTCTGGAAGCCGGGAAAGACCGAGAAGGCCTGCCATTGATAAGAACTAAGTAGGAAACTGAAGAGATACATCCCATAATCCAATCCATCCAATCCTTAGAGAAACCAAATTGCCTCAAAACTTTGATAAGGAAGTGCCAATCCACTCGTCATAAGCTTTGGATAAGTCTAACCGGATGAACATAGAAGGAGAATTTTGCATATCCATGGAATGGATGGCTTCCTGAGCAAGAACTATCTCATCTACTATTTGACGTCCTTCCACATATCCCCCTTGCTCTGGGGAAATAATCTTATGCAAAAGAGGCTTCAACCTTTCTCGCCATGATTTTAGTAATAATTTTGAGAAGAACATTACATAAAGCAATAGGTCTAAAAGCCGAGATATGATCAACCTCTTGAGCTTTTGGAACAAGAGTAATATAAGTTTTATTGATAACCTTCAAAATTTCTTTGGATTTCCTGGCTTCTTCCACCACCTCTAATAAATCAACATGAAGGATATCCCATAACTCTTGGTAGAACTCAATAGGAAAACCATCAGGACCTCGGGTTTTTCCTTTTTGCATTTTAAAAACTACTTGTTGAAGCTCATTGATAGTAACAGGAGCAGTCAAAATAGAGTTCTCCTCGTAAGTGATAAGAGAAGGGATTGCTTGAAGAACATTTTGTTGTGAAGTTGAGTCAAGAGGAGTAGCAAAAAAAAGATTGGAAAAGTAATCAACAACAATAGAGTTCATGCCATCCCAAGTATAAACAACATCTCCATAATCTGATTTTAAGGAAGAAATAAAGTTGTGAGATCTTCGAGCTAGAAGAGATTTGTGGAAGAAATTTGTGTTTCGATCTCCTTCTTTGAGCCATTGAATTCTAGATTTTTGCTTCCATAAGATTTCTTCTCTTTTTTCCCATTCCTCTAACCGAGTTGTGAGTTTAATTTCATCTCGCACTTCTCTTCTCTCGTGAGGCCATCTAAACGGATTTTCTTATTCAAATTTTCAAGATGAGCAATAACTTCATGTTTTTTTTTATGAACATCCCCAAACTCTTTCCAGCTCCAAGTCTTGATTTTGGATTTAATGTATTGCCGTCTTTTGGCAAAACAGAACATCTTAGTCCCATGCCTAGGTTTACCTTCCTTCCACCATTGTTGCACACGAGGTCCGAAGGAAATGTCTCTAAGCCACATTAATTGAAAACGAAAAGGAGAGAAACTCACATTGGTTTTCCACATTTCCACCATGAATAGGCCAATGATCTGAACCAACATTATTAAGAGTCTTCACTTTAGGAATGTGACCATGGATTAAGAAATTTTCAGAGAGCAAAAACCTATCCAATCTCTCCATTATACAAGCTAAGCCTTGCCTTCTCGTTAGACCAAGTCATAAGGCCATTATCTGGTTGGATATCCACAAGATGGAGGTTTGCAATATATTCGCTCATGAGGTCAATACTTTTGTCCAAATTTCTATTTCCCCCCTTTTCTCATCCAGAGAGAGGATGGTATTGAAATCTCCTCCGATCAAGATCCAAGCTTTAGGAAAATGAGAGATAATATGAGTAATATCCTTCCACTGTCTTCTTTTTTCCTCCAAAGAAGTCGGGGCATAAACAAGAATGCAGAGCATAATCTGGTTGGAATGTCTACTTTGAATAGCTATAGCCAACAAACCCCAACTCGCCAACCATATGGTGAATAACTACCTCTTTTGGGTCCCAAAGACAAGCAATGCCACCCGAAGTCCCTTGGGAACTGAGGGAAACCACTTTTCCAGCTGGCCAAATTTTACCGGCAATTAAGTCCATATCCTCCATTGACATCTTTGTTTCTTGAAGGAAAACAAGATGTGGATGATTTATCTGAATTATTCTTCTAATTTCATTTTGTTTTGAAAGACTCCCTTTGAGTCCTCTAATATTCCAAGTGATGATCTTCATTAATACCTGGGCTAAAAATATTAGGAAGGGCATTAATCTTACCTTCCTCTACAAGCTTTTCACCTTCTTTTACCATATGATATTGATTGGTCTTGCGACCTACTTTTTGATTAGAATCCATCTTCAATTTTTTTTTCCCTCGTTTCTTGACTTATTCCAATTGAATCCGAGATGGCTTCTAACCTTGAAGAATGCTCATACACAGCCAAAATTTTACTAGATGGTTCAATGGAGTCTATATTGGGACCTGCATTATTTGAAGTTTTGACATTTGAAATATTGTTTTTCTTGTGTAAATTTTCTCCTTTTTTTTTTCTGTTGAAAACCTTTGATTTGTTGGTTTGTCTCTCGAGTTCTTTCCTTCATATTTAAATTGTGTTTCTAAGATTTCCGTTTCCATTATTTCCTCTTCCTCACTTGGGACATCATTTGTGGAAAGGATTTCAAACATATTAGCAAATGACTTTGATTGATCCTTCATTACCGGTTTTTTCTCGAGTGTTCTTCTTCTTAGGTATTTGGAAACCTCGCTGAGTTTATATCTTCTTTCTTTTGATCAGAATTTTATTTGGGCAAGCACTGGCCAAATGACCATATTCATGGCAAATTCTACAACGAAAAGGAATGTTCTCATAGTCCACTACTTGCTCCCAAGTGTCTTCCCCAAATTGTAATGTGATATTTTTAGGTAGGGGTTTGTCAAAATCCATTAAAACACAAATTCGAGCATAAATAATATGTTCAAAATTTTGAGTACAATCAGCAATCATCATAAAAGTTCCTAAAGAGTTTCCAATTGAAGAAAAAATAGTAGGATTCCAAAATTCAATAGGGAGGCCAAAGAGTCTAACCCACACGGGAGCTATAGAAGGCATCTCTTCTTCGGCTTTAAATTTAGTATGCCAGGGCTTCATGAAAAGCCCTGCCCTTCCAAAAAACCAAGGACCCCCTTGAAAAGTTTTCTCTCTATCTTCATTATTAGCAAATAAAACAAGAAAATAACCATTTGGATAAATAGAGATTTGTAACTCACCTTTAGTTTTCCAGCTTTTTGCAGCCCAGACTTTGAAAGCGGATAGACTCGGACGAAAACCCACGAACCGACAAATTAGTCCTCTTTTTTCCAAATCTTCAATGCCATCTGAATGTTACCCATATCAAGCTTAACAATAGGAGTTCCATCAGCCGCTTTAAGACATCCTGACTCCTTTTTCCTGGGATCAATCTTAGGCATTCTTAGAGGTTTATGAGAAGCCCTAATATTGATATTAGCATTGGGCCGAGGCTGTCCACCACGAAGGGCATCCCTAAAATTCATTTTTGGGACCGAGTCTTCAAAATTCTTACCCTTGACAGGGGTTTTCACAGTGAAATTATTTTGTGGGTGCACCTTAGCACCGGATTCACTTGAGATATGAGCCATTTTTTGATCAACTCGCTTGAAACTTATTTCGTGGTCTCTTTAATCCTTGCCCTAGACGTCCTGGAAAGGTATGGTTTTCACTTTTCTTTTGTGCAACAAATTGGAAGCCGTTGTCACTCAAGTTCACAGTATGATCTCGTTGAAAGACAAATTTCTAACCCATCTTGTATCCCCCGCAACATTTCCTGCTAAAATATTGAGCATAAACCACAAAAATATTGGCCGCTAGGGCCCGAAGGCCCTAAAACCAACCTCTGGAGCTGCTTGCACTCAACCCATATGAAACCCTCGCATAGCCGCTTGCCAAATATATCGTTCACACATAGGGATGCGCTAGGATCTGTGTTGCTCCAAATGATATGAAAATTGGTGGAGACGTTCTAGGGTTTTTCAGGCATCTACCCTCAAAATTTCAGCTCAATCCGAGTTCGGATGAGTGAGATATGGCCGAAACGAGTTCGGCAGTTTGGGCAGTCCTGCGAAAAACGTCTCGCCAAATTAATTCCTCTTCTTCTAAATCCCTGATCAACCAATAGTAAGAAGCTTTTTTTATAACAGTAGTCAACTTCACAATTGGAGAGAAGATTTCATTGAATTCTATACTTGACTTCGGCACATAACCTTTTTTCACCAAGCGAGCTTTATATCGTTCCAACAACTCATCATTGTTCTTATTTACTTTGTACACCCACTTGTTACCAACAACCTTTCTTCCAGGTGGAAGATCCATAAGTTCCCATGTTTCATTCTTCCATAGTGATTCCATCTCTACATTCTCAGATTCTCCAGCTTCTTGAAACGAGCTAGGCTCACCATCATCAGTTAAAAAAGCAAAAGAGGACTGAAATTCAGGAGAATACCTATCCAAACATTTTTGTGAACGTGTAGATATTCTAACCCAATGTTCTGTTGGTTGTGGCTCTTGGTCTTGTGCATGTTCAGGCTGCTGAACTTGTTGATCTACATGCTGATCAAAAACTTCAACAACCTTATCTTCATTTTCAACTTCGTTCATATCTACTTCAATAGGTACAACTTCAGGTGTTTGTTGTACCTCCACCCTTTGCATGATTTTTTATTAAAAACATCTCGATATACCCCTTCATTGTATCTTCATAGCCGAGAAAAACACATTTCTTTGACTTTGGGTCAAGTTTGGACCTGTTTTCTTTTGGCACATGGGCAAAAGCATCACAACCAAAGGTACTTAAATGAGAGTAATTAATAGGCTTACCACACCAAACCTTCTTCGGAATTTGTCCATCCAACGCAGCTGTAGGTGACTCGTTAATAAGGTAAGCAACTGTATTAACAACCAATGCCCAAAACTTTTTCTCCAACCCAAATGTGTTGAGCATGCTTCTTGCACGTTCCATGATTGTGCAATTCATCCGATCAACCACACCATTTTGCTGTGGAGTATATGGCATAGTCTTCTGGTGTTTAATCCCTTCTTACATACAATTTTGATCAAACTCCTTGGAGCAATATTCTCCCTCATTATATGACCTGAGGCATAAAATAGTCTTGCCCAAAACTCTTGCCTTGAACTCTTTGAATTTTTCCAAGACTTTCGATTTCTTTGTTAGAAAATAAACCCACACTCTTCTAAAATAATCATCTATAAATGTTAAGAAATATCTAGTACCTTTTAAGGATTGAGTGGGGACCGGTCCAAATATATCAAAATATATAAGTTGCAAAAAAATCAGGATTCTTACTAGGACTTGCAGTAAATCAAACCCTCTTTTGCTTGCCAAAAATACAATGCTCCCAAAAGTCTAAATTGTACTACTTAATCCCATATAGCATACCTTGGTCATGCTGAATTTTCAATCATTTTTCACTCATATGCCCTAGGCGTTGATGCCATAACTTTACTCCATCCTAAGTATTGCCTGAAGTTGTTGCTGTTGCATGGTTTGTCATCATATCACCACACAAACGATATAGGGTCCCATAAGGTTCTCCTTTTGCTACTACTATGGATCCTTTGGTAATTTTGTAATAATTGTTACCAAAAGTAGTACAATACCCAAGCTTGTCCATCATCTTGATTGAAAGCAAATTCTTTCGCAAGCGAGACACATGTCGTACATCACATAACATCATTTCTCTACCATCATCTAGACTCATCCTTATATTCCCTCTTCCCACAATTTCTAAAGGATGATCGTCGCCCAAATAGACCATCCCTCCATTATAGGATTGATATTTGACAAACCAGTCTCTGTGGAGACATGTGGAAAGATGCACCCGAGTCCAAAACCTAGGTATATAAAATATAGTAGCCACTATTGGTACAAAAGGCCTCACATGCTGCCATCTCTATTGCATCTCCAGTATTGGCCTCGACTGATGGTTGATTTTGCTTTTCACCATTCTTCTCATTTTTTAGATGCCAACTATCCTTCGAGTGCCCTGGCTTCCCACAATGCCAACACCTCCCCTTTCGACTTGCGTCCTTTTGACATAGACCTGGACTGTGATCTACCTTGTTGACTCCTTTTGTTATATCGACCTCTCACAACTAGGGCTTCATTGGTTGAGGGTTTTAGAGATGATTTTTGCCTCAACTCTTCTGCCAACGACTACAACATCATCAACACTTAGAGCTCTAGATGATGCATTGCTGATGGTCATCACCAAATGATCCCAGGTGTTTGGGAGAGAACAAAGTATGGTGATTGCTTTATATTCATCCTCCATATTAACATCAAAAGAGACCAACTTATTGATTAGAGTATTAAACTTATTCAGATGATCTGCCATAGATGAACTCTCCATCCTCAGGCTATAAAGCCGCTTTTTCAAGAAGACCTTATTTGTTGCTAATTTAGTCTCATACAACTTAAGCTTTTCCCAGAGGGCTTCCGTGGTCGTTTGATCAACAACATTAAACAAGACAAGAGTCTGCAAGGCAGAGACGAATTGTAGACATCGCCTTCTTGTTTAGCTTTATCCACTCCGTATCTATCAGTCAAGTTTACCTGCTATTGGCATTTTTGCCACATTGTTTTTGTTGTTACTGATAATGTAAAAGAATGCACAAGTTGTAGAGATACTAATTCTTCTGTTTGTCCCTCCATGCACTTTGAAAAGGAAAATGTAAAAATCTCTATAAGTTTTGTATTAGAGCAAAGTAACTGTAACTGTCGCGATATCGCGACCTGTAGCAGTTTCGCGACGCCAAATGCAGAAATTAGCTATGGAAAATGTCGCGATATCGTGACATGTCGCATTTTCGCGACCTGTCGCGTTTTCGCGGTCAAAACAGTCAATGAAAGCAAAGAAGCCAAACTATCGCGATATCGCGACATGTTGGAGTTTCGTGACTTGTTGCGATGAGGGAGAACTAATTGAAAAGTTGTCGCGATATCGTGACATGTCGCGTTTTCATGACTTGCGGTGGCCACAGAGCAGAATGATAGAAAATGTCGCGATATCACGACATAAAGCAGCAAAGGGCAATATCAATGAAAAATGTCGCGATATCGCGACATTTTTGCAAATGAAGTCAAGCAAGAGAAACTTGTCGCGATATCGCGACAGGAAGCAGCAACGACAAAGAAGGCGAAACATGTCACGATTTCGCGACTTGTTGAAGATGAAAGAACCAAATGGAAAAAACATCGCGATTTCGCGACATGTCACATTTTCGCGACCTGTTGCATTTTTTCGGAACAAAAGTTGACAAGTACAAGGCAAACAGAAATTGTCGTGATATCGCGACATGTCGCGTTTTCGCGATGAAGGAGCTCGAAAGACAATGCTAAGTACGGACTGTCGCGATTTCGCGACATGTCCCATTTTCGCTCCTTGTAGGAAGATGAAGGCCAAGGAAGAGAAAGATGTCGCGATTTCGCGACATGTTGTAGTTTCACGGGTATACAGAAGAAAAGGACATAGCAGGAAGAAGATGTCGCGTTTTCGCGATATGTCACGATTTCGCGACATGGTGAGTTTTCGTGACTTGGAGTAGCGAAGAAGGCAGGCGAAGGAAAATGTTGCAATTTCGCGACATGTCAAGAAGACAAAGCTAAACTAAGAGAAGATGTCGTGATTTCGCGACATGTCGCATTTTCACAACGGGTGGCGAAACAGAAGACAGTAAGGCAAAAGTGTCTTGATTTCGCGACATGTCGCATTTTCGTGACCTGTCTCATTTTCGCGACAGAAGCAACAACAAAGGCCCGATACAGTTCTGTCCACATTTTTCCTTCAAAATTGCATAGGAGAGCGTGAGGAGAAGATAAGGATCAAATAAAAGCTCTCCAACTGATTTTGAGATCGTGGTCAAAGAGGCTCCTAGATTAAATGTTGCTGATTACCGATGTGCGCAAGATAGAAGAACCTGAGGCAGTTTTCGACGCCACCAAAATTAAATACGCCTCCAGTATTGAAAGCTCCTATTCGTGATCTCCTGCATGCCTCGAGAACGGTCATTTAATGAAGAAATATGGTCCCTTGTTTCTGTTTGATTTTCAGTTTTGATCCATAAAAACAGGGACTATCATTTCTCCGAGGCAGATTAAGGGTGATGGTTCTCTCTTTTCAAGTGCATATTTTGCGGACCTCTTCTTTGAAATCTGTTGTATGTTTTAAATGTTGTGATGCAAAAGAGAGAGGGAAGACCTCTATAAATATTCATGTATATCTAAAGCAAAGGAGGTTAGACATTTTTACAAGGAAACTCTCTAAGTTCTCCGCATCAATAGAAGTGACTCGGCTTCTGAAATTTGCAAGCATTCTTATGTGTGTGATGTCCCTCTGTTTTAAAAGTCATTTCTTTTTATGCTCATGCTCTTGCTGTTAGGTTTTGAATTCTGCATTCTGAATTCGAACGTTGTTGGTTAGTGAGTATATTTTGAAATGCGATCTGGAGGTTATCTCGACAAAGGTGTGAGTTCAATTCTGCTGCTTTCCATTTATTAGATGCTATCATAAAACTTGGTGGAATTCTTGTTGTTAGTCTACCCCAAATTATACACTTCGGCCTATGGCCATATTTCCATCTCTTTCTTATTATTTCCCTTTCTTTCTCGTTATTTCCCATTTCTTTCCTGCATCCTTATCTTCAAAACCAATTTAGATTAGTTTGGGAGCCAGCCCTCTCTGGATATTGGCCCGGGAGACTTCTCTTTCTCTCGGCCTTTCAATGTTGGCCAAGTCTAGGGCACGTATACGTATAAAATCCTTTCCTGTGGCAGATTTGTGACCAACAGTTTTTGGCATGCCCGGTGGGACAGACTGTTTCTGTCTCCAACAGATCCACAATCGGTGGGACAAGCATTATTTCAACTTGACAAACCCACCTGTGCCAACAGTTTTTGGCACGCCCGGTGGGACACTAAAAGTTTCACTTCCAATAGTATTAAGGTTTAATGTTCACCTTCATGTTGTATAATTAGAACATTTTGCGACTCAGCACTACCCAAAAGCCTCCGAACGTGGATACAGTGAGAGCTGTACTTCATGATCACAAGATCGAAGGTCAAAAAATATGAAAATCCCGTTGAGTTTTTTGAACTTGACAACCAAATTAAGCGAACACTTTAAGTTGGTCTCCCCACCACTTATATCCTCTGCAACGTCCTCACAAATTGCTGGTGTGTTCTCCGTTCCTTCAAATTCATCTAGTACTGCTACTAGTTTTCCACCTCTACTGCCATACGCACCAATCCAAATGGCCCAACATCCTCCACCAAGGAAGTTCTCGACATGGAATGATTCGGGAGCCTTGAATTTATCGGCACAAAATCAAGTCCCTCAAGCTGCTTTGAAAGCTTTGCCGACCTATGATGGTACTAGTAAAACCGCTTATGAGCATATTAACGATGTAGCCTCTTTGGCGGCTATCCATGACATAACCGACGAAGACGTGATGGTAAAATTGTTGGTGTTATCATTGAGAGGTAAATTGTTGTATTGGTACCGAACGTTGTAACCAGGCACCATTGCATCATGGGATCAATTAGGAGAACTGTTAGTCAAAAGATTTCATGAACAAGCTGATCCATACTCCTTGTTGCATCAATTTAATGCAATTCAAAGGCACCCACAGGAGGAGATAGCCGACTTCAATGTCAGATTTACCAGAAGTCGGTAGAGAATTCCTGTTGGTCTACGGCCCGCTCATGAGCTAGCTGCATTTTATTATCTCAGAGCCTTTAACACAGACATCTTCTTGGCTGTCCGACAGTCCAATGTGACCACATTTCCAAAGCTGTTCGAACAAGCGCAAAAGGCGAAAGCTGACTTGATTGCCATAGGTAGGCTTCCTCCAAAGGTAACAATGCCCATCTTACCTGATCTTCCTAAGCATTTGTATTCTAGTTCATTTTCACAGCCTATGCCTTCCATGTATCCTATTCCATCATGGAGCTCAAGTGCGCCTCATATCGCACCCATTCTAGTTCCCCAACTCCCCTGCTCCAACTATTCCACAGTTGCCTACACCAATCATTTCGCAATTACCGGCTCCCACTTCATTCCCAAAATTGCCTGCACCACCAGCACCTCTACCTCTATCGGCACCTCCTGCGCCCTCAAACCCCGATCCTTTCACAATCCTATTACAAGAGGTACAATCGGCTAATTCAGCTATAAGAGCGATGGGAAATAAAATCACGGTTCTTGAAAGAAAGCAGTCGAGAGAGATTTCCAACCCAGGAGATTTCAACCTCCGCCAATCACTAGAGAACAAGCGGCTTCAACAAGTAAAGTTCCTGAAAAGAACCTGACTATGTTGACGAATGAGGAAGCTGGCCCTGCAGAAAGAACATATTGGTGCTCTACATGTAATGATCCACATGACGAAGACACTTGTATGGTTCATATGAACTATGTGCAAACATTGGCCGCAAGCTCTTCTGGAGGACAAGTTAATATGATTTCTGAGGTAGATCATAATTTTATGGTTCCATCTGAAGAACAAGTCTCAGTTCTCACGAGAACTGGGAATAAGCCAGTCACTGTAGATCCAGCAGAGATGGAACCATTAAGGGTACCGGCTGATCCGAAGATGCAGAATGAGAAGAAACAAGTATAAGTAAAAGCTCCTATTTCAGTACCAAATCCAGATTCACCTGTTCTGTTGAAAGATCTTTTGCCACCACGAGAAAAGGAAAAATTGCAAGAAAAAGCCTCAGCTTTGCAGGCAAGAGCTGAAACAGAGGACCGAGCCAGAGAAAAGCTCAAGTACCCATATTTGACTAAAAGACTGAGGGTAGAAGCCACTCAACAATATTAGAGCAAATATGAAGACATTAATGAAAAGAAGGAGTCTGGTGCATCTGCATACAATATTGTCGAAGAATTGAAGAAGATTCCAACCAAGGTTAGTCTTTATGATGCATTACAATTACCTGGGCAAGTTGATCTCTTACAAGTATCATTGAAGTTTATGAAAGATAGTGAGAAGAATCCTACCCGGACGATTTTTGCTCAAACATTAACTACTTCAGCCACTCGGAAAAAATAGACCACCCCCATTTTATTTGTCACTCAGGATGGAGGGTTGGATAGTGCACAACTGCATGATTGATTCTAGTGCTGCAACAATTTGTCCTGCCAAAGGCAGTTTGTGAAGTCATGGGAATGGAGTATACAAGAAGTAGCCTTGGTGTCTTGTAGTTGGACAGGACTACCGTGAAAACAATGGGTGTAATCAAGGATGTTCCTATTGTTCTACATAGTATGCCTTAGATTACAGTAATTCAGGAGATAGTTGTGGTCGATTTGGAACCATATTTTAGTATGTGTTTGTCGAGAGAATTTACTGCCAAGCTGGGAGGCTATCTTTCTCTGGATTATTCTCACTTGGAAATTCCTTTCAAAGGAAGAAGAATCCAGATCTCCAATGAGAAGCCTTCTACTTTTCATATAGAGAAGATGGGAGAAGAAGAAAAGTCCACACATTCTGTTCACATGATAACTGAAGAATTGGAAGATTATGATTTGATGGATGAAGTCCTGGATGAGCCTCGCTTAGAGGATGAGTTTTCAATGCTCGATTTTAATGCCATGGTGGAAACTGAAATTGGTTGTTACTCTATTACAAATCCCGAAGAGGTTGAAGTAAAACTGCCTCCTGATCAAGTTGGTCAAGACTCTATGCCCGATCAATTATGGAAGTTGTATTTTGATGGAGCACGATGCAAAAATGGTGCGGGAGCAGGGATTGTTCTTATTTCTCCCTCTGGCCTACATAAAACATATTCATATCGATTGACCTGGAGTTGTACTAACAATGCTGCTGAGTATGAAGCGTTGTGCCTAGGCTTGAAAAAGGCCAAAAAATTGGGGATTGAACAATTGCAGATTTTTGGTGACTCTGAATTGATTGTGAATCAAGTAACAAACAAGTGCATCTCCAAGCAACATTATCTAAAGGCGCATTGCAACAAAGTTTTGGACCTATTTGAGGCTTTCACAACATTGAATATTCAATCCATTTCACGAGAGATGAATAAGCATGCTGATATTCTAGCATCTCTTGGAGCAAACTTCTCTCCGATTGAGCATGTAGTGAGGAAACCTAAGACCGTAAGGTTAGTTTACAGACCTTCGGTCCCGGACAAGAAAATGTATTGGCAAGTATTCGAAAGTGATGAACAGATTGTATATTTTTTGATAAGAGAAGCGAGTACTGTGGAAGAGAGAATGCTTGATGAGGAAGAAGCCAAAGGACTTATTCAATTAAGGAATAATCATATCCCCAAAGGATTGATTACACTTGAAAGCCTTTTTGACCAGAATGATAGGGCAAAGAAGCACAAGATCAAAGTAGATGAGAAGGAGTATACTGAACTAGAG
This sequence comes from Wollemia nobilis, assembly GCA_028583015.1. NCBI lineage: Eukaryota > Viridiplantae > Streptophyta > Pinopsida > Araucariales > Araucariaceae > Wollemia > Wollemia nobilis. The sequence goes on from JAQPPZ010015334.1 coordinate 2,265,774, forward strand.
ATTGGTCCCCAAAAATTGATAAAGGTTGGAACGAATTGCACCCCCGAGGAGTTAGAACAAATTCAGAGAGGATGGTATTGAAATATCCTCCGATCAAGATCCAAGCTTTAGGAAAATGAGAGATAATATGAGTAATATCCTTCCACTGTCTTCTTTTTTCCTCCAAAGAAGTCGGGACATAAACAGTAATGTAGAGCATAATCTGGTTGGAATTTCTACTTTGAATAGCTATAGCCAACAAACCCCAACTGCCAACCATATGGTGAATAACTACCTCTTTTGGGTCCCAAAGACAAGCAATGCCACCCGAAGTCCCTTGGGAACTGAGGGAAACCACTTTTCCAGTTGACCAAATTTTACTGGCAATTAAGTCCATATCCTCCATTGACATCTTTGTTTCTTGAAGGAAAACAAGATGTGGATGATTTATCTGAATCATTCTTCTAATTTCATTTTGTTTTGAAAGACTCCCTTTGAGTCCTCTAATATTCCAAGTGATGATCTTCATTAATACCAGGGCTAAAAATATTGGGAAGGGCATTAATCTTACCTTCCTCTACAAGCTTTTCACCTTCTTTTACCATATGATATTGATTGGTCTTGCGACCTACTTTTTGATTAGAATCCATCTTCAATATTTTTTTCCCTATTTCTTGACTTATTCCAATTGAATCTGAGATGGCTTCTAACCTTGAAGAATGCTCATACACAACCAAAATTTTACTAGATGGTTCAATGGAGTCTATATTGGGGCCTGCATTATTTGAAGTTTTGACATTTGAAATATTGTTTTTCTTATGTAAATTTTCTCTTTTTTTTTTTTTTTTTTTGTTGAAAACCTTTGATATGTTGGTTTGTCTCTGAGTTCTTTCCTTCATATTTAAATTGTGTTTCTAAGATTTTAGTTTCCATTATTTCCTCTTCCTCACTTGGGACATCATTTGTGGAAAGGATTTCAAACATATTAGCAAATGACTTTGATTGATCCTTCATTACTGGTTTTTTCAGAGTGTTCTTCTTCTTAGGTATTTGGAAACCTGCTGAGTTTATATCTTCTTTCTTTTGATCGGGAATTTTATTTAGGAAAGCACTGGCCAAATGACCATATTCATGACAAATTCTACAACGAAAAGGAATGTTCTCATAGTCCACTACTTGCTCCCAAGTGTCTTCCCCAAATTGTAATGTGATATTTTTAGGTAGGGGTTTGTCAAAATCCATTAAAGCACAAATTCGAGCATAAATAATATGTTCAAAATTTTGAGTACAATCAGTGGTCATCATAAAAGTTCCTAAAGAGTTTCCAATTGAAGAAAAAACAGTAGGATTCCAAAATTCAATAGGGAGGCCAAAGAGTCTAACCCACACGGGAGCTATAGAAGGCATCTCTTCTTCGACTTTAAATTTAGTATGCCGGGGCTTCATGAAAAGCCCTACCCTTCCAAAAAACCAAGGACCCCCTTGAAAAGTTTTCTCTCTATCTTCATTATTAGCAAATAAAACAAGAAAATAACCATTTGGATAAATAGAGATTTGTAACTCACCTTTAGTTTTCCAACTTTTTGCAACCCAAACTTTGAAAGCAGATAGACTCGGACAAAAACCCATGAACCGAAAAATTAGTCCTCTTTTTTCCAAATCTTCAATGCCAGTCTGAATGTTACCCATATCAAGCTTAACAATAGGAGTTCCATCAACTGCTTTAAGACATCATGACTCCTTTTTCCTAGGATCAATCTTAGGCATTCTTAGAGGTTTATGAGAAGCCCTAACATTGATATTAGCATTGGGCTAAGGCTATCCACCATGAAGGGCATCCCTAAAATTCATTTTTGGGATTGAGTCTTCAAAATTCTTACCCTTGACAGGGGTTTTCACAAGTAGAATTATTTTGTGGGTGCACCTTAGCACCAGATTCACTTAAGATATGAGCCATTTTTTGATCAACTGCTTGAAACTTATTTCGTGGTCTCTTTAATCCTTGCCCTAGACGTAGTGGAAAGGTATGGTTTTCACTTTTCTTTTGTGCAGCAAATTGGAAGCCGTTGTCACTCAAGTTCACAATATGATCTGTTGAAAGACAAATTTCTAACCCATCTTGTATCCCCTGCAACATTTGCTGCTAAAATATTGAGCATACACCACAAAAATATTGGCCGCTAGGGCCCAAAGGCCCTAAAAACCAACCTATGGAGCTGCTTGCACTCAACCCAGATGAAACCCTAGCATAGCCGCTTGCCAAATATATCATTCACACATAGGGATGCGCTAGGATCTATGTTGCTCCAAATGATATGAAAATTGGTGGAGACGTTCTAGGGGTTTTCAGGCATCTACCCTCAAAATTTCAGCTCAATCCGAGTTCGGATGAGCGAGATATGGCCGAAACGAGTTCGGCAGTTTGGGCAGTCCTGCAAAAAACGTCTCACCAAATTAATTCCTCTTCTTCTAAATCCCTGATCAACCAATAGTAAGAAGCTTTTTTTATAACAGTAGTCAACTTCACAATTGGAGAGAAGATTTCATTGAAGTCTATACTTGACTTCGGCACATAACCTTTTTTCACCAAGCGAGCTTTATATCGTTCCAACAACTCATCATTGTTCTTATTTAATTTGTACACCCACTTGTTACCAACAACCTTTCTTCCAGGTGGAAGATCCACAAATTCCCATGTTTCATTATTCCATAGTGATTCCATCTCTACATTCTCAGATTCTCCAGCTTCTTGAAACGAGCTAGGCTCACCATCATCAGTTGAAAAAGCAAAAGAGGACTGAAATTCAGGAGAATACCTATCCAAACATTTTTGTGAACGTGTAGATCTTCTAACCCAATGTTCTGTTGGTTGTGGCTCTTGGTCTTGTGCACGTTCGAGTCGTCGAACTTGTTGATCTACATGCTGATCAAAAACTTCAACAACCTTATCTTCATTTTCAACTTCGTTCATATCTACTTCAACAGGTACAACTTTAGGTGTTTGTTGTACCTCCACCCTTTGCATGATTTTTTATTAAAAACATCTCGGTTAATAATTACCTTGTGGGCAATAAGATCCCACAATATATACCCCTTCATTGTATCTCCATAGCCGAGAAAAACACATTTCTTTGACTTTGGGTCAAGTTTGGACCTGTTTTCTTTTGGCACATGGGCAAAAGCATCACAACCAAAGGTACTTAAATGAGAGTAATTAATAGGCTTACCACACAAAACCTTCTTCGGAATTTGTCCATCCAACGCAGCTGTAGGTGACCTGTTAATAAGGTAAGCAACTGTATTAACAACCAATGCCCAAAACTTTTTCTCCAACCCAAATGTGTTGAGCATGCTTCTTGCACGTTCCATGATTGTGCAATTCATCCGCTCAACCACACCATTTTGCTATGGAGTATATGGCATAGTCTTCTGGTGTTTAATCCCTTCTTACATACAATTTTGATCAAACTCCTTGGAGCAATATTCTCCCTCATTATATGACCTGAGGCATAAAATAGTCTTGCCCAAAACTCTTGCCTTGAAATCTTTGAATTTTTCCAAGACTTTCGATTTCTTTGTTAGAAAATAAACCCACACTCTTCTAAAATAATCATCTATAAATGTTAAGAAATATCTAGTACCTTTTAAGGATTGAGTGGGGACCGGTCCAAATATATCAGAATATATAAGTTGCAAAAAAATCAGGATTCTTACTAGGACTTGCAGTAAATCAAACCCTCTTTTGCTTGCCAAAAATACAATGCTCCCAAAAGTCTAAATTGTACTACTTAATCCCATATAGCATACCTTGGTCATGCTGAATTTTCAATCATTTTTCACTCATATGCCCTAGGCGTTGATGCCATAACTTTACTCCATCCTAAGTATTGCCTGAAGTTGTTGCTGCTGCATGGTTTGTCATCATATCACCACACAAATGATATAGGGTTCCATAAGGTTCTCCTTTTGCTACTACTATGGATCCTTTGGTAATTTTGTAATAATTGTTACCAAAAGTAGTACAATACCCAAGCTTGTCCATCATCTTGATTGAAAGCAAATTATTTCGCAAAGCAGACACATGTCGTACATCACATAACATCATTTCTCTACCATCATTTAGCTTGATCCTTATATCCCCTCTTCCCACAATTTCTAAAGGATGATCATCGCCCAAATAGACCATCCCTCCATTATAGGATTGATATTTGACAAACCAGTCTCTATGTGGAGACATGTGGAAAGATGCACCCGAGTCCAAAACCTAGGTATATAAAATATAGTAGCCGCTATTGGTAAAAAAGGCCTCACATGCTGCCATCTCTATTGCATCTCCAGTATTGGCGTCGACTGATGGTTGATTTTTCTTTTCACCATTCTTCTCATTTTTTAGATGCCAACTATCCTTCGAGTGCCCTGGCTTCCCACAATGCCAACACCTCCCTTTCAGCTTGCATCCTTTTGACTTAGACCTGGACTGTGATCTACCTTGTTGACTCTTTTTGTTAGATCGACCTCTCACAACTAGGGCTTCATTGGTTGAGGGTTTTAGAGATGATTTTTGCCTCAACTCTTCTGCCAACGGCTACAACATCATCAACACTTAGAGCTCTAGATGATGCATTGCTGATGGTCATCACAAAATGATCCCAGGTGTTTGGGAGAGAACAAAGTATGGTGATTGCTTTATATTCATCCTCCATATTAACATCAAAAGAGACCAACTTATTGATTAGAGTATTAAACTTATTCAGATGATCCGCCATAGATGAACTCTCCATCCTCAGGCTATAAAGCTACTTTTTCAAGAAGACCTTATTTGTTGCTAATTTAGTCTCATACAACTTAAGCTTTTCCCAGAGGGCTTCCGTGGTCGTTTGATCAACAACATTAAACAAGACAAGAGTCTGCAAGGCAGAGACGAATTGTAGACATCGCCTTCTTGTTTAGCTTTATCCACTCCGTATCTATCAGTCAAGTTTACCTGCTATTGGCATTTTTGCCACATTGTTTTTGTTGTTACTGATAATGTAAAAGAATGCACAAGTTGCAGAGATACTAATTCTTTTGTTTGTCCCTCCATGCACTTTGAAAGGGAAAATGTAAAAATCTCTATAAGTTTTGTATTAGAGCAAAGTAACTGTAACTGTCGCGATATCGCGACCTGTAGCAGTTTCGCGACGCCAAATGCAGAAATTAGCTAAGTATGGAAAATGTCGCGATATCGCGACATGTCGCATTTTCGCGACCTGTCGCGTTTTCGCGGTCAAAACAGTCAACGAAAGCAAAGAAGCCAAACTATCGTGATATCGCGACATGTTGGAGTTTCGTGACTTGTTGCGATGAGGGAGAACTAATTGAAAAGTTGTCGCGATATCGCGACATGTCGTGTTTTCGTGACTTGCGGTGGCCACAGAGCAGAATGATAGAAAATGTTGCGATATCGCGACATAAAGCAGCAAAGGGCAATATCAATGAAAAATGTCACGATATCGCGACATTTTTGCAAATGAAGTCAAGCAAGAGAAACTTGTCGCGATATCGCGACAGGAAGCAACAACGACAAAGAAGGCGAAACATGTCACGATTTCGCGACTTGTTGAAGATGAAAGAACCAAATGGAAAAAACATTGCGATTTCGCGACATGTCACATTTTCGCGACCTGTTGCGTTTTTGCGGAACAAAAGTTGACAAGTACAAGGCAAACAGAAATTGTCGTGATATCGCGACATGTCGCGTTTTCGTGATGAAGGAGCTCGAAAGACAATGGTAAGTACGGACTGTCGCGATTTCGTGACATGTCCCATTTTCGCTCCTTGTAGGAAGATGAAGGCCAAGGAAGAGAAAGATGTCCCGATTTCGCGACATGTTGCAGTTTCGCGGGTATACAGAAGAAAAGGACACGAAGGAAGAAGATGTCGCGATTTCGCGACATGGTGAGTTTTCGTGACTTGGAGTAGCGAAGAAGGCAGGCGAAGGAAAATGTTGCGATTTAGCGACATGTCAAGAAGACAAAGCTAAACTAAGAGAAGATGTCGTGATTTCGCGACATGTCGCATTTTCACAACGGGTGGCGAAACAGAAGACAGTAAGGCAAAAGTGTCTTGATTTTGTGACATGTCGCATTTTCGTGACCTGTCTCATTTTCGCGACAGAAGCAACAACAAAGGCCCGATACAGTTCTATCCACATTTTTCCTTCAAAATTGCATAGGAGAGCGTGAGGAGAAGATAAGGATCAAATAAAAGCTCTCCAACTGATTTTGAGATCGTGGTCAAAGAGGCTCCTAGATTAAATGTTGCTGATTACCGATGTGCGCAAGATAGAAGAACATGAGGCAGTTTTCGACGCCACCAAAATTAAATACGCCTCCAGTATTGAAAGCTCCTGTTCGTGATCTCCTGCATGCCCCGAGAACGGTCATTTAATGAAGAAATATGGTCCATTGTTTCTGTTTGATTTTCAGTTTTGATCCATAAAAACAGGGACTGTCATTTCTCCGAGGTAGATTAAGGGTGATGGTTCTCTCTTTTCAAGTGCATATTTTGCGGACCTCTTCTTTGAAATCTGTTGTATGTTTTAAATGCTGTGATGCAAAAGAGAGAGGGAAGACCTCTATAAATATTCATGTATATCTAAAGCAAAGGAGGTTAGACATTTTTACAAGGAAACTCTCTAAGTTCTCTGCATCAATAGAAGTGACTTGGCTTCGAAATTTGCAAGCATTCTTATGTGTGTGATGTCCCTCTATTTTAAAAGTCATTTCTATTTATGCTCATGCTCTTGTTGTTAGGTTTTGAATTCTGCATTCTGAATTCGAACGTTGCTGGTTAGTGAGTATATTTTGAAATGCGATCTGGAGGTTATCTCGACAAAGGTGTGAGTTCAATTCTGCTGCTTTCCCTTTATTAGATGTTGTCATAAAACTTGGTGGAATTCTTGCTGTTAGTCTACCCCAAATTATACACTTCGGCCTGTGGCCATATTTCCATCTCTTTCTTATTATTTCCCTTTCTTTATGTTATTTCCCATTTCTTTCCTGCATCCTTATCTTCAAAACCAATTTAGATTAGTTTGGGAGCCAGCCCTATCTGGATATTGGCCCGGGAGACTTCTCTTTCTCTCGGCCTTTCAATGTTGGCCAAGTCTAGGGCACGTATACGTATAAAATCCTTTCTTGTGGCAGATTTGTGACCAACAGTTTTTGGCATGCCCAGTGGGACAGATTGTTTCTGTCTCCAACAGATCCACAATCGGTGGGACAAGCATTATTTCAACTTGACAAACCCACCTGTGCCAACAGTTTTTGGCACGCCCGGTGGGACACTAAAAGTTTCACTTCCAATAGTATTAAGGTTTAATGTTCACCTTCATGCTATATAATTAGAACATTTTGCGACTCAAAGCACTACCTAAAAGCCTCCGAACGTGGATACAGTGAGAGCTGTACTTCATGATCACAAGATCGAAGGTCGAAAAATATGAAAATCCCGTTGAGTTTTTTGAACTTGACAACCAAATATTAAGCGAACACTTTAAGTTGGTCTCCCCACCACTTATATCCTCTGCAACGTCCTCACAAATTGCTGGTGTGTTCTATGTTCCTTCAAATTCATCTAGTACTGCTACTAGTTTTCCACCTCTATGACCATACGCACTCGATCCAAATGGCCCAAAGATCCTCCACCAAGGAAGTTCTCGACATGGAATGATTCGGGAGCCTTGAATTTACCGGCACGTGAATCAAGTCCCTCAAGCTACTTTGAAAGCTTTGCCGACCTATGATGGTACTAGTAAAACCGCTTATGAGCATATTAACGATGTAGCCTCTTTGGCGGCTATCCATGACATAACCGACGAAGACGTGATGGTAAAATTGTTGGTGTTATCATTGAGAGGTAAATTCTTGTATTGGTACCGAACGTTGTAACCAGGCACCATTGCATCATGGGATCAATTAGGAGAACTGTTAGTCAAAAGCTTTCATGAACAAGCTGATCCATACTCCTTGTTGCATCAATTTAATGCAATTCAAAGGCACCCGTAGGAGGAGATAGCCGACTTCAATGTCAGATTTACTAGAAGCTGGTAGAGAATTCTTGTTGGTCTACGGCCCACTCATGAGCTAGCTGCATTTTATTATCTCAGAGCCTTTAACACAAACATCGGCTTGGCTGTCCGACAGTCCAATGTGACCACATTTCCAAAGCTGTTCGAACAAGCGCAAAAGGCGAAAGCTGACTTGATTGCCATAGGTAGGCTTCCTCCAAAGGTAAAAATGCCCATCTTACCTGATCTTCCTAAGCATTTGTATTCTAGTTCATTTTCACAGCCTATGCCTTCCATGTATCCTATTCCATCATGGAGCTCAAGTGCGCCTCAGATCGCACCCATTCTAGTTCCCCAGCTCCCTGCTCCAACTATTCCACAGTTGTCTGCACCAATCATTTCGCAATTACCGGCTCCCACTTCATTCCCAGCATTGCCTGCACCTCCAGCACCTCTACCTCTACCGGCACCTCCTGCGCCCTCAAACCCTGATCCTTTCACAATCCTATTACAAGAGGTACAATTGGATAATTCAGCTATAAGAGCGATGGGAAATAAAATCACAGTTCTTGAAAGAAAGCAGGCCGAGAGAGATTTCCAACCTTGGAGATTTCAACCTTCGCCAATCACTAGAGAACAAGCGGCTTCAACAAGTAAAGTGCCTGAAAAGAACTCGACTATGTTGACGAATGAGGAAGCTGGCCCTACGAAAGAACATATTGGTGCTCTACATGTAATGATCCACACGACGAAGACACTTGTATGGTTCATATGAACTATGTGCAAACATTGGCCGCAAGCTCTTCTGGAGGACAAGTTAATATGATTTCTGAGGTAGATCATAATTTTATGGTTCCATCTGAAGAACAAGTCTCAGTTCTCACGAGAATTGGGAATAAGCCAGTCACTGTAGATCCAGCAGAGATGGAACCATTAAGGGTACCAGCTGATCCGAAGATGCAGAATGAGAAGAAACAAGTATAAGTAAAAGCTCCTATTTCAGTACCAAATCCAGATTCACCTGTTCTGTTGAAAGATCTTTTGCCACCACGAGCAAAGGAAAAATTGCAAGAAAAAGCCTCAGCTTCGCAGGCAAGAGCTGAAACAGAGGACCGAGCCAGAGAAAAGCTCAAGTATCCATATTTGACTAAAATACTGAGGGTAGAAGCCACTCAACAATATTAGAGCAAATATGAAGACATTAATGAAAAGGAGTCTGGTGCATCTGCATACAATATTGTCGAAGAATTGAAGAAGATTCCAGCCAAGGTTAGTCTTTATGATGCATTACAATTACCTGGGCAAGTTGATCTGTTACAAGAATCATTGAAGTCTATGAAAGATAGTGAGAAGAATCCTACCCAGACGATTTTTGCTCAAACATTAACTACTTCAGCCACCGAAAAAAATAGACCACCCCCATTTTATTTGTCACTCAGGATGGAGGGTTGGATAGTGCACAACTGCATGATTGATTCTGGTGCTGCAACAACTGTCATGCCAAAGGCAGTTTGTGAAGTCATGGGAATGGAGTATACAAGAAGTAGCCTTGGTGTCTTGTAGTTGGACGGGACTACCGTGAAAATAGTGGGTGTAATCAAGGATGTTCCTATTGTTCTACATAGTATGCCTTAGATTACAGTAATTCAGGAGATAGTTGTGGTCGATTTGGAACCATATTTTAGTATGTGTTTGTCGAGAGAATTTATTGCCAAGCTGGGAGGTTATCTTTCTCTGGATTATTCTCACTTGGAAATTCCTTTCAAAGGAAGAAGAATTCGGATCTCCAATGAGAAGCCTTCTACTTTTCATATAGAGAAGATGTCGCGATATCGTGACATGTCGCATTTGCTACTACTATGGATCCTTTGGTAATTTTGTAATAATTGTTACCAAAAGTAGTACAATACCCAAGCTTGTCCATCATCTTGATTGAAAGCAAATTATTTCGCAAAGCAGACATATGTCGTACATCACATAACATCATTTCTCTACCATCATTTAGCTTGATCCTTATATCCCCTCTTCCCATAATTTCTAAAGGATGATCATCGCCCAAATAGACCATCCCTCCATTATAGGATTGATATTTGACAAACCGGTCTCTATGTGGAGACATGTGGAAAGATGCACCCGAGTCCAAAACCTAGGTATATAAAATATAGTAGCCGCTATTGGTAAAAAAGGCCTCACATGCTGCCATCTCTATTGCATCTCCAGTATTGGCGTCGACTAATGGTTGATTTTGCTTTTCACCATTCTTCTCATTTTTTAGATGCCAACTATCCTTCGAGTGCCCTGGCTTCCCACAATGCCAACACCTCCCTTTCAGCTTGCGTCCTTTTGACTTAGACCTGGACTGTGATCTACCTTGTTGACTCTTTTTGTTAGATCGACCTCTCACAACTAGGGCTTCATTGGTTGAGGGTTTTAGAGATGATTTTTGCCTCAACTCTTCTGCCAACGACTACAACATCATCAACACTTAGAGCTCTAGATGATGCATTGCTGATGGTCATCACCAAATGATCCCAGGTGTTTGGGAGAGAACAAAGTATGGTGATTGCTTTATCTTCATCCTTCATATTAACATCAAAAGAGACCAACTTATTGATTAGAGTATTAAACTTATTCAGATGATCTGCCATAGATGAACTCTCCATCCTCAGGCTATAAAGCCGCTTTTTCAAGAAGACCTTATTTGTTGCTAATTTAGTCTCATACAACTTAAGCTTTTCCCAGAGGGCTTCCGTGGTCGTTTTATCAACAACATTAAACAAGACAAGAGTCTGCAAGGCAGAGACGAATTGTAGACACCGCCTTCTTGTTTAGCTTTATCCACTCCGTATCTATCAGTCAAGTTTACCTGCTATTGGCATTTTTGCCACATTGTTTTTGTTGTTACTGATAATGTAAAAGATTGCACAAGTTGTAGAGATACTAATTCTTCTGTTTGTCGAGACATAGAGATAGGTCCCCAAAAAAGAAGATAGTGGAAGGATATTACTCATATTACCTCTCATTTTCCTAAAGCTTGGATCTTGATCGGAGGAGATTTCAATACCATCCTCTCTGGATGACCTATCTCTTGGAAGGATTGATTACACTTGAAAGCCTTTTTGATCAGAATGATAGGGCAGAGAAGCACAAGATCAAAGTAGATGAGAAGGAGTATACTGAACTAGAGATAGGTCCCCAAAAATTGATAAAGGTTGGAACGAATTGCACCCCCGAGGAGTTAGAACAAATTAGAGATTTATGTCATGAATTTCTTGACACATTTTCTTGGAGTTACCATGATTTGAAGGGATATAACAAAGATGTAATCCAACATACTATTGAGTTGCATGATGGGGTGAAACCCTTCAGACAAAAGCAAAGACCAGTCAATCCCAAGATTGAAGTACTGATGAAGGCGGAGCTTCGTAAAATGTTGGATTCTAAAATCATTTACCCCATCAAGCACTCAACTTGGGTGGAAAATCTGGTCCCGGTATGGAAAAAGAATGGAGATATTCGCCTGTGTTGATTTTCAAAATTTGAATCAAGCCTCGCTAAAAGATCATTATCCTCTGCCTCAGATTGACCAGATTCTTCACGTGGTTGCGAGAGCTCAGAAATTCTCTTTGTTGGATGGATTCTCTGGGTATAACCAGATTTGGGTTAGGGATGAGGACCAACATAAAACAACGTTCACCACAAAATGGGGAACCTTTGCTTACCAGCGGATGCCGTTTGGACTCTCAAATGCTGGAGCAACTTTTCAAAGGGCAATGGATGTGGCTTTTGGCGAGTTGTTAAATCGCATTATTGTGATTTATTTGGATGATATGACTATTTTTTCTCACAATAGGGAGGACCACAGATCTCATTTAAGGCAGATATTTGAAAAATGTCGAGAATTTGGCATATCTATCAATCCAAAAAAGTCAATTTTTTTCCGTAAAGGAGGGAAAGCTCCTAGGACATCTAATTTCAGAAAATGGCCTAGCTATTGATCCAGCTAGGGCCCAAGCTCTTTTAAAGCTTCCATTGCCAGCAAATAAGAAGGATTTGCAGTCTTTTTTTGGGCAAATTAATTTTGTTCGAAAGTTTGTTGCAGATTTCGCTCAAGTAATAAGCCAATGACAGAGATTTTAAAGAAAAATGCTAAATTCAAATGGACCACGCAGAGGAAGCAATCATTTGAGGAGATCAAAGAAAGTATCACTCAAGCTCCGGTCCTGGTGAATCCTAATTATTCCAAGGATTTTATCCTTTATGTCGTTGGTGAACAAGAAGCTTATGCCACGGTGCTTACATAGAAGGGACATGATGAAAATGAACGTCCGATTGCTTTCCTAAGCCAAGTCATCCAACCGCATCAAGATAAGTATAACTTCATTGAGAAACAAGTGTATGCGGTAATGAAATATCTGAAGAAGTTTTGGCACTTTGTTTCACAGAGTAAAACGATAGTTTATGTTGTTCATTCAGATGTCTGAAATTTTATCATACAAGGAGAACTTGGAGATAGGAGAGTTGGCTGGGTTTCTAAAATTCAGGAATTTGATGTTGAGATCCGATCGACCAAGCTTGTTCGAGGTCGAGCATTGTGCCAAGAGCTTGCAAATAATGCTTCCTTTGGATCCACAATTCATGAATATGAGCATGTAGTAGATAATTGTAATTTTGACAATCATTCTATAGTGGATCGAGAGTGGACAGAGGAGTTGATGGAATATTTTTATTCTGGAAAATGTCCTTCACATCTGAATGCCTCACCGAGAAGAAGATTTAGACTGCAAGCTCTCAAGTATGTCTTGCTACCAAATGGCTTGTTTCATAAGAATATTGATGGGGTTCTTCTTAGATGTGTCAAAGAATCAGAGAAGGACAAAGTTTTAGAAGAATTCCATTATGGATTATCGGGAGGTCATTATGCAGGTAGACCCATGGCATTAAATATTATTCGAGCAGGTTATTTTTGGCCTACTCTTTTTGCAGATGCCTTCAAAGTCAGTCAAAAATGTGATAAGTGCCAAAGATACATCGATAGAACCAGGAATGCATCATTACCTCTTCACACGATTCAAGTAGAAACACCATTTCAACAATGGGGCCTAGACTTTATCGGGGTCATTGATCCTAACTCATCTGCTGGTCACAAGTATATCTTGACTGCAACTGACTATTTCACTAGATGGATTGAAGCAATTCCAACTAAACAGGCGGATCAAGCCACGATCATCACTTTTCTTGAGGGGTTGATCACTTGCTTTGGTATCCCAGATGCGATTCTAACGGATAATGGAACTCCTTTCATAGGGGCCAAAATAAATGAATTTGTAGGTAAGCACATAATTTATTTGAAAACTTCATCTAATTATTATCCGCAGGGGAATGGCTTGGCCGAATCCACAAACAAGAACTTGCTTCGAATTTTGAAGAGGACCCTTGGTGACAATAAGCGGAGCTGGCACATACTTTTGAATCAAGCATTGTGGGTTGATCGCATCTTTGTGAAAAAATCTATCAAGACATCCCCTTATTCATTGGTATACGGAAAAGAAGTGGTTTTGCCAATTCATATTGAATTACTGGCCCTCCAGACTTGGCATTTGATTGATGATCAGGATGATGAATCTGATTCAATGAACATGAGATTAGCTCAACTCTTGCAGTTGGAAGAAGAACGGGAGAAATCCTACCAGACTTTTATAGAACATGCTGAGATGACAAAGAAATGGTTCAGTAAAAAGGTCTCTGAAAGGACTTTAGAGGTTGGTGATCTTGTATTGAAGTGGAATGAAAAGAAAGCAAAGCTTGGCAAACACCACAAGTTTGAGGCAATATGGGAAGGTCCATTTCAAATTATAGGTGCCAACCAGGTTAATTCTTTTTATTTGCAAGATATGGATGGTCATGCATTGTTAATTCCAGTTAATGGTCTTCATTTGAAGGCCTATTATCTCAGAATAAAAAAAAAAAAAAAAAAAAGGAAAAGGAAAAACACAAAATTTCGTCAACTTCGGCTCCTTTTGCACACGAGCCCGTAGGTATGTTTATTTCTCTTTCTTTTCTTTTCCTTCCCAGCAGTTAGTGGCTTCCCCTCTACTTCTTTCTTCCACTTCCTTACTTCATTCCCTTCCTCTTCCCCTCCTTCTGCAAATAATCAAGCCACTACTGTTGTTTCTACTCCCCTCTATGATGTTCCCTTTTCTTCACTTCCCCTTCTAATTTTTTGTCTTTTGAGCACTTCTCTATACTTCCCACCACCTCCTCCATTCCATCCATTTCCATTTCATTCTCTGTTTTCATAGAAACCCAACAGCTGGTAGCACAGTAGCACCCTGTTGCTATATCTACCACTTCCATTCCTCCACCTTCCATCATTTCATCATTTCCCATTCCCGTTCCACGGCCTGCACATCTACCGGTCATCACTCCATTTTTGTTTTTGCAATTCAGGTGCTTTTCATTACTTCCATGGAGATCCTTGCACAACACCTGGTGATTACCCAACTCATCCGAGCTAGGCAAAGTGCAGTAGTTCTAAAAAAATAAAGGAAGTTCTGTTCTTCCAAAAATTTCTGTTGAAGGTCCTATTTTTCAGAGTCGAGTACCAGCAAGAGCTTGTTGCAGCAGCCCACAGACACGTCCAGCATCAACCAGCACTAGTTCTTTTTGCTCCTCCAGTTGCTTGACTCTGTTGCCCAATGGATAAAGGCCTGAGATTCGTGCATACAACAGAACTGTATACCCCGCGAGCCGCCAAGAATGTTGGCATTTTTGCCACATTGTTTTTGTTGTTACTGTTAATGTAAAAGAATGCACAAGTTGTAGAGATACTAATTCTTCTGTTTGTCCCTCCATGCACTTTGAAAGGGAAAATGTAAAAATCTCTATAAGTTTTGTATTAGAGCAAAGTAACTGTAACTGTCACGATATCGCGACCTGTAGCAGTTTCGCGGCGCCAAATGCAGAAATCAGCTAAGTATGGAAAATGTCACGATATCGCGACATGTCGCATTTTTGCGACCTGTCGTGTTTTCGCGGTCAAAACAATCAAAGAAAGCAAAGAAGCCAAACTGTCGCGATATCGCGACATGTTGGAGTTTCGCGACTTGTTGCGATGAGGGAGAACTAATTGAAAAGTTATGATATCGCGACATGTCGCGTTTTCGTGACTTGCGGTGGCCACAGAGCAGAATGATAGAAAATGTTGCGATATTGTGACATAAAGCAGCAAAGGGCAATATCAATGAAAAATGTCGCGATATCACGACAGAAAAGCGAGAAAGGAGCAAATGGTACTGATCGGCGCGATATCGCGACATGTCGCATTATCGCGGATGATCTGGAGATAAACATAAGGCGGGAGAAAGATGTCGTGATATGACGACATTTTTGCAAATGAAGTCAAGCAAGAGAAACTTATCACGATATCGCGACAGGAAGCAGCAACGACAAAGAAGGCGAAACATGTCGCGATTTCGCGACTTGTTGAAGATGAAAGAACCAAATGGAAAAAACATCACGATTTCGCGACATGCTACATTTTCGTGACCTGTCGTGTTTTCACGGAACGAAAGTTGACAAGTACAAGGCTAACATGGCGCGTTTTCGCGATGAAGTAGCTCGAAAGACAATGCTAAGTACAGACTGTCGCGATTTCACGACATGTCCCATTTTCTCTCCTTGTAGGAAGATGAAGGCCAAGGAAGAGAAAGATGTCCCGATTTCACGACATGTTGCAGTTTTGCGGGTATACAGAAGAAAAGGACACAACAGGAAGAAGATGTGATTTCGCGATATGTCGCGATTTCACGACATGGTGAGTTTTCGTGACTTGGAGTAGCGAAGAAGGCAGGCGAACGAAAATGTCATGATTTCGCGACATGTCAGGAAGAAAAAGCTAAACTAAGAGAAGATGTCGTGACTTCGCGACATGTCGTATTTTCGTGACGGGTGGCGAAACAGAAGACAGTAAGGTAAAAGTGTCACGATTTTGCGACGTGTCACATTTTCACGACCTGTCTCATTTTCACGACAGAAGCAACAACAAAGGCCCGATACAGTTATGTCCGCATTTTTCCTTCAAAATTGCATAGGAGAGCATGAGGAGAAGATAAGGATCAAATAAAAGCTCTCCAACTAATTTTGAGATCGTGGTCAAAGAGGCTCCTAGATTAAATGTTGCTGATTACCGATGTGCACAAGATAGAAGAACATGAGGTAGTTTTCGACGCCACCAAAATTAAAGACGCCTCCAGTATTGAAAGCTCCTGTTCGTGATCTCCTGCATGCCCCGAGAACGGTCATTTAATGAAGAAATATGGTCCCTTGTTTCTATTTGATTTTCAATTTTGATCCATAAAAATAGGGACTGTCATTTCTCCGAGGCAGATTAAGGGTGATGGTTCTCTCTTTTCAAGTGCATATTTTACGGACCTCTTCTTTGAAATCTATTGTATGTTTTAAATGTTGTGATGCAAAAGAGAGAGGGAAGACCTCTATAAATATTCATGTATATCTAAAGCAAAGGAGGTTAGACATTTTTACAAGGAAACTCTCTAAGTTCTTCGCATCAATAGAAGTGACTCGACTTCTGAAATTTGCAAGCATTCTTATGTGTGTGATGTCCCTTTGTTTTAAAAGTCATTTCTGTTTATGCTCATGCTCTTGCTGTTAGGTTTTGAATTTTGCATTCTAAATTCGAACGTTGCTGGTTAGTGAGTATATTTTGAAATGCGATCTGGAGGTTATCTCGACAAAGGTGTGAGTTCAATTCTGTTGCTTTCCCTTTATTAGATGCTGTCATAAAACTTGGTGGAATTCTTGTTGTTAGTCTGCCCCAAATTATACACTTTGGCCTGTGGCCATATTTCCATATCTTTCTTGTTATTTCCCTTTCTTTCTGTTATTTCCCATTTCTTTCCTGCATCCTTATCTTCAAAACTAGTTTAGATTAGTTTGGGAGCCAACCCTCTCTGGAGATTGGCCCGGGAGACTTCTCTTTCTCTTGGCATTTCAATGTTGGCCAAGTCTAGGGCGTGTATACGTATAAAATCCTTTCCTGTGGCAGATTTGTGACCAACACCTGCAAGCCCTTCCAATGCTAGGGCTTGGTCGTTCTAAACCAACAAATCCTCCACCTTCATCTTCCATAGGGTGAAGTTCTTGCCATCAAACTTCTTAATCACGAACTTGGTTACACCTCCTGTCATTGTTGCAGCTTCCACTCGTACAAAACCCTGACCAACGACTTTTCAAAGAACCTCACTCTGATACTAGATGTTAGAAAACTAAAAGCAAACAAACATAAACAACAATAAATAGTACACAAGATTTTACATGGAAACCCTGTAGAGTGTAGGTAAAACCATGAGGCAATGACAACTTTTCTTCTCTTATTATTATAAGCTGATTTCATACATTCACACTCAATCATAATGTAAGGGACATTTCCCTTTTTATAGAAATACAAAGGAAGATTCCAAAATAGTTGTGGCACATTTCTAGATAAAAGCGCTTTATTAAAAAAAACTGCTTTTATCATCTACTTTCTATAACAAAAGTTGCTTTAAAGACAAAAGCAACTTTAAAAGCAAAAACAACTTTTAAAGCAAAAAATAACTTTTAAAGCAAAAGCAAAATTTAAAGCAAAAAACAACTTTAAAGCAAAAAATGACTTTAAAGCAAAAAGCAGCTTAAAGCAAAATCATTTTTAAAGCTTCACCAAGCACCACTCTGTTGAAGAACATCGGAGATCTGGATATTGATTTCACCTCCTAACAATGTCCAACTTTTAGGATGAGCTATTCCGTATGAAGAATTGGAAGTTAATGATCCCATAATGGGATAAATAATTGGATTCTTAGTACAAAGCTTGTAACAATCGGACTTGTGCAAAGTTAGGGTGGATCAAGTTAACCATGATAGAGCATCTTGGAACAATCCTGGGGTGGCCAATATAGGTGTCTTGTTATGAGATCATTGTAGGGAGGTTTGTGGATCCAATACAAGTGCCTTGTTCTGATATCATTGTAGGAAGGTTTGTGAAGTATTCCTCTTGCATATAGATTGGAGAATAATAAATTTCT
Source organism: Wollemia nobilis (assembly GCA_028583015.1). NCBI lineage: Eukaryota > Viridiplantae > Streptophyta > Pinopsida > Araucariales > Araucariaceae > Wollemia > Wollemia nobilis. The sequence continues at coordinate 2,283,888 of JAQPPZ010015334.1, forward strand.
AGTTGTGGTGAATTTTCAAGGACTTAAACTTGTAACCATGGAGTAGCTGAGTGTAATTATAGAGGTATTTGGACAAATGCAATCAAATTTCTTAATGATTGTGTCGGTCTACTTTTGAATATTCCTCTTGATAGGGATATTTGGCATCTTATACCTCTTAAAAAGAGATCATTTATATACGCTTCATGATCCCTTTTTAAATGAAATGAAATAATTTCATACAAGTAGCAGAGTTTAATTTTATTATGTTTTAAATTATTATTATCATTTTGAATGATATTATGCTATTTTATTATGTTTTAAATTATTATTATTATTTTGAATGATATTATGCTATTTATATCCTATAAGATCATATCAAGCCTTTGCATATCCATCCCTTAATTATTACTTTTTAAAAGGTTTTTATTATTACAGTATGATAATCACTATGCATGATGAAGACAAAGTTTGGGGTTTTGGTTTATGTGCAATCTTTTTTTTATTATGGTAAATGAAGAGGTTTTGAAAGGGCCCCAAACCTTATACATTTGCCGAAGAGAAAAATCACTCTCAACACCTACATATTACAAAATTTGGACTAAAAAGGATCATGTTGCATACTTAGATACAACAATTTTCTTTTAACTCTATCCCATAGGGATTCAGTATTTCTTAAATTCAATCCATCTAGTTTTTTTAGAATTTTCAAGAGCTTTAATCAATTATCTATTAGCTTCAAATTAGATCTCCAACTTTGTCTTTCCTGAGAACTTCGGAAGCTTTCGCCTAGTCTTCATTCAATATGCAGTATTTTTTAATCAACTCCTAAATCTCAGTTTAGTTTCCTTGAAAACTGGCCCCATGCTAATAGATATTTTGTAGTGATCAATTCCCCTAAGGCTTTGAAACTTCTAACTCAACAACATCATAAGCGTTTTCTTCTTTCATAGTTATAATCATCAAAGCCCTCAGGAAAAAACATCATTCCATACTTTGGATCCATCTATCTGAATTCCCATGTTTGCTATAAAATCAACTGTAATATTACCTTCCTTGTAGATATGTTGGATCACAAATGACTCTATGCCTGATAGTATAGTCATTGCATCCCGAATAATACTTTCAATGCTCCAGCTAGCCGTTTTTTTGGCATTCAAACTTTTAATGATATTCATAGAATCTCCTTCCACTATAAACTTCTTAAAATTCATTTTTTTGCAAGCCTTAATCCTATAATCATGGCTATCACATTTGTTACATGGTTTTATGTATGGCCAAAGTTCACTGCATAACAATATATCACCACCCTTGAGTTGGATCTCAGAACCCGTCCCTCTCCAGCATTCCCTAGATTGCATTTAGAGGCTAGATCAAAATTCAATTTTACCCACTGTGGGAGAGGAGTCCATCTCACCATTCTCTTTGGCCAACTAATCTGATTATCTATAGCTCTTAGTAGTCCCCAGTCCACTGCTATTTCTTCGTCCAACTAATTTTCATAGATTTGGTTGTCCATATTTACAGCTGCATTTTCAGCAATGGCAGCTTTGATACTCCTGATAATGACCTCTACACTTTAGCTTTATTCTGGAATACTTGTCTATTTCTCTCCCTCCATCTATGCCAAATGAAATAAGGTAAGACAAAGATCCAAATTTTCTTCAATCGAGGGTGTTAGGACCCTCCTAACATGTCCTAATACTTATATTATTTATTAATTATATTCTAGGGTCACAACCCTTCACTCTTACAACTATTAGACTAGGTATTTAAATGCAATCCAAATATGATAATAAGGCATCATCGAACAAATATATAAATTAAGTCTATTGTGGGTTTTCTACCTTACAATCAAAAAGCGATTCAATATAAAAAACGATCCTGCTTCCCGCACTATTTAGTTTCATACCATCTGGATCAGAGCTAGATCAAGGAGCAAATTCACCATTAAAATTTTTTCCCACCGCACATTTCAGCTAGTCCACATTCACGAGGACACAAACAACATTCACGCTTCACGGATCCGTGTCAAAATCCTCGCAGAAAATTAAACCTTCTCCTAAGGTACGAATTAAGTTGTCTTACACCCAAATTGCTCGACCTTTCGCGTGGTGACTGGTGGCTGTTTTGAAAAAGCTAAAATCTTCAACGCAACATCAAGGTTTTTGACGTCCAAAACGCAAAGGAAAAAAATTAAAATTATTATTTTTATTTTTTGCTCACCTGTACCAAGTCATATTGATCGTTACCTACACCAACCGCAATGGTTGAAGGACGACGATCACTGGATTCCATTCATGAGAAACACGAAAGGCTCGCTGAAGAAGTTCAACAGGAAAGAGAGGAGAATACCCGTAACACAAGAGAACTCTTCGAGAAAATATTTGCAATGGATGTTAAACTTGATGCCATCAGTCAAAATCGAGCAACAACACATGCAAATTCACCCAACCACGGGTCATCAAACCGAGCAATGTTAGGAGGTCCATAAACTTCCATTCTACCACGGACGACCAAATTAGACTTCCCAAAATTTGAAGGAGGAGACCCTACAAATTGGATCTACCGAGCAGAGCAATATTTCTCACTAAATAAAATTCCAAAAATGCAAAAAGTGCATATCGCCTCCTTCCACTTGGAAAACGACGCCATCCAATGGTACCAATGGTTCGAGAAAACTAACGACACAACGACGTGGTCAACCTTTACACAAAATCTATTAGTGCGATTTGGCCCTAGCAAGTTTCGAAGCTTTACAGGGGCCCTCACTAAATTATGCCAAACCACTTCGGTAAGCGAATACCAAGTAGAATTTGAAATGCTAGCTAATCGAACATCCGGATTAGATGCTGCCTTCTTTCAAGAATGTTTTGTCAGCGGATTAAAAGAAGAAATTCGAATAGAGGTGCAAATGTATAACCCTACAAACATGTTAGAGACCATCGGCTTGGCGAAATTAGCGGAGGACAAAATCAAGGCACGGAATCGGTTCACAAAACCAACTTGGGGGAAACCATCAAACACTTATACCAACCCCAAACCAATGCAAAATGGACGAACCCAAAACTCCTACACAATCCCCAAAATTAACCCCGCTCTACCAATTAAGCGTCTGAGTTTCGAGGAAATGAAGGAAAGACAAGCTAAGGGTCTTTACTACCATTGCGATGAGAAATTTGACAGAAATCATAAATGTGCCTCACGAAAATTATATATTCTAGATGCCACAGAGGAAGGGAATTATACTGAAGAGGAACCTGAACTTGAAGTAGAGGTATTATCCAACACACTTGAAAGTGACGAAGAAAATGCACCAAAGGTTTCCTTCAACGCCCTTGTCGGATTTTCTGCCCCTCAAACAATGCAAGTAAAAGGGTATTTTAAGAAACAAAACCTTACCGTGCTCCTATATTCTGGTAGCACACACAATTTTATCAATCCAAAGGTGGCTAAACAAGCAAATTGTTTTATATACCCTTGCAATAATTTCAAAGTGATGATTGGAAACGACGGAAAAATTGCATGCAAAGGAAAATGCAGAAATATAAAACTAACTATGGGGGTTTATAACATGAAAGGCGACATGTACGTCCTACCCCTAGGTGGGTGCGACATTGTCCTAGGCGTACAATGGTTATGAACCTTGGGTGTAGTCCAATGGGAATTTGATGAACTATGGATGAAATTCACAGCAAAGAACCAAACCTATATTATCCAAGGCTCGAAATCGGGACCTTCCCAAATTGTCAGCTCACATAGAATGGAGAAAATTATCCGAAAAGGAAACAAAGGAATGGTCACCCAATTATTTTCAATTCAACCTAGTCACAAAGAAGACGAGACACTAGAGTTACAAAAGATTTTAGACCACCATAAGGTGGTATTCAATGAACCAAAAGGACTACCTCCACAACGAAGTCATGATCACACTATTCCACTATTTCCAGGGCATCAACCTCCTAATATTAGACCTTATCGTTATCCATACCTCCAAAAGACCGAAATAGAGAAATTAGTACAAGAGCTTCTTAATGTAGGAGTCATTAGACCTAGCAAAAGCCCTTACTCCTCTCTAATTATTTTAGTTAGAAAAAAGGATGGCTCGTGGCGTTTATGTGTCGATTTTCGAGCGCTTAATAAAATGACCATCAAAGATCAATTTCCTATTTTAGTCATAGACGAGCTATTAGATGAACTCCACGGGGCAGCTTATTTTTCCAAGTTAGAATTATGGTCAGGCTACCACAAAATACGAGTCAATGAAAAGGATATTCCTAAGATGGCCTTTCGCACTCACGAAGGGCACTACGAATTCTTGGTGATGCCATTTGACCTGACCAATGCTCCTTCTACCTTTCAAAGTCTAATGAATAAGGTATTTCACCCTTTTATTCGTAAATTTATATTAGTTTTCTTTGATGACATTTTGATTTATAGCAAAACATGGGAAGAACATTTGGACCATGTTAGACAAGCATTCCAAATCTTGAAGGAAAATCAACTTTATGCAAAAATATCAAAGTGTTCCTTTGGAAAACAAGAAATTGAATACTTAGGGCATATTGTCTCAAAGGAAGGAGTTATGGTAGATCCTTCCAAAATCGAGGAGGTGAAAAATTGGCCTATTCCAAAAACCTTAAAATCTCTACGTGGGTTTCTTGGACTAACGGGATATTATAGAAAATTTGTCCAAAATTATAGTAAAATCGCTGCTCCTCTAACATCATTACTTAAGAAAAACGCTTTCAAATGGTCGTCTAAAGCGGATGAGGCCTTTATCACCTTGAAAACGCAATGTGTACCACCCCTGTTCTAGCCATGCCCAACTTTTCTAAACCGTTCGTCATTGAAAGTGACGCTTCCAGAATAGGAATGGGAGTCGTACTCATGCAGGATGAAAGGCCTCTAGCTTTTATAAGCAAAGCATTTTCTCCTAAGAATTTAGCTCGCTCTACGTATGAAAAAGAGATGTTGGCGATTGTCCATGCTATTCAACATTGGAGGCCTTACCTTATTGGCCAAAATTTCATTATATGCACTGACCATCATAGCTTGAAGTATTTTTTGGAACAAAGGACTAATACCACGGAACAACAAAAATGGGTTACTAAACTTCTTGGCTATGATTATGAAATTACATATAAAAATGGAAAGGACAACATGGCAGCCGATGCACTTTCTAGAAAATTTGAAGATATGCCTCAAGTCCATGCTCTTTCCTCCCTTATTCCTAAATGGGTAGATGAGGTGCATGAAGAATGAATAAATGATCCTACTATCCACACCTTAATTCAACAACTTCAACATAATCCTAGTAGCAAACCTCCATACACTTGGAAGGACAATATATTAAGATACAAAGGGAGGATGGTCCTCACCCCCAATTCAACTTATCATGAAAAACTTCTTCATGAGTTACATACCTCACCCACTGCAGGCCACTCAGGGTTCTTAAAAAACTATAAAAGAGCCACTACCTCCTTCTATTGGGTAGGAATGAAAAATTACATCAAAAACTTTGTAAAAGAATGTGAAGTTTTCCAAAGACAAAAGGGGGAGACCCTCGCTATTCTAGGATTACTTCAACCTCTTCCTATACCCACCAAAACATGGGCAGATATTTCTATGGACTTTATTGAAGGATTACCAAAATCAGGAGGAAAAACAACCATTTTCGTAGTCATTGATCGTTTATCTAAATATGCCCATTTTTGTTCCGTGGCTCATCCTTATACCGCTAGCACTATAGCCCACATCTTCCTAGATAACATCTTTAAATTACATGGTATGCCCTCCACAATTGTTAGTGACCGTGACCCAACTTTCACTAGCACATTTTGGAAGGAATTGTTCAAATTACAAGGTACTCAACTTCGTATGAGCTCCGCTTACCATCCTCAAACCGATGGCCAAACAAAAGTTGTAAATAAATGCTTGGAAACATACCTTCGATGTTTTGTTTCTACTCAATCACTCCATTGGGTAAAGTGGCTTTCACTAGCGGAATGGTGGTATAACACTTCATACCATACGTCCATCAAAATGACTCCTTATGAAGCACTATATGGTCAAACACCACCATCCCTCACTTCCTATATTCCAAGGACTACAAAAGTCCATGCGGTGGAAACAGAACTTGCTAATAGAGATGACATACTACGGATCCTAAAAGAGAACCTGCACACCACCCAACATCGCATGAAGCAGCAAGCCGATCAACATAGAAGCAAACGTAGTTTCCACGAGGGTGATATGGTTTTCTTATGCCTCTAACCTTACCATCAATCCTCTGTTAAACAAAAAGGTTCTCAGAAGTTAGCACCCAAATTTTACGGGCCGTATAAAGTTCTCCAACGTATTGGGACCGTTGCTTATAAACTAGAGCTTCCTCCCTCTTCCAAACTTCACCCCGTATTTCATGTATCTTGCCTTAAGCTCGCAGTTGGAGCCCATATCACGACACAAACCACTCTCCCTGAATTCTTCGATGATGGAGTACTTCTAGTCGAGCCAGAAGCTATCTTGGATCGCCTCTCTCATCACCTTCGTACTCGCGATATCACGGAAGTTTTAATCCATTGGAAAGGTCTACCTTTAGAAGACGCAACGTGGGAAAATTTTCAAGATATCCAACGAGCAATTTCCAAATTTCTAGCTTTGAGGACAAAGCTCCTTTAAGGGGGTGGCATGTTAGGACCCTCCTAACATGTCCTAATACTTATATTATTTATTAATTATATTCTAGGGTCATAACCCTTCACTCTTACAACTATTAGACTAGGTATTTAAATGCAATCCAAATATGATAATAAGGCATCATCGAACAAATATATAAATTAAGTCTATTGTGGGTTTTCTACCTTACAATCAAAAAGTGATTCAATATAAAAAACGATCCTGCTTCCCACACTATTTAGTTTCATACCAGGGGGCTATGATAAGGGTTAATCTAGCTTTCCCATAAGGCCTCCAAAGACTTTGCTATCACCCATTGAATTTTAAGTGATTGAAGAAGCACATGCTAGACCTCTAAAGAAAGGGGGCAACGGAAAAAAAGATGATTAACTATCTCCTCATCCTCACAATATGAATAACACCTATTAGGAATGATCATCCCTCCTCTTCTAAGATTGTCCACTGTCAATATTCGATTTTGCAATGCCAACCAAAGAAAGAAAGATACTTTCGACAAGAGATATTTAATCCAAACTCTATGTGAAGGAAAATTCTGATTCTCCTTATCCCTTTCAAAGGCAAAAATTGAGTTAATAGTAAATATTCCTTTAGGAATAAGACCCCAAAAGAACCTATCCTCTCCTATATTGAGCCGCATATAGTAATATGTTGTAAACTGAGATTGAGATAATTAAGCCTACTTTGCATAATTGCATTAGTTCCTTCTTCCTCCTTGATGTACTCCTGAACCATGTTTCCATTTTTTTTGCTTTAAAGGCCAAATGATGCACTTTCAGTAATCATTAAAAATTAAAGGCCTCTTCGTGACCCATGCATTCTCCCAAAAGCGTATCTTATCACCTCTTTGTGAGCCCAACATTGATCATGTTCAATCATTTGTTACCACCCCAAATTAAAGCCCTATTCATCTGCTTCACTTTTTTGATGCCCAGTCTGCCTTATTGCTTAGGCCTGCAAACTTTCTCCCATGCAACCAAACTAATCCTCTATTTCTATTTTGCACTAGTCCAAAGAAAGTTCCTCTACATTTGCTCCAATTTCTCAACCATCGATGTTGGGATTTTAAATAAAGACATCATGAAAATGGGCAGGTTTTGGAGGGTTGCCCTTAATAGTTGTAATTTCCCCGCTTGAGTAAGGGAAGAACCTTTCCATCCTGTAAGCTTTCTATTGAATTTCTCAAGCACTAAATTCTAGTATTCTCCTTCATTGTACCTACAAAAAGGGGCATTCCCAAATATATAGTGGGGAAGCTATCCACTCTGCAACCAAAAGTTCTTGCAATTTTATTCTATTTAAGTTGGGGAGTGTTAACAAAGAACAACCTACTTTTCAAGAAAATAATTTTTTTGACCTCAAGTTGTTTCATAGGTTTTGAGAATTTGCCTAATATTCTTAGCTTCCACAATTGATTGATAATATTATGGTATCATCAATGAATTTCTTATGAGTAGAGTAATTATATCTAAAGATGATGCTGGCCGAATTCCTTTGATCAAGGTTGCATCTTTTGTTATAGTTAAGCTCCTTCCTAGAACCTCAACCACTATTATGAACAAATAAGGCGATATACGATCACCTTGTCTCAACCCTATTTTACTTGGAAAGAAACCTCCTGGTTCTCTATTTACTATCATTGAATACCGAGGAGTGGAGATGCAAACCATGATCCAAAGCCTACAATTTACCCCAAAACCAAAAAACTGTAGCACTTTATCTAGAAAATCCCAAGAGACTCTGTCGTAGGCTTTATTAATATCCAACTTCAACAACATTCCTTCTAATCCTTTCATCCTCATAGAGTGTATAGCCTCATGAACAATGATTATCCCATCCAAGATTTGCCTCTGTTTAACAAAACCACTCTATTGGGGAGATAATATTAGGTATAATACTCTTCAGTCTATTGGCTAGAACCTTTGTCAAAATTTTATAAATGGAATTGCACAAGTTGATTAGGTGAAAATATTTTAGCATGTCTGCTCCTTGCTTTTTCAGAATCAACACTAGGAATGTAGAATTCCATTCCTTGAGAATTGTTTTTTCTCACTGAAATTCTAGCAAAGCCTTTAACAAATTGTTCTTAATAATCTCCTAGTAAGTCTAATAGAAACCATTGGGACCTGGGGCTTTCTCCTTTTACATGCTAAAAACTGCCCTACACACCTTCTCTGAGAAAGGACTATCCAAAAATGATTTACTACTCACCACTTGGGGATTATTCTTCAGCAATTTGTTAACTGATTCATCATTTGTTACATCTTCCACACTAAGGAGATTTTGAAAAAAATAATCTTTTTTTTTTAATATCCTCTTCCTCTTTTATTTCCTTGCCTTCTTCTATCTTAAATATTCTTATTCTATTACATGCCCTATGTCTAATAGTTGTGAGATGCAAAAACCTGGTGTTTCGATCTCCTTCTTTGAGCCATAAAGCCTTATATTTTTGTTTCCAATGGACTTCTTCCTGGGATAATAAAGTGTGGAGATCAGACATAAGCACCTTTTATTTTCTATCTAATTCCTCTATGCACCCCTAATTCTGAATTTGCTCTTCCACCTCTTCCAAGCTAGCATCTAGATTACTTTTTCTCTTTTAAATGACCAAAAACCTCTTTGTTCCAAATCTTTACATTTTTCTTAACATTTTTTTAGCTTTTGAGAGACTTAGAACATTTTGGATACCTTAATATCAATATTCTAACATTATGGAATATTTTGAGCTAAAGGATGTGACATCCACATTAATTCAAATATGAAGGGTCTACCTTTAACTCTTCTCCCCTCCAACACTTCCAAAAGCAGTGGTGAATGATCAAAGAAAGTCTTTGGGAGGGTTTTGATAGAATAGTTATCATAATGAGTTAACCAAGATTGGGATGCTAATACTCTGTCCAATCTAATTTGAATGCAATTGCTTCCTAACCTCCTATTAGACCAGGTGTATTTATCCCCTTTCAGATCCAATTCCATCATTTCTCATTTAGAGATAAAATCATTAAATTCCTCCATACTATTAGAAAAACCCAAACTACCTCCCTTCTTATCACTAGGATACAAAGACGTGTTAAAATCCCCAAAAACTATCCATGGTCATTGAGACACCTCATTAAGATTACTAAGTAGCTCCCAAACCTTTTTTCTTCCTTCCATAGTGTTTGGGGCATACACATTGAAAACAACCCAAGAAAAGTTTGTAATTTTACAAGTCAAGAGGACAAACACACACCTTTCATTTCTTTGAATACACTGACCATCAAATCTTCTAGGTTCCCATAGAGTCCATACACCTCCAGAGGCTCCCACCGTTGAACTTCCCACCATATCCGTTTCCTTAAATAGTGTTTTTGAATATGCATTCTAATCTTTGCATCACTTCAATAATTTAGTTTAACCTATGTATGTAAATGTTTTGGCCTTGTATTATTGGATATCACACACAAAGTAGGATCCATGCTTCTTAAGTCCTCATTGTAACCATGATTATTAGTTTTGATGGACATTATGCTTCTCAAACAATTCATTTCTTTATGGTGAAGTTCTCAAGGTTACTCTAGGAGTGATATGGTTCAGTTGAAGACAATATTTTTAATTTTATTTTTTAAATAATTAAATTAGTTATATGAAATTCAAATTGGCCTCACTCGAATTATATCATACCTGCATTATTATGGTATTTCAACTTTTTGCATGTTGAATACAATGTGTTTGCAATGGTCTAGTTAAGACCTGCTTTAGTTTCAATTGGACAAAGCATACCTATGTCATTATTATGGTATTTCAACATTTTGCATGTTGAAGACAATGTGTTTGCAATGGTCTAGTTAAGACCTGCTTTAGTTTCAATTGGAAAAAGCATACCTATGTAATTATTATGGTATTTCAACATTTTGCAAGTTGAAGACAATGTGTTTGCAATGGTCTAGTTAAGACCTGCTTTAGTTTCAATTGGACAAAGCATACCTATGTCATTATTATGGCATTTCAACATTTTGCATGTTGAAGACAATGTGTTTGCAATGGTCTAGTTAAGACCTGCTTTAGTTTCAATTGGACAAAGCATACCTATGTTGTATTTAAATGACAATTATTCCATTTGTCAGTGATTTTATGTTAATGTTCTTGTTAAGATACTATGGAGATCTTCATAAGATGAAATCAGTTGTTTTTTGAATAATACGTGGACTTGATGCTATTTCGTAACCAAAAGGAGGTATCCTTCCTAAACCATTTAAGAAATGCTATGAGAATGGCATATAACTTGTCATAGAGAAATCTAGATCAATTAGATGGGTGGTGTTGTACGTTGGATGGGTGGTGTTCTACTTTGGAGGAGCATCCCTACAAGTTTATATGATAGATGATCAATGTTGTGCTTTGGAAGAGCATACTTTATTTATTTATTTATTGCGTATTTGCTAGAGAAAAAGGGTTGTACTCAGGTCCTTACCCTTGATAAATCACATCTCTCTTCTTTAGAGATTGAAAGTTTACAAACAAATTCAATTCTCATTTCAATTGAGTTGCTATAGCTAGATACCTACATATTATTTTTTATTTTTTTATAAAAAAATTGAATTCTTGATTTTAATTTTCTCACTTTTCTTCAATTTCTTTTTGTAAATACAAATATTCCAAAATTCAACATCCTTCTTGACACTTTCCTGCAACAACCTTCACAGTACCAAAACTTGACCTCTATTGTCTATGCACTGCATCTTAGTAGAGTAATATTTCCAAAACATTGTGTTATCATAGTTCGCTTTATTAGATCTGAACTGCTAGTTTCCTTCTTGAAGCATAAGTGCAACCACAAAAATTGTAATAAATAGTTTATATGAAAACACATTAATGTTATAAAATATAACAAATATTATTAATGGAAAACATTAAAGTAAATTTTAATCATTATTTGATTCAGGTAAACATTTTATTGTCAACTTCAACTAAACTTACTACTTTCTCTAACCATGGAAAAAAGAATTTAACTTCATGATCCTCTATTGGCTAGCTTATCTACGCATTTGTTTTTTTTCTTAACATATGTGCAAACCTAATTTCTTCAAACTCTATCGTACGGTCTTGAATTTTCACAATGATCTCTTTATGTTCCATGGAGCCTTTGCTTTCCTCATAATTGCATTTATTACCATAATTGCATTTATTACCATTAGTGGATTGCCTTCCATCCATACTCTATTCCATTTCATTTGTCTGCATGTTTTTAACCCTTCCAAAGCTACCCAAGCTTCAACTTCATTATTTGTCTTAAGTCTACTATTGAAAGAATAATGTGATAAAATCTCACCTCTATTATTTCTAATTATTCTTCATTTTCCTATTGGTCCTGGAATTCCTTTAGATGCTCCATAAAAATTCAATTTGACCAACTCCACTTCTAATGGTTTTCACTTTATATTCTTTGTCTTTATTTTTTTTCTCCTATACCTAACATCATAATTCCATTTAATCACTTGACTCCATCTATCAAGGCTCTTTGCTTCAAAATTAGGGATTGGGTGAGTTGATAGGGTTGGTTTAGACTCTATGGCTAAAAAAATCTTCCTTTTCATTACTTCTAAATTGCTTTTCATTCTTTTAAATATTCTTCTATTCCTTTCTAGCCATACAATCCAAAGTATTGTATCTTTTGATATTATCCCAAATTCTCTATAATGCCTCACTTTTAAAAGTGCTTAGCCATTGCTTTATCTATTCTTCAAATTTCCATTCATCACCATGCATTTACCAAACATATTAAGAAGCCATTGCCATAGTTCCAAACTATTGAATAGTGTCCCAAAAGATGGTTTATACTCTCCTTTTTATATAGAACATATTGTGAGGGGCTATGAAAACCCTTTTTTAGTAGGTTATCCTATGATAAAATTTTCCAATGATCTACCAGCCATACAAACATTTTGACTTTTGAAATGCTCGTGTTATCCCATATATATCTCCATAGTCTTGTGGTATTCCTATTTTGTTGGTGATTTTCTTTATATTTGCTTCTTATTGTATATTCTCTCGAGCTATTCAAATCCTAAATTAGCTTATCCTCGAATCTCCTTAGAATAATCACTATTTTTATCTTTTTGCTCAACTAACTCTTATCAACAATGTCCAATATACTTGTAATATTTTCTTTCCACTTGTATCTTCCTTCGTGATCCTTGTATATAATGTTTGAAACCCTATCACCATATTTGTATTGAAGTAATCTCATCAATGGTTTCAAATTTGGATATAGATTGAGTGGTTTTTTTATCAAACCAAACATCCATCCAAATATAATTTTTTTTCTCTTATTATCACCACCCATCTTAAACCTTTAATCACTAGATCAATTTATTTTTTAAAACCATTTTATAGTGCAAAACCATATGGTAGTGAGAATGCAGTAAAGATTAAGCTTTGGTTGATGAGCACCAAAAATGCTCATATTTTTGTATGGATTCATAACATGTTGTGCGACATTATTTTGATAGAATGTAATTTTTATGAAGGTTATATATATATTCAATAGGAAATTGTGTATATTCTCTAATATGCGTTTTAAGTGTGATTTGTGTGTAGATTCAATGATTTTACTACTTTTATGCATATTTACGTCAAGGTCCCATTTGGACTTGGCACTTCATGTTTTATGGTGGAGGACTAAAGACAAAGATGACCACAACAAGGAGTTACGTACACTAAGTTAGGCACCTAACTTTCGGCTAAAGGCTAGAAGACACCTAACTCCTATCTTTTGAAAGAGCGGTGCTTGACTCCCAACTTTGGGGTCAACGATGCCTAACTTCCAGTGACAGGCTGGGCAACACCTGACTCCTGATTTCGGGGCCAACGATGCCCAAATTCTAGTGACAGGTTGGACAATGCCTAACTCCCGTTGAAGTAGAATACAATAAGGACCCTATTCTCAAACTAAACAGTGTAGCGGTTTCTAGCGATAGATGCGGACGAAGGACAACGTAATGAACCAAAAAATTATCCATTTCTCATCAATGGCTAAGCAAACATGCAAATCGAACAAACACTTGTACAAAATTGTTGATATTGATTGAGGTGTAATTTTAGACATTTTATTTGGATAAATGGAACATGCCTAATTTATCTTGTGAAGGATAAATTTAGCGCATGTTCGTTGTGATAAACAGTCTATGATTGTTTTTCGTGCATTTTTTATAACTATAAGTCTGAAATAGACTTGCCTAAATTTGTAATAGGGGATGACTATACATTATAAATACATAGGCCACCCCTAAGAAAAGGATCCTGAACATTTTTTGTAAATCATTTCTGAAGCTGCAAATAAAATTCATTCGAGTGTTCATATATATATATATATATATATATATATATTTCTAAACGTCTGGTGTGCGTGAATTGATATGGATAGAGTCTTCTGGAGCCTGGGCCCACTCTCAACAATATTCCTCCCTTTTTTCCTATTTTTTCTATAATTAGTTTATTCACTATTTATTTTTTTGTTTTCTTTCCTTTCTACAATTTATTTAATTTCTGTAATTTCTCTATTTTTCTATATTTTCTAGCAAGTGTGTGTTTTTACTTTCCATAGTTTATTTTCAGTCATGTGTTTGATAATGTAGGCTAGATTAATGGTTTGGACAAAGAACAAAACTACACCACAAACCACCCCCAAACCTTAGGACATAGTGGACTCATCTCGTTGGTTTTACAGACATAAATTATGCATGATACTTCACAAGTTTATGAGCTTTCCCGGGTTTGAAAATTTTAATGGAGGCAATAAATTAGTTGTATCTGTAACCAATGTCTTACCCAACATTTTGGCACCATTGCTTGGGAAGTACCAACTATAATACCCTATTCTATAGCAAGTGTATCTAAATATTTTAGTTTAACTTATCTGCAAAATTTTTCCACCTAATCTTGTATGAGTCCACCAAGAATGGACCAGACGATCGTTTTCTTAAGAGTAAAGACATTGTTTCACAAGAAGCCATTAAATAAGTTGTACCATATTCTAAAGTTGAAATTTCATCACCCCCATCACCTACACTAGTGCATTGGAGTCTACAACCAATTTTTGCACAAATTTATTTACCAAAACAATAAAATATTAATGAAGAATTAATGGTAGATAATAGAAATTTTAGAAGAATCCAATCTGAGGAGGATTTGCTGTACAACCAACGTTGGAAAGCAGTAGAGGACAAAACTATATCAACAAATAAATTAGAAATTCTTGTGTAGAATATTCAAAATGATAGAAGAGCCTTAGAGACTGCTTTAAGGGAAGCATGTGTCGAGACCCCATTTCCTGAAAAGATGGATGAAATTGAAGAGACATCCACCAGTTTTAATTTTCCAATAGAAGAAGCAACATGATACACAAAAATGAAACACATCTCTCTACCCACCTTCCTATTTTTAGAGGATTTCAGACTAAAGATCCTGACTTATTTTTTTTAAGTATGATGTTCTATGCAGGTTAGTAGATTACAAGACTGATGCCCAAAAAATGAAACTGTTTCCCTCAACTTTAGATGATTCAGCTTTGCGCTAGTTCATTAGTTTGGGAAATAATAGATTATTACCTAGGAAGATATGAAAAGACTCTTCCTAGAACAATACCAAAACTTTGGTAGGGCACAAGATTCTAGAGAGGAAATATTTGATATGACTCAGAAGGAAGATGAATCATTGGAAGAATACTAGGATAGATTTAGATTTAACCTGCAAAGATCTCTCCATGCAAAATTGAGTGATAGGTCCTTAAGAAGTATCTTCTTAAGAGGACTCATCAATGAGTCTCTTGAAGCACTAAATTCCAATTTCTAGCCAGCTATTAGCAGTAACTAGTGTGGTGAAGTTAGCTCCTAGAGCCATTTCCATATCTTTGAAGATAAAGGGTAAGGAGATAGAAATTTCATCAGTAATACAAATGAATATGAGAAGAGCAGGTGGATTTGGAGGCATCTTCAGGGATCTCAAAGTTAAGAAGCAAACAAATTTATCTACTCCAAAAGCAAAGAAGCCTAGGTTGTCACTGCCCTCCACGAATGTTGTGTTGGAAAGATCTGAAGAACAAATAGTTTTTAGTGCTGCTGAGGACCATGAGTTGCAAATGGTAGCAGGAATGAGAGGCAGAGGAGATGATTGGAAAACAGATCAGATGCCCACAACATGGCAAAAAAGGAAAAGAAATTAAAATATGCAGCCTACAAATAGAAATGAGTTCACCCACTAGAGATGAATTACAGCCTGTATAGGAAGGGGAAACGCCCGAGGCAGAAGGTCAATCAAATGATCAGCAAGAAACCGAAAAAGGAAGGACGAAAGAGGATCACCGGTTGAATGAATCAAAACCAAAAATGGCCAAAGAAAGGTGTATGATATAAATAAAAAGAAATAATAGAAGCCAGTTATACCATTTTTGGAAGACAAATTAGGAGATGACAAGTGTAAGGCCAGGATCAAGTAAAAAATAACAAATTCAAGAACCAAAAGCTATAAAGGAAAGAATTCGGGGCCAAAATATGCATCAAACATTAAAGATAGCATTTTTGCTAGGAAGTATACTTGAGTGCCCTTTTTGAGTTATGCTGTTGTATTCTCTTCTATGTCTTTTTCTTGCTCATTTCTCATTCCTCCCATTACTGTGTAGGATTTTGATAGGAAAACTCTCAAGAAACTGAGATCATTTCTAGATCTATTGAGCTTGAGGTTTAGAGACTCTACTACTACCAGATTGGAACAAGAAGAGTAGAAGAGTTATGTTACATCATTTGAACATAATTTCTTCATTGTATTGATGTATTTCTTTGAAAAACAAAGTTAAATGGCATTCTACCAACTTTGCGTGTAATATTCTGTTAAATCAATACAATTTTGAGTCTCATTTTTGTTAATTCTTTGTCTCGGTACTATGTGTTATTATGTAATGTGTTACATTATTTGAATGTGTTACGTACGTTTCCCTCGTTGGCCAACTATTATGTCTATTACAATATTTGAATGAATGTGACAGTTCCAATTCTTTCTCAATCCCTTTCATTCTTTTCATTTTACAAAGTGTTGTTAAATTGCTATAATATCCCAATGAATCTAGGCACCGATCTACATAAGGCATAATAAAGGTTATTTTCATTGCTTGGTCACTTTAATACATCTAGCGTATTATTCTAATCTGGAGTGTCTAATATTTGTAATATCATAAATTACCACTGGGGTTTTCCTTACCCATTTTGTAGTTTTTCTATAGCAATAGCTATTTTTAATTAGAATAAAGAGGCAGGTTGACCAAAGCTTGTAATAGCTCATTGGTTTCAAATGATTTCTTGTAGCATGACAATCGTGCCCTATGGATGCAAGAAATGGTTCCAATAGTTTTTTGGTGACATTGCCGAGGATGAATTATTAATTAGATGATTCGTATTTTAAAAGTTATCTTTCAGAGACTTTATTTTAATCAACGATCGACCAATAGGAATAAAGAACCTATGTCTTGATTTTTATGATTTTTTGTGTTCTTTATTTTATTTTACCCATAGTTTTCAATTGTGTCTTGAAGTGTTTCTATGTTTCTTGATTTTCTTAAATTTTCTCTAAGAACCTTTCCCTGTGAGGCTGAGAGATAAGAATCAAGCAATCTTGATTATACATTTTGTTCTTTTTGCACTACCCATGCTGGCGACTCTATCTAGACGAACCCAAAAATAAAAAAGCAAGGAAGAGCAGAACATGTTAGGGCATACCAAGAGAAGCGGTAAGGAGCTATTGCCAGAATTCGAGAACCTTGAGGTAATTACCTATAATCAAAGAATTCCACTTCTTAAGAATACTGTGCATGAAAGTAAATCTTGTCCTATAATTAAGAGATATGTAAGAAAAAATAAAAAATAAAGAACAAAATATTATTGATGCTGATTTCTCTATAGATAAAAAATTGAATTTTGTTGTAGAGGATACGTGTGATTATTCTCATTACCCTACTAACAATAATACTGTGGTAGATAATCCATTAGATTATATTCAAGCCCAAGCCCAAGCCTCTGTAGGCATTGTTGCTATAAATTTAAATCCTCTTACACCTACAGTAACAATGGCCCAAGCAAATCAACAAAATCAAAATCAAAATAATGTCCATTTATGGAGAACTAATAGATACAGGCCATTTTTTTTACCTCCAAATCTTAATGCCTTACCTAATAAAGCTCACAAATACCTCCCAAAATTATTAGGAAATAATGTGGTAATTGGAGAAGATCATATCAAAAGTTTTCTATATGCAATGGATAGTATAGAGGTTGAACATGAAGATGTAGTCTTAAGACTATTTTTACAAACCTTGAAAAAAGATTCTAGAGAGTGGTTCAATTCTCTCCCTGATAATGATATCCCAGATTTCACCAAAATGGAAGCTATTTTTTTGAAGAAATATGGTGAAAGAAAAAATGACCAGTCTTTGTTAACTGAGCTAGCCACTATGAAGAAAAAGGAAAATGAGGCTGTTAGTGATTTTAACAGAAGATTTTCAAAGACCAGAAATAAAAAAACCTACCAACCTTAGGCCCAACGATATTCAATCCATTTGTTTCTATAAAAATACCTTTCGAGGAGAGTTTAACTATGAGTTGAGGTAAGAACAAGCCACTACCATTGATAGTTGTATGGAGAAAGCATTGGATATAGAAAAAAATGTGTTTGATAGTGGTAAGATGAAGCCTTACTCTCTAGAAGTCAATCTACCTGAGAGAAAACCCAAAAGGGTAGCTTTTGATATACAAAGAAGAGCTGAAATAGATCCAATGGAGACACTGACTAATCAAATGGCTGAGATGTTCAATACCATGAACAACAGGTTAGAAAGAATTGAAAGAAACAACGGTAATAATGGTGAGACATCACAAACAGAATGATCATATGTTGATAATCACCCTCCCTTTAAAAAACATTTCAACAGAAATTGGGGAAACAACAATGGCCCTAAAGAGGGAAATAAGAGCAGGAACAATGGAAACAATAATTAGAAAAATAGAGAATCTAAAAAATATCATAACAATGTTCCTAACCCTATACCATCTGCCAACATAGCAGAAGGTTTTCCCTATTTTTGCTCTACTTGTGATGCACCTCACAACCCTGATGCATGTGGAATACACCTAAGTGATTAGCACAATGTAGATTTACATGATGATTCAGAAGATGATATAAGAATTAATGCCTGCTAGTCTCTAGAAGATGAATCCAGAGAAAGGTTGTTTGAAGAAAATATGGATAAGTATTCCTTGAATCATCATCCTTAGATTTTTGTAGCTAAAGGTACTAAGATCTTGGAAAAACCACACAAGTCAAGACATGACAAAATGAAGCAAGGCAAACTAACCCCCACTACTAAGGAAGTGGAAGAAATAGAAACTACCAATACTCTGAGTTTAAGGAACATAACTGTCCCTGATAGAATAGGAAAAAGCTTCAACAAGTGAAATAAGAAAACAAAATTTCACAAATAAGAATACAAGTAAAGAAAAAACTGATAGAACCTTCAAAAAGATTATTCTTGAGATAGTAGAATTAGAATAAGAGACATTCAAAGAGGAAAGCAACAGACCACTGGATATAAAAAATATAAAATTTGATGCTGGGTCAGAACTCAGTAAACATAAAGTTAACATCACATTTGGAGAGCTTATGAAAGTTCAACAATACAGAGAACAAGTCTGCAGAGCATTTGGACTAGTTGAACAAAAAGACGATCCAACCTGCCATGTTGCAAGATAAAATCAACATGATACAAGATCACCATCCTTTGTCAGACATTTCTATGTATCATTAAGGTATAATTCAGATGAAAGAGAAAGGTATGTAATTCATAATTATATGCTAGACAGTGGAGCCTCACATAATATCATACCCAAATTAATAGCTGACCAAATGGAATTAATATGCATAAGAGATTATGCCCTTGTTTCTATAATGGACAACAGACAAATTCCTTGTGTAGGGTTGATAATTGGATTATTGGTTTTTTCTAGACCAATACCCCAAAAAGGGCATAGTAATGGACATTGTAGTAGTTGATGTTGACCCTTTCTTCTCACTATTACTCAGTAGACATTGGGAAAAACAAATGGTAGGTTCAATCTAATTGGATTGGTCCTATGCTACTATCTCAATGATAGATAAGGAAAACATAATCTTACGTAGAGAACCATTTAAAAAACACTTTGTAGAGTTAATTCAAATAGATGAAACTATGATAAAATTGGTGAATTCTATGGAAGAAAAAGGGATGGGAGTTTATTCCATATGGCACAACCCATTCCTGGTAGAAGTGCCAGAAGCAAGGAACATGGATCCAAAAGTTATAAAAATGGTTGATGCTGAGTCAGATAGAGTTTTAACTCAAGAAATATGGACCATGTATTTTGATGGAGCTAAGTCCCAATCTGGAGCAAGTGCAGGAATTAATCTGAATGACATAAAAGAAAACTACCTTGGTATCCCTTACAGACTGTAATTCCCTTGCATCAATAATGCAGCTACGAAACATTATTGCTAGGGTTAAGAAAAGCAAAAGAATTAGGCATTAACTACTTAACTATAACAGGGGATGCAAAACTAATTATACAACAAATCAAAGGTAAATATCAGACCAAGCATCCTAGGCTAAATCAATATAAAAATGCAGTATTGGAGAAAACTGCAAAATTCTTAGCTTTCAATATCTCATTTATTCCAAGGGAACAAAATCATGTTGTAGACATTTTAGCTATAAATGCCTCAGGCCTAGATCATCCAGAAATAACTACATAATATATGGATAGGTTCCCAACTATTTCAGTTTATAAAACCTCTGTGCCAGATAACATAGTTTACTTACAAGTATTTCAAGACAATGTGGATATAAAGGATTTTAATGACTTTGCAAAGTTAGTATGCAGATATAATTTGTGATGAAAAATATGAAGACAAGCTAAAAGATCAAATAAGTGAACTAGTAGAAGTAATCCAACTGAAAACAAATAGAATACCCAAATGATCGATTTCTTTAGAGAGTCTATTTGATGATTTTGACAAAGCCTTTACATAGAGAAGTAATATCTGAAGACATTAGCATTGGTATAATGAAAGAACCCATAATAGTGAAGGTAGATATGGCCTTACTTGCAAAAGAAAAGGCTAGATACATCAGTTTCTTAAAGAAAAACAAAGAACATTTTGCTTGGACTTATGAAGACCTTAAAACCTTCAAAACGGATGTAATGACACACATAATACCCTTGAAGGAAGATTCCAAGCCATTTAGATAGAAACAAAGGAAATACAACCCTACTCTACACCCAATAATGCAAAAGGAGGTACAAAAATTGTTGGATTCTAAAATAATCAGAAAGGTAAGATTTTCTTCTTGGATATCCAATTTAGTACCAGTTAGAAAGAAAAATGGTGATATTAGACTCTATGTAGATTTCAAAAATTTAAACAAGAGTTCATTAAAAGACAATTACCCATTGCCCAATATGGAACAACTATTGCAAGCAGTAGTTGGTTCATCTAGATTATCTCTGTTAGATGAATTTTTTGGATACAATCAAATTCAGATTAATCCAGAAGATAAATATAAAACAACAGTCACTACACCTTGGGGCACATTTGAATATTTAAGAATACCTTTTGGCATGATGAATGCAGGTGCTACTTTTCAAAGAGCAATGGACTTTGCCTTCAAAGGATTAATGTTCAAAATAGTAGGATACCTGGATGATATCATAATATTTTCTAAGAATCCAGAAGATCAATTAGAACAATTAACTGTAGTTTTTTCTCAGTGCAAGGAATTTGGAATTTCTCTAAATCCCAAGAAGTACATATTCGGGACTACACAAGGAAAATTGTTAGATCATATAGTTTTAGAAAAGGGAATAAGCATTGACCCAGAAAGAATAGAAGTTATTTCCAAAATCCCTCCTCCCAAGAACTTAAAAGGAGTCAGGTCATTCTTTGGCAAAATAAATTTTGTTAGAAGATTTGTCCCAAATTTTGCAGAGATGACCAAACCCATAAATAACATGGTTAAGAAATCTGGAGAAATAAAATGGACAGTAGAAAATATTGAAGCATTCAATAAGATAAAAGAAGCCATTTCTATTACTCTAGCTCTAAGCTGCCCTCATTATTCTAAAGAATTTAACATTTATTCATATGCATATGAACATTCAATTGCTATAGTTCTTTCCCAAAAATATGACGAAATAATGAAAGGCCAATAGCTTTCATGAGTTCAGGTCTGAAAGGAGCCCATATTAAATATACCCTATTGAAAAAACATGCTTATGTAGTTGTTCAATCTTTAGAACATTTTAAAGGTATATTCGATTCAAACAAAGTTTATTGTTGCATCACTTTCATAACAATAAAAAATATCTTCACCCAATCTGAGCCATTAGGAAGGCCAACAAGATGGATGGTGAAACTTTTGCAATATGATTCTGAATTAAAAATAGTCAAAATTGTAAAAGGACATGGCTTAGCTAAATACATGGTATATAAAGGAGAGGACTCTAATAATGTCATCATAATAGATGAAATGTATGATAATAGGAGAATCAATAATGAAGAATGTAAATGGTATGATGAAATTCTGGCACATTTGCAAACTCTATCTTTTCCTAAAGATATATAAAAAAATAGGATGAGGTCAGTAAAGCTTCAAGCTCAAAAATATCATGTGCAAGATGGTGTGCTTTATTGGAAGCACCCTGATGGAGTGTTATTAGTCTGTTTATATGAAAATGAAGTCTCATAAATAATTAATGAATTCCATGATGGTTTTTGTGGAGGACAGTTTGCTCCAAAATCAACAACTAATAAAATAATGAGAGCAGGATATTATTGGCCTACCATTTTTAAGTATGTATATAAATATATTAGGAACTATCATAACTGTCAGGTTTTTGCAGGAAAGAAGCTACTAGCAACCATGCCCCTCAAAACAGTAATCATCAAAGCACCATTCACCTAATGGGGCATTGAATTAATTTCAGAAATCAAGCCTAACTCATCAGGCCAACACAAGTGGATCATAACTGCTACAGACTATTTCACCAAGTGGGTAGAGGCTGCTCCTCTAAGAACCTCCACAACTGCCACCATTATCAAATTCTTAGAAGAAAAAATTCTAATTAGGTTTGGAGTTCCTCAAAAACTGGTAACAGATAATGGGCAATTTATTGTTTCATATGAATGGTAGAATTATGTGCTAACTATGGAATTGAACTCTCACATTCTGCTAATTATTACCCCCAAGGGAATGGTTTTGTCGAGTCATCAAATAATAATGTAATAACTAGAAATAAAAGACCATTGGGTAAGAATAAAAGGGGATGGAACAATGAACTAAAATTTTCTCTTTGGTCTAATAGGTTGTCTGTAAAAATAAACACAGGAAGGACTCCCTATGAAATGGTATATGGAGAGAAAGCCTTATTGCCCTCAAGAATAGAAAAATTGGCACTTTCCCTCTTGTTGCAAGATCATGAAGACCCCAAACTCTTACAAAGAAGGCCAGACCAAATTGTCCTGTTAGAAGAGCAAAGAAGAGAAACCCTTAATAGAATGATGGAACAAACTCAGAAAACTATGAAATTGTTTAATAAGAAATCCAAGGGTACTCCTTTCTCTCAAGAAGATATAGTCATCTATTGGGACCCTAAAAATGGTAAGCATGGTGAAAAGGAAAAACTTGAACCTAAAAGTATTGGTCCATACCAGATAGCCCAAGTTGTAGGTCAGAATACTTACAAATTGCAGACTTTGCAGGGATAACTAATGGCTATCCCTATTAATGGAAAACACCTCAAGATGTACAATCCCTATTGAAGGATCTAAAATAATAATAATAATAATAATAAAATAATAAATAAAAAAATAGAAAATCAAAAATCCAAAAACAGAGTAATGTGTTTTGTTGTTAGTTTGTTTACCAGATAAGCTTTTCTTTTCTTGTTGGTATATTTCTGAGCTTACTGTTTCACATGGTATTCTTAGTTTGATGAGTATACATTACTGTTGGTTCCTCCAAAAATAATAAGAAGAAAGGAAATTTATTTTAGACTTTGATGATGTTTACAATTTTTTAAATATGAATGTTTATGCAATGGTCATATGATAAGAAATAAAATAGAATTAAATCAGAGTTGATTGAAACACCATGATAAGGCCTCACATTACAAATGATACTTAAGGTGATTTCAAGGTACAAGGAACAAAGTTATCTTTGGGAGGGTGGTTGAGCTAAAAATCATTACATTCATCCTTTTTAGCTAGAAACTAATCCTCAACTCAGGCATACTCATTGCGCAATTTTATTATGTAGACACCTAAAACGCATCTTGCCAAGGCAATTACTCATATGGGACATGCTAGAAGACTATATGGAAGACCTTGGATAGATACCAAGGTATAGCAGTGGTTTTTACCACTCATTTGGGCACCTTTGCCTAGTCAGTGCTAGCCATTGCTGACACCCGTGGTTAGCAGTGTTGATCGCGCCTGTCAGCCGCGATCAGGACTCAGATTTAGTTGGCCTTCATTCGACCCAAAATCAGTTGCAACGGCCAATTGGTTGCGGATTGGAGTGGTTTGAGTGAGGAAGTTTCTGGATCCTTCCATCCAACAAACCACCCAATCTTGATCTAGGCTTCGTCATGAAGCTACACCTAGCCCTTGGCAATTGCTATATAATCCCCCTTCAAATTGGGAAAAAGAGAGAGAAGCATAATCAATTGAGCAACGAAGCCCTATCAAATTGCATACTCATTCACATGCATTGATAGGAATACTTTTGTTACCCAATTGTAGATCACATTGCCATGGAGATCCTAGGAGGATAGGAGAGCCAAGAAACGCTAATTCGTGTAATCCTTGCACTCACAGAGCAAATCAACTGCAAAATTTGTCAGAGGACATAGAGGTGACCCTTGACCATCAATTTAGCAAGGAGAATAAGAGAATTGGCCCTAATTTGGAGGGCAAACTTACTTCAGGCTCAGCCGCAACTGTCAGCCGTGGCGAACAGTGCCCACCGCTTGAAGGAGCCACGGTCAGCAAGTGATCCCTAATTTCCTTGTTCTTTGCTTTGTAGTCTGTTTAACTAGGTTAGATTAATCATGCTGTAGGTTTAATTTAGTATTTTAGAGACATTTGACGGACAAATTAGGAGTTAATTGCAATTTCACTTCATTATTGTAGTGTAGGTATAACGAATCTTTTTTATGCTTTCATGTCTTCAATTGGTTAAGTAGGAGCTTAAATAGATTCATCTTAGTTTATTTTATGTTTCTAATGGTATATCATCATGATTTAGATCAATTTACATGCATTTAATAATTTTCTTGATTTCTTGATTATCATGTTATCTTTTATACAAGCACCCTTTAAAAGCCACATCAAGATAGACATCCTTTGCTATTAATGTTTCTTGTTGTTTATTGCACGCAGGACTAATAGGGTTTTGCAATGCAAGGCAAAAAATGCCTCTAATCCTGGAGAAGAGGGTCATCGACACCCTAGAGCAGTTCGTGTCATCCTAAAAGGCACTTGGAAATCACGCCTACCCTTGAGAGGGAAACATTACATTCCTATTGTAACAATTGTATCAAAGTGATTATCCCTAAGAGGGATGTACTTGTAATTTGAATTTGGATTCGAATATAATGGAATAAAGCGTATTTCTCATTGTTAATTTGTTGTCAATTTCTTGTTCTTGTATGCATTTTGTGTATCTTTCAATTCTTGCAATAAGAACCGATAGGTGTGAGCATTTTTGGATAGTACAAAATGCAAACACGATGAAACTCCACATTTCATGCCTCAAATATTTGACTTCTATTGTTTTTTTATGACAGGTGCTCACCACGGTTGACAATTGCGGTCAAAATTATTCTTTGTGGTTGACATCCGTGGGCAATAGTGGTCACTGCGCCACAGAGCCACAGTCAAAATTTGATAAATCAGACTACAGGGAGAAAAAACGTAATCGAATGAGGATCTAAGGAAGGTTCCACTGTCATTCTATTTTTTTCTGTTCTCTTTCTGTGTTTTTCTAGAATGCGCAAAATACTAGCATAATTAGGGAAGGCAATGAAGGAATGTTAAATGCATTGAGTCCTTAGGTATTTTCTTAGGATCTACTAGTCGTTGCTAGGAACAACGGACCCTTAAGTGTAGTTTGCCCTAGTATCCAATGATCTAGGCCCCTCTTGTATGTTAGTTTTACTTGCTTGAGGCCCGATCAGCGGCCATACCATCGTTAGTATGAATTGTCAAGATATCATGTAAAACTAATCATGCATGCTTTCTTAATTTGAAATGTTCATTTTTTTGTATTGCATATAGAAAGAATCATTTGAATGCTGTATTATGCATCTTTATTTTCATGCAAATTAAAAGGAACCACACACACCACGTTTCACAGTAAACGCTAGTGAGTTGGGAGTCACATCCAACCACTAGTAGGGTTTCAACGATGGTGGAGGTGATTTCCATCCGTTAGCTCAACTCTCTCATACCTTCTTGTTACTAGACCAATACCAAATCCAAGAACCATCCGTAGCTCGAAAAATTTGTATGTACTTCTCTTTAGAGGGTATAATACTGACTGGGTGAGATTGGGTGAGGATCTGGGAGGACCTGTGCTCCCTGCCCGGGTGTGGATCTCATCACCACATTTTGAGGGGATTACGTGACATGGAGTTCATCGCCAGGTTATCGAGCTGTGAGCATACAGGTGAAAGCCATTAAACAATTGAGAAAATCATCAACGTATTGAAAAACATGACAAGAGTTACTTTACTGATACAACAAATTGAAAACACATCAAATAGTTTAGGGCTCATTTTAAAACTGTAAAAAGAGATAATCACCATTGTATTCTTTGCGTGCTACTAAAAGTTAAATCTAGACATAGGATACATAATGGTGCAAAAATAGAGAGGCTGATTCGGGCATAGACCCGAGATCGAAGCCCAAGCTCCACCTAGTGCACAACATGATGTGGAACGCCCTTAATCACTTAATCCTCCTGGACATCATTTAGCGAGTATTAGAGGGGATAATTCCACATGAGGGGATTTCGTTGAGAATACCCCGATTAGAGTAGGTACTAGACATCCCTCTAGACACAAATCAAAGCATGGGACTTCCCAACATGGGGGTTTCGCACATTGTAGCATCTACTGTGACCGCATTCCGTGGCATCCATGGGTTCAACTGAAGAATGTCATCGAGGGATCCAGATTGGTACCCCTTCGACCTGTATCTAAGGGAGGTTCACAACCTTCATCGTCAGAGCATAGACATGTCCAAGATCTGCCCATTCAAGGGTGAACGGAGAGGGTTGCTTTCGAGCACAGGCTCGCACACTCCCTATAGGGGTGAACCTTCTAAGTTCACCATAGATATATCCAAAGTGGGAGAAAATGGTATGCCGCCTCATGAGCCATGACGTAGCAAACAGTTGGACGGTCTAGATAGAGTCCTAGGGCATCTAGGATATAAGCCTACACCTACACCCTCCCGACCGTCGAGTGAGTGTAGTGCAAGCACCATTAGGACCACTCGAGAACATGGAGAGTTCTCTAAGAATTCTCGAGACATGCATGCTCTTGCATCGCATGCAAGCACTGAGTATAGGAGACAAACTGACATGAATGCCATATTTACAAACTGAGGCAGGAGTGGAGGACATACCCATAAAGTCGCTTGAACAGAGCACACTCCTCAAAGACCTCATATGGCCACTCATGTTGATAGAGCTCATAGACTAATGTTAGAGGAGAGACGAAAAATTCTCCAATATCAATTGGAGGATGTTTGCACAGAAAAAGAGCACCACAAAAATGAGAATTCTCGAAGGCAGAGGTTCATAAGACAAATTATATGAACAATGCATGCGTGAACAACGCATCCTCGATCAGAAGGAGCATGTGGAGAGAGAGAATCGATTGGCTAGCATTGATTTACCTCCTCGTAGTGAGATCAGGGAGCATGTCGATAGACGAGTGACTTCATAGCCCGAGTTACACCCTGAGAACATAGACACACATACTCGCCATATGGCTCAACATAGAGATCGACGTCCAACATTCGAACAACATGAGCATAGACAGTATGAGAATGAAGTGGGAGTGGGAGAAGAATTAGAACAAGAGTAATTGAAAATATCCCAATTCGAGGAGGAGGGTGAGCCTAGTCCCCCACCTCATTCGAGAAAGAATATGCCTCCGAGGGTGCCTCCAAGGCAATATCGAGAAGAGGAGTTTATTTCCTCATAAGCTTATATGACCTTAGCAGAGAAGGTCCAAGCCATAGAAGCAAGGAACAATGTATCAGAAGCCTACCTTGAACAAAATTCACAATAAACCTCTATGCACATCAGTGCCTATTCCAGCATATCTTGAGAATTTTAAGATGCCTAGACTAGAAAAGTATCAAGGAGAGGAAGATGCACAAGAGTATGTGACTAGTTTTATAGATATGTGCTTTCAGTTTAAGAGCAATGATTCTTTACTCCTATGAACCTTCATCATAACCCTCTTAGGCACAACTCGAGAGTGGTTCAACCAATTAAAGAGGCACATCATTAATAGTTTTAAAAAACTAGTTGATGCATTTCTTGAACGCTTCTCCTTCGACATCAAGAAGGTAAACTTATCCGACCTGGCCACTTTAATGCAACATGACGATGAGCCAGTGATGGATTATGGAAAACGATGGAGGAAAATTATGGTAAAGTTGCCATTCTCCATCCCATCCTCTGAATTAACATGAATATTCAAGAAGAGTTGTGCCAAACACATTTCATTATTGCTACAGTTGTAGCAACACCAAACATTTGAAGAGGCTTTGGCGCAATCGAAGGTGATAGAGGACATCAAGTTACAGGAGGGTATCTTGAAGCTCAAGAATAAGGAGGGACATAAGAAAAGCACTGAGAGATAATAGACCAAGCCATACCATGTTAATCAGGTGGTGTTGAACCTTCAAAAAGGGGATAAGGGGTAACACCAATGAAACTATCAAGCCCAACTTCCTCTTGCGCAATATGAGTAGCACAACAAAAATTATAAGGGTAAAAATAAGGAACAACACCCACCTCGCATATTCACTCAGTTATCGGAGTCCTTGGCTTCGATTTTTCATCAGTTATGCAAGGAGAAGGCTATAAAATTACCCGAAGTCAAGTTAATGGACCCTAATCAGCCTAAGCCTAAGGGCTACAAAGACGATCAATATTGCATCTTTCACCAATCGAAAGGCCATGACATCGAGGTATGTTGGTATTTCAAACATCTTGTGCAAAATATGATCGAAAGAGGTATGCTTCTTGTCGACAAACCACAAGCGCCTGACAATCAAAATATGGGGATTTATAAAAATCCTCTTCCAAATCATGAGGCGCCAAAGAATAATGTTGGCCAAGTCAACCAAGTATGCATCGAACCACCAATCCATGGGATCGTCGAAATGGTCAACGTTGTCACAAGAAACATGAGGTATGAACAACCGAATCAACCTCCAGTGCTTATTAGAGTCCAAGTTACGCCTCCTCCAAGGCCAACCCAGCATGTTCCTAGCCCACCAACTAGACCGGTGGTGACCATCAGGAGTAGGTTGGTCCAAAACCTACAGACAACTCTAGTAAAGTTGTCAATTTATGAGCTAATTCAGTAGTCTCCTAAGCATAGGGAGACACTCATGGACATATTAAGGTCCATAGAAGTGCAGTCTCAGGATCTTGAAGCGTTTACACACTTCGTGGGGCACGTGCAACAATGTCAGGAACCGGTCATTCAATTTCATGACCACAAATTCAAGATAGTTTCCACTATTATAGCAGATCCGCCATTGCATATCATTGCGTGTGTGAATCACAAACCGTTCAAGTGGGTTTTGATTGACATAGGGTCGTCAATCAATATCATAACTACCAAAGCGTTAACTCACTTGAAGTTACCCAAGATGCATATCATCCCTTTTACCTTCACTTTGAGAGATTTCAACGATGCCTTATTCTAAACGGTCGGTACTATAGTCTTACCTATCCAAGTGGGGCTGAAGACCATCCCGGTGATGTGTCACGTAATCGAAGGTGCTATGCAATATAACATACTTCTAAGGAGGCCTTGGATTCAGAGAGATGCGTTGCGTCCCTTATATTTCTAAGAGTCTGGTGTGCGTGAATTGATCTAGGCAGAGTCTTCTGGAGCCTGGGCCCACTCTCAATAGTATTCCTCCCATTTTTCCTATTTTTTCTATAATTAGTTTATTCATTATTTATTTTTTGTTTTCTTTCCTTCCTACAATTTATTTAATTTCTACAATGTCCTTGTTTTTTTGTAGTTTCTACCAAGTGTGTGTTTTTACTTTCCTTAGTTTATTTTTAGTCATATGTTTGATAATGTAGGACAAAGAACACAACTACACCAAAAACCACCCCCAAACCTTAGGACATAGTGGACTCATCTCGTTGGTTTTACAAACATAAACTATGCATGATACTTCACAAGTTTATGAGCTTTCCCAGGTTTGACAATTTTAATGGAGGCAATAAGTTAGCTGTATCTGTAACCAATGTCTTACCCAACATTTTGGCACCATTGCTGGGGAAGTACCAACTATAATACCCTATTATGTAGCAAGTGTATCTAAAAATTTTAGTTTAACTTACCTGCAGAATTTTTCCACCTAATCTTGTATGAGTCCACCAAGAACCAAAGGACCGGACGATCGTTTTCTTAAGAGTAAAGACATTGTTTCAAAAAAATCCCTTAAATAATTTGTACATTATTCTGAAGTTGAAATTTCATCACTCCCATAACCTAAACTAGTGCATTGGAGTCTACATCCAATTTTTGCACAAAGTTCTTTACCAAAACAATAAAATCTTGATGAAGAATTAATGGTAGATAATAAAAATTTTAGAAGAATCCTATCTGAGGAGGATTTTCTATACAACCAACGTTGGAAAGTAGTAGAGGAAAAATCTATATCAACAACTAAATTAGAGATTCTCATGTAGAATACTCAAAACGATAGAAGAGCCTTAGAGACCGCTTTAAGGGAAGCATGTGTAGAGACCCCATTTCCTGAAAAGATGGTTGAAATTGAAGAGACATCCACTAGTTTTAATTTTCCAATAGAAGAAGCAACATGAGACACAAAAATGAAACACATCTATCTACCCACCTTCCTATTTTTAGAGGATTTTAGACTAAAGATCCTGACTTATTTTTTTTAAGTATGATGTTCTATGCAGGTTAGTAGATTACAAGACTGATGCCCAAAAACTAAAACTATTTCCTTCAACTTTAGATGATTCAGCCCTGCGCTGGTTCATTAGTTTGGGAAATAAAAAATTACTACCTAGGAAGATATGAAAAGACTCTTCCTAGAATAATACCAAAACTTTGGTAGGGCACAAGATTCTAGAGAGGAAATCTTTGATATGAATCAGACGGAAGATGAATCACTGGAAGAATACTGGGATAGATTTAGCTTTAACCTGCAAAGATCTCCCCATGCAAAACTAAATGATAGGTCCTTAAGAAGTATATTCTTAAGAGGACTCATCAATGAGTCTGTTGAAGCACTGAATTCCAATTTCTAGCCAGCTATTAGCAGTAACTAGTGTGATGAAGTTAGATCCTAGAGCCATTCCCATATATTTGAAAATAAAGGACAAGGAGATAGAAATTCCATCAGTAATACATATGAATATGATAAGAGCAGGTGGATTTTGAGGCATCTTCAAGGATCTCAAAGTTAAGAAGCAAACAACTTTATCTGCTCCAAAAGCAAAGAAGCTTAGGCTGTCACTGCCCTCCTCGAATGTTGTGTTGGAGAGATCTAAAGAATAAATAGTTTTTAGTTCTACTAAGGAGCATGAGCTACAAATGGTAGCAGGAATAGGAAGTATATGAGATGATTATGCAACTAGAGTAGAAATAGAAACTCCCAAATTAGATATGGTAGAGGTACACATACCTGCCCTACAAGACCCTATTTTTCTCAAAGTTGATGAGAGAACTGGAGGAATTTCATTTCATGGAAAAGAAGGTGATATGGTCAGGGTAGCCAAAGAAATACAAGAGCAAACTTTAGACCAGTTGCACTAGAGCAACACATAATTGAGAAGCCAACTAGAAATAAGTGATAAAGAAAAAGCAAAGATGCAGACCTTAATAAATAAGCTGAAGGAAGAGTTGGCGTAGAAGAACACCCCAGTAGCACATTCCCCCTTGGTGGTAAGAATCCTCAATTACACATACTATTTGAATACAATAAAAAGGGAGATGTCAATTAAAATTCGAGACAATATCAAGGGGATCACCAAGATGTTCAGGAAGATAAAGGTAATTAGAATCACTTCTCAAGAAATGGAAAGCCTGATTTGCCAACGGGAAAAATACTTTGAGGTCATTTGCCCTACCCTTGACTTAATGTTAGAGTATTTCGAGGATATGCAGAGCAAAGAAGTGCTACTGAATGATGGTATTGAAATCAAGTGTAATATTGAATTCATGAAAGTAGCTATGTTTGGATCAAACAAAGAAAGATGGCTCAATACTATTGTAGAAATGTTTACTCTATTAGATGACATAACAAAGAAACTGACAGATATTGGGTTATCATTGGAGTTCTTAAACTCTACTAGTATTGAAGACCTCCTTAAAGATAAAATAGAAGACTTTGATTGTGAGCTTGATGATGAACCAGAAATGACCAGGCAAACAACCTTCTTGGTGAATACTATGGAGATGCTGATCACCCAATATGAAAAGAGTAAAAGTTATATTAGCATACAAAAAAATAGGATTTTATAGGAAATGAATATGTTGATGTTTTCCGTAGCTTTAAACACTAATGCTTGGAGAATCATTGGAAAATATATCAGATGCCTACAACATGGCAAAAAAGGAAAAGAAATTAAAATATACAGTCTGCAAATAGAAATGAGTTCACCCCCTAGAGATGAAGAATAGGCTGTACAAGAAGGGGAAACGCCTGAGGTTGAAGGTCAATCAAATGATCAACAAGAAACCGAAAAAGGAAGGACCAAAGAGGATCACCGGTTAAATGAATCAAAACCAAAAAAGGGCCAAAGAAAGGTGTATGATATGAATAAAAAGAAATAATGGAAGCCAATTATACCATTTTTGGAAGACAAATCAGGATATGACAAGTGTAAGGCTAGGATCAAGTAAAAAATAATAGATTCAAGAACCAAAAGCTATAAAGGAAAGCATTCGAGGCTAGAATATGCATCAAACATTAAAGATAGCATTTTTGCTAAGAAGTATACTTGAGTGCCCTTTTTGAGTTATGTTGTTGTATTCCCTTCTATGTCTTTTTCTTGCTCATTTCTCATTCCTCCCATTACTGTGCAGGATTTTGATAGGAAAACACTCAAGAAGCTGAGATCATTTCTAAATCTATTGATCTTGAGGTTCAAAGACTCTACCGCTACCATATTGGAACAAGAAGAGTAGAAGAGTTCTGTTACATAATTTGAACATAATTTCTTCATTGTATTGATGTATTTCTTTGAAAAACAGAGTTAAATGACATTTGACCAACTCTGCGTGTAATATTCTGTTAAATCATTACAATTTTGAGTCTCATTTTTGTTAATTCTTTGTCTCGATATTGTGTGTTATTATATAATGTGTTACATTATTTGAATGTGTTATGTATGTTTCCCTTGTTGGCAAACTATTATGTCTGTTACAATATTTGAATGAATGTGACAATGCCAATTCTTTCTCAATCCTTTTCATTCTTTTCATTTTACAAAGTGCTGTTAAATTGCTATAATTGCCCAATGAATCTAGGCATCGATCTATATAAGACATAATAAAGGTTATTTTCATTGCTTGGTCACTTTAATACATCTTGCATATTTTTCTAATATGGAGTGTCTAATCTTTGTAATATCATAAATTACCATTGGGAGTTTCCTTACCCATTTTGTAGTTTTTCTATAGCAATAGCTATTTTTAATCAGAATAAAGAGGTAGGTTGACTAGAGTCTATAATAGCTCGTTGGTTTCAAATGATTTCTTG
The DNA here is from genome assembly GCA_028583015.1 of Wollemia nobilis. Classification (NCBI taxonomy): domain Eukaryota; kingdom Viridiplantae; phylum Streptophyta; class Pinopsida; order Araucariales; family Araucariaceae; genus Wollemia; species Wollemia nobilis. The sequence goes on from JAQPPZ010015334.1 coordinate 2,317,683, forward strand.
TAGCATGACAATCGTACCCTATGGATGCAAGAAATGGTTCCAATAGTTTTTTGATGCCATTTCCGGGGAGGAATTATTAATTAGACTATTCGTATTTTAAAAGTTTTCTTTCAACAACTTTATTTTAATCAACGACCAACCAATAGGAATAAAGAACATGTGTCTTGATTTTTATGAATTTTTATATTCTTTATTTTATTTTGCCTGTAGTTTTTAATTGTCTTGAAGTGTTTCTACGTTTCTTGATTTTCTTGAATTTTATCCAAGAACCTTTCCCTGTGAGGCTAAGAGATAAGAATCAAGCAATCTTGATTATACATTCTATTCTTTCTGCACTACCCATGCTGGCGACTCTATCTGGACGAACCCAAAAATCAAAAATCAAGGAAGAGCAGAACGTGCTGGCGCACACCAAGAGAAGCGGTAAGGAGCTATTCATAGAATTTGAGAACCCTGAGGTACTTACCTATAATTAAAGAATTCCACTTCTTAAGAATACTATGCATGAAAGTAAATCTTGTCCTACAATTAAGAGATATGTAAGAAAAAATAAAGAACAAAATATTATTGATGCTGATATCTCTATAGATAAAAAATTGAATTTTGCTGTAGAGGATACATGTGATTATTTTCATTACCCTACTAACAATAATAATGTGGTATATAATCGATTAGATTATATTCAGGCTACCCGGACCCAAGTCCCTGTAGGCATTGCTGCTATAAATTTAAATCCCCTTACACCTACAGTAGCAATGGCCCAGGCAAATCAGCAAAATCAAAATAAAAATAATATCCATTTGTGGAGAACTAATAGATACATGCCATTTGTTTTACTTCTAAATCTTAATGCCTTACCTAATAAAGCTCACAAATACCTCCCAAAATTATTAGGAAATAATGTGGTAATTGGAGAAGATCATATCAAAAGTTTTCTATATGCAATGGATAGTCTAGAGGTTGAGCATGAAGATGTAGTCTTAAGACTATTTTTACAAACCTTGGAAAAAGATTCTAGAGAGTGGTTCAATTCTCTCCCTGATAATGATATCCCAGATTTCACCAAAATGGAAGTTGTTTTTCTAAAGAAATATGGTGTAATAAAAAATGAACAGTCTTTGTTAACTGAGCTAGCCACTATGAAGAAAAAGGAAAATGAGGCTGTTAGTAATTTTAACAAAATATTTTCAAAGACCAAAAATAAAAAAACCTACCAACCTTATGCCCAACGATATTCAATCCATTTGTTTCTATAAAAATACCTTTCAAGGAGAGTTTAACTATGAGTTGAGGCAGGAACAAGCCACTACCATTGATAGTTGTATGGAGAAAGCAATGGATATAGAAAAAAATATGCTTGATAGTGGTAATATGAAGCCTTACTCTCTAGAAGTGAATATACCTGAGAGAAAGCCCAAAAGGGTAGCATTTGATATACAAATAAGAGCTGAAATAGATCCAATGGAGAAATTGACTAATCAAATGGTTGAGATGTTCGATACCATGAACAACAGGTTAGAAAGAATTGAAAGAAACAACGATAATAATGGTGAGACATCACAAACATAACGATCATATGTTGATAATCACCCTCCCTTTAAGAAAAATTTCAACAGAAATTAGGGAAACAACAATGGCCCTAAAGAGGGAAATATGAGAAGGAATAATGGAAACAATAATTGGAAAAACAAAGAATCTAACAAATATCAGAACAATGTTACTAATCCTATACCATCTACCAATATAGTAGAAGGTTTTACCTATTTTTGATCTACTTGTGATGCACCTCACAACCCTGATGCATGTGGAACACACCTAAGTGATCAACGCAATGTAGATTTACATGATGATTCAGAAGATGATATAAGAATTAATTCCTGCTAGTCTTTAGAAGATGAATCCAGAGAAAGGTTATTTGAAGAAAATATGGATAAGTATTCCTTGAATCATCATCCTCATATTTTTGTAGCTGAAGGTACTAAGATCTTGGAAAAACCACATGAGTCAATATATGACAAAATGAAGCAAGGGAAACTAACCCCCACTACTAAGGAAGTGGAAGAAATAGAAACTACCAATACTCTGAGTTTAAGGAACATAACTGTCTCTGATAGAACAGGAAAAAGCTTCAACAAGTGAAATAAGAAAACAAAATTTCACAAATAAGAATACAAGTAAAGAAAAAACTGATAGAACCTTCTAAAAGATTATTCTTGAGATAGTAGAATTAGAAGAAGAGACATTCAAAGAGGAAAACAACAAACCACTGGATATAAAAAATATAAAATTTGATGCTGGGTCAAAACTCAGTAAACATAAAGTTAACATCACATTTGGAGAGCTTATGAAAGTTCAGCAATACGAGAGAACAAGTATGAGAGCATTTGGACTAGTTGAACAAAAAGAAGATCCAACCTACCATGTTGCAAGACAAAATCAACATGATACAAGATCACCATCCTCTGTCAGACCTTTCTATGTATCATTAAGGTATAATTCAGATGAAGGAGAAAGGTATGTAATTCATAATTATATGATAGACAGTGGAGCCTCACATAATATCATGCCCAAATTAATATTTGACCAAATGGGATTAATATGCACAAGAGATTATGCCCTTGTTTCTGTAATGGACAACAAAAAAATTCCTTGTGTAGGGGTGATAATTGGATTATTGGTTTTTTTGGACCAATACCCCAAAAATGGCATAGTAATGGACATTGCAGTAGTTGATGTTGACCCTTCTCACTATTACTCAGTAGACATTGGGCAGAACAAATGGTAGGTTCAATCCAATTGGATTGGTCCTATGCTACTATCCCAATGATAGATAAAGAAAACATAATCTTACACAGAGAACCATTTAACAAATACTCTATAGATTTAATTCAAATAGATGAAACTATGATAAACTTGGTGAATTCTGTGGAAGAAAAAGGGATGGGAGTTTATTCCATATGGCACAACCTATTCCTGGTAGAAGTGCCAAAAGCAAGGAACATGGATCTAGAAGTTATAAAAATGGTTGATGCTGAGTCAAATAGAGTTTTAACTCAAGAAATATGGACCATGTATTTTGATGGAGCTAAGTCCCAATATGTAGCAAGTGCAGGAATTAATATGAATTACATAAAAGGAAACTACCTTGGTATCCCTTACAAATTGGAATTCCCTTGCATTAATAATGTAGCTGAATACAGAACTTTATTGCTAGGGTTAAGAAAAGCAAAAGAATTAGGCATTAACTACTTAACTGTAACAAGGGATGCAAAACTAATTATACAACAAATCAAAGGTAAATATTAGACCAAACATCCTAGGCTAAAGCAATATAAAAATGCAGTATTAGAAGAAATTAAAAAATTCTTAGCTTTCAATATCTCATTTATTCCAAGGGCACAAAATCATGTTGCAAATATTTTAGCTGTAAATGCCTTAGGCCTAGATCATCCAGAAATAACTACATAATATATGGATAGGTTCCCAACTATTTTAGTTTATAAACCCTACGTGCCGAGATAACATAGTTTACTTACAAGTCTTTCAAGATGATGTGGATATAAAGGATTTCATGACTTTGCAAAATTAGTATGTAGATATAATCTGTGATGAAAAATATGAAGACAAGCTAAAATATCAAATAGGTGAACTAGTAGAAGTAATCCAACCAAAAACAAATAGAATACCCAAAGGATTGGTTTCTTTAGAGAGTCTATTTGATGATTTTGAAAAATATTACAAGACTTTACATAGAGAAGTAATATAAGAAGACATTAACATTGGTACAATGAAAGAACCTAGAATAGTGAAGGTAGATATGGCCTTACCTACAAAAGAAAAGGCTAGATACATCAGTTTCTTAAAGAAAAACAAAGAACATTTTGCTTGGACTTATGAAGACCTTAAAACCTTCAAAACAGATGTAATGACACACATAATACCCTTGAAGGAAGATTCCAAGCCATTTAGATAGAAACAAAGGAAATACAACCCTACTCTACACCCAATAATGCAAAAGGAGGTACAAAAATTGCTGGATTCTAAAATAATCAAAAAGGTAAGATTTTCTTCTTGGATATCCAATTTAGTACCAGTTAGAAATAAAAATGGTGATATTAGACTACGTGTAGATTTTAGAAATTTAAACAAGATTTCATTAAAAGACAATTATCCATTGCCCAATATGGAACAAATGTTGTAAATAGTAGTTGGTTCATATAGATTATCCCTGTTAGATGAATTTTCTAGATACAATCAAATTCAAATTAATCCAGAAGACATAAAATAACATTCACTACACCTTGGGGCACATTTGAATATTTAAGAATACCTTTTGGCGTGATGAATGCAGGTGCTACTTTTCAGAAAGCAATGGAATTTGCCTTAAAAGGATTAATTTTCAAAATAGTAGTTGTATACCCGGATGATATCACAATATTTTATAAGAATCCAGAAGATCACTTAGAACACTTAACTACAGTTTTTGCTAAGTGCAAGGAATTTGGAATTTCTCTAAATCCCAAGACGTGCATATTTGGGACTACACAAGGAAAATTGTTAGGTCATATAGTTTTAGAAAAGGGAATAAGCGTTGACCCAGAAAGAATATAAGTTATTTCCAAAATCCCTCTTCCCAAGAACTTAAAAGGAGTCAGGTCATTCTTTGGCAAAATAAATTTTGTTGGAAGATTTGTCCCAAATTTTGCAGAGATTACCAAACCCATAAATGACATGGTTAAGAAAACTGGAGAAATAAAATGGACAGTAAGATAAAAGAAGCCATTTCTATTACTCCAGCCCTAAGTTGCCCTCATTATTCTAAAGACTTTAACATTTATTCATATGCATATGAACATTCAATTGTTGCAGTTCTTTCCCAAAAAGATGACGAAATAATGAAAGACCAATAGCTTTCATGAGTTCAGGTCTGAAAGGAGCACATATTAAATATACTCTACTAAAAAAGCATGCTTATGTTGTTGTTCAATATTTAGAACATTTTAAAGGTATATTCGGTTAAAAAAAAGTTTACTATTGCATCACTTTCATAACAATACAAAATATCTTCACCCAATATGAGCCATTAGGAAGGCCAACAAGATGGATGGTGAAACTTTTGCAATATGATTCCGAATTAAAAATAGTCAAAACTATAAAAGGACAGGGCTTAGCTAAATACATGGCATATAAAGGAGAGGACTCTAATAATGTCATCACAATAGATGAAATGTATGATAATAGGAGAATCAATAATGAAGAATGTAAATGGTATGATGAAAGTCTGGCACATTTGCAAACTCTATCTTTTCCTAAAGATATATCAAAAAATAGGATGAGGTCAGTAAAGCTTCAAGCTCAGAAATATCATGTGCAAGATGGTGTGCTTTATTGGAAGCACCCTGATGGAGTGTTATTAATCTGTTTATATGAAAATGAAGTCTCATAAATAATTAATGAATTCCATGATGGTTTTTGTGGAGGAAATTTTGCTCCAAAAGTAACAACTAATAAAATAATGAGAGCATGATATTATTGGCCTACCATTTTTAAGTATGTATATAAATATGTTAAAAACTGTCATAACTGTCAGGTTTTTGCAGGAAAGAAGCTACTAGCAACCATGCTCCTCAAAACAGTAATCATCGAAGCACCATTCACCTAATGGGGCATTGACTTAATTTCAGAAATCAAGCCTAATTCATCTGGACAACACAAGTGGATCATAACTGCTACAGACTACTTCACCAAGTGGGTAGAGGCTGCTCCTCTAAGAACCTCCACAACTGCCACCATTATCAAATTCTTGGAAGAAAATATTCTAACCAGGTTTGGAGTTCCTAAAAAACTGGTAACAGATAATGGGCAGTTTATTGTTTCATATGAAATGGTAGAATTATGTGCTATGGAATTGAAATCTCACATTTTGCTAATTATTACCCCCAAGGGAATGGTTTTGTTGAGTCATCAAATAATAATGTAATAACTAGAATAAAAAGATCATTGGGTAAGAACAAAAGGTTATGGAACAATGAACTAAAATTTGCTCTTTGGTCTGATAGGTTGTCTGTAAAAATAAACACAGGAAGGACTCCCTATGAAATGGTATATGGAGAGAAAGCCTTATTGCCCTCAAGAATAGAAAAATTGGCACTTTCCCTCTTGTTGCAAGATCATGAAGACCCCAAACCCTTACAAAGTTGACTAAACTAAATTGTCCTGTTAGAAGAGCAAAGAAGAGAAACCCTTAATAGAATGATGGAACAAACTCAAAAAACTATGAAATTATTTAATAAGAAATCCAAGGGTACTCCTTTCTCTCAAGGAGATATAGTCATCTATTGGGACCCTAAAAATGATAAGCATGGTGAAAAGGAAAAACTCAAACCTAAATGGATTGGTCCATACCAGATAACCCATGTTGTAGGTCATAATACTTACAAATTGCAGACTTTGCAGGGAGAACTAATGGCTATCCCTATTAATGGAAAACACCTCATGATGTACAATCCCTGTTGAAGGACCTAAAAAAATAATAATAATAATTAAAAATAATAATAAATAAAAAACCCAAAAACAGAATGATGTGTTTTGTTGTTAGTTTGTTTACCAGATAAGCTTTTCTTTTCTTGTTGGTATATTTATGAGTTTCTTGTTTCACATGGTATTCTTAGTTTGATGAGTATACATTACTTGTTGGTTCCTCCAAAAATAATAAGAAGAAAGGATATTTATTTTATACTTTGATGATGTTTACAATGTTTTAAATATGAATGTTTATGCAATGGTCATATGATAAGAAATAAAACAAAATTAAATCAGAGTTGATTGAAACACCATGATAAGGCCTCACATTACAAATGATACTTAAGGTGATTTCAAGGTCCGAGGAACAAAGTTATCTTTGAGAATGTGGTTGAGCTAAAAATCATTACACATAATTTTTAGCTAGAAACTAATCCTCAACTTAGGCATACTCATTGTACAATTTTCTTATGTAGACACCTAAAATGCATCATGCCGAGGCAATTACTCATATGGGACATGCTAGAAGACCATATAGAAGACCTTGGATAGATACCAAGGTATAGCAATGGTTTTTACCTCTCATTTAGGCACCTTTGCCTAGTCAGTGCTAGCCGTTGCTGACACCCGTGGTTAGTAGTGCTGATCGCGCCTATCAACCGCGGTTAGGACTCAGATTTAGTTGGCCTTCATCCGACCCAAAATCGGTTGCAACGACGAATTTTTTGCGGATTAGAGCGGTTTGAGTGGAGAAGGTTCTGGATCCTTCCATCCAATAAGCTCAACCGCCCAATCTTGATCTAGGCTTCCTCATGAAGATACCCCTAGCCCTTGGCAATTGCTACATAATCCCCCTCCGAATTGGGAAAAAGAGAGAGAGAAGCATAATCAATTGAGCAACGAAGCCCTATCGAATTTCATACTCATTCACATGCATTGATAGGAATACTTTTTCTACCCAATTGGAGATCACATTGCCATGGAGATCCTAGGAGGATAGGAGAGCTAAGAAATGCTAATCCTTACAATCTGTGCACTCACTGAGCAATTCAACTACCAAATCTATCAGAGGACACAAAGGTAACCCTTGACCATCAATTTGGCAAGGAGAATCAGAGAATTGACCCAGATTTAGAGGGTAAACTTACTTCAAGCTCAGTCATAGCTATCAGCCATGACGAACAGTGCCCACCACTTGAAGGACCCACGGTTAGCAGGTGATCTCTGATTTCCTTGTTCTTTGCTTTGTAGTCTGTTTAACTAGGTTAAATTAATCATGCTATAGGTTTAATTAAGTATTCTAGAGACATTTGATTGAAAGATTAGGAGTTAATTACAATTTCCCTTCATTATTGTAGTGTAGGTATAACAAATATTTTTCATGTTTTCATGTCTTCAATTGGTTAATTAGGAGCTTAGATAGATTCATCATAGTTTCTTTTATGTTTCTAATCGTATATCATCATGATTTAGATCAATTTACATTCATTGAATAATTTTCTTGATTTCTTGATTATCATGTTATCTTTTATACAAGCACCCTTTAAAAGCCTCATCAAGATAGACCTCCTTTGCTATTACTGTTTATTGTTGTTTATTGCACACAAGACTAATAGGGTTTTGTGATGCAAGGCTACAAATACCTCTAATCGTGGAGAAGAGGGTCATCGACACCCTAGAGCAGTTCATGTCATCCTGAAAGGCACTTGGAAATCACAATTGTATCAAAGTGATTATCCCTAAGAGGGATGTACTTGTAACTCGACTTTGGCTTTGAATATAATGAATAAAGCGTATTTCTCATTTTTAATTTGTTGTCAATATCTCGTTCTTGTATGCATTTTGTGTATCTTTCAATTCTTGCAATAGGAACCGATAGGTGTGAGCCTTTTTGGATAGTACAAAAGGCGATCACGATGGAAATTCGCATTTCATGCCTCAAATATTTGACTTCTATTGTTTTTTTATGATAGGTGCTCACCACGGTTGACAACTGCGGTCAAAAGTTGTCGTTGTGGTTAACATCCACGGGCAATAGTAGTCACCGCGCTACAAAGCCGCGGTCAGAATTTGACAAATCAGACTACAGGGAGAAAAAACGTAATCGAATGAGGATCTGAGGTAGGTTCCACTGTCATTCTATTTTTTTCTGTTCTCTTTCTGTGTTTTTCTAGAATGCGCAAAATACTAGCATAATTAGGGAAAACAATGAAGGAATGTTAAATGGATTGAGTCCTTAGGTATTTTATTAGGATCTACTAGTCGTTGCTAGGAACAACGGACCTCTAAGTGTAGTTTGCCCTAGTATCCAATGATCTAGGCCCCTCTTGTATGTTAGTTTTACTTGCTTGAGGCCCGATCAGTGGCCATACCATCGTTAGTATGAATTGTCAAGATATCATGTAAAACTAATCATGCATGCTTTCTTAATTTGAAATGTTCATTTTTTTGTATTGCATATAGAAAGAATCATTTGAATGCTGTATTATGCATCTTTATTTTCATGCAAATTAAAAGGAACCACACACACCACATTTCACGATAAACGCTAGTGAGTTGGGAGTCACATCCAACCACTAGTAGGGTTTCAACGATGGTGGAGGTGATTTCCATCCGTTGGCTCAACTCCCTCATACCTTCTTGTTACTAGACCAATACCAAATCCAAGAACCATCCGTAGCTCGAAAAATTTGTATGTACTTCTCTTTAGAGGGTATAATGCTGACTGGGTGAGATTGGGTGAGGATCTGGGAGGACCTGTGCTCCCTGCCCGGGTGTGGATCTCATCACCACATTTTGATGGGATTACGTGACATGGAGTTCATCGCCAGGTTATCGAGCTATGAGCATACAGGTGAAATCCATTAAACAATTGAGAAAATCATCAACGTATTGAAAAACATGACAAGAGTTACTTTATTGATACAACAAATTGAAAACACATCAAATAGTTTAGGGCTCATTTTAAAAATTGTAAAAAGAGATAATCACCATTGTATTCTTTGCGTGCTACTAAAAGTTAAATCTAGACATAGGATACATAATGGTGCAAAAATAGAGAGGCTGATTCGGGCATAGACCCGAGATCGAAGCCCAAGCTCCACCTAGTGCACAACATGATGTGGAACGCCCTTAATCACTTAATCCTCCTGGACATCATTTAGCGAGTATTAGAGGGGATAATTCCACATGAGGGGATTTCGTTGAGAATACCCCGATTAGAGTAGGTACTAGACATCCCTCTAGACACAAATCAAAGCATGGGACTTCCCAACATGGGGGTTTCGCACATTGTAGCATCTATCGTGACCGCATTCCGTGGCATCCATGGGTTCAAGCTGAAGAATGTCATCGAGGGATCCAGATTGGTACCCCTTCGACACTGTATCTAAGGGAGGTTCACAACCTTCATCTTTAGAGCATAGACATGTCCAAGATCTGCCCATTCAAGGGTGAACGGAGAGGGTTGCTTTCGAGCACAGGCTCGCACACTCCCTATAGGGGTGAACCTTCTAAGTTCACCATAGATATATCCAAAGTGGGAGAAAATGGTATGCCGCCTCATGAGCCATGACATAGCAAACAGTTGGACGGTCTAGATAGAGTCCTAGGGCATCTAGGCTATAAGCCTACGCCTACACCCTCTCGACCGTCGAGTGAGTGTAGTGCAAGCACCATTAGGACCACTAGAGAACATGGAGAGTTCTCTAAGAATTCTCGAGACATGCGTGCTCTTGCATCGCATGCAAGCACTGAGTATAGGAGACAAACTGACATGAATGCCATATTTACAAACTGAGGCAGGAGTGGAGGACATACCCATAAAGTCGCTTGAACAGAGCACACTCCTCAAAGACCTCATATGGCCACTCATGTTGATAGAGCTCATAGACTAATGTTAGAGGAGAGACAAAAAATTCTCCAATATCAATTGGAGGATGTTTGCACAGAAAAAGAGCACCACAAAAATGAGAATTCTCGAAGGCAGAGGTTCATAAGACAAATTATATGAACAATGCATGTGTGAACAACGCATCCTCGATCATAAGAAGCATGTGGAGAGAGAGAATCGATTGGCTAGTGTTGATTTACCTCCTCGTAGTGAGATCAGGGAGCATGTCGATAGACGAGTGACTTCATAGCCCGAGTTACACCCTGAGAACATAGACACACATACTCGCCATATGGCTCAACATAGAGATCGACGTCCAACATTCGAACAACATGAGCATAGACAGTATGAGAATGAAGTGGGAGTGGGAGAAGAATTAGAACAAGAGTAATTGAAAATATCCCAATTCGAGGAGGAGGGTGAGCCTAGTCCCCCACCTCATTCGAGAAAGAATATGCCTCCGAGGGTGCCTCCAAGGCAATATCGAGAAGAGGAGTTTATTTCCTCATAAGCTTATATGACCTTAGCAGAGAAGGTCCAAGCCATAGAAGCAAGGAACAATGTATCAGAAGCCTACCTTGAACAAAATTCACAATAAACCTCTATGCACATCAGTGCCTATTCCAGCATATCTTGAGAATTTTAAGATGCCTAGACTAGAAAAGTATCAAGGAGAGGAAGATGCACAAGAGTATGTGACTAGTTTTATAGATATGTGCTTTCAGTTTAAGAGCAATGATTCTTTACTCCTATGCACCTTCATCATAACCCTCTTAGGAACAACTCGAGAGTGGTTCAACCAATTAAAGAGGCACATCATTAATAGTTTTAAAAAACTAGTTGATGCATTTCTTGAACGCTTCTCCTTCGACATCAAGAAGGTAAACTTATCCGACCTGGCCACTTTAATGCAACATGACGATGAGCCAGTGATGGATTATGGAAAACGATGGAGGAAAATTATGGTAAAGTTGCCATTCTCCATCCCATCCTCTGAATTAACATGAATATTCAAGAAGAGTTGTGCCAAACACATTTCATTATTGCTACAGTTGCAGCAACACCAAACATTTGAAGAGGCTTTGGCGCAATCGAAGGTGATAGAGGACATCAAGTTACAGGAGGGTATCTTGAAGCTCAAGAATAAGGAGGGACATAAGAAAAGCACTGAGAGATAATAGACCAAGACATACCATGTTAATCAGGTGGTGTTGAACCTTCAAAAAGGGGATAAGGGGTAACAACAATGAAACTATCAAGCCCAACCTCCTCTTGCGCAATATGAGTAGCACAACAAAAATTATAAGGGTAAAAATAAGGAACAACACCCACCTCGCATATTCACTCAGTTATCGGAGTCCTTGGCTTCGATTTTTCATCAGTTATGCAAGGAGAAGGCTATAAAATTACCCGAAGTCAAGTTAATGGACCCTAATCAGCCTAAGCCTAAGGGCTACAAAGACGATCAATATTGCATCTTTCACCAATCGAAAGGCCATGACATCGAGGTATGTTGGTATTTCAAACATCTTGTGCAAAATATGATCGAAAGAGGTATGCTTCTTGTCGACAAACCACAAGCGCCTGACAATCAAAATATGGGGATTTATAAAAATCCTCTTCCAAATCATGAGGCGCCAAAGAATAATGTTGGCCAAGTCAACCAAGTACGCATCGAACCACCAATCCATGGGATCGTCAAAATGGTCAACGTTGTCACAAGAAACATGAGGTATGAACAACCGAATCAACCTCCAGTGCCTATTAGAGTCCAAGTTACGCCTCCTCCAAGGCCAACCCAGCATGTTCCTAGCCCACCAACTAGACCGGTGGTGACCATCAGGAGTAGGTTGGTCCAAAACCTACAGACAACTCTAGTAAAGTTGTCAATTTATGAGCTAATTCAGTAGTCTCCTAAGCATAGGGAGACACTCATGGACATATTAAGGTCCATAGAAGTGCAGTCTCAGGATCTTGAAGCGTTTACACACTTCGTGGGGCACGTGCAACAATTTTAGGAACCGGTCATTCAATTTCATGACCACAAAGTCAAGATAGTTTCCACTATTATAGCAGATCTGCCATTGCATATCATTGCGTGTGTGAATCACAAACCGTTCAAGTGGGTTTTGATTGACACGGGGTCATCAATCAATATCATAACTACCAAGGCGTTAACTCACTTGAAGTTACCCAAGATGCATATCATCCCTTATACCTTCACTTTGAGAGATTTCAATGATGCCTTATTCTCAACGGTCGGTACTATAGTCTTACCTATCCAAGTGGGGCTGAAGACCATCCCGGTGATGTGTCACGTAATCGAAGGTGCTATGCAATATAACATACTTCTAAGGAGGCCTTGGATTCAGAGAGATGCGTTGCGTCCCTTATATTTCTAAGAGTCTGGTGTGCGTGAATTGATCTAGGCAGAGTCTTCTGGAGCCTGGGCCCACTCTCAATAGTATTCCTCCCATTTTTCCTATTTTTTCTATAATTAGTTTATTCATTATTTATTTTTTGTTTTCTTTCCTTCCTACAATTTATTTAATTTCTACAATTTCCTTGTTTTTCTGTAGTTTCTACCAAGTGTGTGTTTTTACTTTCCTTAGTTTATTTTTAGTCATATGTTTGATAATGTAGGACAAAGAACACAACTACACCAAAAACCACCCCCAAACCTTAGGACATAGTGGACTCATCTCGTTGGTTTTACAAACATAAACTATGCATGATACTTCACAAGTTTATGAGCTTTCCCAGGTTTGACAATTTTAATGGAGGCAATAAGTTAGCTGTATCTGTAACCAATGTCTTACCCAACATTTTGGCACCATTGCTGGGGAAGTACCAACTATAATACCCTATTATGTAGCAAGTGTATCTAAAATTTTTAGTTTAACTTACCTGCAAAATTTTTCCACCTAATCTTGTATGAGTCCACCAAGAACCAAAGGACCGGACGATCGTTTTCTTAAGAGTAAAGACATTGTTTCAAAAAAATCCCTTAAATAATTTGTACATTATTCTGAAGTTGAAATTCCATCACTCCCATAACCTAAACTAGTGCATTGGAGTCTACATCCAATTTTTGCACAAAGTTCTTTACCAAAACAATAAAATCTTGATGAAGAATTAATGGTAGATAATAAAAATTTTAGAAGAATCCTATCTGAGGAGGATTTGCTATACAACCAACGTTGGAAAGTAGTAGAGGAAAAATCTATATCAACAACTAAATTAGAGATTCTCATGTAGAATACTCAAAACGATAGAAGAGCCTTAGAGACCGCTTTAAGGGAAGCAGGTGTAGAGACCCCATTTCTGAAAAGATGGTTGAAATTGAAGAGACATCCACTAGTTTTAACTTTCCAATAGAAGAAGCAACATGAGACACAAAAATGAAACACATCTCTCCTACCCACCTTCCTATTTTTAGAGGATTTTAGACTAAATATCCTGACTTATTTTTTTTAAGTATGATGTTCTATGCGAGTTAGTAGATTACAAGACTGATGCCCAAAAACTAAAACTATTTCCTTCAACTTTAGATGATTCAGCCCTGCGCTGGTTCATTAGTTTGGGAAATAAAAAATTACTACCTAGGAAGATATGAAAAGACTCTTCCTAGAATAATACCAAAACTTTGGTAGGGCACAAGATTCTAGAGAGGAAATCTTTGATATGAATCAGACGGAAGATGAATCACTGGAAGAATACTGGGATAGATTTAGCTTTAACCTGCAAAGATCTCCCCATGCAAAACTAAATGATAGGTCCTTAAGAAGTATATTCTTAAGAGGACTCATCAATGAGTCTGTTGAAGCACTGAATTCCAATTTCTAGCCAGCTATTAGCAGTAACTAGTGTGATGAAGTTAGATCCTAGAGCCATTCCCATATATTTGAAAATAAAGGACAAGGAGATAGAAATTCCATCGATAATACATATGAATATGATAAGAGCAGGTGGATTTGGAGGCATCTTCAAGGATCTCAAAGTTAAGAAGCAAACAACTTTATCTGCTCCAAAAGAAAAGAAGCTTAGGCTGTCACTGCCCTCCACGAATGTTGTGTTGGAGAGATCTAAAGAATAAATAGTTTTTAGTTCTACTAAGGAGCATGAGCTACAAATGGTAGCAGGAATAGGAAGTATATGAGATGATTATGCAACTAGAGTAGAAATAGAAACTCCCAAATTAGATATGGTAGAGGTACACATACCTGCCCTACAAGACCCTATTTTTCTCAAAGTTGATGAGAGAACTGGAGGAATTTCAGTTCATGGAAAAGAAGGTGATATGGTCAGGGTAGCCAAAGCAGTACAAGAGCAAACTTTAGACCAGTTGCACTAGAGCAACACATAATTAGGAAGCCAAATAGAAATAAGTGATAAAGAAAAAGCAAAGATGCAGACCTTAATAAATAAGCTGAAGGAAGAGTTGGCGTAGAAGAACACCCCAGTAGCACATTCCCCCTTGGTGGTAAGAATCCTCAATTACACATACTATTTGAATACAATAAAAAGGGAGATGTCAATTAAAATTCGAGACAATATCAAGGGGATCACTGAGATGTTCAGGAAGATAAAGGTAATTAGAATCACTGCTCAAGAAATGGAAAGCCTGATTTGCCAACGGGAAAAATACTTTGAGGTCATTTGCCCTACCCTTGACTTAATGTTAGAGTATTTCGAGGATATGCAGAGCAAAGAAGTGCTATTGACGGATGATATTGAAATCAAATGTAATATTGAATTCATGAAAGTAGCTATGTTTGGATCAAGCAAAGAAAGATGGCTCAATACTATTGTAGAAATGTTTACTCTATTAGATGACATAACGAGAAGCGCGAGATATTGGGTTATCATTGGAGGAGTTCTTAAACTCTGCTAGTATTGAAGACCTCCTTAAAGATAAAATAGAAGACTTTGATTGTGAGCTTGATGATGAACCAGAAATGACCAGGCAAACAACCTTCTTGGTGAATACTATGGAAATGCTGATCACCCAGTATGAAAAAAGTAAAAGTTATATTAGCATACAAAAAAATAGGATTTTATAGGAAATGAATATGTTGAGGTTTTCACGTAGCTTTTAACACTAATGCTTGGAGAATTACTGAAAAATAGATCAGATGGCTACAAGATGGCAAAAAAGGAAAAGAAATTAAAATATACGATCTGCAAATAGAAATGAGTTCACCCCCTAGAGATGAAGAACAGGTTGTACAAGAAGGGGAAACGCCTGAGGTTGAAGGTCAATCAAATGATCAACAAGAAACCGAAAAAGGAAGGACCAAAGAGGATCACCGGTTAAATGAATCAAAACCAAAAATTGCCAAAGAAAGGTGTATGATATGAATAAAAAGAAATAATGGAAGCCAATTATACCATTTTTGGAAGACAAATCAGGATATGACAAGTGTAAGGCTAGGATCAAGTAAAAAATAATAGATTCAAGAACCAAAAGCTATAAAGGAAAGCATTCGAGGCTAGAATATGCATCAAACATTAAAGATAGCATTTTTGCTAAGAAGTATACTTGAGTGCCCTTTTTGAGTTATGTTGTTGTATTCCCTTCTATGTCTTTTTCTTGCTCATTTCTCATTCCTCCCATTACTGTGCAGGATTTTGATAGGAAAACACTCAAGAAGCTGAGATCATTTCTAAATCTATTGAGCTTGAGGTTCAAAGACTCTACCGCTACCATATTGGAACAAGAAGAGTAGAAGAGTTACGTTACATCATTTGAACATAATTTCTTCATTGTATTAATGTATTTCTTTGCAAAATAGAGTTAAATGACATTTTGCCAACTCTGCGTGTAATATTTAGTGAAATCATACAATTCTAGGTCTCATTTTTGTTAATTCTTTGTCTCGGTACTGTGTGTTATTATGTAATGTGTTACATTATTTGAATGTGTTATGTATGTTTCCCTTGTTGGCAAACTATTATGTCTGTTACAATATTTGAATGAATGTGACAATGCCAATTCTTTCTCAATCCTTTTCATTTTACAAAGTGCTGTTAAATTGCTATAATTGCCCAATGAATCTAGGCATCGATCTATATAAGACATAATAAAGGTTATTTTCATTGCTTGGTCACTTTAATACATCTTGCATATTTTTCTAATATGGAGTGTCTAATCTTTGTAATATCATAAATTACCATTGGGAGTTTCCTTACCCATTTTGTAGTTTTTCTATAGCAATAGCTATTTTTAATCAGAATAAAGAGGTAGGTTGACTAGAGTCTATAATAGCTCGTTGGTTTCAAATGATTTCTTGTAGCATGACAATCGTACCCTATGGATGCAAGAAATGGTTCCAATAGTTTTTTGATGCCATTTCCGGGGAGGAATTATTAATTAGACTATTCGTATTTTAAAAGTTTTCTTTCAACAACTTTATTTTAATCAACGACCAACCAATAGGAATAAAGAACATGTGTCTTGATTTTTATGAATTTTTATATTCTTTATTTTATTTTGCCCGTAGTTTTCAATTGTATCTTGAAGTGTTTCTACGTTTCTTGATTTTCTTGAATTTTCTCCAAGAACCTTTCCCTGTGAGGCTGAGAGATAAGAATCAAGCAATCTTGATTATACATTCTATTCTTTCTGCACTACCCATCTTTGGCGACTCTATCCGGACGAACCCAAAAATCAAAAATCAAGGAAGAAGCGAACGTCTTTGGCGCACACCAAGAGAAGCGGTAAGGAGCTATTCCTAGAATTTGAGAACCCTGAGGTACTTACCTATAATTAAAGAATTCCACTTCTTAAGAATACTATGCATGAAAGTAAATCTTGTCCTACAATTAAGAGATATGTAAGAAAAAATAAAGAACAAAATATTATTGATGCTGATATCTCTATAGATAAAAAATTGAATTTTGCTGTAGAGGATACATGTGATTATTTTCATTACCCTACTAACAATAATAATGTGGTATATAATCGATTAGATTATATTCGAGGCTACCGGACCCAAGTCCCTGTAGGCATTGCTTCTATAAATTTAAATCCCCTTACACCTACAGTAGCAATGGCCCAGGCAAATCAGACAAAATCAAAATAAAAATAATATCCATTTGTGGAGAACTAATAGATACATGCCATTTGTTTTACTTCTAAATCTTAATGCCTTACCTAATAAAGCTCACAAATACCTCCCAAAATTATTAGGAAATAATGTGGTAATTGGAGAAGATCATATCAAAAGTTTTCTATATGCAATGGATAGTCTAGAGGTTGAGCATGAAGATGTAGTCTTAAGACTATTTTTACAAACCTTGGAAAAAGATTCTAGAGAGTGGTTCAATTCTCTCCCTGATAATGATATCCCAGATTTCACCAAAATGGAAGTTGTTTTTCTAAAGAAATATGGTGTAATAAAAAATGAACAGTCTTTGTTAACTGAGCTAGCCACTATGAAGAAAAAGGAAAATGAGGCTGTTAGTAATTTTAACAAAATATTTTCAAAGACCAAAAATAAAAAAACCTACCAACCTTATGCCCAACGATATTCAATCCATTTGTTTCTATAAAAATACCTTTCAAAGAGAGTTTAACTATGAGCTGAGGTAGGAACAAGCCACTACCATTGATAGTTGTATGGAGAAAGCAATGGATATAGAAAAAAATATGCTTGATAGTGGTAATATGAAGCCTTACTCTCTAGAAGTGAATATACCTGAGAGAAAGCCCAAAAGGGTAGCATTTGATATACAAATAAGATCTGAAATAGATCCAATGGAGAAATTGACTAATCAAATGGTTGAGATGTTCGATACCATGAACAACAGGTTAAAAAGAATTGAAAGAAACAACGATAATAATGGTGAGACATCACAAACATAACGATCATATGTTGATAATCACCCTCCCTTTAAGAAAAATTTCAACAGAAATTAGGGAAACAACAATGGCCCTAAAGAGGGAAATATGAGAAGGAATAATGGAAACAATAATTGGAAAAACAAAGAATCTAACAAATATCAGAACAATGTTACTAATCCTATACCATCTACCAATATAGTAGAAGGTTTTACCTATTTTTGATCTACTTGTGATGCACCTCACAACCCTGATGCATGTGGAACACACCTAAGTGATCAACGCAATGTAGATTTACATGATGATTCAGAAGATGATATAAGAATTAATTCCTGCTAGTCTTTAGAAGATGAATCCAGAGAAAGGTTATTTGAAGAAAATATGGATAAGTATTCCTTGAATCATCATCCTCATATTTTTGTAGCTGAAGGTACTAAGATCTTGGAAAAACCACATGAGTCAATATATGACAAAATGAAGCAAGGGAAACTAACCCCCACTACTAAGGAAGTGGAAGAAATAGAAACTACCAATACTCCGAGTTTAAGGAACATAACTATCATTGATAGAACAAAAAAATTCAACAAGTGAAATAAGAAAACAAAATTTCACAAATAAGAATACTAGTAAAGAAAAAACTGATAGAACCTTCTAAAAGATTATTCTTGAGATAGTAGAATTAGAAGAAGAGACATTCAAAGAGGAAAACAACAAACCACTGGATATAAAAAATATAAAATTTGATGCTGGGTCAAAACTCAGTAAACATAAAGTTAACATCACATTTGGAGAGCTTATGAAAGTTCAGCAATACAGAGAACAAGTATGCAGAGCATTTGGACTAGTTGAACAAAAAGAAGATCCAACCTACCATGTTGCAAGACAAAATCAACATGACACAAGATCACCATCCTCTGTCGAGACCTTTCTATGTATCATTAAGGTATAATTCGGATGAAGGAGAAAGGTATGTAATTCATAATTATATGATAGACAGTGGAGCCTCACATAATATCATGCCCAAATTAATATTTGACCAAATGGGATTAATATGCACAAGAGATTATGCCCTTGTTTCTGTAATGGACAACAAAAAAATTCCTTGTGTAGGGGTGATAATTGGATTATTGGTTTTTTTGGACCAATACCCCAAAAATGGCATAGTAATGGACATTGCAGTAGTTGATGTTGACCCTTATCACTATTACTCAGTAGACATTGGGCAGAACAAATGGTAGGTTCAATCCAATTGGATTGGTCCTATGCTACTATCCCAATGATAGATAAAGAAAACATAATCTTACACAGAGAACCATTTAACAAATACTCTATAGATTTAATTCAAATAGATGAAACTATGATAAACTTGGTGAATTCTGTGGAAGAAAAAGGGATGGGAGTTTATTCCATATGGCACAACCCATTCCTGGTAGAAGTGCCAAAAGCAAGGAACATGGATCTAGAAGTTATAAAAATGGTTGATGCTGAGTCAAATAGAGTTTTAACTCAAGAAATATGGACCATGTATTTTGATGGAGCTAAGTCCCAATATGTAGCAAGTGCAGGAATTAATATGAATTACATAAAAGGAAACTACCTTGGTATCCCTTACAAATTGGAATTCCCTTGCATTAATAATGTAGCTGAATACAGAACTTTATTGCTAGGGTTAAGAAAAGCAAAAGAATTAGGCATTAACTACTTAACTGTAACAAGGGATGCAAAACTAATTATACAACAAATCAAAGGTAAATATTAGACCAAACATCCTAGGCTAAAGCAATATAAAAATGCAGTATTAGAAGAAATTAAAAAATTCTTAGCTTTCAATATCTCATTTATTCCAAGGGCACAAAATCATGTTGCAAATATTTTAGCTGTAAATGCCTTAGGCCTAGATCATCCAGAAATAACTACATAATATATGGATAGGTTCCCAACTATTTTAGTTTATAAACCCTCTGTGCCAGATAACATAGTTTACTTACAAGTCTTTCAAGACGATGTGGATATAAAGGATTTCATGACTTTGCAAAGTTAGTATGTAGATATAATCTGTGATGAAAAATATGAAAACAAGCTAAAATATCAAATAGGTGAACTAGTAGAAGTAATCCAACTGAAAACAAATAGAATACCCAAAGGATTGGTTTCTTTAGAGAGTCTATTTGATGATTTTGAAAAATATTACAAGACTTTACATAGAGAAGTAATATAAGAAGACATTAACATTGGTACAATGAAAGAACCTAGAATAGTGAAGGTAGATATGGCCTTACCTACAAAAGAAAAGGCTGGATACATCGGTTTCTTAAAGAAAAACAAAGAACATTTTGCTTGGACTTATGAAGACCTTAAAACCTTCAAAACAGATGTAATGACACACATAATACCCTTGAAGGAAGATTCCAAGCCATTTAGATAGAAACAAAGGAAATACAACCCTACTCTACACCCAATAATGCAAAAGGAGGTACAAAAATTGCTTGGATTCTAAAATAATCAAAAAGGTAAGATTTTCTTCTTGGATATCCAATTTAGTACCGAGTTAGAAATAAAAATGGTGATATTAGACTACTGTGTAGATTTTAGAAATTTAAACAAGATTTCATTAAAAGACAATTATCCATTGCCCAATATGGAACAAATGTTGTAAATAGTAGTTGGTTCATATAGATTATCCCTTTTAGATGAATTTTCTAGATACAATCAAATTCAAATTAATCCAGAAGACATAAAATAACATTCACTACACCTTGGGGCACATTTGAATATTTAAGAATACCTTTTGGCGTGATGAATGCAGGTGCTACTTTTCAGAAAGCAATGGAATTTGCCTTAAAAGGATTAATTTTCAAAATAGTAGTTGTATACCCGGATGATATCACAATATTTTATAAGAATCCAGAAGATCACTTAGAACACTTAACTACAGTTTTTGCTAAGTGCAAGGAATTTGGAATTTCTCTAAATCCCAAGACGTGCATATTTGGGACTACACAAGGAAAATTGTTAGGTCATATAGTTTTAGAAAAGGGAATAAGCGTTGACCCAGAAAGAATATAAGTTATTTCCAAAATCCCTCTTCCCAAGAACTTAAAAGGAGTCAGGTCATTCTTTGGCAAAATAAATTTTGTTGGAAGATTTGTCCCAAATTTTGCAGAGATTACCAAACCCATAAATGACATGGTTAAGAAAACTGGAGAAATAAAATGGACAGTAAGATAAAAGAAGCCATTTCTATTACTCCAGCCCTAAGTTGCCCTCATTATTCTAAAGACTTTAACATTTATTCATATGCATATGAACATTCAATTGTTGCAGTTCTTTCCCAAAAAGATGACGAAATAATGAAAGACCAATAGCTTTCATGAGTTCAGGTCTGAAAGGAGCACATCTTAAATATACTCTACTAAAAAAGCATGCTTATGTTGTTCAATATTTAGAACATTTTAAAGGTATATTCGGTTAAAAAAAAGTTTACTATTGCATCACTTTCATAACAATACAAAATATCTTCACCCAATATGAGCCATTAGGAAGGCCAACAAGATGGATGGTGAAACTTTTGCAATATGATTCCGAATTAAAAATAGTCAAAACTATAAAAGGACAGGGCTTAGCTAAATACATGGCATATAAAGGAGAGGACTCTAATAATGTCATCACAATAGATGAAATGTATGATAATAGGAGAATCAATAATGAAGAATGTAAATGGTATGATGAAAGTCTGGCACATTTGCAAACTCTATCTTTTCCTAAAGATATATCAAAAAATAGGATGAGGTCGATAAAGCTTCAAGCTCAGAAATATCATGTGCAAGATGGTGTGCTTTATTGGAAGCACCCTGATGGAGTGTTATTAATCTGTTTATATGAAAATGAAGTCTCATAAATAATTAATGAATTCCATGATGGTTTTTGTGGAGGACATTTTGCTCCAAAAGTAACAACTAATAAAATAATGAGAGCAGGATATTATTGGCCTACCATTTTTAAGTATGTATATAAATATGTTAAAAACTGTCATAACTGTCAGGTTTTTGCAGGAAAGAAGCTACTAGCAACCATGCTCCTCAAAACAGTAATCATCGAAGCACCATTCACCTAATGGGGCATTGACTTAATTTCAGAAATCAAGCCTAATTCATCTGGACAACACAAGTGGATCATAACTGCTACAGACTACTTCACCAAGTGGGTAGAGGCTGCTCCTCTAAGAACCTCCACAACTGCCACCATTATCAAATTCTTGGAAGAAAATATTCTAACCAGGTTTGGAGTTCCTAAAAAACTGGTAACAGATAATGGGCAGTTTATTGTTTCATATGAAATGGTAGAATTATGTGCTATGGAATTGAAATCTCACATTCTGCTAATTATTACCCCCAAGGGAATGGTTTTGTTGAGTCATCAAATAATAATGTAATAACTAGAATAAAAAGATCATTGGGTAAGAACAAAAGGTTATGGAACAATGAACTAAAATTTGCTCTTTGGTCTGATAGGTTGTCTGTAAAAATAAACACAGGAAGGACTCCCTATGAAATGGTATATGGAGAGAAAGCCTTATTGCCCTCAAGAATAGAAAAATTGGCACTTTCCCTCTTGTTGCAAGATCATGAAGACCCCAAACCCTTACAAAGTTGACTAAACTAAATTGTCCTGTTAGAAGAGCAAAGAAGAGAAACCCTTAATAGAATGATGGAACAAACTCAAAAAACTATGAAATTATTTAATAAGAAATCCAAGGGTACTCCTTTCTCTCAAGGAGATATAGTCATCTATTGGGACCCTAAAAATGATAAGCATGGTGAAAAGGAAAAACTCAAACCTAAATGGATTGGTCCATACCAGATAACCCATGTTGTAGGTCATAATACTTACAAATTGCAGACTTTGCAGGGAGAACTAATGGCTATCCCTATTAATGGAAAACACCTCATGATGTACAATCCCTGTTGAAGGACCTAAAAAAATAATAATAATAATTAAAAATAATAATAAATAAAAAACCCAAAAACAGAATGATGTGTTTTGTTGTTAGTTTGTTTACCAGATAAGCTTTTCTTTTCTTGTTGGTATATTTATGAGTTTACTGTTTCACATGGTATTCTTAGTTTGATGAGTATACATTACTGTTGGTTCCTCCAAAAATAATAAGAAGAAAGGATATTTATTTTATACTTTGATGATGTTTACAATGTTTTAAATATGAATGTTTATGCAATGGTCATATGATAAGAAATAAAACAAAATTAAATCAGAGTTGATTGAAACACCATGATAAGGCCTCACATTACAAATGATACTTAAGGTGATTTCAAGGTCCGAGGAACAAAGTTATCTTTGAGAATGTGGTTGAGCTAAAAATCATTACACATAATTTTTAGCTAGAAACTAATCCTCAACTTAGGCATACTCATTGTACAATTTTCTTATGTAGACACCTAAAATGCATCATGCCGAGGCAATTACTCATATGGGACATGCTAGAAGACCATATAGAAGACCTTGGATAGATACCAAGGTATAGCAATGGTTTTTACCTCTCATTTAGGCACCTTTGCCTAGTCAGTGCTAGCCGTTGCTGACACCCGTGGTTAGTAGTGCTGATCGCGCCTACCAACCGCGGTTAGGACTCAGATTTAGTTGGCCTTCATTCGACCCAAAATCAGTTGCAACGACGAATTTGTTGCGGATTAGAGCGGTTTGAGTGGAGAAGGTTCTGGATCCTTCCATCCAATAAGCTCAACCGCCCAATCTTGATCTAGGCTTCCTCATGAAGATACCCCTAGCCCTTGGCAATTGCTACATAATCCCCCTCCGAATTGGGAAAAAGAGAGAGAGAAGCATAATCAATTGAGCAACGAAGCCCTATCGAATTTCATACTCATTCACATGCATTGATAGGAATACTTTTTCTACCCAATTGGAGATCACATTGCCATGGAGATCCTAGGAGGATAGGAGAGCTAAGAAATGCTAATCCTTACAATCTGTGCACTCACTGAGCAATTCAACTACCAAATCTATCAGAGGACACAAAGGTAACCCTTGACCATCAATTTGGCAAGGAGAATCAGAGAATTGACCCAGATTTAGAGGGTAAACTTACTTCAAGCTCAGTCATAGCTATCAGCCATGACGAACAGTGCCCACCACTTGAAGGACCCACGGTTAGCAGGTGATCTCTGATTTCCTTGTTCTTTGCTTTGTAGTCTGTTTAACTAGGTTAAATTAATCATGCTATATGTTTAATTAAGTATTCTAGAGACATTTGATTGAAAGATTAGGAGTTAATTACAATTTCCCTTCATTATTGTAGTGTAGGTATAACAAATATTTTTCATGTTTTCATGTCTTCAATTGGTTAATTAGGAGCTTAGATAGATTCATCATAGTTTCTTTTATGTTTCTAATCGTATATCATCATGATTTAGATCAATTTACATTCATTGAATAATTTTCTTGATTTCTTGATTATCATGTTATCTTTTATACAAGCACCCTTTAAAAGCCTCATCAAGATAGACCTCCTTTGCTATTACTGTTTATTGTTGTTTATTGCACACAAGACTAATAGGGTTTTGTGATGCAAGGCTACAAATACCTCTAATCGTGGAGAAGAGGGTCATCGACACCCTAGAGCAGTTCATGTCATCCTGAAAGGCACTTGGAAATCACAATTGTATCAAAGTGATTATCCCTAAGAGGGATGTACTTGTAACTCGACTTTGGCTTTGAATATAATGAATAAAGCGTATTTCTCATTGTTAATTTGTTGTCAATATCTCGTTCTTGTATGCATTTTGTGTATCTTTCAATTCTTGCAATAGGAACCGATAGGTGTGAGCCTTTTTGGATAGTACAAAAGGCGATCACGATGGAAATTCGCATTTCATGCCTCAAATATTTGACTTCTATTGTTTTTTTATGATAGGTGCTCACCACGGTTGACAACTGCGGTCAAAAGTTGTCGTTGTGGTTAACATCCACGGGCAATAGTAGTCACCGCGCTACAAAGCCGCGGTCAGAATTTGACAAATCAGACTACAGGGAGAAAAAACGTAATCGAATGAGGATCTGAGGTAGGTTCCACTGTCATTCTATTTTTTTCTGTTCTCTTTCTGTGTTTTTCTAGAATGCGCAAAATACTAGCATAATTAGGGAAAACAATGAAGGAATGTTAAATGGATTGAGTCCTTAGGTATTTTATTAGGATCTACTAGTCGTTGCTAGGAACAACGGACCTCTAAGTGTAGTTTGCCCTAGTATCCAATGATCTAGGCCCCTCTTGTATGTTAGTTTTACTTGCTTGAGGCCCGATCAGTGGCCATACCATCGTTAGTATGAATTGTCAAGATATCATGTAAAACTAATCATGCATGCTTTCTTAATTTGAAATGTTCATTTTTTTGTATTGCATATAGAAAGAATCATTTGAATGCTGTATTATGCATCTTTATTTTCATGCAAATTAAAAGGAACCACACACACCACATTTCACAATAAACGCTAGTGAGTTGGGAGTCACATCCAACCACTAGTAGGGTTTCAACGATGGTGGAGGTGATTTCCATCCGTTAGCTCAACTCTCTCATACCTTCTTGTTACTAGACCAATACCAAATCCAAGAACCATCCGTAGCTCGAAAAATTTGTATGTACTTCTCTTTAGAGGGTATAATGCTGACTGGGTGAGATTGGGTGAGGATCTGGGAGGACCTGTGCTCCCTGCCCGGGTGTGGATCTCATCACCACATTTTGATGGGATTACGTGACATGGAGTTCATCGCCAGGTTATCGAGCTATGAGCATACAGGTGAAAGCCATTAAACAATTGAGAAAATCATCAACGTATTGAAAAACATGACAAGAGTTACTTTATCGATACAACAAATTGAAAACACATCAAATAGTTTAGGGCTCATTTTAAAATCGTAAAAAGAGATAATCACCATTGTATTCTTTGCGTGCTAATAAAAGTTAAATCTAGACATAGGATACATAATGGTGCAAAA
Organism: Wollemia nobilis; assembly: GCA_028583015.1. Lineage (NCBI taxonomy): Eukaryota > Viridiplantae > Streptophyta > Pinopsida > Araucariales > Araucariaceae > Wollemia > Wollemia nobilis. The sequence continues at coordinate 2,343,966 of JAQPPZ010015334.1, forward strand.
ATAGAGAGGCCGATTCGGGCATAGACCCGAGATCGAAGCCCAAGCTCCACCTAGTGCACAACATAATGTGGAACGCCCTTAATCACTTAATCCTCCTGGACATCATTTAGCGAGTATTAGAGGGGATAATTCCACATGAGGGGATTTCGTTGAGAATACCCCGATTAGAGTAGGTACTAGACATCCCTCTAGACACAAATCAAAGCATGGGACTTCCCAACATGGGGGTTTCGCACATTGTAGCATCTACTGTGACCGCATTCCGTGGCATCCATGGGTTCAACTGAAGAATGTCATTGAGGGATCCAGATTGGTACCCCTTCGACCTGTATCTAAGGGAGGTTCACAACCTTCATCTTTAGAGCATAGACATGTCCAAGATCTGCCCATTCAAGGGTGAACGGAGAGGGTTGCTTTCGAGCACAGGCTCGCACACTCCCTATAGGGGTGAACCTTCTAAGTTCACCATAGATATATCCAAAGTGGGAGAAAATGGTATGCCGCCTCATGAGCCATGACATAGCAAACAGTTGGACGGTCTAGATAGAGTCCTAGGGCATCTAGGATATAAGCCTACGCCTACACCCTCTCGACCTACGAGTGAGTGTAGTGCAAGCACCATTAGGACCACTCGAGAACATGGAGAGTTCTCTAAGAATTCTCGAGACATGCGTGCTCTTGCATCGCATGCAAGCACTGAGTATAGGAGACAAACTGACATGAATGCCATATTTACAAACTGAGGCAGGAGTGGAGGACATACCCATAAAGTCGCTTGAACAGAGCACACTCCTCAAAGACCTCATATGGCCACTCATGTTGATAGAGCTCATAGACTAATGTTAGAGGAGAGACAAAAAATTCTCCAATATCAATTGGAGGATGTTTGCACAGAAAAAGAGCACCACAAAAATGAGAATTCTCGAAGGCAGAGGTTCATAAGACAAATTATATGAACAATGCATGTGTGAACAACGCATCCTCGATCAGAAGAAGCATGTGGAGAGAGAGAATCGATTGGCTAGTGTTGATTTACCTCCTCGTAGTGAGATCAGGGAGCATGTCGATAGACGAGTGACTTCATAGCCCGAGTTACACCCTGAGAACATAGACACACATACTCGCCATATGGCTCAGCATAGAGATCGACGTCCAACATTCGAACAACATGAGCATAGACAGTATGAGAATGAAGTGGGAGTGGGAGAAGAATTAGAACAAGAGTAATTGAAAATATCCCAATTCGAGGAGGAGGGTGAGCCTAGTCCCCCACCTCATTCGAGAAAGAATATGCCTCCGAGGGTGCCTCCAAGGCAATATCGAGAAGAGGAGTTTATTTCCTCATAAGCTTATATGACCTTAGCAGAGAAGGTCCAAGCCATAGAAGAAAGGAACAATGTATCAAAAGCCTACCTTGAACAAAATTCACAATAAACCTCTATGCACATCAGTGCCTATTCCAGCATATCTTGAGAATTTTAAGATGCCTAGACTAGAAAAGTATCAAGGAGAGGAAGATGCACAAGAGTATGTGACTAGTTTTATAGATATGTGCTTTCAGTTTAAGAGCAATGATTCTTTACTCCTATGCACCTTCATCATAACCCTCTTAGGCACAACTCGAGAGTGGTTCAACCAATTAAAGAGGCACATCATTAATAGTTTTAAAAAACTAGTTGATGCATTTCTTGAACGCTTCTCCTTCGACATCAAGAAGGTAAACTTATCCGACCTGGCCACTTTAATGCAACATGACGATGAGCCAGTGATGGATTATGGAAAACGATGGAGGAAAATTATGGTAAAGTTGCCATTCTCCATCCCATCCTCTGAATTAACATGAATATTCAAGAAGAGTTGTGCCAAACACATTTCATTATTGCTACAGTTGCAGCAACACCAAACATTTGAAGAGGCTTTGGCGCAATCGAAGGTGATAGAGGACATCAAGTTACAGGAGGGTATCTTGAAGCTCAAGAATAAGGAGGGACATAAGAAAATCACTGAGAGATAATAGACCAAGCCATACCATGTTAATCAGGTGGTGTTGAACCTTCAAAAAGGGGATAAGGGGTAACAACAATGAAACTATCAAGCCCAACCTCCTCTTGCGCAATATGAGTAGCAAAACAAAAATTATAAGGGTAAAAATAAGGAACAACACCCACCTCGCATATTCACTCAGTTATCGGAGTCCTTGGCTTCGATTTTTCATCAGTTATGCAAGGAGAAGGCTATAAAATTACCCGAAGTCAAGTTAATGGACCCTAATCAGCCTAAGCCTAAGGGCTACAAAGACGATCAATATTGCATCTTTCACCAATCGAAAGGCCATGACATCGAGGTATGTTGGTATTTCAAACATCTTGTGCAAAATATGATCGAAAGAGGTATGCTTCTTGTCGACAAACCACAAGCGCCTGACAATCAAAATATGGGGATTTATAAAAATCCTCTTCCAAATCATGAGGCGCCAAAGAATAATGTTGGCCAAGTCAACCAAGTACGCATCGAACCACCAATCCATGGGATCGTCAAAATGGTCAACGTTGTCACAAGAAACATGAGGTATGAACAACCGAATCAACCTCCAGTGCCTATTAGAGTCCAAGTTACGCCTCCTCCAAGGCCAACCCAGCATGTTCCTAGCCCACCAACTAGACCGGTGGTGACCATCAGGAGTAGGTTGGTCCAAAACCTACAGACAACTCTAGTAAAGTTGTCAATTTATGAGCTAATTCAGTAGTCTCCTAAGCATAGGGAGACACTCATGGACATATTAAGGTCCATAGAAGTGCAGTCTCAGGATCTTGAAGCGTTTACACACTTCGTGGGGCACGTGCAACAATGTCAGGAACCGATCATTCAATTTCATGACCACAAAGTCAAGATAGTTTCCACTATTATAGCAGATCCGCCATTGCATATCATTGCGTGTGTGAATCACAAACCGTTCAAGTGGGTTTTGATTGACACGGGGTCGTCAATCAATATCATAACTACCAAGGCGTTAACTCACTTGAAGTTACCCAAGATGCATATCATCCCTTCTACCTTCACTTTGAGAGATTTCAACGATGCCTTATTCTCAGCGGTCGGTACTATAGTCTTACCTATCCAAGTGGGGCTGAAGACCATCCCGGTGATGTGTCACGTAATCGAAGGTGCTATGCAATATAACATACTTCTAAGGAGGCCTTGGATTCAGAGAGATGCGTTGCGTCCCTTATATTTCTAAGAGTCTGGTGTGCGTGAATTGATCTAGGCAGAGTCTTCTGGAGCCTGGGCCCACTCTCAATAGTATTCCTCCCATTTTTCCTATTTTTTCTATAATTAGTTTATTCATTATTTATTTTTTGTTTTCTTTCCTTCCTACAATTTATTTAATTTCTACAATTTCCTTGTTTTTCTGTAGTTTCTACCAAGTGTGTGTTTTTACTTTCCTTAGTTTATTTTTAGTCATATGTTTGATAATGTAGGACAAAGAACACAACTACACAAAAAACCACCCCCAAACCTTAGGACATAGTGGACTCATCTCGTTGGTTTTACAAACATAAACTATGCATGATACTTCACAAGTTTATGAGCTTTCCCAGGTTTGACAATTTTAATGGAGGCAATAAGTTAGCTGTATCTGTAACCAATGTCTTACCCAACATTTTGGCACCATTGCTGGGGAAGTACCAACTATAATACCCTATTATGTAGCAAGTGTATCTAAAAATTTTAGTTTAACTTACCTGCAGAATTTTTCCACCTAATCTTGTATGAGTCCACCAAGAACCAAAGGACCGGACGATCGTTTTCTTAAGAGTAAAGACATTGTTTCAAAAAAATCCCTTAAATAATTTGTACATTATTCTGAAGTTGAAATTTCATCACTCCCATAACCTAAACTAGTGCATTGGAGTCTACATCCAATTTTTGCACAAAGTTCTTTACCAAAACAATAAAATCTTGATGAAGAATTAATGGTAGATAATAAAAATTTTAGAAGAATCCTATCTGAGGAGGATTTGCTATACAACCAACGTTGGAAAGTAGTAGAGGAAAAATCTATATCAACAACTAAATTAGAGATTCTCATGTAGAATACTCAAAACGATAGAAGAGCCTTAGAGACCGCTTTAAGGGAAGCATGTGTAGAGACCCCATTTCCTGAAAAGATGGTTGAAATTGAAGAGACATCCACTAGTTTTAATTTTCCAATAGAAGAAGCAACATGAGACACAAAAATGAAACACATCTCTCTACCCACATTCCTATTTTTAGAGGATTTTAGACTAAAGATCCTGACTTATTTTTTTTAAGTATGATGTTCTATGCAGGTTAGTAGATTACAAGACTGATGCCCAAAAACTAAAACTATTTCCTTCAACTTTAGATGATTCAGCCCTGCGCTGGTTCATTAGTTTGGGAAATAAAAAATTACTACCTAGGAAGATATGAAAAGACTCTTCCTAGAATAATACCAAAACTTTGGTAGGGCACAAGATTCTAGAGAGGAAATCTTTGATATGAATCAGACGGAAGATGAATCACTGGAAGAATACTGGGATAGATTTAGCTTTAACCTGCAAAGATCTCCCCATGCAAAACTAAATGATAGGTCCTTAAGAAGTATATTCTTAAGAGGACTCATCAATGAGTCCGTTGAAGCACTTGAATTCCAATATCTAGCCAGCTATTAGCGATAACTAGTGTGATGAAGTTAGAGCCATTCCCATATATTTGAATATAAAGGACAAGGAGATAGAAATTCCATCAGTAATACATATGAATATGATAAGAGCAGGTGGATTTTGAGGCATCTTCAAGGATCTCAAAGTTAAGAAGCAAACAACTTTATCTGCTCCAAAAGCAAAGAAGCTTAGGCTGTCACTGCCCTCCACGAATGTTGTGTTGGAGAGATCTAAAGAATAAATATTTTTTAGTTCTACTAAGGAGCATGAGCTACAAATGGTAGCAGGAATAGGAAGTATATGAGATGATTATGCAACTAGAGTAGAAATAGAAACTCCCAAATTAGATATGGTAGAGGTACACATACCTGCCCTACAAGACCCTATTTTACTCAAAGTTGATGAGAGAACTGGAGGAATTTTAGTTCATGGAAAAGAAGGTAATATGGTCAGGGTAGCCAAAGCAGTACAAGAGCAAACTTTAGACCAGTTGCACTAGAGCAACACATAATTAGGAAGCCAACTAGAAATAAGTGATAAAGAAAAAGCAAAGATGCAGACCTTAATAAATAAGCTGAAGGAAGAGTTGGCGTAGAAGAACACCCTAGTAGCACTGTCCCCTTGATGGTAAGAATCCTCAATTACACATACTATTTGAATACAATAAAAAGGGAGATGTCAATTAAAATTCGAGACAATATCAAGGGGATCACCAAGATGTTCAGGAAGATAAAGGTAATTAGAATCACTTCTCAAGAAATGGAAAGCCCGATTTACCAACGGGAAAAATACTTTGAGGTCATCCGCCCTACCCTTGACTTAATGTCAGAGTATTTCGAGGATATGCGAGCAAAGAAGTGCTACTGACGGATGATATTGAAATCAAGTGTAATATTGAATTCATGAAAGTAGCTATGTTTGGATCAAACAAAGAAAGATGGCTCAATACTATTGTAGAAATGTTTACTCTATTAGATGAGATAACAGGGGAATTGGCAATATTGTGTTATCATTGGAGTTCTTAAACTCTACTAGTATTGAAGACCTCCTTAAAGATAAAATAGAAGACTTTGATTGTGAGCTTGATGATGAACCAGAAATGACCGGGCAAACAACCTTCTTGGTGAATACTATGGAGATGCTGATCACCCAATATGAAAAGAGTAAAAGTTATATTAGCATACAAAAAAATAGGATTTTATAGGAAATGAATATGTTGAGGTTTTCTGTAGCTTTAAACACTAATGCTTGGAGAATCATTGGAAAATATATCAGATGCCTACAACATGGCAAAAAAGGAAAAGAAATTAAAATATACAGTCTGCAAATAGAAATGAGTTCACCCCCTAGAGATGAAGAACAGGCTGTACAAGAAGGGGAAACGCCTGAGGTTGAAGGTCAATCAAATGATCAACAAGAAACCGAAAAAGGAAGGACCAAAGAGGATCACCGGTTAAATGAATCAAAACCAAAAATGGCCAAAGAAAGGTGTATGATATGAATAAAAAGAAATAATGGAAGCCAATTATACCATTTTTGGAAGACAAATCAGGATATGACAAGTGTAAGGCTAGGATCAAGTAAAAAATAATAGATTCAAGAACCAAAAGCTATAAAGGAAAGCATTCGAGGCTAGAATATGCATCAAACATTAAAGATAGCATTTTTGCTAAGAAGTATACTTGAGTGCCCTTTTTGAGTTATGTTGTTGTATTCCCTTCTATGTCTTTTTCTTGCTCATTTCTCATTCCTCCCATTACTGTGCAGGATTTTGATAGGAAAACACTCAAGAAGCTGAGATCATTTCTAAATCTATTGAGCTTGAGGTTCAAAGACTCTACCGCTACCATATTGGAACAAGAAGAGTAGAAGAGTTACGTTACATCATTTGAACATAATTTCTTCATTGTATTGATGTATTTCTTTGAAAAACAGAGTTAAATGACATTTGACCAACTCTGCGTGTAATATTCTGTTAAATCATTACAATTTTGAGTCTCATTTTTGTTAATTCTTTGTCTCGATATTGTGTGTTATTATATAATGTGTTACATTATTTGAATGTGTTATGTATGTTTCCTTTGTTGGCAAACTATTATGTCTGTTACAATATTTGAATGAATGTGACAATGCCAATTCTTTCTCAATCCTTTTCATTCTTTTCATTTTACAAAGTGCTGTTAAATTGCTATAATTGCCCAATGAATCTAGGCATCGATCTATATAAGACATAATAAAGGTTATTTTCATTGCTTGGTCACTTTAATACATCTTGCATATTTTTCTAATATGGAGTGTCTAATCTTTGTAATATCATAAATTACCATTGGGAGTTTCCTTACCCATTTTGTAGTTTTTCTATAGCAATAGCTATTTTTAATCAGAATAAAGAGGTAGGTTGACTAGAGTCTATAATAGCTCGTTGGTTTCAAATGATTTCTTGTAGCATGACAATCGTACCCTATGGATGCAAGAAATGGTTCCAATAGTTTTTTGATGCCATTGCCGGGGAGGAATTATTAATTAGACTATTCGTATTTTAAAAGTTTTCTTTCAACAACTTTATTTTAATCAACGACCAACCAATAGGAATAAAGAACATGTGTCTTGATTTTTATGAATTTTTATATTCTTTATTTTATTTTGCCCGTAGTTTTCAATTGTATCTTGAAGTGTTTCTACGTTTCTTGATTTTCTTGAATTTTCTCCAAGAACCTTTCCCTGTGAGGCTAAGAGATAAGAATCAAGCAATCTTGATTATACATTCTATTCTTTCTGCACTACCCATGCTTGGCGACTCTATCCGGACGAACCCAAAAATCAAAAATCAAGGAAGAAGCAAAACATGTTTGTGCACACCAAGAGAAGCGGTAAGGAGCTATTCATAGAATTTGAGAACCCCGAGGTACTTACCTATAATCAAAGAATTCCACTTCTTAAGAATACTATGCATGAAAGTAAATCTTGTCCTACAATTAAGAGATATGTAAGAAAAAATAAAGAACAAAATATTATTGATGCTGATATCTCTATAGATAAAAAATTGAATTTTGCTGTAGAGGATACATGTGATTATTTTCATTACCCTACTAACAATAATAATGTGGTATATAATCGATTAGATTATATTCAGGCTACCCGGACCCAAGTCCCTGTAGGCATTGCTGCTATAAATTTAAATCCCCTTACACCTACAGTAGCAATGGCCCAGGCAAATCAGAAAAATCAAAATAAAAATAATATCCATTTGTGGAGAACTAATAGATACATGCCATTTGTTTTACTTCTAAATCTTAATGCCTTACCTAATAAAGCTCACAAATACCTCCCAAAATTATTAGGAAATAATGTGGTAATTGGAGAAGATCATATCAAAAGTTTTCTATATGCAATGGATAGTCTAGAGGTTGAGCATGAAGATGTAGTCTTAAGACTATTTTTACAAACCTTGGAAAAAGATGCTAGAGAGTGGTTCAATTCTCTCCCTGATAATGATATCCCAGATTTCACCAAAATGGAAGTTGTTTTTCTAAAGAAATATGGTGAAATAAAAAATGAAGCAGTCTTTGTTAACCGAGCTAGCCACTATGAAGAAAAAGGAAAATGAGGTTCGTTAGTAATTTTAACAAAATATTTTCAAAGACCAAAAATAAAAAAACCTACCAACCTTATGCCCAACGATATTCAATCCATTTGTTTCTATAAAAATACCTTTCAAAGAGAGTTTAACTATGAGCTGAGGTAGGAACAAGCCACTACCATTGATAGTTGTATGGAGAAAGCAATGGATATAGAAAAAAATATGCTTGATAGTGGTAATATGAAGCCTTACTCTCTAGAAGTGAATATACCTGAGAGAAAGCCCAAAAGGGTAGCATTTGATATACAAATAAGATCTGAAATAGATCCAATGGAGAAATTGACTAATCAAATGGTTGAGATGTTCGATACCATGAACAACAGGTTAGAAAGAATTGAAAGAAACAACGATAATAATGGTGAGACATCACAAACATAACGATCATATGTTGATAATCACCCTCCCTTTAAGAAAAATTTCAACAGAAATTAGGGAAACAACAATGGCCCTAAAGAGGGAAATATGAGAAGGAATAATGGAAACAATAATTGGAAAAACAAAGAATCTAACAAATATCAGAACAATGTTACTAATCCTATACCATCTACCAATATAGTAGAAGGTTTTACCTATTTTTGATCTACTTGTGATGCACCTCACAACCCTGATGCATGTGGAACACACCTAAGTGATCAACGCAATGTAGATTTACATGATGATTCAGAAGATGATATAAGAATTAATGCCTGCTAGTCTTTAGAAGATGAATCCAGAGAAAGGTTATTTGAAGAAAATATGGATAAGTATTCCTTGAATCATCATCCTCATATTTTTGTAGCTGAAGGTACTAAGATCTTGGAAAAACCACATGAGTCAATATATGACAAAATGAAGCAAGGGAAACTAACCCCCACTACTAAGGAAGTGGAAGAAATAGAAACTACCAATACTCTGAGTTTAAGGAACATAACTGTCTCTGATAGAACAGGAAAAAGCTTCAACAAGTGAAATAAGAAAACAAAATTTCACAAATAAGAATACAAGTAAAGAAAAAACTGATAGAACCTTCTAAAAGATTATTCTTGAGATAGTAGAATTAGAAGAAGAGACATTCAAAGAGGAAAACAACAAACCACTGGATATAAAAAATATAAAATTTGATGCTGGGTCAGAACTCAGTAAACATAAAGTTAACATCACATTTGGAGAGCTTATGAAAGTTCAGCAATACAGAGAACAAGTATGCAGAGCATTTGGACTAGTTGAACAAAAAGAAGATCCAACCTACCATGTTGCAAGACAAAATCAACATGATACAAGATCACCATCCTCTGTCAGACCTTTCTATGTATCATTAAGGTATAATTCAGATGAAGGAGAAAGGTATGTAATTCATAATTATATGCTAGACAGTGGAGCCTCACATAATATCATGCCCAAATTAATATTTGACCAAATGGGATTAATATGCACAAGAGATTATGCCCTTGTTTCTGTAATGGACAACAAACAAATTCCTTATGTAGGGGTGATAATTGGATTATTGGTTTTTTTGGACCAATACCCCAAAAATGGCATAGTAATGGACATTGCAGTAGTTGATGTTGACCCTTCTCACTATTACTCAGTAGACATTGGGCAGAACAAATGGTAGGTTCAATCCAATTGGATTGGTCCTATGCTACTATCCCAATGATAGATAAAGAAAACATAATCTTACACAGAGAACCATTTAACAAATACTCTATAGATTTAATTCAAATAGATGAAACTATGATAAACTTGGTGAATTCTGTGGAAGAAAAAGGGATGGGAGTTTATTCCATATGGCACAACCTATTCCTGGTAGAAGTGCCAAAAGCAAGGAACATGGATCTAGAAGTTATAAAAATGGTTGATGCTGAGTCAAATAGAGTTTTAACTCAAGAAATATGGACCATGTATTTTGATGGAGCTAAGTCCCAATATGTAGCAAGTGCAGGAATTAATATGAATTACATAAAAGGAAACTACCTTGGTATCCCTTAAAAATTGGAATTCCCTTGCATTAATAATGTAGCTGAATACAGAACTTTATTGCTAGGGTTAAGAAAAGCAAAAGAATTAGGCATTAACTACTTAACTGTAACAAGGGATGCAAAACTAATTATACAAAAAATCAAAGGTAAATATTAGACCAAACATCCTAGGCTAAAGCAATATAAAAATGCGATATTAGAAGAAATTAAAAAATTCTTAGCTTTCAATATCTCATTTATTCCAAGGGCACAAAATCATGTTGCAGATATTTTAGCTGTAAATGCCTTAGGCCTAGATCATCTAAAAATAACTACATAATATATGGATAGGTTCCCAACTATTTTAGTTTATAAACCCTCTGTGCCAGATAACATAGTTTACTTACAAGTCTTTCAAGACGATGTGGATATAAAGGATTTCATGACTTTGCAAAGTTAGTATGTAGATATAATCTGTGATGAAAAATATGAAAACAAGCTAAAATATCAAATAGGTGAACTAGTAGAAGTAATCCAACTGAAAACAAATAGAATACCCAAAGGATTGGTTTCTTTAGAGAGTCTATTTGATGATTTTGACAAAGATTACAAGACTTTACATAGAGAAGTAATATATGAAGACATTAACATTGGTACAATGAAAGAACCTAGAATAGTGAAGGTAGATATGGCCTTACCTACAAAAGAAAAGGCTAGATACATCAGTTTCTTAAAGAAAAACAAAGAACATTTTGCTTGGACTTATGAAGACCTTAAAACCTTCAAAACAGATGTAATGACACACATAATACCCTTGAAGGAAGATTCCAAGCCATTTAGATAGAAACAAAGGAAATACAACCCTACTCTACACCCAATAATGCAAAAGGAGGTACAAAAATTGCTGGATTCTAAAATAATCAAAAAGGTAAGATTTTCTTCTTGGATATCCAATTTAGTACCAGTTAGAAATAAAAATGGTGATATTAGACTCTGTGTAGATTTTAGAAATTTAAACAAGATTTCATTAAAAGACAATTATCCATTGCCCAATATGGAACAAATGTTGTAAATAGTAGTTGGTTCATATAGATTATCCCTGTTAGATGAATTTTCTAGATACAATCAAATTCAAATTAATCCAGAAGACATAAAATAACATTCACTACACCTTGGGGCACATTTGAATATTTAAGAATACCTTTTGGCGTGATGAATGCAGGTGCTACTTTTCAGAAAGCAATGGAATTTGCCTTAAAAGGATTAATTTTCAAAATAGTAGTTGTATACCCGGATGATATCACAATATTTTATAAGAATCCAGAAGATCACTTAGAACACTTAACTACAGTTTTTGCTAAGTGCAAGGAATTTGGAATTTCTCTAAATCCCAAGACGTGCATATTTGGGACTACACAAGGAAAATTGTTAGGTCATATAGTTTTAGAAAAGGGAATAAGCGTTGACCCAGAAAGAATATAAGTTATTTCCAAAATCCCTCTTCCCAAGAACTTAAAAGGAGTCAGGTCATTCTTTGGCAAAATAAATTTTGTTGGAAGATTTGTCCCAAATTTTGCGAGAGATTACCAAACCCATAAATGACATGGTTAAGAAAAGCTGGAGAAATAAAATGGACGAGTAAGATAAAAAAAGTCATTTCTATTACTCCAACCCTAAGCTGCCCTCATTATTCTAAAGACTTTAACATTTATTCATATGCATATGAACATTCAATTGTTGCAGTTCTTTCCCAAAAAGATGACGAAATAATGAAAGACTAATAGCTTTCATGAGTTCAGGTCTGAAAGGAGCACATCTTAAATATACTCTACTAAAAAAGCATGCTTATGTTGTTGTTCAATATTTAGAACATTTTAAAGGTATATTCGGTTAAAAAAAAGTTTACTATTGCATCACTTTCATAACAATACAAAATATCTTCACCCAATATGAGCCATTAGGAAGGCCAACAAGATGGATGGTGAAACTTTTGCAATATGATTCCGAATTAAAAATAGTCAAAACTATAAAAGGACAGGGCTTAGCTAAATACATGGCATATAAAGGAGAGGACTCTAATAATGTCATCACAATAGATGAAATGTATGATAATAGGAGAATCAATAATGAAGAATGTAAATGGTATGATGAAAGTCTGGCACATTTGCAAACTCTATCTTTTCCTAAAGATATATCAAAAAATAGGATGAGGTCAGTAAAGCTTCAAGCTCAGAAATATCATGTGCAATATGGTGTGCTTTATTGGAAGCACCCTGATGGAGTGTTATTAATTTGTTTATATGAAAATGAAGTCTCATAAATAATTAATGAATTCCATGATGGTTTTTGTGGAGGACATTTTGCTCCAAAAGTAACAACTAATAAAATAATGAGAGCAGGATATTATTGGCCTACCATTTTTAAGTATGTATATAAATATGTTAAAAACTGTCATAACTGTCAGGTTTTTGCAGGAAAGAAGCTACTAGCAACCATGCTCCTCAAAACAGTAATCATCGAAGCACCATTCACCTAATGGGGCATTGACTTAATTTCAGAAATCAAGCCTAATTCATCCGGACAACACAAGTGGATCATAAGCGCTACTGAGACTACTTCACCAAGTGGGTAGAGGTCTGCTCCTCTAAGAACCTCCACAACTGCCACCATTATCAAATTCTTGGAAGAAAATATTCTAACCAGGTTTGGAGTTCCTAAAAAACTGGTAACAGATAATGGGCAGTTTATTGTTTCATATGAAATGGTAGAATTATGTGCTATGGAATTGAAATCTCACATTCTGCTAATTATTACCCCCAAGGGAATGGTTTTGTTGAGTCATCAAATAATAATGTAATAACTAGAATAAAAAGATCATTGGGTAAGAACAAAAGGTTATGGAACAATGAACTAAAATTTGCTCTTTGGTCTGATAGGTTGTCTGTAAAAATAAACACAGGAAGGACTCCCTATGAAATGGTATATGGAGAGAAAGCCTTATTGCCCTCAAGAATAGAAAAATTGGCACTTTCCATCTTGTTGCAAGATCATGAAGACCCCAAACCCTTACAAAGTTGACTAAACCAAATTGTCCTGTTAGAAGAGCAAAGAAGAGAAACCCTTAATAGAATGATGGAACAAACTCAAAAAACTATGAAATTATTTAATAAGAAATCCAAGGGTACTCCTTTCTCTCAAGGAGATATAGTCATCTATTGGGACCCTAAAAATGATAAGCATGGTGAAAAGGAAAAACTCAAACCTAAATGGATTGGTCCATACCAGATAACCCATGTTGTAGGTCATAATACTTACAAATTGCAGACTTTGCAGGGAGAACTAATGGCTATCCCTATTAATGGAAAACACCTCATGATGTACAATCCCTGTTGAAGGACCTAAAAAAATAATAATAATAATTAAAAATAATAATAAATAAAAAACCCAAAAACAGAATGATGTGTTTTGTTGTTAGTTTGTTTACCAGATAAGCTTTTCTTTTCTTGTTGGTATATTTATGAGTTTCTTGTTTCACATGGTATTCTTAGTTTGATGAGTATACATTACTTGTTGGTTCCTCCAAAAATAATAAGAAGAAAGGATATTTATTTTATACTTTGATGATGTTTACAATGTTTTAAATATGAATGTTTATGCAATGGTCATATGATAAGAAATAAAACAAAATTAAATCAGAGTTGATTGAAACACCATGATAAGGCCTCACATTACAAATGATACTTAAGGTGATTTCAAGGTCCGAGGAACAAAATTATCTTTGAGAATGTGGTTGAGCTAAAAATCATTACACATAATTTTTAGCTAGAAACTAATCCTCAACTTAGGCATACTCATTGCACAATTTTCTTATGTACACACCTAAAATGCATCATGCCGAGGCAATTACTCATATGGGACATGCTAGAAGACCATATAGAAGACCTTGGATAGATACCAAGGTATAGCAATGGTTTTTACCTCTCATTTAGGCACCTTTGCCTAGTCAGTGCTAGCCGTTGCTGACACCCGTGGTTAGTAGTGCTGATCGCACCTATCAACCGCGGTCAGGACTCAGATTTAGTTGGCCTTCATCCGACCCAAAATCGGTTGCAACGACGAATTTGTTGCGGATTAGAGCGGTTTGAGTGGAGAAGGTTCTGGATCCTTCCATCCAATAAGCTCAGCCGCCCAATATTGATCTAGGCTTCCTCATGAAGATACCCCTAGCCCTTGGCAATTGCTATATAATCCCCCTCCGAATTGGGGAAAAGAGAGAGAGAAGCATAATCAATTGAGCAACGAAGCCCTATCGAATTTCATACTCATTCACATGCATTGATAGGAATAATTTTTCTACCCAATTGGAGATCACATTGCCATGGAGATCCTAGGAGGATAGGAGAGCTAAGAAATGCTAATCCTTACAATCTGTGCACTCACTGAGCAATTCAACTACCAAATCTATCAGAGGACACAAAGGTAACCCTTGACCATCAATTTGGCAAGGAGAATCAGAGAATTGACCCAGATTTAGAGGGTAAACTTACTTCAAGCTCAGTCATAGCTATTAGCCATGACAAACAGTGCCCACCACTTGAAGGACCCATGGTTAGCAGGTGATCTCTGATTTCCTTGTTCTTTGCTTTGTAGTCTGTTTAACTAGGTTAAATTAATCATGCTATAGGTTTAATTCAGTATTCTAGAGACATTTGATTGAAATATTAGGAGTTAATTACAATTTCCCTTCATTATTGTAGTGTAGGTATAACAAATATTTTTCATGTTTTCATGTCTTCAATTGGTTAATTAGGAGCTTAGATAGATTCATCATAGTTTCTTTTATGTTTCTAATCGTATATCATCATGATTTAGATCAATTTACATTCATTGAATAATTTTCTTGATTTCTTGATTATCATGTTATCTTTTATACAAGCACCCTTTAAAAGCCTCATCAAGATAGACCTCCTTTGCTATTAATGTTTATTGTTGTTTATTGCACACAAGACTAATAGGGTTTTGTGATGCAAGGCTACAAATACCTCTAATCGTGGAGAAGAGGGTCATCGACACCCTAGAGCAGTTCATGTCATCCTGAAAGGCACTTGGAAATCACAATTGTATCAAAGTGATTATCCCTAAGAGGGATGTACTTGTAACTCGACTTTGGATTTGAATATAATGAATAAAGCGTATTTCTCATTGTTAATTTGTTGTCAATATCTCGTTCTTGTATGCATTTTGTGTATCTTTCAATTCTTGCAATAGGAACCGATAGGTGTGAGCCTTTTTGGATAGTACAAAAGGCGATCACGATGGAAATTCGCATTTCATGCCTCAAATATTTGACTTCTATTGTTTTTTTATGATAGGTGCTCACCACGGTTGACAACTGCGGTCAAAAGTTGTCGTTGTGGTTAACATCCACGGGCAATAGTAGTCACCGCGCTACAAAGCCGCGGTCAGAATTTGACAAATCAGACTACAGGGAGAAAAAACGTAATCAAATGAGGATCTGAGGTAGGTTCCACTGTCATTCTATTTTTTTCTGTTCTCTTTCTGTTTTTTTCTAGAATGCGCAAAATACTAGCATAATTAGGGAAAACAATGAAGGAATGTTAAATGCATTGAGTCCTTAGGTATTTTCTTAGGATCTACTAGTCGCTTCTAGGAACAACGGACCTCTGAGTGCAGTCCGCCCTAGTATCCAGTGATCTAGACCCCTCTTGTATGTTAGTTTTACTTGCTTGAGGCCCGATCAGTGGTCATACCATCGTTAGTATGCATTATCAAGATATCATGTAAAACTAATCATGCATGCTTTCTTAATTTGAAATGTTTCTTTTTCTGTATTAAGTATAGAAAGAATCATTTGAATGTTGTATTATGCATCTATATTTTCATGCAAATTAAAAGGAACCACACACACCACATTTCACAGTAAACGCTAGTGAGTTGGGAGTCACATCCAACCACTAGTAGGGTTTCAATGATGGTGGAGGTGATTTTCATCCGTTGGCTCAAGTCCCTCATACCTTCTTGTTACTACACCAATACCGAATCCGATAACCATCCATAGATCATAAAATTTGTATTTACTTCTCTTTGAAGGGTATAACGCTGACTAGGTCAGATTGGGTGAGGATCTGGGAGGACCTGTGCTTCGTGTCCGGGTGTGGACCTCATCACTATATTTTGGGGGGATTACGTGATTTGGAGTTCATCTCCAGGTTATCGAGCTATGAGCATACAAGTGAAAGCCATTAAACAATTGAGAAAATCATCACCGTATTGCAAAATATGGCAAGAGTTACTTTATTGATACAACAAATTGAAAACACATCAAACAGTTTAGGGCTCATTTTAAAACTGTAAAAAGAGATAATCACCATTGTATTCTTTGCGTGCTAATAAAAGTTAAATCTAGACATAGGATACATAATGGTGCAAAAATAGAGAGGCCGATCTGGGCATCCCGAGATCGAAGCTCAAGCTCCACCTAGTGCACAACACGATGTGGAACACCCTTAATCACTTAATCCTCTTGGACGTCATTCAATGAGTATTAGAGGAGATAATTCCACATGAGGGGATTTCATTGAGAATACCCCAATTAGAGTAAGTACTAGACATCACTCTAAACACAGATCAAAGCATGAGACTTCCTAGCATGGGGGTTCCGCACATGGTAGCCTCTATCGTGATCGCATTCCATGGGAATCCACAGGTTCAACTGAAGAATATGTCATCGAGGGATCCAGATTGGTACCCCTTCAACCTATATCCAAGGGAGGTTCATGACCTCCATCATCAGAGTGTAGACATGTCCAATATCCGCCCATTTAGGGTCGAATAGAGAGGGTTGCTTCCAAGCATAGGCCCGCACAGACTCCCTATAGGGGTGAAACTTCTAAGTTCACCATAGATATATCCAAAGTGGTAGCAAATGGTACACCGTATTATGAGCTGTGGCATAACAAACAGTTGGACGGTCTAGATAGAGTCCTAGGGCATCTAGGATATAAGCCTACGCCTGCACCCTCCCGACCGGTGAGTGAGTGTAGCGTAAGCACCATTAGGACCGCCTAAGAACATGGAGAGTGCTCCAAGAATTCTCGAGACATGCGTGCTCCTACATCGCATGTAGGCACCGAGTATAGGAGACAACCTGACACGAATGCTGTCTTTACAAACTAAGGCAGGAGTGTGGCAAATCAGTCAATTGGAGGACATACCCATAAAGTTGCTCGAACAGAGCGCACTTCTTAGAGACCTCAGATGGTCGCTCATGTTGATAGAGCTCATAGAATTATGTTAGAGTAGAGACAATATATTCTCCAAGATCAATTGGAGGATGTTTGCACAGAAAAAGAGCGCCACAAAAACGAGAATTCTCATAGGTAGAGGTTCATAAGACATAAATTATATGAACATCGCATGCATGAACAACGCATCATCGATCATAAGGAGCATGTGGAGAGAGAGGATCGATTGGATAGCAATAGTTTACCTCCTCATAGTGAGATCAGGGAGTGTGTCGATAGACGAGTGGCTTCATATCCTGAGTTACACCTTGAGAACATAGACACACATACGCACCATATGACTCAGCATAGAGATCGACGTCCAGTGCCCAAACAACACGAGCATAGGCAGTATGAGAATGAAGTGGGAGTGGGAGAAGAATTAGAACAAGAGTATCCAAAAATCTCCCAATTCGAGGAGGAGGGCGAGCCTAGACCCCCACCTTAGTTGAGGAAGAATCTACCTCCGAGGGCACCTCCAAGGCAATCTCGAGAAGAGGAGTTTCTTTCCTCGTAAGCTTATAAGACCTTAGCAGAGAAGGTCCAAGCCATAAAGAAGCAAGGAACAACGTATCAGAAGCCTACCTTGAACAAAATTTACAGTAAACCTCTATGCACGTCAGTGCCTATTCTAGCATATCTTGAGTATTTCAAGATGCCTAGACTAGAAAAGTTTCAAGGAGAGGAAGACGCACAGGAGCACATGACTAGTTTTATAGATATGTGCTTTCATATTGAGAGCAACGATGCTTTACTCCTGTGCATCTTCATCACGACCCTCTTAGGCCCAACTCAAGAGTGGTTCAACCAATTAAAGAGGCACATCATTACTAGTTTCAAACAACTAGCTGATGTATTTCTTGAACGCTTCTCCTTCGACATCAAGAAGAAGGTAAACTTATCCGACCTGGATGCTCTAATGCAACATGACGATGAGCCAGTAATGAATTATGGAAAGCGATGGAGGAAAATGATGGCAAAGGTGCCATTATCCATCCCATCCTTTGAATTAATGTGAATGTTCACGAAGAGTTGTGCCAAATACATTTCATTATTGCTATAGTTGCAGCAATACCAAACATTCGAAGAGGCTTTGGCGCAATCCAAGGTGATAGAGGACATATTATGAGCAGCGCAACACATATTATAAGGGTAAAAATAAGGAACAACACCCAACTCGCATATTCACTCAGTTATCAGAGTCCTTGGCTTCGATTTTCATCAATTATGCGAGGCCAAGGCTATAAACTTACCCGAAGTCAAGTTAATGGACCCTAATCAGCCTAAGCCTAAGGGCTACAAAGACGATCAATATTGCATCTTTCATCGATAGAAGGGCCACGACATCGAGGTATGTTGGTATTTCAAACATCTTGTGCAAAATATGATCGAAAGAGGTACGCTTCTTGTCGACAACCCTCAAGCACCTGACAATCAAAATATGGAGATTTACAAAAATCCTCTTTCAAATCATATGGCGCCAAAGAATAATGTTGGCCAAGTCAATCAAGTACGCATTGAACCACCAACCCAAGGGTTCATCAAAATGGTCAATGTTGTCATAAGAAACGTGAGGTATGAATGACTGAATCAACCTCCAGCACCTATTAGAGTCCAAGTTGCGCCTCCTCCAAGGCCAGCCCAACATGTGCCTGGCCCACCAACTAGACCAGTGGTGACCTTGAGGAGTAGGTTGGTCCAAAACCTACAAACAACTCTAATAAAGTTGTCGATTTATGAGCTAATTCAGTAGCCTCCTAAGCACAGGGAGACACTCATGGACATCTTAAGGTCCATAGAAGTGTAGCCTCAGGATCCTGAAGCGTTTACACACTTTGTGGGGCACGTGCAACAGTGTTAGAAACTAGTCATTCAATTTCATGACCACGAAGTCAAGACAGTTTCCATTGTTATAGCAGACCCGTCACTGCATATCATTGCATGTGTGAATCACAAACCGTTCAAGTGGGTTTTGATTGACATGGGTTTTCAATCAATATCATAACTACCAAGGCGTTAACTCACTTGAAGTTACCCAAGATGCATATCATCCCTTCCATATTCACATTGAGAGCTTTCAATGATGCCTTATGCTCAACGGTCGGTACTATAGTCTTACCTATCCAGGTGGGGTTGAAGACCATCCCGATGATGTCACGTAATCGATTGTGCTATGCAATATAAAATACTTCTAGGGAGGCCTTGGATCAAAGAGATGTGTTGCGTCCCTTCTATTTTATATGAGTGTATCAAATACATTCATGAGGGACAGGTTCACGTGGTGCCTTAGGATGAAGAACCCTTTAAATACGTGAATCTAGTAGATTTTCCGGGGGAATTTGTGCTCCCCTCAATGCACCTGGATGTGCGACCAACATCGCCAATCAAAGATCCAGGAGGTAAAATCAAAGAAGTGTGTGCTAGACCTGCAACATCCGTATCTCAATGATCGGAGCACAAGAAAACTACTTCTATTAGACCGATTGCATCCATGATACATCGGGATGATAGGAAGTTGAAAGAAAAGGTGGGAAAAAAGAAGATAAAGCAAACACCCAAGCTAGTCATCGTTGAAGCCCCTACTCCCATGGAAGTAGAGGAAATTCAAGGAGGAGTCGAAGAGGCACTTCAACCTACTTCACCTGCGTCTTCAACATGGTCATTTGCACTGCAGGTGACCATCCATTTTGTTAATCTCGGATTAGGGGAATACATTGTGCAGAATGTGACGTTCACACCGATTATCGAGACTACATAGGACATGGGCCGATTGTGAGCCCATCGCCTTCCCATAGGGACGGTGGAACCATTGGGGGTACCACCTAACAAAACCAACTTCATCTATGGAGGGCTAGACTAGATTACATCTTCCACGCCCATGGATGAGGACGATAATGAACCATTCACCATGAATATTCATTATCTTTCTAACCTATACTACGCCATGTGATACTTTGAGCATTACCATTGGCATGGTTATGGTCTCAGACTATTTGAGCAGGGGCATAAGAAGCCTATAGAACCACAATATCAGTTACCTACTGATAGGTTCGGGTTGGGATTTTACAGTGGAGGATAGGATGAACTCCTCACAACATATTTAGACCACCTATACCTCAATCTAGGGGGTGAAGTTGACTTCAATCCATATCACCCTAATCCTTCTACGTTTTAGAGGGATAATCGGCTAGTGACTTATGTCACTATAGATCCACCCAAGAGATATCATGCAAACATCTTGGTGGAGACCGGCCTAGAACCCATTCCAAGAGCTAAATTGGAAAATCAAAGTCATGGAGCTACCGATGATATTGGTATGCATTTCCAGAATCTAGACACAACTATAGGTACCAAATCAAAAGTTGCTTCTGAGGATGTTCATGCAATATCCATCATCGAAAGTGATGGACCAGACTACGATTTTGGAATAGATGACGCTGAGTTATCCTCAAACAATGAGTAATCCGAGGATGAAACCGAGTTGGCCTATTTGGGCCCTACACTCTTGCATCATATTTTACCTCTGGAATCAATGAACACGAGTGAAGAGCCTCTCAATAACGATGATGGCTATCAAGAGATAGCCTACATGAGGCCTTATTCAGAGCATCACCCGATTCTAGTGGGTAGCGATGAAGGCCTGTATTATGATAGTGATGACAAAGATGAGACAAAGAGAGCCTATTTAGGACCTCCCTACTTACGTCATCATAATGCACCTTACACTGCTGAGGATATGCGCAGGGAGATCAATCTCCATCCTCGCCTTAGAGGGAGACCACCAAATCTTAATGTGATTTATCATATGGTGTTTTTCGATCCGTTGACGTACATGGAGCTCCTTGAGCCCAATGATCCCATCCGACAGTCTATTCATGGACCGGATCCAGAGATCCCCATACCCCCAGAACCACATCTTGGGGATGGAAGTTTTGCTAATGTTGAGTCACTTGCACGTGGTCCTAGAGACATGATCCATTCCATCAACATGATCTCCATTGATTTGACCACTCCACTCCACAATCCAACCGATATGTCCAAACCGTTGCCTCTAAATGTAGATGCTATTGATTGGGATTGCGCTGATTCACCTCTAGAGCCTAAATATTTCTTCCCTAATGAAGAAATGTTGCAACCTTTCCATTTTATGCTAGGTTGTGCACATGATGTCTATCATGCTGAGGATGCTTCCAATGAGGAACCTATAAACCCAATAGATGACATCCACTTGATCCCTACGCCTCATCAGCTTGAGGAGGGATCCCATATGTCGATAGAGGAAACCTTCGAAGTGGATATCAATAATGATCCCACCAATCCAAGGAAGGTTAAATTTGGGGAGACTTTAACTCCTGATGAGCGTGCCAACCTCATCCCTCTACTGAGAGAGAGACCTGATCTCTTTGCTTGGACTTACAAAGACATGCTGGGTCTAGATTCAAAATTGGTTACTCATAACCTTTCGCTAGATCTATCAAAGAAGCCAGTCAAGTAGAAACTCAAGAAGATGCATCCAACAGTAGCCTTAATGGTTAAGGATGAGTTGCAAAAGCTGTTGGACGTAGAGTTTGTCATCTCCATCGACTATCCAGAATGGGTATCCAATATGGTGCCTGTAGGAAAACCTGATGGAAGGATCCATATTTGTACGGATTTTAGAGACCTAAATAAGGCAACACCAAAGGATTCATTTTCATTGCCAAATATCGATGCTCTTGTAGACACCACTGTAGGTCATGAAATGCTCTCCTTAATGGATGGTTTTTTTGGTTACAATCAAATTCGGATTAAGCCCGAAGACCAGCATAAAACCACATTTATAATGCCATGGGGGACATTTTTCTATAAAGTTATGCCATTCGGCCTTAAGAATGCTGGTGCCACATATCAACAGGCTATGACATATATTTTTCATGACTATATGCATAAGATCCTAGAGGATTACATTGATGACTTGTTGGCAAAGTCATTATTGCATTCTGAGCATGCGAAGGTCCTGAAGAAGGTCTTCGATCGCCTGATAGAGCATAATGTCAGGTTGAATCCTAAGAAGTGTGTATTTGGCGTAACTTCAAGAAAGCTCTTAGGATTCATCATTTCAAAATGAGGCATCGAAGTTGACCCAGCAAAGGTCAAGGCTATTTTAGAAATGTGTCCCCCATAAACATCAAAGAATTAAGAAGCCTACAGGGCAAAGTAGCATCCATAAAGCAATTTATCGCACAATTATCGGATAAATGTCGACCCATGAATTGAATACTACACAAGGGGGTCCCATTCAATTGGGATGAGGACTGTCGAGCAACCTTTGCTGAGATTAAGCAATACCTGGCAACGCTGCCAATGCTAGCTCCACCAAGGCCAGATGTGCCATTTTTGCTATATATATCGGCAATTGACTTTGCACTAGGAACCATGTTAGCCCAAAAGAATGTGCAAGACAAAGAGCAGGCCATATATTATATTAGCCGAACCTTGGTGAGTTATGAGCTCGGATATGCATATGTGGAAAAGCTGTGTTTAGAAGTAGTGTTCGCTACAAAGAAATTGTGACACTATATGTTGAGTCATACGACATATGTCATATCCAAACAAAATCCTTTGCAGTATATGATGAGCAAGACATATCATAATACATGTACTGTGAAGTGGATCATGCTATTGACAAAATTTGATCTGGAATTCATAAGCCAAAAGTCCATTAAGGGATAAGTCATAGCAGATCAACTGGCTGAGGTGCCTCTCAAAAATAGTAGGCCCCTCACCATAGAGCTTCCTGATGATGCAGTCTTTGCCTTATCAGAAGCACCCAAACCTGAGGAACCGGATAACAAAGTCAATATGACCTTGTTCTTCGATGGTTCGAAGTGTGAGCAAGGGGTGGTGTAGGAATAGTGTTGTTCATGCCACAAGGAGCTCCAATGCCCTTGTCGTTCAAGTTAGACTTTCCTTGCACTAACAATAATGCTGAATATGAAGCCCTAATTTTGGGTCTCCAAATAACTATCTCCATGAAGATAAAAAGGCTAAATATCTTTGGTGATTCCCTTCTCATTGTGAACCAAGTTAAGGGATTATTTCAATGTCGATGTCCAGTATTGAAAGCTTACAAGGATCTTGTTGACATTTATCTAGCTCGACTAGAATGGTATGACATCGAGGCAATCCCTCATTCATCCAATAGATTTGTAGACACAATGGCATCTTTGGGATCTCTAATCCCTCAGAATCCATCTGCCAATTTCACTACCATCCATGTAAAAACATTGTCACATTCTGCTATGTAGCACGAAGCATTGGATAACAAAGAGTCAATCAACATGATTCATGTAGAACCAAACCATGAATGGTTCTACCAATCCAGAGACTTTCTCAAGAGAGCATCCTAGGGGTCTTTGATCTCGCAGGATCCGACGGGGAGTGGTATTACCATTCACCACAAGGTTGTTTCCCAGTATGCATTTGCCAATGTAGAACCGCAAGGGGAACATGTTGTCTTGTCGATCAAAGCCAAAGCTTATCATAACTAGATGTCAGAGATACATGACTTCCTTAGACTTGGTGTGATCCCTCAAGGATTATCGTGTGCCGCAAAATATACATTTAAATAGAAAGCGACAAAGTATGTCTTGTTAGCAGACATCCTGTATCGTAGAAGCTACGATGGAGTTCTCCTTCATTGTCTTGAGCCCCAAGAGTCATCTTGGGCAATTTTGCAAGCTCACGATGGTACGTGCGGTGGCCATTTCAGCGACATGGCTATCATCAAGTGCATCCTTCGCATGGGTTATTATTGGCCCACTATGGAGAAGGATTGCAATGTGTATGTCAAGAAATGCATTAAATGTCAGCATCATGCTAATCTTATGCACCTGCCATCATAGGCCTTACAGCCCATTCAAGCGGCTTGGCCATTTTCTCAGTGGGGATTTGATCTCATTGGTAAGATCTCTCCTCCGTCATCGGGTTGGCATACTTTTATTATCATGGCTACTACGTATTTTACTAAGTGGGTGGAAGCCATTCCCTTAACAACAACCAGAGCACGTATTACTGAGTTTATACTCACCAATATCATAAGTCATTTTGGGATACCATCCAAGATAGTTTCGGATAATGGAACATCATTTAAGAACAAAATTGTGAGAGCTTTGACGTCTAAGTATAGAATCAAACATAGTTTTGCAACTCCATATTATCCACAAGCAAACGGACAAGTTGAAGCTTCAAATAAGATAGTGGTCTCCATATTGAAAAATATGGTACAAGAGCACCACAAATATTGGCACATCCAACTGCCCCTTGCATTATGGGCTTACAGGACTAGTATTCGGACACCCATTGGGGCAACTCCATTTTCACTAGTATATGGTATTGAGGCCATTATGCCCTTAGAGTTGGAAATTCCAATGCTATGCATCACATTGAAAGAGTTCATTGATGACGACACCGCACGACAAGCTCACCTAGATCAATTGATGCTACTTGATGAACATCACATGAATGCCCTTGAGCACCTCCACGTTTATCAAGAGTGCTTAAAACAAGCTTACAATAGCAAAGTCCATTTGAGAGACTTTGAGGTTGGTGATCTTGTGCTGAAAGAGAACCAACAGAACTCAAATTTACCGCCAAAAATGCAAGATAAATTCGTGGCTAACTGGTTAGGTCCTTATATTGCTTGGAGGAGTTGAAGAGCCTGAACCTCTCAATATCCTTCATCTTAAAGTGTTTTATGCCTAAATCCTAAAAAGCTCCAAAGCCATAAGCCCTTTGGTCATCCAAAAAGGTCTCCAAAGGCATCTATAAGCCCTTTGGTCATCTAAAAGCTCCAAAGGTATCTATAACCCTTTGGTCAATCCAAAAAGGCTCCAAAGGCATCTATAAGCCCTTTGGTCATTCAAAAAGGCTCCAAGGGTTTCTCAAAACCACTTGGTCAATCCCAAAAGGCTCCAAGGGTTTCTCAAAACCGCTTGGTCAATCCCAAAAGGCTCCAAGGGTTTCTCAAAACCACTTGGTCAATCCCAAAAGGCTCCAAAGGTTTCTCAAAACCGCTTGGTCAATCCCAAAAGGCTCCAAGGGTTTCTCAAAATCGCTTGGTCAATCCCAAAAGGCTCCAAGGGTTTCTCAAAACCACTTGGTCAATCCCAAAAGGCTCCAAGGGTTTCTCAAAATCGCTTGGTCAATCCCAAAAGGCTCCAAATATTTCTCAAAACCACTTGGTCAATCCCAAAAGACTCCAAGGGTTTCTCAAAATTGCTTGGTCACTCCCAAAAGGCTCCAAGGGTTTCTCAAAATCACTTGGTCAATCCCAAAAGGCTCCAAGGGTTTCTCAAAACCACTTGGTCAATCCTAAAAGGCCCCAAAGGCACCTGTAAGCCCTTTGGTCATCCCAATCAAAAGGCTCCAAAGGCGTCTGTAAGCTCTTTGGTCAAACCAAATGTTAAAATCCATAAAAAAATGGAAAAATATCAAAAATAAAAAATATTTACATTTCATTTGCATCATTGCATTGCATTTTGCATCATGCATCTCATTTTCCACATGCATTTCACCTTTGCATTGCATTAGGCATATTCATCCGTCACACTTGCATTGGAATAAATTGTGTTTACAATCTTACAAATGACACCACGTTTGTGTTTCAATCATGCATCTATGCACTATATTTTTCATCCATTTATCACCCTTGTGAGTAATTGTGTTTTTCAACACAACCCCAATTGTTGCTATGAAGAATATACTAGGGTTTTCTAGTCATTCAACCATACCTAGAGGTCTTCTCAAGAGTTGATAGAAAGCTTGCTTTGCTTTTGTAGTTGAGGTCTAGTTAGTATAGCCCTTAGCATATCAAAATTCTATCACTAATCAACAAATTAAACAATCCTAATAAGGACTAGGGGAAGATGAAAGCCACGAAGCAGGACCAAGTATCCTGAGGTGAAAAGTTTATTCTTGCTTATCCCTCTATGCGGACGGTATGAGAAATATTGGCAATTGGAAAAAGGACAAGTTTATTCCCTACCTAGAATCCCTTGCTTACGTTAAAATGAGCAATATCCCAGATCAATCCTCCAGATTGATACCCTAGATCGATATCATAGATCGACATCCCAGATTGATATCCCATATTGATATCATAAGATCAATATCCTAGATCGATATCCCAGAAATAGTTCCCCAAAGAAAAATCCCCAAAGGAAGTTTCTAAAGCAAATTATCAAATGTAAATCCCAGAAAGTCAAGTCAAATGAAGACAAAATTGTACAAAGAAATTCAAATCAGTATCAAATCCCTTGCTCAAGAAAAAGGAAATAAAGAAAGAAAAAGAAAGAAAAAGAAAGAAAAAAGAAAAGTAAGTACAAAATAAACAATGATTTTTATCACTTTATATGAGCAAGTATCCCAAAAAATTGAAGAAAATAAGGGAGCAAACTTGAATCCCTAGAATTGCCAGCACTACTATACCTTATGCATGATATGTCTGATACAATAGCATCCTCACTTTTGTGTAGACCAATATTTGAATGTGGAAGAGCTAGCTTCAGGTGTCCTGTATCGCCTAGTGGTCTAGTCCAACTAAAATCTAAACCTAGGATTGGATAAACATTTGTGGACCCCCAATATTAGCAATGGGCTGAAAGAATCCCGTCTGACATCGGGGTATGCTTATGCCTTATCTAAATATACTCATTTGCACACATAGGGATAATGAACAATTAGGGCCTATCCTAGCGAAAGCCTTATGTTTCAGAAGTCTAGTATGGTTAGTATACAACTTTTGATCAGTCAACTAGGGTGTTTGAGTCTCATGGAAAAACCTCAAAAATTCCCAAATAGCAACAACCAATTTTTAATGCAATCATCAAAACATCAATTTATTTTATGAGAGTTTGTTTATTAGAACTATTTGTAATATATGTTAGATACCGGATGGATGTCAGAAATGATGTTTAGATGACCACTGACTATGTTATCCATATTATTTTAATTTACAAAAGCTTATGAATAGAAAACAATAAATAATTGCATCTCACATATGGGTGTACTATCTTTCACAAAGAGATAAAGCAACTACAATCCATGATTGTTATACATTCTGTGGTGTCATCCATTAGATTGATTAAAACTCATATTGCATACATTATGTTTTAAGTGATTAAAGCATACATGTCCATTTTACAAACACATTATCAAAGAAACAAAGAAATACATGCAGTACATACATGGCATAAATTATGTCATAGCAGTATAAACTAAATGCATACAAGTGAAGCAAAGTATACATGCATGTAACATCAAAATATGGCATTCATAATGCATCCATCATAAGTAGTACATCTGCATACATAACTCATAACATCTAATCATCTATCACATAGCTATCTAGTGCATGTCATCCATACATCACATCATATAACATCTAATCAATAACACATTGCATCCATATGCATAACATAAAACATAAAATACCAAAAAATAAAGTACACATGTAATGAGATGAAATGTCATATCATATATATATATATTATGTGTCAAATGTACATCATAGTGGGGTACAATCAAAATGCCTATAGGCTACATATGTGTAGGTCCTCGACCTTACACTCAAAAATGGTACAATAACATCTCTAAAGATCAGTACTAGATAGGGCCTGTACCCCCAGTCTATGAGGCACCACCGTCACCTCCACCATCCCTGTGGCTCCTCCATGAGCTGGTACCATGAGTCCTATCAGACCTACGCGTCCTATGGCTGGAGCTAGCTGACGACTACCCTGTCTCCCTGGTCCTGGTCTGGTGTGACCCTGTAGTAGTGGTCCTCTCCGAAACCTGCCCACCGAGCAACCTGATGATGCCCTCCAGTTGGGCATTGCGGGCTACATCCATTGTGTGTTGATCATTACCCTCCTCCACGAGGGTACGTAGCCTCCTGATCTCCACCATAGGATCAAAACCTATTGGCATTGAAGTAGATGGTATCGTAGGAGGTGCCATGATAGCCTATGAGGATGAGGGATCTCCCCTCACCACCTTGAGTAGATCTCACTCCAGGGTCACTACACCTAGCTATGCCTATGATAGATCATGCTCACTAGTGAGCTGCCTAATCTAGGTATCTATTATGGTCACTTATGCTTGGAGAGTTGTCCTCTCCTCCTCGTATCCGTACCACTACCTCTGACCATGAGCTAACTTCACCTCTAGAGTGGCGATCGAAGTATCCCTGTGTAGGAGTTGGGTGTGGAGTCTCCCCACCTGGCTCTAGAGGTCAACAACCTATGCTCTCAGCTGCCCTACCTCACTATTCGGAGCTGCCTCACCCTCCTCAGAGGCCTCCTCCTCTACCTCTACCTGTGGGCCCTCCTCTGTAGCAGCCCCTATGCCCCATGTGCCCTCTATCCTCTGGTGGGTCCTATGCCCATGAGGATCCACCTCTGCACCCTCTACGCCCTCTACTATGAACCCATCAGCTGGTCGACCTAGAGGACCCTCTCTATGCCACTGGAAGTCTGACCACTAGCCATCATAATCTGTAGTAGTGCTTGCATCTGCAAGGCACGACTCTTGGAAGTCATCATCATCATCCCCTAGTGGAGTCACCTAGGGCCAGGTTAGGTCCCTCTCTAGGACCAGGCATCTGTAGATGGTAGGCATATCTGGGACATCCTGCTGGATCCCAAACTACCTCAAGATACGAGAGTAGAACTGGTACTCGTGTATATCGACCTTCTGGTTGATGATCCACCTATCTCTATGCACTCGACACAGGTATCTGTCTACCTCTATCCAGGCTAGGCAGTCCATGTAGGGTCACCACCATATCTGCTCAGGGTGAAGCTATGCAAAGCGACCAATGTAGTGATCTAGGTCTCCTACATGAGACCTACTCCTAAAGCCCTCCTGCTCCCAGGGCTAGTAGGTTGCGTAGCACTATCACTCGATAGGAATGGAAGTGATATCCAAGGGTAAATCAATAGGGTGCTCTATCAGAATGTGCTACCAACCCCAAATCTGTAGAAGGATGCTACAATCGATGCCCACTATGATGTAGCACATGATCTGATACAAATCATGGTAGAGCTATGCTAATAGAGTGCTCCCCCATGCCAGAATGAGAGGTCACTCGATCGAACTCACCATCACCTCTCTAGTCCTAGCTAAGAGGTTCCAGGGGAACCTCACACCTGAGGAGTCCGGGAGGACTATCTGAATGATAAGGTGCATAAACACAACCTCCCATTGTGAGAAGAAGCCGGCCTGGAACCACTCCTGGATGTGGATGCCTCCATGGTCGATGCGACCCTTGCACATCACGGCTCCATTGGCCAAAGATAACATCAAAAACATCCTTCCTCACCATGGTAGGAGAGGAGGTGATGGCCTCGCCATCAATAGGCAGGTGGAAGATGCGGTAGACATCCTCTAGTCACTATCATTTCACCCATCGGTAGGTGAAATATGTTGGTCCATGCATCCCAATGATGGGCCAAAGCAGTTAGGTAGGACTAATCAACTCTGATCGTGGGGAGGTCCAAGATGTAACCAAACCCCACCATAGTGAACCAACCCCACTCTGCATCAGTAAGAGTGTGATGTAGGTTGCGAAGGAGATCGGTCTCCCTCACTCTGTTAGTCAAGGCTTGAGTGATAGCAATAAAGTAAAAATGAAAAATAATTAAAAACAACTAAAAAATGACAAACAAATCATAAAATCTCATAAAAACGAAAAAACATGCAAAAATATGATCAAAAATTTCAAAAAAAAAATCAAAAGAGTACTTCAAAACTGCATATAATGGCATTAATTGCCCTAAAAATCCAAAAAAATTAAAAATTTGGAAAAATTTCCTAAAGTTTGCGCATCACGGGTCCTAACCGCGGTCGATGCAATGATAAAAAATATGACCGTTGGGATTTAAATCCCACCACGGCTGATAGCCATGGCCCCTAATCTACCAATTGGGAGCCGCGACTGCCACCCATGGCTAAGGAGCGAGACCCTTTTTGGGCCCCGTCCTCCCCAAAAATAAACCCTAAAAATTAAAACCCACCCCCTAAACTAACCTATGCTAAACCTAGCTAGGGTGAGGTTCATTACCGATAGTTTAATGTGGTTCATTTACCCATTACTTAGTGTGGTTAATTTTAAATCGGTAATTTACAAGCGTGGTCTCGGTTTTCGAGTTACCTTGGAGGCACCGACTCCTCCACTGGTCGAAGCCTCCGACTGGTCGGCCATCGGTGTGGAATATACGAAATGGGTCAAGTTTTTGATAGCATCTCGGGTCAAATTTTATTATTTACCTCTCAGAGCTCTCAAGTTTTCTATCAATGTTAGGTAAATAATGAAAATTTTCAAAAGCATAAACCTTATATATATTTTTCGAATTTGGGTCGGCCCACGATTGACAATCGTGGTCCTCGAATTAGGGTTTTGCGATCATGGCTTTGAGCCATGGTCA
This sequence comes from Wollemia nobilis, assembly GCA_028583015.1. Classification (NCBI taxonomy): domain Eukaryota; kingdom Viridiplantae; phylum Streptophyta; class Pinopsida; order Araucariales; family Araucariaceae; genus Wollemia; species Wollemia nobilis. The sequence continues at coordinate 2,374,998 of JAQPPZ010015334.1, forward strand.
AGGAAATTACCCACAGTTGATAGGTGTGGTCAACAAGCTGTAATAAATGCTCCCAATTCCCATCATGGAGAGCCTTAAAAGGTCAAATTAAAAATTTTCACCAGACCATAATTGCTATAGAAAATATAAAATAAGCAGAATGAGCCAAACAAAGCACAACGACATTGGAAAATATCATCATAAGGTAAAACAAAATAACTGGCTGAGATTACAAAGTACATTCAACCGAGGTCATCGCTATGGAAATCCTTTCTTGGAGCGTCGCACCTCCTAGCCAATAAAACAAATTCAATTCAAAATTAACAAAAAAATCAAAAAAATCAAAAGCCAAATGTGCCTCGTATTCAATCATTTACCCTATACACTTGGCGGTTGCAATGACTTGCGATCCATGCAATCCGAAAAGATGAGTAAATTACCATAAGGACATTTAGGGTAAATTCATCATTGTGGAATTGTTATGCTTCATTTCAATCCCTAAGAAGGCCTTGACGGCTGGACTGCTCCAGGGGAACGAGATATTCATCACAATTCTCCTATGATATTTTTAGCATATCATCGACAATATGATTCAACACACGCCTAATCGGGATTGCTTTCATTTCGATTCCCTAAGAAGGCCTTCATGGTTGGACCGCTCCATGGGATAGAAATAGGCAATTACTATTAATAGTTGCAATCATAGCTGATTAGGCCTTGCCAAGTATTCAAATGCTAAATCTTACTTTGTTCAATATCATTCATAGTGGTCAAGCGACCTCGTCGCTTCATTTATTGTCATTACCCTCATCGACTCATCGCTTGAGGGGGTAGTCATAATATCAAATCATAATCAAAGTCAATAGAAGATCCCTAGATCTTGTCAAAATTGCGTTCATCTTACGAATCATTGCCAAAGACTATCATAAGCTTACCCTTATGCTCGGGAAAATAGCATATATGATAGTTTGTTTGTAGCTCTCCTCCTTTCGGTTATATAGGCCTAACTCCTATTGTAGCACCAAAGCTACCCGAATGCCTGATGATGAGTGTAAACCCTTTCAAATTAAGCCTTTCATCGAGTTGGAAGCAATGATTCTAGGATGCGCGTCCTATTTGCAGGACTTGGGCATCTAATGTTGATCAGACTAATGATCATCATTCAACCTACGACATCATTTTAGGAGGTCTATTTTTGCTCAGTGTTGTTCGATCTCACAATGCATCTCAAAAGGGGCATCTGTAGACACCTAAAACACGTCATGCCGAGGTGACTACTCATATGGGACATGCTAGAAGACCATATGGAAGACCTTGGATAGATTCCAAGGTATAGCAATGGTTTTTACCACTCATTTGGGCACCTTTGCCTAGTCAGTGCTAGCCACTGCTGACACCCGTGGTTAGCAGTGCTGACCGTGCCTATCAACCGCGGTCAGGACTCAGAGTCAGTTGGCCTTCATCCGACCCAAAATTGGTTGCAACGACCAATTGGTTGCGGATTGGAGCGGTTTGAGTGAGGAAGGTTCTGGATCCTTCCATCCAACAAGCTCAACCACCCAATCTTGATCTTGGCTTCCTCATGAAGCTACCCCTAGCCCTTGGAAATTTCTATATAATCCCCCTTTGAATTGGGGAAAAGAGAGAGAGAAGTATAATCAATTGAGCAACGAAGCCCTATCAAATTGCATACTCATTCACATGCATTGATAGGAATACTTTTGCTACCCAATTGGAGATCACATTGCCATGGAGATCCTAGGAGGATAGGAGAGCCAAGAAATGCTAATCCGTGCAATCCATGCACTCACTGAGCAATTCAACCGCCAAATATATCAGAGGACATAGAGGCGACCCTTGACCATCAATTTGGCAAGGAGAATCAGAGAATTGGCCCTGATTTGGAGGGTAAACTTACTTCAGGCTCAGTTGCGGTTGTCAACCGTGGTGAACAGTGCCCACCGCTTGAAGGACCCGTGGTCAGCAGGTGATCCCTGATTTCCTTGTTCTTTGCTTTGTAGTCTATTTAACTAGGTTAGATTAATCATGTTGTAGGTTTAATTCAGTATTCTAGAGATATTTGACCGACATATTAGGAGTTAATTGCAATTTCCCTTCATTATTGTAGTGTAGGTATAACGAATCTTTTTCATGCTTTCATGTCTTCAATTGGTTAATTAGGAGCTTAGATAGATTCATCTTAGTTTCTTTTATGTTTCTAATGGTATATCATCATGATTTAGATCAATTTACATGCATTGAATCACTTTCTTGATTTCTTGATTATCATGTTATCTTTTATACAAGCACCCTTTAAAAGCCTCATCAAGAGAGGCCTCCTTTGCTATTAATGTTTCTTGTTGTTTATTGCACGCAGGACTAACAGGGTTTTGGGATGCAAGGCAACAAATGCCTCTAATCATGGAGAAGAGGGTCATCGACACCCTAGAGCAGTTCGTGTCATCCTGAAAGGCACTTGGAAATCACACCTACCCTTGAGAGGGAAACATTACATTCCTATTGTAACAATTGTATCAAAGTGATTATCCCTAAGAGGGATGTACTTGTAATTTGACTTTGGCTTTGAATATAATGGAATAAAGCATATTTCTCATTGTTAATTTGTTGTCAATTTCTTGTTCTTGTTGTTAATTTGTTGTCCCTGTCTGAGATATCTTGGAAAACCTCTACCGAGGCTATAAATGCTTGACTGGCAGTGGAACCCTACACAAAGGTGAAGATATTTAAGAGTGAAATCATACATTAGGCTTAAATATTTTTCTCAAATATAGCAAAGTTTTGGAAGACTTAAAAATCAAAATGAATGCACAAACACACACATGAGCCAAAGCATGATGGAACAAATAGCTTTGACAAATTATGTGTAATCATATCCTATGACTTAGCTAAAACAAACATAACAATATATCTAAAAAACTTATATGTTTCTAAAATTCTGACCCTAGTTTCCAAATTGAATAAAAGGAATTACAGTTTTCAATGCTCTATTACTTTGATATTATGCTATTGTCACAGTTTTTCAATTTTAAAAGTTGTTATGTTTTATTTTCAAGCTTTACTTATCACTCTTGATGATTTGAATTTTTGTCTAAGATTGCAATAAAACCAAGAGATTATGTAGTTCTCAAGTGCCTCATGTTTTTAGCACATTGTCCCAGTCAGAGCCTATGTTGGAGCCAAAATTGACTCAACATTTGAAACCCCCAATTTTAAATTTTTGGTTTCAATAAAATTAGCAAAAGTTGCTAGCCCCAGTTGCATTTTCATCTGAGAAGTTGACTTCCATATGATTGATTTGTGAAATTAACCTTAGTCGCTTTTGGATTAATTTTATGACCATTGTTTTGTCCTATAAAAATCCACAAAGGTCAAAATTTTTATAAGCATCCACTACAAAGGTCAAATCTTTAAAAATACCCAACTTTTTATGATCCATGAATTTAATGTAAGATTTCCTTTAAAAATCATTATCATAATTCACGGACCTAAGTCAAAAGAATAAACCCCTAATTCCCAAGGTATCTAAAAGTTTTAATAAAATCATTTAAAGGACAAGGTAAGCACCATGGTCTAAAGTCTAAGAACCTAAGGTCTTAAGCCAAATGCTAATTGTTCTAAGGTATGCACCCCCTTTTCATTAAAAATCGAGCACCTTGAGGAGATCGAAGGGTAGCGCCCAGATCTTCCTTGATCGGAAGGATGCGCACACCCTAAGAATCAATCCTTCAATGTCCCATGGTTGAAAGAGGTAAAAGCTAAGGTTTGAATGAAAGTCTTAATTAAAGCCTCGAGGGTATGTGACCCATTGAATTAAACATTGAGATATTTTAAGAGATCCAAGGGTGGCGCTTGATTACGATTTAATCAGATGACCGTGCCCTCTTAAAAAGTTCTTAAAGTTGCCACCAAAAGAGTTAAAGGTCGAAAGATTAATTAAAGTTGTTAAGTAAAATTAGCAAGGGCTTTAATATGTTACTAATTAACACCTTTCAGCTTGATCAAAGATTATCAAAATACAATGATGCACCCCTTTCAGTTATCAAGCTTGCATATTACAGGAGATCTAAGGGCAACACTTCATCGAAGGGAAATCGTATGAATGCGCTTGACTTAATAAAGAACCATGGTCTAAAGTTCGAAAGCCTAGGTCTAAGGAATATCAATGGACGCATCCTCACCAAGGATAATCCAATGACAATGTGCATCATAAAGCAATCGAATGATAAAAAGGTCCCATCCAAGTCAAAGTCAAATACCCAGATATCCAAGCAGATCCAATGGTTGCACTTAAGACTGATTGATCCAATGACCACACTCCAAGAAAGTTGATAAAAAATTAAACGAGGCCTATTTTGATAAAGTTTTAATGAAGATCTATGGTAGCACTTGGTCGTAAACTAATCCTATGGTAGCGCTTCATCATATTAAGATCTAACGATCATGCTCAAATGCAACCTGATCCTATGGCTATAATCCAACGGGGCCATCAAAGGTTGATGAGTCAAAAAGCTCAAGATAATCAATAAGCATGCTATTTTTAAAAAAATATCTGAAGGTGGCACTTAATCAGGTTATAACCAAATTTGATGGCAGCGCTTGGCCTACCAAAATCTAATGGCCATGATCTAATCAAAGCCCCATAAAAGACAAGAGCGCACATCGTAGGTCGATCCAACGACTATTCTCATTTCAAGTAAGATCTGATGGTAACATTTTATCGGAGCAATCATCCGCTAAGAAGGGTGTGATTATGTCTTAATCGGATGACTGCACTGTTACCAATCGACTCCGATGGTGGTGATTGGATTTAAAAATATGAACAATGTCCTAATGGTCGATTGACTAAGTGGTATTTGACCAAGATCGGACGACCGTGCTTATCCCCGATTTAATCCAATGGCTATGCTTACTCATGAACATCAAAAGGGAATGAAGTAAAATAAAAAGTATACGGCTCTACAGGATCTAACGATAGCAATGAATCCTGACCAGATTTGATGGTCACACGTAACCAAATTTACCTGGATGATTAAAGACATGGTTTATTTCACCAATAAAAAATTAATTGAGATTAATAATGGGTCTAAACACATGATAATGACCCCTTCTCTTCAATAAACACCGACACAGGTTTGGGGTGATCGGACGAACACACAAAATCACATATGTGATCGAACGATGAGTTATCTAGCAAGGTAAGCAAGACAGTAAGGGGTGAGCATTAGCAAAAGGTTAGTAATTTTAAAACCACTGATAAATTAATATTCAAAAAAAGACAAAAGCCTTAATCTAATGATTATTATGAAATTTATTAATCAAGAAAATACTAGGATATCCTCTATAATGTGCATAACCACCATTGACATATGTCCTCCATATTACAGGGCTAACATTCTTGCAGGTTCAAAGGTATCAAGTGTAGGTATGCAATGTAAATCCCATCCAATGGTCATCATCAGTTGATGGATCCAATGGGCACACATTCCAATAACCAAATATGACGACAGATCCCTAAGATAATCACCACCATGTTAACGGTGTAACTATTTTTGAAGTTGAATGTTTTTCAAGACCAAAAGGGCCAAACACTTTCTCATAAAAAGCCACCACCGCCATGTTTGTATTTCCACGTCAGAGGGACAATCAACTCAGTAACCAATAGGGGAACTGTGAATGATTGCGAGTACATAGATCAAAGTCCCCTCGGATGTGTAGACGAGGAAAGCCACCTAACATAATTGTTTGACATTAGAAAGAGATGCTTTGGTGAATATCTATTGGTGAATTTGAAAAGGTAGTGGGTGATGCAATATTAATGACAAGGTATGCGAGGACAGTAAACCCACTTCACCATCAAGTATTTAAAATCACCATATCAAACGACCTTACCACCCTGGTAATATTGAGCAAAGAACTAGTTTGAAAGAGCATAAAGTGAGTCGAGACTCGAGAATTTCATTTCAGTGAGCTAGGACAATTGCCAAGAGTAAGATGGAGGATTGGGGAACTACTTTCGTGCCAAACAAAATAAGCAGTAAAATTTTTCACAGACCAGTTACCTTATGCCGAGCTCCCCGGACCAGCCATGCCTGGGAGTACGATGTATGATTTCGCCCAAAAAAGTGGGCCCAGTAAAAATCTCACTCCCACGCAGCATTATAAAATTGAAAATACTTGCATCCAAAGTTTTTCTCACACAATGGAAAGTGATGACAGAGCCCCTTGGTTGCTAGCAGATCTATTTCACAAAGCAAGGAGATTGCAACATAAGGGTTTTCCCAAGAGTACTAGGTGGACCAGTAAAATTGATATGTTCGAAGGTATACTACTCCTCTGACTTGTTAGCCTGGTTAGCTATGGCATATGATGAGAAAACTAGGACATTTCGAGATAATAGAGATAGACCAGTATTCAGTATCACGGCTAGACACATCGCTCAAGTCTTCAAACTGGTGCCCACCAATACTCGACTGATTAAACAGGTAATTGAAAGACAATCTCAAATGTTAACAAATTTAGATATTTTTAAATCATTTTTTGAAGAACATGAGAAAATAGTCGATAAGTTTTCCATCAGAAAAACTACTTTCAAACCATGGGTCCGAGATTTTTGTGATATGGGTAACATTATTATAGGAGTACAAGACATCAGTGTAGTGGGTAGGAAAGTGTTACATTTAGTAGCACAGTGTAACCAAGAAATAGGCACCCCAATTTACACCTGGGAGCGAGAATTGAGTGATCAGATGCACTCATAGATGTCAAATTTGAAGGAAGCTATTTTAAAACAAAGACAAGAGATGCCTATGTTTTCTAACTACTCCATCCTCATACACCTACTGGTGGGACAATTAGGAGAGGAAAGCCAAAAAAGGGTAGGAGTTATTGAGAGTCCTTACATCCAGACCAATTTTTGGAGGATACACGAAGGTCGTACTCACATGGGTTGGTTTTGTGATATTTTCATGATTGAAATTCACTGGATTCTGACTGGTTTCCTCCTTGAGAGATTAGGGCCTGGGGTGAGAGATTTTATAAAGGAAAAGGACATAGGAGATTACTTCTTCTCTAAGGGGTTCACATACATTCGACTCTATGGAGCTAAGATCCCCCAAAAATGTTACCTATGTATTGTCCTTTATCTCTCACTGCCCTAGAGTTGTGCAAACAGGTAGCCGAAGAGGCCAAAATGAGATTGGTGAAGAAGCACGACAAAGTTCCATGGCTCAGTGTCCCTTGTAAATTTAGAAGTTATATATTTATAGGGTATCCAGCTTTACTCAAGGGAATGTATGATTTAGACCTCATGGATTTTGAAGAGATAACTTGGAGGCCCTACGATCCAGATAAGAAGTACGAGAAGTTAATGAAAAATCATGATTACGCCTGGGTCGAGCACATGAAAGATGCTTACGAAGAAGAACTATTAGATGCTATAGATAAAGGGAGAGATTTGAAGATAGTTTGGGATAAGTACCCTTTTGAAGAAAGGGGTAATTCGCAAGTGTAGAAAGCCTATGATTACCCCACTGAATTGCTTGCAATTAGAAGAATTTTAGTAGAATCTGTAGCCCCCCTCTTACCAGAAGCCACCCAAGCAATCAGAGAAGACCCCTTATTAGAATTGATAGAAGATTAGGGTATTGATCAAATGGAAGTCACTATCAGCTCTGTAGATGTTGTAGAACAACAAGTCCTAGCCCCTGATGAAACTCACCTCAGAATAGAGGCAACACCCAACACTTCCCAACAAGTCTTTGAAATCCTGAATACAACAAAAGGAAAGGAGGTAGTTGTTGCACCTGTTCAAGAGTTGACTTCTTCCTAGCAGGCTATAGTTCCAATTTCTAGCCAGCTATTAGCAGTAACTAGTGTGATGAAGTTAGCTCCCAAAGCCATTCCCAGCTCTTTGAAGATAAAGGACAAGGAGATAGAAATTCCATCAGTAATATAGATGAATATGAGAAGAGCAGGTGGATTTGGAGGCATCTTCAGGGATCTCAAAGTTAAGAAGCAAACAACTTTATCTGCTCTAGAAGTAAAGAAGCCTAGGCTATCACTGCCCTCCATGAATGTTGTGTTGGAAAGATCTAAAGAACAAACAATTTTTAGTGTTGTCGAGGAGCATGAGCTACAAATGGTAGCAGGAATGGGAGGCAGGGGAGATGATTCTATAGCCAGAGTAGAAATAGAAACTCCCAAATCAGATATGGCAGAGGTACACATACCTACCCTACAAGACCCTGTTGTTCTCAAAGTTGATGAGAGAACTGGAGGAATTTTAGTTCATGGAAAAGAAGGTGATATGGTCAGGGTAGCCAAAGTAGTACAAGAGCAAACTTTAGACCAGTTGCACTAGAGCAACACAAAATTGAGAAGCCAACTAGAAACAAGTGATAAAGAAAAAGTAGAGATGCAAGCCTTAATAAATAAGTTGAAGGAAGAGTTGGCACAAAAGAACACCCCAGTAGCATAGTCCCCCTCAGTGGTAAGAATCCTCAATTACACATACTATTTGAATACAATAAAAAGGGAGATGCCAATTAAAATTTGAGACAATATCAAGGGGATCATTGAGATGTTTAGGTAGATAAAGGTAATTAGAATCACTACTCAAGAAATGGAAAGCCTGATTTGCCAACGGAAAAAATACTTTGAGGTCATCCGCCCTACCCTTGACTTAATATCAGAGTATTTTGAGGATATGCAGAGCAAATAAGTGCTACTGAATTATGGTATTGAAATCAAGTGTAATATTGAATTCATGAAAGCAGCTATGTTTGGATCAAACAAAGAAAGATGGCTCAATACTATTGCAGAAATGTTTACTCTGTTAGATGACATAACAGAGAAATTGGCAGATATTGGGTTATCATTGGAGGAGTTCTTAAACTCTGCTAGTATTGAAGACCTCCTTAAAGATAAAATAGAAGACTTTGATTGTGAGTCGGATGATGAACCAGAAATGACCAGGCAAACAACCTTCTTGGTGAATACTATGGAGATGTTGATCACCCAGTATGAAAAGAGTAAAATTTATATTAGCATACATAAAAACAAGATTTTACAGGAAATGAATATGTTGAGGTTTTTCGTAGCTTTTAACACTGATGCCTGGAGAATGATTGGAAAACATATCATATGGCTACAACAGGGCAAAAAAGGAAAAGAAATTAAAATATGCAGCCTACAACTAGAAATGAGTTCACCCCCTAGAGATGAAGAACAGGTTGTACAGGAAGGGGAAATGCCCAAGGTAGAAGGTCAATCAGATGATCAACAAGAAACCAAAAAAGGAAGGACCAAGGAGGGAAGCCCTCAGTGCACTGATATCACCGATTGAATGAATCAAAACCAAAAAGGGCCAAAGAAAGGTGTATGGTATGAATAAAAAGAAATAATGGAAGCCAATTGTACCATTTTTGGAAGACAAATCAGGAGATGACAAGTGTAAGGCCAGGATCAGGTCAAAAATAATAGATTCAAGAACCAGAAGCTATAAAGGGAAGCATCCGAGGCCAGAATATGCATCAAGCATTAGAGATAGCATTTTTGCTAAGAGGTATACTTGAGTGCCCTTTTGAGTTGTGATGTTGTATTCCTTTCTGTGTATTTTTTCTTGCTCATTTCTCATTCCTTCCATTATTGTGCAGGATTTTGATAGGAAAACACTCAAGAAGCTGAGATCATTTCTATATCTATTGAGCTTGAGGTTCAGAGACTCTGTTGTTACCATATTGGAACAAGAAGAGTAGAAGAGTTCTGTTACATCATTTGAACAAAATTCCTTCATTGTATTGATGTATTTCTTTGAAAAACATAGTTAAATGGCATTCTGCCAACTCTACGTGTAATATTCTGTTAAATTAATACAATTATGAGTCTCATTTCTATTAATTCTTTGTCTCGGTACTATGTTATTACGTAATATATTACATTATTTGAACGTGTTACGTACATTTCCCTTGTTGGCCAACTGTTATGTCTGTTACGATATTCGAATGAATGTGACAGTGTCAATTCTTTCTCAATCCCTTTCATTCTTTTCATTTTATAAAGTGTTATTAAATTTCTATAACAACCTAATGAATATAGGCACCGGCATACATAAGGCATAATAATAGTTATTTTCATTTCTTGGTCATTTTAATACATCTAGCGTATTATTCTAATCTGGAGTGTGTAATCTTTGTAATATCATAAATTACCATTGGGGGTTTCCTTACCCATTATGTAGTTTTTCTATAGCAATAGTTATTTTTAATAAGAATAAAGATACAGGTTGACCAGAGTCTGTAATAGCTCATTGGTTTCAAATTATTTCTTGTAGCATGACAATCGTACCCTATGGATGCAAGAAATGGTTCCAACAGGCCCCACCCTTGAGTTTATTTTTGGAACATGTGAGAAAGTGCCAAGGATGATGAGAGAAGAGATTGTCACAAAGGAGAAAGGTGAAATTTTCTTGTTGATGCAAGGCATCATTGTGCGAATTTTTGGCTTTATTGATAAGTTGTTTCTCCTTTCATATTTTGCTATAGAGCACCTTTTCACATTGGAGGTTTCCCGCTAGAATAATTTTATTAATCACATCTATGGGGTGGTTTGAGGGAAACAAACCAAATGTACAATGCCCTTTTGTTTTGGTGATATTGAAGTAAGCCAGGTTGGACAAAATTCATTGATTATAGAAACCCTCTATGACCTCGGCTTGGTTGAGTTACCCCAGCAGTGGAAATACGACCCTTTGGGTCATTTCGTGGCATTGATCAAAGTAAAAAGCTTTCATTGCTATTCCAGAGAAGATATTAAGTAGTAGAGAAATAATCCAGAGGGGCATGATCTCGAATGGTACATTGTGAATATGATGATGTTCCTGCCATGGCACAAATTCTATGAGATAAAGGTCGAATATAATCCTAAAATTCACAAATACCAGATTCCTCCTCTAGGCCTATTTAGTAAAATTAAGGATCGATTTCCCGCTTAGTCTGAGGGCCCACCAAGGAAAAATTGGGTCAGCCTATGGCCTGGTGATGGATGATATGTTTTTTAACATATATGATGAATATTATGATAATTACCACCGATATGACAATGAAGAGATCATGCTCGGAGGAGAGCAACATGTGGTTGAGGAAGCACAAATTATGGAGGAAGAGAAACAATCGTCACTGAAAGAGTAGCCCTAGTAGAATAAGAGTAGTAAGCGTGAGGTACTTCCTTTTCCAAAAATCTCCAAGAAGCCAAGAATTGGTGCAATCTCTTCATCAGGTACAAACTCTCTCTTGCAGTTGTAGCCATGGAGGTTGATGTTTTAGAGACTGTTCCTTTGGTCTCAAAAGTGCAGCTTGGCCATAATATGGAGATCATAAATCTTGAAGAGGAGATTGAGGAAGAATTGAAGGAATATTAGGCAAAGAAGAAGCTAGTATCACAACCACCTTCATCATCAACTCAAATGGTGTCGAAGCCCAAAGGTACATTTTATCTACCCTCTTCCCTTACTCTTGAGCATTTGGTGACTATCACACCCCATTCTATAGTTATCACTTCCATTTCACCCCCATTTGGTATACCTTCCACTTCCATTTCACTTCTTGTTTCTTAGTCACTAGTCACCGATGCTCCCTCTTCTTCTATTACCTCTTCTTTTGTTTCCCTTTATTTCAGTTATTTTGCATCTATACCAATCCATTTTTTCTCTCTTCATCCTCCATTTTGGTAACTTCTACCGTGACTATAAGTACACAAGCCCCTCCTTGAGTAAGTATAACTGTAGCCGAACCCCTTGCTTTCATTCCCTAAATCATCTCCATTCCATCAACTGTTCCCATTTCTACCTCCCTTTTCGATCCAAATCCTCATCAAGATCATTTTCACTTTTCTTCATTTTTGGAGTTGTAGGTGCTACCAGAGTCAAAGATGGAGGTTGTGCCAGAGCATCCTGTTGCAACAAAAATAAGTCGAGCCTGGCTGAAAATCTGTAAGCAAAAAGAGGATCAAGCTCCAGAAAAGATGTTGAAGAAGGTCTCATTTGACCTCAAAGCTATGGAGTCCCACACTATAAATATGATCTGCCAGGTCCATAAGCCCCAAGGAGAAATGGCTCTAAGCGATTATGCCTATGAAGTCATTATAGAGGATATGACGAAGATTGATACTATAGAGAAGATGGAGAATATTCGGTGGATATGAGCTCATTTTTCTTGCATGGTTAAAAGATTTTTTTTGAGATTGAGGTGAATATTGTTGAGTTAGAAGAAGCTCTAGTTAAAAATAGGGCATAGTTGGAGATAGTGAAATCAGATGTAGAGCGTTGGTAGTAGAAAGTGGAAGACTTGGATAAAGTAGCCAAGGAGCACCATAAAGTATAGGAAGAATCAAAATAGCAGGTGTAGATATTAACTGCCTAGTTGGAATCTTTACAGAATCAGCTAGTTAAAAAAGCCACACAATCAGTGGGGTTCTCCAAGGAGAATATCAAGGAAGCTCACCGTCTTTTGATTGAAGATTGTGTAAAGTGGGTAGTGAAGATGCTCTTGGTTCTACTATATCTTCAAGAGGTATGAATAGTAATAGTATTTTATGAGGAAGCATTATAGTATGCTAAGGATCAGTTAGAACCAAAATTAGCTAACATCGTCCTCCTATGTAAACCAATGAGTGGGATGGATCGAGCCTGGTTTAATACCAAGATAATGCTGCGTAGTTATTTTTCTAGGTTGGATATGGCAAGAGAAGTAAGTTGCTTGATATGTATGATAAGGAGTGATATGTTTTTCTCATTTACTTTGAGGTTGTAATTGATGTCGACTTCCCAAGCTTCAATTATGATCAGGGGAAGATCTTGTCGAAGAAAGAGTTGGAGGTAGCGTGGAAAGAGTTCACAAAGGATACCTCTGAGATTGATAGCTAGATAGATCCAATTACAAAGGAGTAGGTATTGCCATCTATGAAAAGGCTCACCCACATAGATTCATCCTTGTTTAAACTGCGTTAGAGAGCCAATTGCATAAGCTTGGATGAGATATAGACATTGAGCTTCATTATTAATTCGTTCTATTATCCTGTGATGCTTGATGAAGATTCTTGAGCTGAGGAGGTTGTAGTGTATGAGACTACCAGTGTGAGTCTCGTGGATCAAGAAGGATGGGCAAAGGAAGAAAAAGGATAGAAGGAGGACGTTGAATCAAATATACCATCTAATGCAACCAGTGGAGGTGAGAGTTGAGCCCAATGGATGAAGGCTTGGGGTTGATTGTATCCATAAGAACTAAATACCCCGAGAGCCACCAAAAGTGTTGGTAGTTTTGCCACACTGGATTTTATTGTAAAAATTCCAAGTATAAAATGAATGATGTGTTTTCATTGGGGTATTTATTAATATTTGTTTATTTTTGCTCTTTATCTTTTCAATGATTTCTCTATTTTAAATAAAGAAGAATGATTTTTCCCGTGGAATCAAAGAGCAAGTGTTTTGCCAGAAAGAGAAAAATCAAGTGGTTATTCTAGCAATTAAAAATTAAATTTTAGAATGATGTTTTATGAAATGCAAGTTTTCGCTGGCAAAAATAATCTATGAGGATTGCGCCAACGACAATAGTTTGGGATAATTTCATGGATAAAAATATAAGAAAGAGGTTGTGCCATCGAAAATAATCTAGGAGGAGTTCGCTAGTGAAAATAGAAAAAAGATATGTTAAGAGGACTTTGCCCAAGTTCATGCATTTCTCATGGTCAAAGTCAATTTCACCCGTATTTTGGATGGCTTGCTATTTTTTTTCGACTGAGAAGCGGAACTAATTAGTGAAAAGCATCTTCCAAAGTACTTTTACCTTTTTTTTGGTAAACTAAATGATTTTGCCCAATTTGGAGTGAAAGCAATGGAAGCACCCAATTTGGAGTGAAAGTAATGAAAGCACCCATTTGGAGCGAAAACAATAAAAAATACATCTTCCTGTGCGATTCAAAGTCAAATTCACTTCTCTTTTGGGAAACTTGCTATTTTTGGTTGATTTCGGAGCAAAAAATGTTGGTGGATGTCATTGGAATAAAAAATAAGCAAGTCAAAGTCAATTTCACCCCAAGTAGGGATGCAATCTATTTTCACCCTCCTTTGGTAGCAACAGTAAGCATTTTCATCTCAGTTCCTGGCAAATGTTATTTTCACCCCACTTTCTAGTGAAATCTCCCCGAATGGAAAAGCATAGGCAAGCAAGGTCTCCTTTTGGGCAAAATTAATCAAATTAATGGTGAAAGTACATGCTTGGGTGAAATTTCCAGTGAAACTTTATTTTTGTCCCACATTAATAACGAACTTCATCTGTGCCCGACGTCTCAACAAAAATAATAATTTATGGGTGAAATTATGTTCTCAGCAAAATTCCTTGGCACAAATTTTCCTTGCCTTTTCCTCTTGTTGAATTATTTTCCAGGAATGTTTTCAGTGCAAATCATTTCTAGGAAATACCAAAGGCTCACAAATTTAATTCTTGTGGTGAAGAAATTAATATTTCCAAAATTATTACCAGAGGGTTGCTGAGTTTTGTGTGTTCCTGTTTTTTCTCAAGGTACCATCCACTAATTTCGCTCCTTCTCTAAGCAAAGTTAATTTTTGTTGTGTATTCCTGGAAAAAATAAAATTTTGAGGTGCAAGACGACAAAGCGACAACCAAGATTTAATGTTCGAGCTCCTGATTTTTGCATAACATTGTTGTGTTTCAATGCACCGACCCATAAAATAATTTTCCATTGTTCATTATTGTTGATTTCCCAAGCGCTTTCCACCAAAATGGGATTGCTACTTCCTGAAGAATGCACTGATTTGTGCATTGCTATTTACAAGGAGGAAATTACTGTTGTTGATCTTTGACTAGCTAGAATTTTTTTAATGTGCATTTAATTACAGAGGCACAATCCTCTATAAATACTAGGCATTTTGATGTAAATATGGAGGATAGACACTCTACCAAAAACTACTTTAAGTTCTCTACATCAATTGAAATATATTTGGCTTCTGGTTCCTGGATCAGTGTTGTATGCAATTACTTTCTGCCTATCATTTTTGATATGTTCATTTTCATTATTAGATAAGTTCAAATTCCGCATCTGAATTTAATTCCTAATAAAGAGGTGAATACTGAAATGTTTATTGGAAGTTATCCTTACAAATATGTGAATGGTTCCTATGTTTTTCTTTCTATTACATGCTAATTAATACTTGATTTGAATTTTAGCTGCTAGTTTATCCCCACATTACGTCTCTGGCTCCTAGCCACATTTCCCATTCCTTTATGTCATTTCCCATATATTTCTATTACCCTAATATTTACACCGATTGTTAGATTAGTACGGGAACTAGCCATCTCTGGATATTATCTCAAAGGACATCTCTTTCCTTCGACCTTTCAATGTTGGCCAGGTCTAGGGCAAAAATATATTTTGTACTTAGGCAGATTCATGACCAATAGGATAATGATTTAACCTTACAATTAATAACAACAATATGATAATAATAAACCTGTAATATAAATAATAGTTTTAGTTATTTGATACTATCACATGATAAAAAAAAGATAAACCTAAATAAAATAGGGAGTTGCAAATGCAAAGTCATTGTCTTTGGAGACAAGGACAATAAAGAAAATTACTATATGAATTAACATTTCCAAGATCCTCAAAATCCATTAATATTAAAGGGAATTTAACCATGTAACATAGACATGATTGAGAATGAGATTCAAGGGGAATAAAACCATTTACCCAAGTAAAAGTAAATCAATCAATAATTTTTTTTCCCCTATTATTCAAAACTTGCCCCCTCAAGATTTAAATGCCTATACCTTTTAAATGGACTCTTGATACATAAAAAATAAGGAAGAAAGAATTTATGAATAAAGTAAAAATTGGGGGGTAAGTTTCTTTGTCCATATTAGTTAATTCATTGTATTTTTACATTAAATCGAACTTTCCTTTTTACACAATTATGAATTATACTAATTACTAGTCCTTTAGGTTCCTCCTTGTATGGTAAACACACATACACATGCACTTTTGTGCATAGTTAACAATAAAAAATACATTGCTCTTTTATATTATACATAATTAAAAATACATTGTTAGAAAAAGCTAAAACACTACCATAGGAACCTAATTTCCATAGGACATGCATTAAGAAGAAAGAAAATCAGTGCAATGGTACAAAGGCTAATACCAAAAATTATCAATAATTAAATGGTTAGACATTGAAAATTATATATTTCAATTTATTCTATCAAATTATTTTTCATGTTCAGTGGCCATGCCTTCACTTGTTGTGAAACCAAAGTCTTATGGACACCCATGCCACACTAATTTTAATAGGTCCATCATCACCAAATTGTTATTCCTTGTAATGATTCAAAAAGAAAATAAATAAATATCATATAAAATTTTAATTAGGACTAGGGTTGAGATTGGACAGACAACCCTTCTTGTCACCTAAAAATATAGGAACGATTTACCTTTAATAGACTTTGTCTTTTATTAAGGATATTAAATTTTATATTGTTAAAATATAAATATATTTTTGATGTCTCTAAAAATTGTAAAGTAGTTGAAGATAGGAGGAACAATAACATTACAAAAAATGCACCTACCATGAAAAATAACATGTGTAGTTACTATAAATCTAGGCAATGGAAAGCCATTCTTATGTGTTCCTTTCTAATTTTTATTGTCTTTATTGTTGTGTTTCTTAAGGATTTACCAATATATGGTATCATAGTTACTTTATGGGTTGGGAGTATTTGTATCATGAGAGAAGTGGATCATATTAGTTGAGAATTATTGAGAAGAGATTTTAATCTTGTGCTTAAGACAATGATAAGTTATTAGACTTGTGTAATAGAGAGCCTCATCAAATACACCATAGGTTTAAAATTCCACTATTTACCCATGTTGTGTTTAATATCTTTCTACTGACTTTCCCTATGTTTAATACATTGTCTCTAACGTAACATCATGTGCCATTTGCATGTTGGGTTTTGTGTGTCCCTATGAGTAGGAAAAGTACTAAGAGGACCTTGATAGGGCTATATTATTAGTTTCTAGACTAGATTGGAGTCCTTGTGGAGTGCTTGCTACTAGGTGGAACCTCAATGATTAGGGAGAACCCTTACATGTAAAGGGAAGAGTCTACTATAGTGTTTATAAAATGTTATGGTAGTTAAATATTCTGGTGATCAACATCTGTGAGACTTCTATAGTGAAGGGATATGAGGACCATAAACAAAACTACCTATGTTAACTCCTCAAACAATATATTAGATGGTAGTTTAAGGTGATTAACCACTATTTATTTTCTAGCCCTTAGTATTGATTTTTATTTTCCTTTATAGAGCAATTTGATTTATTCCTTTGCATATGGTATAACAACATTTTATTTTTTAATGGAGCATATATTATAAAATTTTAATATTGAAACAAAAGTGGATATGTTGCATTCAATATTTTCAAAAGGTGCTTTTAATGGGATAAAAGCTCTAAAAGGAAGACTTTTAAAAGGAATATTTTTAAATTAAAATATAAACAAATAGAAGAGAGATCATTATTAAAAAATAGATGTTTTTTTTTAAAGGGAAGCATTATTAAAAGTAATGACTACATAAAATCTATTTTTAAAGGGGGATATTATTTTCTATGGCTTAGTCTACAAATATTACAATGTCTGATTGTTGTTACAAACTGAATCATTACCTTGCTCTTCATATTCATGGTAAATATATAAGAATTACAAAGAACTCCGTTGAGGCAGTTTGAACTATGCTGGGCAGTTTCTCAACTGAAATGATTAACTTATTTAATGTAATATACGATATACTAAATATTCTAACATCCCCCCTTATTACATTAATGTTGACTACACATAGCATTGCGAAACAATTCAAATTTGACTCGAGCAAGCGGTTTGGTGAAGATGTCCGCTATTTGCTCATCTGTGGGAATGTAGTGGAGCTGAATATGATGCTTTGGAACCTCATCTCGAATGAAATGACACCTAGTGTCAATGTGTTTGGTTCGATCATGAAAGATAGGATTCTTGACGAGATTCGTAACACCTTGATTGTCGCAGAATAAATGTAAAGGAAGTTTCTTTGGAAGGCCCATACTTATGAGGATGCGACGTAACCATATGATCTCGCAGACTGCTCCACTAGCTGCTCGATATTCTGCCTTAGTAGAAGAGATAGCAACAACATGTTGCTTCTTGCTATGCCAAGAGACAGGACCAGATCCAAGGTGAAAAATATAACCTGCAGTTGATTTTCGGTCATCTATGGATCCAGCATAATCAGAGTCCGTGTACCCTTGAAGATAGAACTTGTTCTTTTTGTATTCCAGGCCGATATATGTCGTACCACGGACATAGTGAAGGACTCTTTTTGCTGCTTTCCAGTGGCTAACTTTAGGATCTTGCATGAATCGTGAAAGATAACCCACAACAAAACTAAGATCTGGGCTCGGTGTTTGTGAGATAGATGAGACTCCCAATCAGCGGACGATAGAGAGTACTATCTATTTTAGGAGATTCATCAAATCAGGATAACTTAAGTCTTGCTTCCATGGGTGTGGCTTTGGGCTTGCAGTTACTCATCCGATACTTTTCAATTAGAGTCATGGCATATTTCTTTTGAGTAACTTGTATGCAATGCTTGTATTGAGTTACTTCTAGACCAAGACAATAGTGGAGAAGTCCAAGATCTGTCATTTCAAAAGAGGTATTAAGATCTTTCTTAACTCGTTTTGATCATACTCTCTAAACTCGCTCGTTATGATCGGATCATCCACATATAGTACTAGAATTACTATGTTAGAACCATTGTTCTTGATATATAGATTAGGATCTGCATGACTTCTTCTAAACCCATGTTGCACTAGGTGACTATCAATTTTGATATACCAAGCTTGAGGAGCTTGTTTAAGTCCATATAGAGATTTGACCAGCTTACGTGACTTTCTCGTTCTTGCCCTTGAACTATAAAACCTTCAGATTGAGACATATAGACCTCTTCTTGTAGGTCACCATTTAAGAAAGCACTCTTTACATCCATCTGATGTAGCCGCCAACCAAATTGAGTTGCTATTGCACACAGAACTCGAATAGTGGTCATTTTAGCAATAGGAGCAAATGTCTCTTCATAGTCTATGCCTTATTTTTGTGCATAGCCCTTTGCAACAAGTCGGGCTTTATATTTATCTATTGCACCATTTGCCTTATATTTGATCTTGAATACCCATTTGCAACCAATGGGTTTCTTTCCTGAAGGCAAATTCACTAACTTCCAAGTTTGATTTTTCATTAGAGATGTATGTTCTGCATCCATAGCAGTTTTCCATTGATCTTTACTGAGTGCATCTGAGACTGATGTGGGTTCTTTTTCATCTAGTTTTGTCAGATAGAATTTTTCATCTTCCATATCTATATCTTCATCATCTTCTATAATCATAGATAAGTCATCAAAATGTTGACAAAGGTCATCAACATCTGTTATTGCTGCTGCATCATCTGCTCTTTTGTGTTGAGTCATACTACGAGTAGCGGGTCGATCTAGAGTTAGATCTGGAAGTGATGTCAACTTTGAATCTTGCAATGTACTAGTATACCACTTAGGAACCTTCTTCTGAGGAGGTGCTGCTTCTTTCTTAGGTTCATCTTCATTAAGATATACAAGTGTATTATTTGATGTGAAAGTTTCATCAAATACTACATCTCTACTGATGTGTGTTTTCTTGGTTATAGGATCAATCAACCGATATCCTTTTGAATATTCATCATAACCAAGAAATATACATTTTTGAGTTTTCTCATCTAGTTTCCTTCTTTTCTAGTTTAGGAATATGCATAAAAGCTTGACATCCAAAAACTCTTAGGTGAGAAATTGAGGGTTTCTTACCACTCCGTGCTTCTTGTGGAGTTTTTCCTTGTAGAGCCCTTGTAGGTGCTCTATTTAGTAGGTAAGATGTTGTGTTTACTACTTCTGCCCAGTATTGTTTTTCTAAGTTTGCTCCTTTTAACATACACCGACTCATTTCTACTATGGAGCGATTTTTTCTTTCTGCAACTCCATTTTGCTACGGTGTATATGCTCGTAGTGAGTTGTCTCTTAATCCCATGTTTTTCCAAAAATGCTAAAAATTCCTTGGAAGTGTATTCCCCCCCTCGATCTGAGCGGAGAGTTTTGATGGAACAACTTGTTTCCTTCTCAACTTGTCTTTTGAACTCGACGAAAGTAGAGAAGAGCTTCGACTTGAGTGCAAGGAAGGAGACCCATATTTTTCGAGAGTAGTCATCAACAAATAGCTGAAAATACCTCTTTCCACCATGACTGGTTGGGAAAGGACCGCACAGATCTGCGTGGATTAACTCCAAGGGTTTGTTAGAGCGAGAAGAACTAGTCTCAAAGGGAACTCGATGTTGTTTCCCTACGAGACAATCGGAGCATACTGGGAGAACGGATGAAAGCTGAGGAAGCCCTTTTACCATGTCATATTTGCTTAATTTGAGTAAATACCCGAAACTGAGATGCCCGTATATTTTATGCCATAAGGAAGTTGTTGCTTGTGTAGTGGCAATGAGGGCAGTATGGGATGTAGAAACTGTATCCAAGATGAATAATCCATGTTTGTAGGAGCCAGTGGCAATGTGTTGACCTTGGTGACTGATGAAACATCTCTTTTTTCCTTTTTCAACTTGGAAAACAACATCCATATTACGATCTAACATCTGTGGAACTGATAAGATATTGTTGGCAAGGCCAGGAACATAGAGAACTTTCTCTATGGCACAGTCTCCATCAGGGAGAGTGACTGTAACATCCCCTTCACCTTGTACTTGATAGACCTGATTGTCTACAATAGTGACAGGTTTGCCTTCTTTGGCATGAAAGGTTTGAAACCAGGACTTGTTCCCAGTCATATGTTTGCTTGCTCCAGAATCAATATACCATACAACATCTGATTTGGAAGAGGCAATATGGGTCATGAGCACCTTGTGTGCTCTTTCAGAGTCATTATCTAAAGAAGAATTTGAATGATCTGAATGGGAATCTGCATAAGCAACATGACCTTTTTGTTGGTTACGATGTTGGGGATATTTCTGCTTCCCTTTGCTTTTCTTATTTTGTGAGGGATCATTTTGTTGTTTGTTTTTGAACCAACACCGGTTGGTATCATGATTGTTCATATCACAGATCTTGCAATATTTATCTCACTGGAGATTGGGCTTGCCTTTGCCTTTGGAAGAAGACCCTCCCTTCTGGAATTGTCCTTGCTTGGGCCCTTTTTGATGAGTGGAAAGAGCAGGCAAGGTGTTCCTCATCTTTCTCGTACTTGATTGGCTTCTTCGCTTGAAGCAAGTTAACCAATTCAACAAAAGTTAATGTTCTGCGTAAACATTGAGTGAAGTGATAAAACTTTTGTAAGATGGTGGGAGTGCCCTCAAAATAACAGATGTCAAAAGATCATCATCGATGGGTTTTCCCATAGTATTGAGTTTAGCTTTTAATTCTGCCACTTTGCAGAGAAACAATTCAACAGTCTCCCCTGAATGCATTGTGAGATTGTGAAGCTGGGTTTGTAGGTGAAGAATTGTGGAATTATTCTTTCCTTCATACACAGTAATCAATGCCGCCCAAGCATCTTTATCGCTCGTGGCATCACAAATATGAGGTTGGACCTCATCTCGTTATGGCAAGTAACAAAAACATAAGGCCCTTCCTGTCTTGATCATCAAATGCATCTTGATCTCGTCCCTGCTGTGGTGGGACGAGAGGTAGTGCCACTGACGACATCCCATAATTTTTTGACCTGAAGAATAGCTTTCATTTTATGCTTCCATGGCACAAAATTGGTGCCTTTGAGCAATTGGGCATCTGAAAGATACTTGTGTACTGTAGCCATTGTTTAGGGTTCCTTATAGCACCAAATGGTCCCCTTTTCGATATACCGTTATACCTGAACTGAATCAAAACAATACCCGCCCTTACGTGAGGGAGACTATAGGTATTATGAAGATCAAAACGATACGTGGAACATAGGCAGTATTGAAAAGGATTGCTTTGTTGATGGCACCTACCTTAGAAAGACAGGAATCCGCATGCGTGGGGCGTAACTTCCCCTAAACACTTTGGAGTCCAAGACTTTCATCAGGATTTACGCCTAAACACAATAGCAATGGGGGTAAAAAATTCACTCAAAGAGATGTTTAATGACACCTTCCTGAGAATCTTCGAAAGAAGAATAATCAGTTGGAGGAAATTAAGTAAAAAAAACAAAACTAGGAGAAAATTAGTGTTGGTAAGAAAACATCAAGTAGATGATCAATGAAGATCCCCGTGCAAAAGAGATAACTCGTTCGCTTTGGAGAACCTATCTGAGAGAAGTAGTGGATGCTTGTGATGTAGATGATTTTTTAATTGCAAAAAAAAAATGCAATAATCAAACAAGCATACTCACAAAATGCTTCTCACATAGGTGTCGGGTTCAACCGAAAATGCACCCAAATTTGACAAAAGAAGGTGTCGAGTAAAATCGAAAATGCACCTTTGAATTCCCCCCTCTATCTTGTAAGAAGTGAAGGCAAAATAGAGTATAATGCCTTTGAACAATTGCTTTGGAAAAAAAATAATGATAAAAAAATGTGTCACCAAAAATTTCTTGGGGCGTCAAAATGCCCGACGAGGTGTCAACAAGACCCTCGGGGCGTCAAAATGCCCTCCTTGGGCGTCACCGGGCCGACGAGGCGTCAAAATAGGATGGGGGTCAAAATGCCCTCCGGCCGCAGCGGGAGTCGAACTCGTGATCTCGACCTTCTTCTTGCCGGAACTTGGCCTCTCCTTCTTGACGAAAACACGTTTCTTCGGCATCACGGCCGCCGCTTTCTTCTTCACTGGAGGTTGCGATATTGCTTTCCGGCCCCGGGTGGGCTTCGCCTACATCGAAGCTTTTAGTTTCCTGCCGCCCTTGGCCATGGCAGGCGTCGAAGCTTTCGGTTTTTGGCCCCTTGTAGCCTTCGCCGGCGTCGGAGCTTTTAGTTTCCGGCCCCGTGAGGTCTTGGCCGTCGTCGAGGATTTCGCTGCCTCTTTTGGCTTGGCCGTATTTTGCCGCTTAATGTTCGTCTTCTGGCACTGGCTGCCAATTTGGAATTAACAGGTGCGCGTCGTAAAAAAAATTCTCCTTCGCGGTTCGCGTCCGCTGCAACTTCGGGACCTCTCGTCCAACAAATGTCGCCTCCGTAGTTTGCTTTCGTTGCGACGTCGGGATCTCTCGTCTGTTTCAAAAAAAAACACGGTGCTAATTTTTAATTAACAGGTATTAAAAAAAATTTCTTGAGCGCGTCTTCTCCTCCGCGGTTCGCGTCCGCTGCGACTTCGGGATCTCTCGTCCAACAAACATCGCCTCCGCAGTTCGCTTCCACTGCGACGTTGGGATCTCTCGTCTGCTTCGCTTCAGTTTGATTGCAAATAATCCCAGGCGGTTCCGGTAACGAAGCTGCGCGACATGTTTTTTTTTAAGGCTGCGTGCTCAACCACGCCATGGCCGATGGCACCTCTTTCTGGTGACGCTGCAACTCGTGGGCCGAGATCTGTATATACCGCAAACAAATAGTAGATAGCATGGAGGGCTGCCACTATATAAAAAAATGGCAAATGCAATGACGAAATTTGTATATCTACTGCAACAACAAAAATATGGCCGTGAATCGATTTTTTTCAGAGTGCATTGGAATGGCTGTGTACCATCTTATCCTTGCACATTATCGAAAAAAATAATGTTTGCTCTGATGCCATGTTACAAACTGAATCATTACCTTGCTCTTCATATTCATGGTAAATATATAAGAATTACAAAGAACTCCGTTGAGGCAGTTTGAACTATGCTGAGCAGTTTCTCAACTGAAATGATTAACTTATTTAATGTAATATACGATATACTAAATATTCTAACAATTGTAAGTTACATGGAAAATATTTTCCATTCTAAAATATAAAGTGAAGGATGTGTTGCTTGCCAAAGTTAGATATAATAAACAAGAGCCTCCAACTGATCCTAGGGAGTTTGTTATATTCAAAAAGAAAAAATATGAAGCTCGAGACATAATAGGAAAGCATGTGGTAGATGAAATTATATTATAATTTAAGAAGTAGATTATGTAGATAAATATTGGAACATTCTCAAGCATATATTTGAAAAGTCTACAAATGCTAGGGTTTTGCATCTTAAAATGAAATTGCATAATTTAAGGATGTCTAATAATCAAGAGGTAACTAAGAATTTAACAAAGTTAAAGAAGATAATCAACTTGAGGCCATAGGAGAAAATATTGCACCTCAATATTTTGTAGAAATTGCTCTTAATACCCTTTCTATGGCATATGAATCTTTAATTACATCCTTAGAGGTGGTACTGAGATTAAGAATTTAACCTTTAAAGAGTTAAGTGGCTATTTGCTATAGGAAGATCAAATGTCTTGAAGAAAATATAAAGGGTTAGCACATAGGACCAGGTCTACATCTCAAAAGGAAAGTTTAGAGATAAGAAGATGCAAGAATCAAGTTATGAGTCTAATTAATTCAAGTAAGGTGTTGTTCAAGGAGATGACAAGAAGAAGTCACAAAAAAATAATGTGAAGTGCTTCAATTATGGGCGGCTTGGGTACTTTCAATGGGAATATAATAAAAATAAGGCTAATGTGCATAATAAACAAAGAAGGAAACTAAATAATGTAGTAATTTAAGGGAAAGAGAAAATATATCTTTATTATATATTTATATACTCAAAGTATTGAAAGTGATGTTTGGTATATAGACTCTAGGGCTAATCACATATGGCTTGTAATAAATGAGGCTTTAACTATGTAAAAAAGGATACTAAATTAGAAAATGAAAAGGTCTTTCTTGTTTATAATTCTACGTCTAGTATTGAAGGCTATGGTGACGTGCCTTAGTGAATAAGTAACTTA